>CM031242.1:217807810-219048644 GCA_018340775.1 Taxus wallichiana var. yunnanensis | reverse complement strand
ATGACTTTAAAACATCGATGTCTTTAGTTAAGGTGAATTTCATTATTTAAAACACACCATGTCACTTCACTAAATCTTCTAACTAAAGTTTGTGTGTGCATATAAAACACCCAAGTATATTTGAATGTGTACTTATGAACCTTGTGACCCTAAGGTTGAATTTCAACCCAAAAAGTTAGTAGATTGTCCTCGTGTGCCTAATATGGGACTTGCATTTCTTAATCTAGTGTGGTACGATATTCTTTTGTTTAAAAAAACTTACCCTAATTTTATTGTGTTTTTAGGGGTGAATATGACGGACGTTACATGAGCACTTCATTGAGCAAATAAAGCAATTTATACAAGTATATTTTCTATATATATATGTGTGTGTGTGTATGTATGTATGTATGTATGTATATACATACATACATGTGTGTGTATGTGTGTGAAAGCATATAATAACCCCTGTGCTAAAATATGGAACAAAATAGAAATGTCAAAACCTTCATGTACAAAAAAGAAACTAGAATTAAAGCTTTAAACCTCTTGTACTATAAATTCGTAAGTACATATGCAATATAATTTACATAAACATAGAGGAGTTCATCGCCAACATCATGGGCCTGCAACTAAAAGGTACCAAAATTTTCAAAAACAAGTATGACAGGGTTGAGGAGGAATTGAAGTTTCTTGAACTTGGGGAGAATCTTGTTCATGTTAAGAGCGGCTTTCTTAGGGATTCCTTGTCAAAGCCGTATGACAAAGTGTCAATCTTGTGTTGATGAAATATTTTACCCTGAAAGGGCGCTCTAAGGTAACCCCTTTCTTTCATCTCATGTTCCTTAATCACTTTCGCAGAAGTGCTTCAATTAGCTTTCCCTTTTACATTTTGCACTCCTTGGAGCACTCGATTAATCTGGTTTCTAAGGGCAAGAGAGATCAACCCCTTCATCATGTTGTTATACTTTTGATCAACAAACATCCGGACTTGGTCATTATTAACTCCACCCCCTCCACCCCCTACTTCTTCCTTTCCACCCCTACCCCCGCAACCTCTAAGCGAGCTATCGCCTTGCTTCCGACCAAACCCTCCGTAGAGGAGTTCATTGCCAACATCATGGGCCCGCACCTAAAAGGTGCCAATTTTTTCAAAAACAAGTATGACATGGTTGAGGAGGAATCAAAGTTTCTCGAACCAGGGGAGAATCTTGTTCATGTTAAGAGCGACTTTCTCAAGGATTCCTTGTCAAAGCTATATAATGGTCGGTCTTGTGTTGATGAAATATCTTACCCTGGAAGGGCGCTTTATCAGTAACCCCTTTCTTTCATCTCATGCTCCTTAATCACTTCGGTAGAAGCACTTCAATTAGCTTCCCTTTTACATTTTGCACTCCTCGAGCACTCAATTAATCTAGTTTCTTAGGGCAAGAGAGCTCAACCCCTTCATGATGTTCTTATACTTTTGATCTACAAACATCCTGGACTTGGTCATTATCAATTCCACCCCCTCCATTCCCCTACTTCCTCCCACCCTCCACCCCTACTCCCGTAACCTCTAAGTGAACTATCGCCCCGCTTTCAATCGAACCCTCGTAGTAAGAAAGCCAAGGGTATTCCTAGTAGGATCCCCTTCTCTTTCTCCCTTGGGTGAAGGAGAGGCTTCCCTAAGCCTTCTTACCATGGGTTAAAAGAACACGTAACCCACCAAATCCACTACCAAAGTGAACCTGAGAATTGAAGTTGATCTTCATAGTGACATGATAAATTGGCTCAGAAAGGAATGCAGAGAGCTGAAAGAAAAAGTCGAGGGTGTAAAATTGCAATTGAGAATGACAAAAAGGAAGATAATCTCCTCGAGGACCTCAACAAGAGGATTTCTAACATTGAGAAATAACATGGCAATATTAGGAGAAAACAATGTCACATCATTTCTATCCTTAAAGGCAATATTGATCTTCTCACTAACATCACTCTTCACCGGAGGAGATCAAGGGCAAAGAAAATCCAAGGATAGTATCTTCAAAGATATCAATAACAGCGTGGACAATATCAAGAAGACATTTTTCAAGGTCATGAAATAGCTTCACATGAGTGTCTTCTCTTCTTGGTGTTTTGGTTGCCTCCTTTTTGGACTTTTGCCTATGTTTTGCCGATGTTTTGTTGTCGTTATGTTGTGGTTGAGCTACAGTTTTGTTGTTTCTTCGTTGTGGTCTTCCTATGTTCTTGTTTTATTTATCTTCTATTGTTTTTCATTGTCATATCCAGGCTTGGGCCTTTTGTAACATGGGTAGGATCCTAGTCAAAAAACCTTTTACCAATAATAAAATATTTTTTTTTACGTAAATAGAAAACCGCCCATATAGATATAGAGGCAAATCGGATGCTACTACTATCTATATATGGGCAGATGTCTTTGTAGGAAAATGCGGATGTTGGAGACTCTTCTTCGGATTTATCGATGATCTATGGGGAATGGGCCAATCTAGAGGGGGCAATTTTTTTCTACTTAGATTGTACTCTTAATTGACAAAATTTTGAATGTTTTATAAACTTCAAATTTGTGTTGTTGAAAACAAGAAATGGAACTTGTGGTAGTGACATTGCAAATGTAAAAAGCATGAACACAACAATGGACATAAAACATTTGACCTAGAAATCCCCGAGGTGAAAAAAAAAACCGGTTTGAAGTGGCAATTGCATACCATGATTCTTCATTGACGAAAGACAATTATATAAAGATATATTAGAACAATTGCGATAATTACTTAGTATTGTTTTCTCACTTAACACCTCTTTGCAACATTTCTTTCTTCTTTTACAACTAATTAGACACCATCTCTATCACTCACGCTCATGTCTTCAATTATTTGCATGCCTCTTCTTTAACTTGCCTTGATCGTTATTTATCATGCATGACAGGAATCCTAATTGTCTTGGAAACTGAAAATATAATGTTTCCTATAATTACTCTACTTGTATGGTAAATTCAGACAAAATTGTCACTTGCCACTAACCGACAATTACATAGCCACCCCAATGATTTTTTTGGTATGCAAGGACTAGTGGTTACACAATCATCCCCTACACATACCAACAGTTTTGTCATTGTGTAGGGAATTCTCACAATTGAGTCTTGTTTGTTGACTGAAACCTACATTGTTCTGATTGAAAGATAAAGTCGAATTATTTTCTTGATCACTTTCATAAATGTTCTAAGCATATCAAACTTTCTACAACCAGTCAATTCAAATGGAGATTATTATTGTGGTTAAAAAAATCTAACAATTAAAACACTTCCACAACTTGCAGTAATTTTGAACAAAGTTGTGATAAAAAGACTTGATGTCTAAATCATAATGAATGGAATCTTTTGATAGTACCATAATTATTTGTAAATGAATTTATCAATGTTTTCTCTTAATTCGTTCTTTGCATTTAAACTTCTTCATCAATTAAAATTACAATGTAACCCAATCTCTTTAATTTGACAGTACTCTATCTATCTTTAAAATGTGTTCTAAAGAGAATTTAAATGAGATAATACATTGTCCAAAGAAGTCAAGTGTTTATGTGATTTTCTTTGAGCAATTCTAGAGCTTGTAAAACTTTTGTAATGCAATTTTTAAGGTAATGTATGCTCACAAACAACGTTTTGAATTAGGTCAATATAAAGCAAACATTATGGCCTTGCAAGCATACAATTCTATAGTTTTTTTTTAAATCATACCTTTGGTTTATAATAACTTATATTTCATTTTCTAGTATTCAATATAATGAATATTTTCTCCCATTCATTGGAATTCAGTGACATCTAGGATAATTCATCATTTAACACATTGGTTTTATGAGTTAGCAATCTCAAATGGCACTTTGTTTATGTACAGTAAAAATCTTTTAAAATTGCTAAAAATTCTAACCCAAACTGACAAGGTGTTTTACAACTTTGAAAGCATTGTGTTAAATATCTATTTTTGTATTAGCATTAAACAAAAAGCAACTGTACTAATATAGTATATCAACCACGACTTTATCATAAATATGAGGAAACATAACTATATGCAAAATACACAATAAATACCATCTAAATCAACTAGACAAAATCACGATCCAACACATGATATATGTCATTTGCAATGAAAAAGTTCTCCGGAATATAGGAAAATATGACACAAGGAGAATTATGAAAGAAGTCCCTAAATGGAATAGGGCAGGAAACATATATTGGTTGGCAAAAACCATCCAAACACGCTGTACTTATATTTATATTATGTCCAAACAATTCCATATGTTTTCCTAGATATTATTTATCTACTATTTCAATACTATTAAAATATCTTATTTATTGATGAAGATGTATTTGTGTTACACCATACAATTTTAGAGTGGCCAAACATGGCCATATACATCGGGTTTGCGATATTGCCTATCCCATGACCACGGCACGTCTGCAGGAAAAATAGAACATGATCTTGAGCCACAAACACAATTTCTGACATCATGTAGAAGTGCCACCTTTGATAATAGTAAATCGTTTTGCATTATGACAAAGAGAACAAACCTTGTGATGTGTACTGCATTGGAGGTAATTTGTAGGGCACAGGTAGTGTGGCAATTTCATAGGATTGTTCTTCGCCTTTTCTCTCTTGCCGACATAGACTAACTAACTTTGTAGGGTAGTGTGACTTTGCATCAACATCCTGGTTGACAAGCAGATGGCTAAAATATTATAAGAATAAAATTTTAAAAAAATGCTACTAACTATAACAACAGTGTAATAAAATCCCAAAGAATATTCTACTCCACAAGTTCCCTTAGCTTGAGAAATAGCTGATAATTTATTGAACAGTATATATCAACATACAAACCATTTTAGCTTAAAGGATGGTTAAAGTCATCTCATAGAGGGAGATCAACATAGTTAAAAACCAGATACCTACTTAAGAAGGCTACACATTGGAAAATGTGTTGAGAATTTCCTTCTTGTGTTGAGGATTGAGCCCAGATTGACACCAACATTCTTTCTTTATAACATCTTCCATTTTGATTATGATGTCCAGCGAAGCTTTTTAAAGTTTCTTGTTTGTTAATAACAAGTTCCAACTCAAATTCATAACAGGTCCCTGACAATCTAGAATGGTAATATGCTATGGTTTTTGCTTAGCACAGTTTTCTGAACTTGGAGATTAGGAAACTTCACTTATGAGAATGACTATTTGCATTTTTCATGGGAACCACAAAAATCTATTTAACCGAGGATGAAGTTTATTTGATGAAATGCAATAGCACTTTTGCTTTAAATGACAGAAATGTAGTTGTTTGCACAGAAGTGGAAACACCTCCACTGTTTCTTACTTATATATCTCGTTTTCTATAAATGTTGCCAGACAACATAACAAATGGTCGTCTAACTTGGTGGGAGAACCATACAATGGACAACTGTATAAGCCACTCAAGATAATAGCTTCCACAGTGGGAGGTTGCTTAACACACGAAGTATCTGACTTCATGTGGAAGCCAGCAATCCTAAGTTGATCATCCTTCATGGTTACAATATGGAGATATGTGATACCATTTAATAGATTTTCCAAGTAACCCATTTTATTGTATCTACAAGCCAAAATAGATCAAAACCCATAAAAATCTTTAAAGCAGTACCCACATTTCAAGAATGCCCTAGTACAAAAGATTAACAAAATTATTATGATGTATATTAAAGTTAATTTAACAATAATATTCCAAGAACAGTTCTAATGGCCTTTGTGTTATTGTTGATCGACGGTTCTAATGGCTTTCATGATATTGTTGATCGATATATTTCTCCTAATAGTTGCAAATCCCATGCTCATTTTTTAATCATCAGAGGGAAAACATATTGATATTGAAATATATAAAAAAGAGTTCAGTACGAAAGAAATACAAACTTCTAAATATTTTATAACAAACATTTGTACTAAAGCCTTCAAAAGTCTTAAGATATGCTTAAAAAGAACTAATGTCCGCACGGATCCAGAAATATTACAACATTACATTGCATCTGCGTACAAAACCAAGCATTGTAGGTGGGTATTACAGACGAACCCACTACTTTCTGGCATGATTTGAGATCATTTGCAAAAGACCAAAAGCTAAGACATTGCTTCCGAAAGCTGGTATTTTCAGACATCAAACTTGGACGCATTTTAAATTTTGAATAAGTCCCTTGTGAGAGAGGCACAACATGCTGATCTTGAAAGGCTTCTTGAGGTTTGATGTCTACCTGCTCCGACTTGACAGGGGTGAATTTTATGCTCACCATACTTTATAAAGCTCCTGAAGCTGTAACAAGAAATTTGAGCTTCTTTAAAGGGGAGCAATGGCCAATCCAATTTCAATTTCACTAGATTCAACTAAGAATAACTGCTTCTACTGAATTCTTCATCTAATTTCCCCTATGAAATCTTCATTTCACCAAGACTCTGTTCTTTCTTTTCACTGATATCATTATTTTGAGCTAAAATCTTATCAAGTTTATGCCAATTAACTGAAAGACTGCATCATAGCTTTCATTTTCCCAAGGATTTCCTATTAAAATTTTCAGAGATGGAAAAGGCCATTTGATGGGTTTAATGGTAGAAGTGTTTACTGGATGGTGTTGAAATGTGCAAGCATCACCTTGAGTGGGTAAATCACAGATAACAACTTGCTTAACAATACCACTACATTGAAAATTTTGGTGTATCAAGATGAGATCTGACTGACTCAAGCTCAAAGGGCTATATCCAAGGAGGAAGCAAAGCACTTCCTCTAGAATTTCCCCTAACATCCAAGTCTGGTGTAGCTCCTGTAGTAGAAAATAAACGAGTAATATGAGTCTTTCCATGTGGTTTGGAAAGCAGCTGGTAAGTAGTAGATCCATGTCACCTAGAGGGTGAGAAAGCCACATCAACAGGTGAGAGCAGAGTGATGACACCGAGGGTGAGAAGAATGGAGCATCCAAACAATCTTATTATTGGTGCGCTAAGAGAAGTGTCACCTAATTGATCTACTAGCTCTTAGTTGTGAAAGTGTCGGTGTCTAAAGGGTGCTTAGTGCACCTTGTTGTTTGGGTGGGCTGAAAGAAGGAGGTGATCTGCAAAGGGGCTCTAAAGCCTCTAGATGAATCCTATAGGGATCCACACCGGAGGATAACAGCCTTGCAAAGATAAAGAACCAACCATTGCTGCTCAAGATATCTGAAGAAAGTAGATAAAGTGTTGTGTGAGTCCATATAGAGGAAGTATATCTCCTCGAGGTCTCACAACAAATGTGGCATCTAAAAACAGTGTTCCTCGGTCTCCACCTCTTGGAGGGCACAAAGATAGAAGATCTACTCCCATCGGAGCATGTGAGGATCAATTTTAACCTGTAACTGGTGAGAGCACACTCTTATCTTCCCAACGCAAACTATCAAGCCATAGGACCAATGGTGTTGGAGATAGTGATGGAAAAGAATAATACCATCCACCACTCATAAGAAATGCTCAGCATAAAAGGAAAGCTTGTGGCTAAGCAGCTCAAGGCGAGAGATGAAGGTGCCCTGGATATACTATGTAGATGTCTTATTTCGCAACTCTTGTGATAATGTTCTTTGTGGGAAGGAGCCTCGGGAGGCCCCCGAGTACATGAGACAGGTAGTCAATCATTGGAGATGCCAATAGAAAGGAGCAGCCTAGCCCTAGAGTACCATTAGTGCTGCCATCTAGTGGGGACCATTGAAACAATCTCTTAAGAGCAAAGTGTTGAGTATGAATATCTCTCGCGACCGAAGCAGAGGTCCCTAAGGATCCGAGTCTAAGGATGTAGAAAGTAAGCCTAAAGTTAGTTTCACAACAGGACTGTTTGGAATTTGTTGTAAGAATAGATTGAAAGAAATAAACATAGCTACACTTAGCATAAAAATGCTAATAAGAGCCCATGTACGACGAAGGCTCTTAGTTGCCCCAGGAAAAAATAAGGATCCTAATCCGATTGGTACAGAAACTGAAAGCGGAAAGAAAGGCATGATCTGAGGTAGCAGATGGGTTGAAAATTCAACTTGGATTATGCACTGAAAACTGTCCATTTGCAACAGATCATGCATTGTAGCATGAGAGTCTAGACCCTATCAATACAGGCCCAAATAACGGCTCTTGATCCGGGTTCCCGAACCTCTAAATCATATAAAACTGTATGCTTGATGATTTTATCAAAAAGGTGTAACTGGAAGGTGTTGGTATCCAGATTTAATCTCCTTCACAACTTGAACAACATCATGAATCTGCACAAGACACTCAAGGATAGATAGATGTTTTATATGTCGTTTGTAGCCGGGGATCACACCTATCTGCTTGTTTGCATTCAAGAATTGAGGGAGTGGATAGCACCTTCATAAGGGTTTTGATCTAACCCTCACTATTTTAGATTGTGCCTATCAACCAAGGTAAGAGAACCTATATGCAGTTCCCTATATGGTAAGGAGATGGAGATATCCTTGTATTTTGTGTATGATGTGGAGGAGGCTTTGTGAAAACATGATCAAATATCCATTATCCAAACTCAAAGGAGCTGTCACTACTAAATGATGGAAATGTTCTCAAAACAAAGCTAGAGCTGCTAAAGACATGATAAAACCCCGATCAACTTTGTGCATTTTTGTGAAAGGATTGAATTCTTATGTGGACACACAATGCAGATGCAAGGGTATTATAGGTAGGATGAGTTAGTTTAAAGTGAAATTCTGATGAGAGATGTTGGGACAAGAGTAGTTAGGAGTCATCACCTTCTTTGGGAAACCTTGCAAAAGAATTACAACACCTAAACAACAGAGATATTTCAATGAATTTGAAGTGCTCTTTCAACTAGGATGTGTGCACATATGGATGCCCAAATCTGCACTATTCCATACAAACTTTGATAGCCTGCCACAAAGGCTTGAAGCAAAATATCAATAAAGCATTCAGAACCCCTTGTTAGATCATGTCCTAAGGTACACCCAAAGGTTTACAAACACCCTCAATTTACAAGGAAGGTAAGATGAATTTAAATCTGTTTATCTCCACTCAAATGAATGCTCTTCTGAATGGAAGATTGCAGATGCCTTCAAACCCTCTACAAGAAATGAGATCATGCATGACCAATAAAGATCCCAAACACAAGATTGCAACACGAGCATAGAACACAAATTGAAAACATACTGAAATACAAGTGCATGCAAGCTTTGCAAAGAGAAAAAACCAGTTAATCCAAGAATTTGATCAAATATATCAGCAAGGGAATGTTATTTAGACAATCTCAAAGCTTGTTGATGGCTTTACAGATGAAACCAACTCAACATGATCAACATTTGATGCAAACTCGAATCAAAATGTCTCTTAGGCGGTTTCTCAAAAGGAAATGGACTTCTTCCAGCTTTTCCCCGTGAAAATTCTTCTCTCCTCCAAAATTCTCAACAAACTTCCAAAATGCTTCCAAACTACATATACCCTCTGCCAGCTTGGATCCTTGCATCCCAAGCAAAGAATATGCCAAAGGGATCAAATTTGTTACAAAACCCTATCCATTTGATGAAAAATGATATAAAATTGTGAAACAGCTCGCCAAATGCCAGAGATGCACAAATATTTTAAAATATTGCATGAACTCGGATCCTTATCCATCCCAGGGTCACGTTTTTGGCATTCCACCATGCCAGCATGCACTTGCAATCATTTTTCACCCTTTTCTCTCATCATTTTTAACTCTGCAACTTTTTACTTTCACCTTTCACGTGTTTTTCACGGGCTGAGAAAAATATTTCACGAAAAACACTATAGGGCACCGAATCAGCTCAAATAAATGATGCCATTGTGTTCAGAAGGCCGAAGGGATGCAGATTCATATAAAATTTCATGTGTTTTGGTGCAAAAATGACGATTCCACACTTCTTGGAGCTCCAATGGCGCCCAAAAACAAAAATGCACAGCTGCCGTTGATTAAAATCAACTTTAAAATTCCGCCCTCCACGTGTCAGATGATATCTTGAATATTCTTCCTCTTTGTCTTTGGATGGGGTGGGACACGTGTCCAAATATGATTGGAGCGGGCCCCAATCCTAAAAATGCATTTTAAACCCCTTTTTGATTTCGGAAAATTCTGAAAATTTTCCCCGCGAGCCCCCCGGACGCGCCACGTGTCCTCCTGTAGGTCCCCACCAAAACCGTGGGTCAATTTGATGAATTTTGCCACTTTTTTGAGAAAAGGAAAATTTTCTCAAAATGCTCCACGCCCGAATACCTGTTGTTTCTCTGCCACGTGTCGATCTCCCATTGGAGGCGGAGCCGACTCATCAAATTTGCCTTCAAACCTCCGCAAGCATCAAAACTCCATGCGGGCCCGACCTCTCTCTTTTGACATTTGAAAAATGCCACGTGTCGCCTGTGGATTAGTCGGGAAAAACCTCCAATATTTTCCGCGGGTTCATTGTTTCCTTTGAAAATTTTTGCCAAAGTTGGAACATTTTCCATTTTTCCTCCGCGCTCCGAATTTCCATCAAATGTTGGACACGTGTCCGTTGTTCATTTGGCGCGGGCCTATTCTTCATTTTTTACCTTGTAAACATAGAGGCAAAATTCGCAAACTTCTCCTTCAGCCCCTTCCTCCATTTTGCCTCTTGGACACATGTCCATCCCTTATTTGCTGCGGGCCTTCAGGCAAAATTTTAATTTTAGCATTTTGAAATTAAAACTTCAAAGTCTATAAAACTTCCACCCCTCCATTTCATCCCCGCATACGTGTCACCTTCTCATTGGGTGCGGGCCCTCGGGTCCAAATTTTTTTGAGGTTTTGAGCCAAAAATTTGAAAAATTTCAACTCTTCACCTCCCCGTACTGACTCTCCTGGACACGCGTCACCCTTCCATTGGGCACGGGCTTTCGGGCCGAATTGTTTCTCTAACATTTTGAAGCCAAAATTTCTCAAACTCTCCCAAGTCCCCACCTTTCCGGTTGACTCTCCTGGACACGTGTCGCCCTTCCATTGGGCACGGGTCTTCGGGCCAAATTGTAACTTTAACATTTTGAAGTTAAAAGACTTCAAAATTTTCATAAATTCCGCCCATCCATGCTAACTTTCTTGGACACGTGTCCACTTCGTATTGGGTGTGGGCCTCCAAGTCAGAATTTTCCTTTGGCATTTTGAGCAAAAATTTGAAACATTTTCAACTCCACCGCCACCCACTTGATCCTCCCGTGCCACGTGTCGCCTTCCCATTGGGCACGGGGCGCGGGCCAAATTTTTCCCCGACACCCTGAGCCAAAAGACATCAAAATTTTCCCAAGTCCTTCGCCATCCGCCCTGACCCTCCCGGGACACGTGTCATCATGCCATTCGCCATTGCGGGCCATCAAGTAAATTTGATTTTGAGAAATTTGCAAAAAATGAAGGCAAAATTTTTAAGTGACCTCTGCCACTCGCTGCTCCATCTGTCCAATCAAATCATGCCACGTAGGCACACTAGGCAAATGCGGGGCCGTGGAGCAAATTTTCCTTCACCAAAAATTGAAAATTTGACAAGTTATAACATTTTTTCCGACCGCACCCGCCAATGAGAGCCTGCCATGTCAGCATAGAGTTTACAATGATAAATTTGATGGCCCGAGAGCACGCCAAAACGTGAAAAATTCTGGGAATGCCCTAGAAACCGAATTTTTGACAGGGAAGGCAGAATTCTTCATTTTAAACCAACTAAATCATCTCTTGACATCATTTGCGACCTTGGGATTGGGGAAACACTTGCACGAATTCAGGATTTGATCAATTTCGAGCTCTTTCACGATTTGGCAAAGGAGAAAATGGTACAGCCCGTGAAAATGAATAAATCAGGGCACAAATGGGGGAACTTGGATTTTACTACAATTTAGGGCAGAATAACAACAATGAGGGCATTTGAAAGCATCCAATTGAAAAAACGAGTTGCAAATCACCAAACTCGAGCCAATAAAACGCTTTTTTAGCAAAAGTGAAGCATGGAAAATCGTGAGCAAAGTGTGCAAAATCGAAATTACACTAACAGAAGGGATGTCCTCGAAGTAGATATGGAAACATCGACACTTCCAAAACAGAAAGAGTGGCATATCGCACAGCAAAGGCACGAGTGAGAAGCAAGCTTCATGCTAAAGGATGAACCGTAAAATTGGACAACCAAGTATGTGTAGGCCAATGTGATCTCTAAGCTCCCCTTTCAGAGACAAATTGAGAGCTGGAAAGAGCCCTCGAAATATTGAAAAGCATAACCTTAGTTTTATCAAGATTGACCACAAGTTGTTGAATATCACAACGAGCAAGGGCATCAAGTTGGTGTTGTAAGCCCTCGGAAAGAGGATAGGAGGAAAACATCATCGTAAAAGGAAGGATAGCTATAACTATTGGATGCAAAATACAACCATCATCTACATGGGTATGATGGAGAAGAAAATCCTCTAACTTGTTAATGTAGATATATGAATAGGGTCAAAGAGAGAGGACACATGGTGATCTTCACAAAGTCATAAACCGTGAGAACTATGAAAATGTCTAATAACCTCTCAAAACCTCTAAGCGGTGGTAATTAGAGAATATGGGATGTCAATATCCTCAACTTTTGGAAAAGCCATTGCCTCAACATAGAGTCAAAGGCCTTTGTGAAATCAGAAAAGACCTATGAAAAACTTCTCAATAATAGCTCATAATGTAAGAGATGTGATCAATAGCTTCGATAGTCCCTCCCGACCTAGCCTCGCCCCTTATATTATTCCTTTCAGAAAATTGACATTTGCATGTTCAATATCGTGGCATAATGTTTGGAAATGTTTTCCCAACCACAATGGTCCTATAGTTGTCAAGATGGAGAGATCCCTAGATTTATGAAGCGGGCGAATGATGTCTTGGGACCATAGTTGAGGAAAACTTGAAGACACCACGTCATCGAAGAGCATGTAATGTCCCCTTAGGGCATAAAATAAAGAAAATTGGATTTCCTAGGAACCCTTATAAAAAAATGACAGCAGTTTGATTTTTATTTAAAAACCTTACCAAGAAAATTCAGCAATCTGAAATTTCACTTTATTTATTAAAATTTCCGTGATGTACAATGCCCAGAAGACTTAAAACATCTCTGAGACCTCTAAGTGATAGCAACATGGAAGAAAGTAATTTTTCTAACAAGGATATGAATTTATTTTAATTTATTTCAGACCTGGAAATAGCTAAAACTTCAAATTTTCATCTCCGAATACTTGGAGTGACAATGCAAAGGATAGCTCAAAATGATCACAAAAATAACAGCTATCAATTAAAGCAAACCTTAGATTTTTCCACCCATGGGAAGACCCAAAAATGATCCCGAAATCTCCAAATGTGTAGATCAAGCTAGAAATGGATGTGAAAGCCATGAAAATGGTTGCCACATACAGCCCAAAACTGTCACAAGTGAATCTCAACTGATTGTTGGCTGACCCAACACAAAAACCTTGAAAATCAAACCTGCAGATGATGCCCTAGCTGTAATAAATCTGAAAACAGCCCCAAAACGTGCCCTAGATCTGAAAAACAACCTTCCAAAAACTGAATTTTGAATTATAGCACAATAGTGAATCCCGGGTGGATCCACCTCACAAAGTTGAGAAGTTTTTGTTCCCCAACCTTCAAACCTTGGAGGTTTTCCCCAAAGCTCCCCACTTAGAAGATTTGATGCAAGCAAATAACTTAACATGCAATGATAAAAAATAGATTGGAAAAAGATGATCTCAAATGAATACTCAAACCTCCTTTATAACCTTTCCTTGCCTTTTTCCAAGTTGGGTGCTCCATGTGGGACTAAAAGTGATTTTTAATTTATAAAGTGACTTCCTTATTTCTATTTTATCTTTATGAATACACTTTATCATAAAGTCACTTTAATAATAGAAAGTCCCCCTTCTAATTAATCGTTATGACTTAAAGTTATTTTTTCTATAAATATTACAAGTCTTAATAAAGCAACTTAAAAATATAACGATAAACTACTTCCCTTGCATTTCCCTTTAAGCCCCCAAGAAATCATCTAGGGCAGAAAGGGTCTCATGGTGAGCTCGTGTTAAAGAGGGGACATTACAATCCTCCCTTCCAAAAATTGTTTGTCCTCGAGCAATGTTGACCCTGTATGCCAATACAAGGATCCAAATAAACCTGAAGAATGCTCCACCATGTTTTCGTTGCACCACTCTGATACAACTAAAATCTGCAAACCTGTCATTCTTTGTTATTCTGTGAAGCAATCCATCCATCAAATAAAATCTTGGATCCCAATTTTTGTAAAATTACAGCTATATAAAACTGAAAACCATAACTCACACTCTGATTCTCCCGAAATCAGCAATCTGTAAATTGGATAGCAGCTGTAATACTGAAATCTCCTCACCAAAATAGAGAAGGAAAGTGCTGAAATGATATTTGTAGATTCAAAATTTCTTCCCTTTCAATCACCCATTGAAAATTTATTCCTTCCCTACCTGAAAACACTCGCCAACTTACCTAAAAATAATCTTTATCATGATGATGCAATGCTTCCCTGTTATTCCTATGCTTTTCATCAAGAGATCTCCTATGCATGCTTGTAACTTCTTCAAGATGAGATGCTGAATTGAAAATTTCAGCAAGCTGGAAATCAAGTTTATTGTTTGATAAAACAATTGTTTCATGTCTAAGCACTTCACTTGGATCCCATACCTTGTGATTGTCACAAACTGTGTTACTAGAATTAGAAGATGTCTCAACATTCATCACCAATCTCGGATTATCAAAAGATAATTCAACATCCAAAGTAGGAAAAGTATCATCATTTCCATACCTTAGACTGCCAACAAGGAGCTCACCTTTTGGAAATTCAAAGGATGGTGCATGTTCCTCCATGGTTTGCTTCCTTTCAGTTTCTTGCAACTTGATTTCTCTTCTTTCTCATGTTGCACTAACACAACTTCTTCCTTGACCTTTGGAGGCTCTATTGTATGTAACTATTTTTTTGGTTCTTCATCTGACAACACTTCCCCATGTCCTTTGCCTAGAACAACGTGGTTTGGCTCCCAAGGTTCTTTGTTGTCCTCTTTTTAGAGTTCTTGTGCAATTTAGCTATCATTTATGTGGTTAAGTACGGTTTCAACTTTTCTTCACATTGATCAACCACACTTTTAGCCAATGCACTCGCAACTGGTGATACTTTCTGCTCAAAACCAGCCATTAGTATGGATAACAATTGTTGTGAAGTATCATCACTCTCATTCAAGACCAAAGTCATAATGGTCTGCATTGAGGCTACTACATTTTCCGTATGATTTTTATGGACAACAACAAAGAAATATTCAAACATTTGGAGAATAAGATCATCACATTCTAGATCTAACATTAGAACACAAGATCTGGTTTTTGCCATAGTTTTTAGCAAAAGGACTTTTGATGTCATCCAAACCCTCAAAACTTTCCACAAATAACTGAAATACCTCTCTCATGGTGTTGTTGTATGGTTGTTCAGGAGTTGTTATTCTTGTAATTTCACTAATACAAGTGATAACTACAAGTCTTACATCTAGATCTGAGTGTCTTAGAAGCTTGGGCCTAGCCAAATGAATCACCAATGGATTCATTGCCCAAAACATAGACTTAGAATCTGATTGTCTTAACATGGACAAACAGTTTGCCACTTCCTCCAAAATATTGAGAAGAACATTTTTTGAATAAGGTGGATGCTCAAGTTCCTTCCCTGACCTGCAAAGCTTTGTTCTCAATTCATCTTTACTCATTAACTCCATGATTCATAGACTATGCATCAGATAGTATCTACAAAAATTTTAATTCTTCCCACAGCTGGCGAGATCATCAGCTCTGATACCACTATAATGTCCCCTTAGGGCATAAAATAAAGAAATCTGGATTTCCTAGGGAACCCTTATAAACAAATGACAACAATTTGATTTTTATTTAAAACCTTAAAAAAAAAAAAAAAACAATATGAAATTTCACTTTATTTATCAGAATATCCATAATGTAGAATACCTAGAAGACTTAAAACATCTAGGAGACCTCTAGTAACATCAACATGGAAGAAAATAATTTTTCTAACAAGGATATGAATTTATTTTAATTTATTTCAGACCTGGAAATAGCTGAAACTTCAAAATTTCATCTCCCGGAATACTTGGAGTGACAATGCAAATGATAGCTCAAAATGATAAAAAAATAGCAGCTATCAATTAAAGCAAACCTTAGATTTTTCCACCCACGGAAAGACCCCTGAAAATGATCCTGAAATCTCCAAATGTGTAGATCAAGCTAGAAATGGATGTGAAAGCCATAGAAATGGTTGCCACATACAGCCCAAAACTATCACAAGTGAATCTCAATTGATTGTTGGCTGGCCCAACACAAAAAAAATCTAAAAATCGGACACTCGCAAATGATGTCTTCGATGTAATAAATATAAAAACAACCCCAAAATGTGCCCTAGATCTGAAAAACAACCTTCCAAAATTGAAATTCTGAACTGTAACACAATAGTGAATCCCAGGTGGATCCACCTCGCAAAGTTGAGAAGTTTTTGTTCCCATCCTTCAACCCTTGGAGGTTTTTGTACTTAGAAGATTTGATGCAAGCAAATAGCTTAACATGCAATGATAGAAAATAGATTGACAAAAGATGATCTCAAATGAATACTCAAACCTGCTTTTATAACCTTTCCTTTCCTTTTTCCAAGTTGGGTGCTCCATGTGGGACTAAAAGTGAGTTTTAATTTATAAAGTGACTTCCTTATTTCTATTTTATTTTTATGAATACACTTTATCATAAAGTCACTTTAATAATAGAAAGCCCCCCTTCTAATTAATTGTTATGACTTAAAGTTGCTTTTTCTATGAATATTACAAGTCTTAATATAGCAACTTAAAAATATAACGATAAACTACTTCCTTGCATTTCCCTTTAAGCCCCCGAGAAATCATCTAGGCAGAAAGGGTCTCATAGTGAGCTTGTGTTAAAGAGGGGACAAAACTAATAACATTTTTAAGTAAAGATATTAGATATCAACAAAAGATAAGACTATTTACATTGATAATTATTGTTCATATCTCATCATCTCTAAGGTCAAGAGTATAAAATATATATTTTTTAAACACTGAAATGCAAGTCTTCGAGACAAGTACCAATGTCCGAGACGTATTGTGGTGGTAGGAGACTAGTCTCCATGCAACTCTCTATTTACATTGTGCAGTAAAAAATTTTAATATCTGATTGTGGGTCATATAATGAGTGTCTCGTGTCTGCACTGAGCTACATCCAAACTCTTCTAGTAATGCTGCATCTTAAGTCACATTGACCTTTTTGAAGGGCTGAAAATGTTTAATCTAAATCATTGCATTCATCTACTCCTTCAGTAGGAATTCATAGCATGTTGACTATATCGTATTAGAATCTTGACTTACATGTGTTTGTAGAGGGAGGAAGACAATCCATAAGATATGGGGTTTCCACCAGATTTGTCAGTGGTTGTATAATGTTCCCTAAAGGACATTGATCACATACTCTTTGTTTTGGAGGTGGGAGATGAATCTCTGTGCAGCACTCTGATTCACCCTCTGCTTTAAATATTTTTTAATGTCTGATTGTGGGTCATATGATGAGTGTCTGGTGTCAGCACTGAGCTACATCCAAACTCTTCTGCTAAATCTGCATCTTAAGTCTCATTGACCTATTATAAAAAGGCTGAAAATGTTTAAGCTTAACCATTGCACTCATATACTGATTAAGTAGGAATACATTGCATGTTGACCATCTAGTATTAACATGTTGACCTACATATGTTTGTAGATGAAGGGAGGCAAAATATGTTTTCAAATGAGTGGAGGTGACCCCTAACAACTCCACTGTCATTGTTAGCTTTTGTGGAAAGTCTCTCATTATACTATTCCTCGGCAATCAATAGAAATTAGAAAAGAAAATAAGGCAATTAATGTTAATATGTATATTCATATGCAAAGTTTTTAAATACTTGTGTATATTTTGAAAATATAGAAAGATATCTATAAAGGCTTAGCTCTATTTGTGGATTTGTAGTTCAACCAATCTACATGATAAATTCCTTCCAAAGAGGATTTGAACAAAAAATAAAATATGAACTCAATGAAGAGAGAGTATACCAAATAGAAAATATTTAGCGCACACCTGTTGAGGGCCATAGTCGTCTGTACATGAAAACTTTGAGCCTGACTTTAGAATAAGAGATGGCAAGAAGATAACGCCTAGCTGTTTGAAAAGCAATATGCACTATTAGCAACATCATTTCAATAGAATGAAGCCTCCAAATACTAACAGACAATCATAGTTTACAATTTAGTGACCACTTCTCTTTATACCTGATATACTTTTTGGAATAGTAAATATGATCTTATGATGGTGTGATGTAACTACATGCACATCACACAGTGTCGAGGATCATCTATATGTAAAAGTAAAGGAGTTTGTAATCATTCAGCATCATCGAGAACATGTTAATAGCATTAGGTTACCCAACTATGGTTTCTTTCCACAAACATAGATAGTGTTGTATAATCCTACATTGGGGCATGCATAAATTGAGTCTTTTGAAATAAAATACGGCATCAACAAGCCCCACTACTTCATTCCTTCTATGTCATAAATATTTGATAATTTTATAAACTAGTACACTAGTGACTAGATAATATCATAATTGAAAATAACCATGTCATTTGATGACAATACCCTTTGACAATAGTATATGTTGTTATAACCACCTTGCAAACCTTTTAAAACGATGTGCACGTGTATGATTAGTGTTTATATTTTATAGACCACACTAATATTGTGAAAAACAGGTGTAATGGAAACTTTGATGCATCGGATGATGTGGTGCAACTAGAAAGTGATTTCTGCATTAGCACTTAGAGTGATTATGACTTCATATTAGTCAAGTTATTTTGTTCATGACCATGCTTATTTGTTATGCCATCCTATTAGTTGAGCTACATTTTTTTTGAAAGATGCCTCATATATGTACAAGATTTTTTTACATCCATGTCCACGTTGGGTTTTAACCCGAATCTCTACGTCAATACAAGCCCAATCACCTCGCTGCTTGCCAATAGACTGCACGCCTGTGGGTTAGTTGAGCTAGTTTTAGATAACAAACATTATCAATCGTGATTATACGATGGACTAGTTGTTTAGAAAGTGGTTTCTACATTGGTACTCAGATTGGCAAAATATGGTGCCAACTGCAACCAACACATGGGAAGACACAACTAGAACAATATAAAACACACACAAAATATATATATTATATTTGATTTGAAACTTCATACAATCTCAGAGCTGCTGCTCTGTAAATTTTCTTTTGTTTCTCTTCTTGTGTCCTGTTCTTGTTTCTTTTTCTTACAAAAAAATGTCCATGTTGTTCGCATATATATCTCCCCGAATATTCCTTGAGATATGGCTCTATTTATTTTGTTCTTCGTTTTCTATATGTTCGCAACCTATATATATATATATATATATATATATATATACTGCCTCCATGTGTCGCTCCTTTCACACAACCTGCACCGAAACCAAAACCAATTCCCATTGATTCCGGGGTTTCACGTCCGCCGGAGTCCATCTCCCAAATGAGTGGCGAATCATGCCACATGTGCACCTGTTGGATGGACGAGATCGACCGCTGACTCACCTTGACTAAGATCTCGGACCCGACACACTATGCATCATGATTAATTCCGCGGGAGGAAAACATTGGGAGGACATCGGAATGTTGCCACTTGTCCTCTCGCATGGCGGAGGATTTAAAAACTCGACAACCACAAATATAAATGCCCATCAACTAGGTAGTTAGGAGAGAGGGAAACCAAAAATTGAACCTGTGGGAGGCTCAAGATTACAAAGCCATTAATTCTGACAACCCCTTAATCTTGAGCCGAACAAAAATTAATTCAAAAATTGATTTTCAAGTTTTGGACATCTACGACGCCCTTGACTTGCTCTTAAATGCTCAAACCTTTCTTTTGATAGAGGTTTGGTAAAAATGTCAGCTAGTTGTTGCTCTGACTTGCAAAACTTGAGCTCAATTTCTCCTTTCTCAACCAATTCACGAATGAAATGATATCTGATTGCAATATGCTTGCTTCGTCCATGGAAAATGGATTCTTTGACAATGCAATCAAAGACATATTATCACAAAAAAATGTAGAACCTCCTTGTTGCTCTTCATGCAAATCGAGAGGATTCTTCTTAACCATATCATTTGACAAGTGGCTGAGTTTGCTGCAATATACTCTACTTCAGCAGTAGATAATGAAACTACTGACTGTTTCTTTGAAGCCCATGAAATGGCTCTTGACCCAATATTAAACACATATCTAGATGTTTTTTTCTATCATCTAGGCTACCTGCCCAATCACTATCTGTGTAGCCAACTAATTGCAAATCATTATCAGCAGCATATAAAATTCCATAATTCCTTGTGCCATTCACATACCTCAAAATACACTTTCCTGCTTGCCAATGTGTCTCCTTTGGAGTTCCATGAATCTAGAAATAAGGCTAACTGCATACATTATATTTGGTCTAGTTGCAGTTAAATACATCAAGCTTCCTACCATGCTTTTGTACCTTGTAGGATCCACATTGCTACGCAATCATCTTTGGTCAATTTCAAACTTACTTTAGTTGGTGTAGATGTTGGTTTGTTGTCCAACATTTTGAATCTTTGCAAAATTTCCTTTGCATACTTTGCTTGAGAAAAAAATATGCCATGCTCTGTTTGCTTGACCTCAATGCCAAGAAAGTACTTCAACAATCCCAAATCAGTCATCTCAAATTCCTTCTTCATGGCTGATTTGAACTCATCTATATCCTTGTTTGTATTTCCAAGTAAAGATTAAATCATCTACATACAAAACAACAATTAAAATGTCTTCATCCTTGTTTGCTTTGATGTAGAGTGTGGGCTCACTACTACTTTTTCTAAAGTCATTGCTTGTCAAATAGGAGTCTATCCAATTGTACCATGCCCTTGGTACTTGTTTGAGTCCATACAATGTTTTCTTGAGCTTGTATACTTGTCTCTCTTGTTGGGATCTCATAACTTGGTAGTTGTCCCACATAAACCTCTTCTTCCAATACTCCATTTAAGAAAGTTGATTTAACATCCATTTGATGGACCTTCCACTTGTGATGAGTAGCTATGGCAATAATTATTCTCATTGTTTCCAGCCTTGCATCGGAGCACATCACATGGAGCAAATGTCTCATTACAATCATGTCCACGCCTTTGTTTGTAGCCTTTGGAAACTAACCTTGCCTTATGTCTTTCAATCTTGCCTTCGGGAGTAGTTTTGGTTTTATAGACCCACTTAACTCATGACTTCCTTTCCCACTGGAAGATCTACTAGCTCCCATGTTCCATTCTTCTCTATTGCATGCATTTCTTCATCCATTGCTTCACACCATTTATGGTCCTTAATTGCTTCTTCAAAATAAATTGGATCAGCTGCTGAAAATAGAGAAAATTAATCATTTTATCTTCATTTTCTTCATGTCTTGATTGTTTATAAATCTCTTAAACACTCCTCATTCGACCTTGGTACTGGAATGAGTCAGATGATGATGAAGATGCCTCATTTGTTGGTCCTTGCATGCTTTGTTGGTTGCTACCATTTGAAGATTCACCCTTTGTGAAATGGGCGTCCAACTTGGTGCATTGTTTGTTCTACCATTTGTTGTTTTAGCATCAATGACAAGTGCATTTGCCTTTACTTGTGGCTGCTCTACTACTTGTACATCTCCCGAGATGCTTTTGAATGAATCGAACATCCCAACTGATTATCAATTCCTTTCAGAACCGGATTATACAACTGTAAGCTTTACATTGTTCACTATATCCAAAAAAAAAGGACTTCTCTCCTTTGCTATGCCACTTTAATCTTCTTTGCTTGGGCACATGTGCATATGCTACACACCCAAAAACTCTCAAGTGTTCAACACTTGGTTTTCTTCCACTCCATGCTTCTTGAGGTATCTTGTTCCTCACACTTTTGTAGGACATATATTCAACAAATATATTGTTGTTCCAACCGCTCTCGCTAGAAATCATCATACAATCCTCTTGCTTTGAGCATGCTTCTTATTATTTCTTGAATGGTTCGATTCTTCCTCAGCTACACCATTTTGCTGAGGTGTATACCTGGTTGTGAATTGTTTCTTGATCCCGTGCTCCTTACAGAAGTTTAAAAACTCATTTGATATATACTCTCCCCTCTATCCGTTCTCAATGTCTTTATATAATGGCCACTGTGCTTCTCAACCATGGCCTTGAACTGTTTGAATACTTCAAATGTCTCGATTTATTTTTCAAGAAATAAACCCATGTCCTTCTGCTGAAGTCATCTATGAAAGTAAGGAAATACACACTTTTAGACAAGGAGGGAGTCTTCATGGGACCACACAAATCTGAATGTATCAGCTCAAGAGGTGAGCTTGCTCTCCAAGATTTACCTAAGGGAAAAACATTTCTATGTTGCTTCCCCAATATGCAGCCTTCACATACTTTATCTAGTTGTTCAATAGGTAATGCCCTTTAACCATTTGATTTTTATAAAGAACATTCAATCCACCATAACTCGATGTCCATACCTAAGATGTCAAAGAGTAGATTGATCAATGACTATTGTTTTGAACGTTGTTGTGCTTGCACTTTGCATCCTCAAAGGAAACATTCTATTTTTGTGTCATCTTCACAGCTGCAATCAGCTTGTTACTTCCATTTCTATCATATATACTGCCTTTTCCATTTTGGACAAGCTTCCCAATAGTGAGAAGATTATACTTCAACTCGGGACATAAGACATTATGAATCTACTTCTTGTCTCCTTGCTTGGTGAGAATGGATACAATGCCTTTACCCATCATAGGAACCTTATCATTTGTTCCCATCTTCACTTCAGATCTGATTGCTTCATCTATGTGATTGAACATCTCCTTATTTCCACACATATGGTTGCTACATGCACTATCCAAATACCATATTTGCTTGTTTCCTTGCTTTCAACTACATTGCAAGTTAGAAAGAAAGTTCCACTCTTTTCATTCTTTTCAGGTTCAACTTCTTTTGCATTAGAGAAGCTTGCATTATAATTTTGATTTCTCAAATCATATTCTTTCTTTCTACATTCACTTGCATAGTGTCCATACTTTTGCAATAGTAGCATTGTACATTTGATTTTTCATACCTTTGTGAAGAACCACCTCTGGAAGTGTTGCTACTCCTTCCTCTACCTCTTCCTCTTTCTTGTGGCTCGTGTTGATTGTTATGTCTTCCACCTTCTTACTAGTTGTTAAATCTTCCTTTGTTATAGGCTCCTCTCCCCCTTCCTTTTACATTTGTGTTTGTTTTGAAGGCTTGTTCATTGGAGGAGTTGGCTGACCTACTCATCCTTTGTTCATGTGTTTGCAAAGAACCCATTAACTCATCAACTGCCATTTGTCTCAAGTCCTTAGACTCCTTGTAATATCCCTCTTGTGGGATATTAATAATATTTTATTATTTACTTGCAAAAAACAAACAACTTAGAAGATAAACCCTTTTAGGTTACCTCAACTAACCTAGTATCGGCTACAATACAACCCAAATGGGGTTGGAGTGAGCCAAGGTGAGGGTTTAGATGGGCAATCCGGTTGGTATTATACTCCTTTCTCCGATGGATTTTTTTGAAGTAGAAGTAAAATAATAAATAAAACTGCTGAAAATCAATGGAAACTTTGAAAATCCATAACTTCAAAAATATAAACTCTTTTGGAATGAAACCAAGTGCAGCGGAAAGGAACATTATGAGCTTTAATCTGAAATAAAAATCAGATCTTTTCACATACTTAAAACCCCTCAAAATAGCTCCCAAAATCCCAAACCTAGTCGCTAGGGTTAGGGTAAAATCTACAATATAATTTCTGCACTTTTCTCCCACTTTAAGAGTCAATAAAATGCAGTTCCAGATCTGCAATTAATAAACCCAAACAACAGATTTATAAATACTTAAAGATCACTCCCAAATACCCTTAACACATGCCCAAACAAGTCGACTTTATGAGGTAAAAACTAGCAGCATGTAAATAAAGATATTCATCAAAAAATCATACTCCAAACCCTCAAAGCAAACTTATATCATCTCCAAAAAATGGCGCCTTGTATATATAATAAGAAATGATTGCAAAACTTAGTACTTCAAGCTTTCATGGGCATACACACTTCACAAATGGTGGTGTTAATAAACACCTTTTATTTTTTATCATAAGTGGGCATACATCCCTTCTCCAAGCATGAAGATAAGTTTTATAAACCGTCAACATGCCAAAAAAGAGTAGCCATCTCTCTTTTATAGCTTTTGTTTGCACATCCTCCAAGTTCTTCTCTATCTTTGGCGCCATCATCTAGGAGGAAAAATCATTTAAAAATATACCTGAAAGTCACCAACAACAAATATTAAATGCATTGGGATATTAAAAAGATGCTCTTATGGGTCGACCCATGCTTAGGAATAATCACTTTATTTCAAATATTTAATTATTACATGCTCCCAGGAAAATGTGACTTGCCTAGTCACTTGTTTTATCTTTAAAAATATTTATTTATTTCCTCAAGGTGAAGTTGAACTTCCCCTTTTTAATTCGATTTGCACAATTTATAAAATTTCATTTAAAAATTGTATGTGCAAATCGACTTATCTTTTTTTTTTTTTTTTATAAAAAAGGGGACATTACAGTCCTCCCTTCCCAAAATTGCTTGCCCTCAAGCAATTGCATACATGGTTGGTCCATTTCTTCTCCCATCCCATGGGGCCTTCTAGATAGTGCATCTGCAGCTACATTATTCTTCCCCTTTACATACTCGATGTCAAAATCGAAAGCCTGCACTTTACTTACCCATTTCTGCTGCCTGTCATTTAGTTCTCTTTGGTTAAGAAAAAACCGCAAGCTATTATGATCAGATTTAATGACAAACTTCCCACATACCAAATATTGTCTAAATTTACTCAAAGCATGCATGATTGCCAACATTTCTTTATCATACACACTATATCCTTTTTCATGCTCTTTTAATTTCCTGCTCTCGAAAACAATGGGATGTCTTTCTTGCATTAGGACAACCCCTATTCCTTCACCCGAAGCATCACATTCTACCACAAAAGGTTTAGAAAAATCTGGAATTGCAAGAACTGGACAAGAGCACATTACCTCCTTTAATTTTTCAAATGCTTCTTGGGCTGACTTGGACCATTTAAAGGCTCCTTTCTTAGTTAAATTTGTCAAAGGAGCTGCAAATCGTGAGAACCCTTTAACAAATCTCCTATAATAACTACATAGACCACAAAACCCTCTTAGTTGTGTGAGAGATGTGGGGGTAGGCCATTCCATAATCGCTGCAATTTTTGTTTGTCAACCTGCACACCATTAACACCAATAACATGCCCCAAATAACCAATTTCTCTTAAACCAAACTCACATTTAGATTTCTTTGCAAAGAAAGAATGTTGTTCCAAGGTGGATAAAACCAAATCCAAATGTGTCAAATGTTCTTCCCAAGTTTTGCTGTACACAAGGATGTCATCAAAGAACACTAGCACAAACTTTCTTAGATATTGGTTAAATACATGATTCATGCAAAATTGGAAAGTGGCCGGTGCATTGGTTAGTCCAAAAGGCATAACCAAAAATTCAAAATGCCCAAAATGACATCTAAAAGTTGTTTTGTGCACATCTTCTTCTTACCTTTATCGATGATCACCGGATTTGAGGATCTATTTTTGAAAAGAAAGAAGCTCCATGCAATTCATCAAGTAATTCATCAATTCTAGGAATGGGGTACCTATTTTTGATAGTCCTTTTATTCAACATTCTATAATCAATGCACATCCTCATAGTACCATCTTTCTTTTTTACCAAAACAACAGAAGATGCGAATGGACTAGAACTAGGCCTTATATGTCCCATCTCAAGAAGCTCTCTGATAGTCTTTTCAATTTCTTCCTTATAAACTCTAGGATGGCGGTAAGGAGTAATCATAATGGGCTTAGTATCCTTTTCCAACTCTATAATATGCTCAAACCCTCTATGGGGAGGCAACCCATGTGGTAAATCATCAAAAACATGAACATGCTTTTCTAAAAGAACTTGTAACTCACCTTCTAATGACTGCTGTTCTGATTTTTCTGATTTTACTGTGATATAACAGCCAGCTGCCCACTCAATTTGACCCCTTCTAAAAGCCCTTTCCATCCTCTTCATGGATACCTCTTGTGGTGCACCATTCGCCATGCCTTTTAGAATGATTTCCTTGTCATCTTTAGTGAATTTTAGCTCCATAGTTTTGTAGTTTTGTGTGAAATCACCTAAAGAATGCAACCATTGAACACCCAACACAAGATCAATATCCCCAATATCAACAACATAAAAATCATCGATTACCTTGTGCTTCCCAAGTATGAGGGGAAGTTGTGCAATCTTTGTAGAACATGGAAGAGTAGTCCCATCCGCAATGGTTACTTTGAAAGCCTTGCAATTTGTGGTTTCCAAACCCATTTTTCTTACTAGACTTCCATCAATGAAATTGTGGGTGGCCCCACTGTCAACCAAGGTAATCACTCTTTGCCCTTGGATGGTTCCCTTCACCCTGAATGCATGATACTTAGGCACACCTGAAAGAGAAGCAAGGGCACTTTCCATTTCCTCATTCTCTTGCACATGCTCAATCATTTCTTCATTAGTATCATGGTTAGCATTATCAAAATCAAGTTCAAAATCTGAATCAATAATTTCAATGTAGTGGATTTGACCTTTACCTTTACAATTGTGACCTCTTACCCATGGAGTTTTGCAGTCAAAACATAGTCCCTTTCTTCTTAGCTCGTCCCTTTCCTCTTTTTGTGAATTGTTTTGAGGCTGATTTCGATAGGGCTGATTGACCCTTCTTGGGGCTTCTCTTGACGGCCCTAGGGGCTGCCCTCCTTGCATTTTAAGGGGCTGTTGTAAATCAGACCTTGGCTGTCCTCTAAATTCACTCTTGGGCAGCGTTTGTGAGGTATTAGAATGTTGTCCTTTAGGCACATAAGCCCCTCTATAAGCTGCACATTCTAAATCAAGAGCCTTAGTAATACAATCTTGCAAAGTCATAGGGTTAAAAGCTCTTACCAAACCTTTTAGAGGCTCTATCAATCCCTCCGTAAAGAGGACAACCAACCTCTTTTCACTAACTTCGGAGACCATAACTGCAACCCTTTGGAAGTCTGTAACATACTCATCAACATTTCCCACTTGCTTGAGTTGAGCCAATTCTCTAAAATGAAGTTCGGGTCCTTCCTTTCAAACCTCTCCATGATCCTTCGGCTAAATTCTTCCATTGTGTGAATCAAGTCATGACCTTGGGTGTGCATACCATGGAACCACCACTCATGTGCCATGCCTTCCAAATGGAGGGTAACAAATTTGAGGGCCTCTTCTTCTTGCATGGGATTGAGGGAGAAGTAAGTCTCCATCTTTTGCAACCAAGATCTTATCGTAATCGTATTAGAACCATCAAAGTTGGGGAGTGAAACCTTTCCCAATCTCTGTTGAAGATTCTTATGTGGTTGCTTGTGGAGCCCTTTTGACTTCTTGCCCAACTTGAGGGCACAAAAATCATCAAACCCCAACATATCTCTTGTGGCTTGGCTCAAAGAACCGTACTCCAACCTTTGAGCATCTATGAGTTCGACTAAGGTGGGTTCTTCTTCTTCCTCTCTCTCTCCAATGGTCTCCTTAGGTAAGAAGATGTCTTTGAAAAACTTAGAAGTAGAGCCTCCTTTATGTGAGCTCCCTTCGTTGGAGCTGACATTTTTATCTTTACCCATAGCCTCTCTGATGAGTTGGGGCATTCGCTCACTCAAGGATTTCTGAAGTTCCAAACCACATCCTTGCATTAGCTCTTGTAGAAATTTGACTTGATCCGGTGTGAAAGGCCCTTCGTCCATATTTCCCTTATTTCTCCTCTTATAGAACAACCACTGCTTATCACCCTACATACACAAAACACCCACACGAAAAGAGGAACGAAGCTCTGATACCACTGTAATATCCCCTTGTGGGATATTAATAATATATTATTATTTACTTGCAAAAACAAACAACTTAGAAGATAAACCCTTCTAGGGTTACCTCAACTAACCCTAGTGTCGGCTACAATACAACCCAAATGGGGTTGGAGTGAGCCAAGGTGAGGGTTTAGATGGGCAATCCAGTTGGTATTTATACTCCTTTCTCCAATATATTTTTGCAGAAGTAAAATAATAAATAAAACTGCTGAAAATCAATGGAAACTTTGAAAATCCATAACTTCAAAAATATTAACTCTTTTGGAATGAAACCAAGTGCAGCGAAAAGGGAAAATTATGAGCTTTAATCTGAAATAAAAATCAGATCTTTTCACATACTTAAAACCCCTCAAAACAGCTCCCAAAATCCCAAACCCAGTCGCTAGGGTTAGGGTAAAATCTGCAATATAATTTCTGCACTTTTCTCCCACTTTAAGAGTCAATAAAATGCAGTTCCAGATCTGCAATTAATAAACCCAACAGCAGATTTATAAATACTTAAAAATCACTCCAAAACACCCTTAACACATGCCCAAACAAGTTGACTTTATGAGGTAAAAACCAACAAGCATGTAAATAAAGATATTCATCAAAAATCATACTTCAAACCCTCAAAACAAGTTTATATCATCTCCAAAAATGGCGCCTTGTATATATAATGAGAAATGATTGCAAAACTTAGTACTTCAAGTTTTCATGGGCACACACACTTCACAAATGGTGGTGTTAATAAACACCTTTTATTTTTATCATAAGTGGGCATACATCCCTTCTCCAAGCATGAAGATAAGTTTTATAAACCGTCAACATGTCAAAAAAGGAGTAGCCATCTCTCTTTTATAGCTTTTTCTTTCTCATCCTCCAAGGTTCTTCTCCATCTTTGGCGCCATCATTTAGGAGGAAAAATCATTTAAAAAATATACCTGAAAGTCACCAACAACAAATATTAAATGCATTGGGATATTAAAAAGATGCTCTTATGGGTCGACCCATGCTTAGGAATAATCACTTTATTTCAAATATTTAATTATTACATGCTCCCAGGAAAATGCGACTTGCCTAGTCACTTATTTAATCTTTAAAAATATTTGTTTCCTCAAGGTGAAGTCGAACTTTCCCTTTTTAATTTGATTTGCACAATTTATAAAATTTCATTTAAAAATTGTATGTGCAAATCGACTTATCTTTTTTTTTTTTAATTTTTATAAAAAGGGGGACATTACACTCCTCTATTGCAACCACAACTGGATTAAATCTTGTTGGAAGGCTCCTCAATACCTTCTTTATAATCCTATGATCTTCAACAATATCTCCATTAGTCCTCATCTGATTGACTATGGTCATTGTTCTTGTGAAAAATTCATTTATTGATTCTGATTCTTTCATGAGAAGAGCTTCAAAATATCTCCTCAAGATCTGCAATCTGACTATCTTCACCTTATCACTTCCTTGATAAACATTTTGCTTGGTATCCCATGCTTGTTTGGAGTTTATAATTCTGCTATTCTTGGGAAAACTGAATCAGTGACAACATTTTGAATATAGCTCAAATCTTTTGCATCTTTTCTTCTATTTTCCTTCAATGCATTCTTTTGAGCTTGTGTAAGTGCATCAAAGTAGCTTGGTCTCTGTTACATCTATATATCATCCTTACACTCGGCTCCCATAGCTCTTGAGAGGAGAACAATGTCTTCATTTTAATGCACCATGTATCATAGTTCTTCCCATCAAATATTGGGGGTTGTTGCCACGAGTTGCTGCTACTAGAAGCCATTACAACTCAACTCATAAAATAAGACTCAAAAACTCTAACAACCTCAAGCTCGATACCAAGATGTTGGCAAAATATGGTGCCAACTACAACCAACACGGGGAAGACACGTTGGCTAGATTTTATGCATAGTTAAAACCTACGCATTCATGAGATAAATCTCACTCATTTACCAAAGTGAGGCTCCCGTGTAAGATTTTTGTCAATTATATTTTCTAATATCTATCTATGGGTTTTACTTAAACTGTGAAGCTCATGAACCAAAGCTAATCAATTTTGCAACAAGTAAGCAACTATAAAGAAATATTTGCGGGAGGAATAGTTGAATACGGAAAGAAGAAGAAAAAGATGTGTAATCCAACCAATAGTTTACAGAGTTGGTCTCATACACAGATAAAACAAATAGATCTCACAATACATCAAAGGAAAGGAAAACTTCTAATCTAAATCTTAGATAATGCAAAGTTTATCTAAAGATCTACACAGAAGTAAGAAGCCAATGCACTGTTGACACAAAGTTCTCCGAAAATTTGCTTCTGTTCAATTCCTCAATTTTCAGAAAAGATATCAAGGGTTTCAACACAAAGTTTGGAACTCAAGAATACTAATTACAAATTATGATCCTCTAACCCGTAGGTTCTTCTTCTATTTATAGTGTATAGAAGGAAATTACAAATAGGAAAGCAATAACTGAATTGACACATGCAGAAGCTATAAAGAAAACAACTGGCAATCTTTCCCCTGAAATTTCTCTCTACATGACATGCATCTGAAAACTAAATCAAAGCTTTGCATGTCTGCCACCTATTCTCAATTAAGGACCTTTTCAAATAACTAAAAGTAATGGCTTTTAACCAATTACTTTAGTTTTACAATTTTGTCCGAGAAAATAAGAATAAGAGAGAGAAGGGAAGAAGGAAAATATGTCGGCCATCATACTCTATGCTTTTTCTTTATTCTGAAATTGAATATACTTACAAACATGCAACTCAAGAACTTCCCATCTACTTTAAGAACCGCTTCTTTTCTCGCCTTAAACCGCAACAATCCTCTGGACAAAGCAACAGTGTTAGCCTTTACCTTCTCTAAACTAGGCCCATACCCCTCAATATCTGCACGAAGCTTTATGAATTTGCCAATTGAATCTAACGTGAAAGGCATGACAACTTCATCAATCTTCTTTTGCATAACCAAGAATAAATTCCTCACGGGAAGAAGGCAATTCATCTGGAATGTTCTTTGGTACTTCCCCATCTCGTTTTCCAACAACTACATCCTCTTCAGCATAAGCTTGAGGATCTCCATGCAGAAGGAAACTGCTATCTCTAACTGCTTCCCCTTTTCTATCAATCCATCAGGTACAATTTGCTCTGCAATTAGCACATCCTCTGGCAATGAATGTATCTTAGCTAAGGTATCCAGATGACTTTCAGCAACTATGTTCTCATCTTCTATCCTTGTCATTAGTTCCTTTAGTTTGTGATAATTCCCTATGCATATTCTCCAAGCCACGGTGGTATTCCTCGAATCCGCTCAAGCTTGGTGAATAATTTGCTCTTTCCATTAAGCAATAGCTTTCACCGGTTCCCCGCATCTTCAATCTCTTCAACTAAACGAATGTATACCTATTACTCCACTAACATGTAAGGTGAGAAGAGGGTTTAGCAACCTTAGTGATTGGTGTCCCCGAGATTTCACCCGAAATCTAAGTACTACCACCTTTTTAAAAAAATTGTTCTTTTCAAAGTAACGGGTCATTTTGTGTTTGTTTTGCCTACAGTTGTTTGCATCGCTCTAAGGTAACCCTAGAGAATCATAAAAGCCAAATTCGCCAAATACCCACATGCTAAAACTCACTCTATCCCTTCGCTAAGTTTTGTCTGAGAGAATTTTATTTATTTATTAAATAAATAAAGTTCTTTTAAAAATAGATTGAGCTAAAATTGGAGGATTTCAGTTATATAAAGCACTTCACCCCATCATTATTACCATAGAACATTCACCCGGGGGGAAGATTTTTTGCAAATCAGCTAATTGGAGAAATTTTCGAGCAATTTCCTGTAGCTTCTTTTGTTTTGTTTTATTTATTTTTGTCTGTGTTTTGGTTTCTTTTCTCCGGCAATTCTTGTAGCCTATTCATTCTTTCTACCAAATCTTTCCCCAGGCATTGGGTTTTGAAAAGCTATCCAGTATTTTTAATTACTAATTTTTCTACGTGCAATCGAGCTCTCGTAATTCTTTAGAAGATTATAAGAAGTTTCTTGGTCCAAAAAGGTGCAAAAATGGATTTTATGAAAATAAGAAAAATATTGCAATCAATGCGTAAAGATCAAGAAAATATGCACTTTTAGATAAAACGGCACCTAAAACGGAGCCATAGAAAATGAAAGTTATGGCACATGCAAGTTTTTCTTGCTACATCTTCCCTAGGACCCTTTCCAAAAATGGCAAATTTTACTCTATCATTGTGTTTTCTTCACCAAAAATCCAAAAAGGGAAAGAAATGTTGTCTTCATGTCAGTCGCAATTTTCAAGGTTGCCTTCCGCATCCAATTTTCACGCTGCCTTATGTGACGAATTTTCACACAATTTTAAAGGCGGAAGTCATAATGCAAGTCGCACTTTTGGAAAAGAGTTATCTTTTCATGCAAGTCACATTTCTTTGGAAGGAATCACTTAAGTTGCCAATGGGAATTTTGGCAGTAGCAGGCAAGCGGGAATTTCTTGCCTACCTAACAAGTTACTTTTTCCCATCAAGTCAAATCACTTAAGTTGCCAATGGGAATTTTGGAGGTGGCAGCAGACGAGAATTTCTTACCTACCTTGCAGGGTGAAAATTCCCATTATGAAAGTAAAGTCACTTAAGTAAAAGTGGGAATTTCTTGCTGCCTTGCAGGGTGAAAATTCTCATTATGAAAGTAAAGTCACTTAAGTGAAAGGCGGGAATTTTTGTCTGCCTTGCCTTGCAGGTGAAAATTCTCATTATAAAAGAAAAAATCACTTAAAGCACTGGCGAGAATTTCTTTCCTGCCTAGCAGGTTGACTTTTCCCATAAAAGAGGTTTATTCACCCATGCAAGTCGCACTTTTTGGAAGGAAGGATTTAAGCTGCCAGTGGGAATTTTGGCAGTGGCAGGCAGGTGGGAATTTCTTGCCTACCTTGCAGGGTGAAAATTCCCATTAGGAAAGTCAAGGCAAGTGGATGAGCTAAAGAGAAGTCAAGGATGCATGCTAAAAATAAATAAAATAAATTCATAAAAAAAAGCAGGTAGAAGCATGCAGACTTGGGCGCCCAAATTGAGTGAAGGAGCATGGCTTTTAATTAATTAATTGCCAAAAATAGGGAAAGGCAATTATTAAAAATAGCATGGAGATGGCTATATAAGCATGGGGTGCCATTAAGAAGAAGTAGTTAATTCTTTTTAATGAAGTTTGCAGCCCGGACAGGTTTTGGTGCCAAGGGAAGGAGGATTTTGCATTAAAGAGTGTTTTCCATTGCCGGGAAGCTTTCAGTTTTGGCGCATTGGGTTGGAATAGCTTGATTTTTGTTATTCGATTGTCTGCATGTTGGTATAAGTGCCTAGGTATTCATCACAGTGCTCATATTAGTGAAAGGAAGTTCAAATCAATGTCAGATACATTGAATATATCTTCCGAATCAGAAGAAATTGCCAGATCTGCACAAATTGATCTAATTACAAGGGATTCCGATAGAATTAAAAGAAAAAGAGCTCAGACAAAGATTATTCCAGGCATGATGAAGCATGATGAAAGAGAAGGGTCAATGAATCATACATTGCTTCCATATTTGCTGAAATCAATGATACAAACATAGGTCCTGAACCTATCACCGATTTAATTGACGGATCCAGAGCTGGAAGATCATCTCTTATGCAGGCAATTAAAAGTAGTGGGATTATTCAAGCCTCAGCGTTTCCAGTCACAACTCAATTGCCTAAAGATCTTGGCACGACCAGTGGTGATTGCAATCAACATGCAAGATGTTGGCAATAGATGGGAAAATGTTGAATTACATGTTCAACAAGTATATTCAATATCAGAACAAAAAGAAAGCGTAGGGTTTTACAGCTGGCAAATCTTCTTTCTTCTCTTCTTTCTTTTCTTATTTCTTATGTTCCCGGATGAAATTGTGAGATTAAAGTTATTGGTTTAAAAGCCAATACTTTAAGTTATTTGAAAAGGTTCTCTAAGATAAGTGGCAGATGTGCACAATTTTGACTTAAACTTCATATGCATGTCACTTAGAGAGGAATTCTAGGAGAAAGATTGCCAGATGTTTCCTTGACAACTTCCACATGTTATAGTTCAGTTGAAGTTTCCTATTTGTAATTTCCCTCTATACACTATAAATAGAGGAAGAACCTACGGGTTAAAGGATCAGAATTTGTAATCAACATTCTTGTGTTCCAGACTTTGAGCTGAAACCCTTGATATCTTTCTGAAAGCTAAGGAATAGAGAGGAGGCAGATTTCTCGAAGAACTTTGTGTCAACGGTGCATTTGTTTCTTATTTCTTTTTAGATCTTTGCATAAACTTTGTGTTATCTTAGATCTAGATCTGAAACTTTCCTTTGCTTTGAATTTTGCATTTCAAGATCTATTTGTTTCATCTATGTGCATGTGACCAACTCTGTCAACTATTGGTTAGGCTACACATCTTCTTTCTTTTCTACTCGCATTCAATTATTTCCCTCTTCTACATATATACATTTCTTACAGCTGCTTACTTGTTGCAAAATTGCCTAGCTATGGTGCATGAGCTACGCGGTTAAAGTAAAACCAACAGATAAATATTAGAAAATATAATTGACAAATTTTACATGGGAGCCTCACCTAGTAAATGAGGGAGATTTATCTCATGACTGCCTAGGTTTTCAATTGTGCAGAAAATCTAGCCAATAGTGATGATCTCACATAACTAGGAGATCTGCATCAAGCTTATCTTGTTCGCCTTCCCTCAAGCTTAAGGAATAAAACGCCTATCAATGTCCGTGTATCTTGCTTTAATCCTTCCGTGGTGATTTGACCCGCATTACAACCATCTTCGAATGTGTTGATATGGCAAACAAGACAAAGGCAATGCCCATGGAGTCTTGAAGGATGCGATTATCACCATTGAGGGCCAAGTTCACTGGAGATTTTGAAGTCTTGGCGCTCGCGAACATGCATAACTTTCCAACACATTGTCAGGCGCGCCTTGGTGTTATAAGAACAATGCCGACCTGCGGTTTAACAAGGGGTATATCAGCTTTGAGAACAAGGAAGAAAGGGTGATTATCCCGTTAACAGATGGGAAGTCAGCGCCCTATACTAAGCCCTTAGGAGAAGAAGTCCTCGACAGAATCTATGTGCGCTCCATTAGGGATCCGGAGATAATTCATCCCACGAAGGGAGTTATCCGTTTGAAGATGCTCAATCCTTGAGTGATACCACTAGCATGGCATGTGACAATTGGGCGCATGGGACTTATGAGTTGATTAGGAGACAGTTGAGAGGATCTCAGAACAAGAGTAATGAAGACGCGCTCACCAAGCGCCCGGGAGGGAAGAAGTTGTCAAGTTACTCTAGAGGAGCATACCCTGAAATTTTCTTGCGAGAAATGGAGGCTCAGTGGAAGAATGAGGACGAGAGAAGGGGAATGCTTAGTTATAACCTACTCGGAACTGTAACACACTAGTGGGCTACACATCGGGAGAGCCTTCGACAATGGCGTGAGGTAAGAGTCGCATTCTCTCGTAAGTTCTCCAGGAGCAACGCACCCACTGTGATCCAAGACTACCATGGTAAAGAGACCGCCTCATTTCATATCCAAGAATGTGAGAAGGCCTGGATGGGAAGCGCAAAAGCATTTCCACCTTCATTATGGGTGCATATGTTGTATTCCACCTTACAAGGTTATGCGCGCATGGTATATTCATTCCAAGATGCGTCATCAACCGTAATTGGCAGGAGTTGGCGGCTAATCTCATTCAAGATTTCAAGAATAGGAGTACAAAGCCATCGGTGGATAAGGCGTTGCAAGTAATCAAGTGCCTTACAATGGGAGATAGTGCTATGGCAGAAGATAGGCTACTGGAGTTGTTGGGTGAGCCTTATTTGGAGACGCACCTCAATGAAGAAGAAACATAGGAAGTACAGCTTGAGCGCGCATGCATGGAAAAAGAAAAAGGAAAAATGGTCTATGTAGTAGACGGTGAAGAGATGGAAAGTTTGGATGCTAACCATTCTGAAGGTACACGCGAAGTCATAGATAGCGTTGATGAGCGAGCACACGCCTACCATGAGCCCTTGAAAACAAAGAAGGTTAACATTGGGAGAGAGACAGAACCTCAGGAAGCTATCATTGGGGACTATTGGTCGGAAAAATAAGTTTCAGAGGTCGTTGATCTGTTACGCAAGTTCCAGGATTCGTTCCCTCGTGGATACCATGAACTCAAAGGCGTCCACCATTCCTTGGGGGAGATGAAGATCAAGTTGAAGGAAGGTGTGCGCCCGATTCAGAAGAGGCCTTATCGGATGAATCCGAATCTACACATACGGGTCAAGGAAGAAATAGACAAGATGATAGAATCGGTATCATTGAGGTGTGGAAGAATCGAGAATGGATAAGCCCAATGGTCAATCGGATCGAAGGATGGAAGAATAAGGATTTGTGTGGACTACAGGGACCTGAATGCAGTATGTGTCATCAATCCTTTCCCAACCCCCTTTACTAAAGAAATTTTGGAGGGAGTAGCCGGGCGCGAAGTCTACTCTTTCACGGATGGGTTCTCAGGGTATCACGAAGTCAGGATTGCAAAGGAAGACCAGAGAAAACATCTTTCGCCACTGAATGGGGAAGTTTTGCCTACATAGTTATGCCTTTTGGATTGAAGAATGCGCCTGATGTGTTCTCGCGCATCGTGGTACAAGCATTTCAGGACTTCATCCATAAATTTCTTCAAGTTTACCTCGATGATTGGAATGTATATGGGTCGGTAAAAGATCATTGTGACAATTTGAGGCTGATGTTTGAGAGATGTCGGCAATTGAGGATATCACTCAACATTAAGAAATGTGTCTTGCTTTACTCCATTTGGAACCTGTTAGGACATATTATATGTAAAAAAATTACTAGTGGATCCCTTGCCAAAGTCAGTAGCGGTTATTGTGGGATTGGGGAGCCTACTACTCAAAGCACAAAGTCATGCGGATTCCTTGGGCATACGGGTACTACAAGAAATTCATCAAGGGGTATGCCAAGATCGCGCGCCCTTGGAAGAATTGCTAAAACACAAGAGTGCCTTTCATTGGGGAGAGGCGCAACAGAGAGCATTTGACACTTTGAAGGATAGGCTTGTCACTGCGCCCATACTACGTTTTCCTTCTTGGGATAAGCCTTTCCATGTGCATGTTGATGCCTCAGGGACAGCCATGCTGCTAGAAGACTCGCACAATCCGGCGAGGGATTGTTGATCACCCCTTGTGTTTTGCAAGTAGAAAGTTGACACCAGCAGAATAAAATTACACAACTACTGAGCGTGAGGCATTATCAATGATCTACGCACTGCATAAGTTCAGACAGTACCTATTGGCAACACCTTTTATATTCTATACAGACCACATGGCATTGAAGTACTTGGTGAACAAGCCCGTTTTGCAAGGGCGCATATGCCGTTGGGTCCTATTATTCCAAGAATTTGAGTTCACGATGGTTGTAAAACCAAGAAAAAGTAATTTAGGACCTGACCACTTATCAAGGATTAACTTAGGGGAGGACGCGCAAAGCATTGAGGATACCATGCCGAATGCGCAACTGTTTAGGTTGCGGCACGCGCCCTCGGACTTGGAAGATATAGCGAGTATTTTTAAAAGCGGTGTAGCGCTGAAGGGATGAAGGCTTTGTCAAGAAAGCAAGAAGCAATACGCTCCGCACCCTACATGTTGATTAGTGGAGATCTGTATAAGTTAGGATGTGATGAGGTTCTGCGCCGATGCGTATTAGAACATGAGCGCATGGCAATTATGGAGGAAGCGCATGGTGGGATTACAGGAGGACACTATGCAGGAAATGCTACCCGCGCGGAAGATTCTACTAGCAGGGCTTTGGTGGGAAACCATCTACCAGGATTGTATTGTGTTTTGCAAGGCCTATGACCATTGCAACGCCGACAAGCCCGGGAAGAGGAATGAAATGCCCTTGCGACCAATATCCAACACTGAACCGTTTGAAAAATGGGCAATTGACTTTGTAGGACCAATTTCGCCAGCCGCGTGAAGGACTAGTTCGTGGTATATCATTACTTGCACTGATTACTTGACACGTTGGCGAGGCAAGGCGGTGTTTGCATGAAGGATTGCACCGCAACGATAGCTACTATATTTTTATGGGAGAACATAATCAGCAAGTATGGTTGTCCTTTAAGCTTAATAAGTGATAGGGGTACACATTTCCTCAATGAAATGGTTAGGATTCTGTTAGCAGAATTTATGGTGGCCCATCACAAGACTACCCCTTATCACCCTCAAGCAAATGGAACTGTTGAGGCATTTAACAAAATACTAAGTCACACGTTGACTAAGATCTATGACATCGGAAGACAAGATTGGGATGACAAAGTATCAGCTATTCTATGGGCATACAAGACAACCTACAAGAGGTTAAACAAGGCCACACCATTTCAATTGGTGTTTGGACGTGGAGGCTATTTTTGCTAGTTGAATTCATGTTACCATCGCTGCGTATATAAGCGCACATGTGAGGAGGCCCAGGTGATGAACAAGCGGCTGGAAGAGAGGATTGATAAGTTGATGCAGTTGGACGAGAGGCGTTCACTTGCTAAATGGAGTCAGAAGACAGAAAAAGCAAAACAAAAGGCATGGCATGATCGTCATATCAAGAACAAGCAATTTGAGGTTGGGCAGATGGTATTGTTATAGGATTCCAAGTTTCTGCGGCATCCTGGGAAGTTGAAAGTCCATTGGTTGGGCCCTTACATCATCTCGTACATCCTTGATCTAGGTGCTTGCGATTCAAGCGTTAGATGGGACAGATTACGAGTGTCATTTCAATGGGAGTAGGTCAAGCCCTATTATAAATAAGTCTTCTTGGTATTTGTAAATAAGGCAATATTTCCAGATAGCTTAGAATTTCGTAGTATCCCACCTCTGAAATCAAGTGGAAATTAGGCAAACAACCAACTCTCTAACACTCTGTTAGCATATGGATTTGCACGCATGCAAATGACATGCAACAGTGTGGGAATGAAGTCCCTCCTCAATGAAGGTGAGGTTGCCTTTATTGAAAACCAAAACTGTATTTACATATATACATTCAAAATTGTATGTGGGGGGTGTTTTGGAACATCAATGGAAAGAAAAGTGAATGAGGGAGATGGAATGGGATGAAGGAAAGGAGTGAAATGGAATGAACTGAAAGAACATGCAAGAGTTAGGTAAACACAGAGCCTAATATTGCACGAAGAAGAAAGACGAATAACTAACACAAATAAAATGGAGTTTGAGTTAGCCAAACAAGAACGTGTAAAAGGGAACACACATGAGCAAGTAGATAATTAGAGCTTGATCACTATGAACTAGAACAACCGATTAATAACGTTGACAATAAGATCAAAGATAATATTTGCATGCAAGATTCAAACACCTAACATCTAATGAACATAAGAACATCAAACGTTACAAGAGACAATGAATGAGACACAAAGTTCGTATTTCATTAACTCCAAAATGTTTTTCACAAAAGAACACAGTTTCTTCCTGAAACAAAGCTTGCACACAAAAGTATTTCTTCTCCTCTCTCAAAGTCACCTTTACAAATGAGCCCCTCACTTCCTTTTATAACCCAAAAGTTGGTTATAAAGTAGTTAGGGTTTTACATGATCATTAAATAAGGCACTTAAGTGACCTTTGACTTTTTCAACCAACTTTATTAAAGACAACCCAAAAATAGAAATTACTTAAAATATCCATAGTTTCTCGAAAACAAATAACAACACCTTTTAAAATATACAATAATAACCAGTGCCTTATCCATTGAAATGGGGTCCGCCTATCTCAAGCGTATGAGAAATGGACTCTCCCACTTCGTTAGATACCAAGAAAATTAACTCCCTGAACCGCCGGTGAAATTAGGATCTGCCGCTTTTGCCAGTTGAAAGGATCTAAACCTTCCCAAAGTTTCAAACATCTTTTCTTCTTCTGGAGGTTCATTTGGTCGAAGAATAGCCTCACAAAATACCTGTAATTCAAGAATTCTGCTTGGCATATCATTTAAATTAACAATTTTAGATTGAGCGTTCTCAAATAAGTTCTTTAATTTGATGCACCGCTCCATCAAAGCGACGAAAAATTGTTGGCGGAGTGAACATGTCCTTAAACAATTGTGTAAATTGCTCTTCCACCGCTCCAATGAACACCTTTGATTATGCTCATTTACGAGGTCAGTAAGGAATCTCAGCTATGAATTCTTGAATCAAAGAGAGTGAAGTGAAGGCTTCATTGCACATGCTTTCATAATGGATCATAGAATCCTCGAGAAGCGTCTTTCTTGATTTGAGATGCAGACACCAAAGAAAACGTGTCCCTCGATGTTCAAATTCGAGAATTCCTTCAATAGCTAAAACTGAAGATTCCATACTTGTCATCTCTTGCAAACTGGGCAATATCTCATCCAAATTTGATATAGTAGAAACAAAAGTTTCTTTGAAAGAAAGAATTGGATCAAGATATGCACTAACATCTTCATGAAGCTTAACCGCGGTCTTGATCGTCCCTGGCCTAAAACGAGAATCTCTAAAAGCCAAGTTTTAGTGACATGGCCTAATGTGTTTATTTCTTTTGACAAATTGAGAGTCTCTTCATCTGGGGCAGCCACTGCATCAGGTACGGGAAAGTGGATGATATGGGGTTTATCAAATGTTGAACATATTCCACCAATTGATTCTTTTCGGCCTTGAGCTGAGAGTTTTGAGACTTGTATTTCTCAAGTCTCTTTAGCACGATATCAATTGAATCTCGAGCCATCGCCATGTCACTTTCTAATGTAGACCTCCCAAGTCCAAGTCTGGAAACTTCATAATCAGTAGGTGTCATGGCATCACGCTCCTTATCAACTTGTGGGATGGCGAGATCCACAAACCTATTTCCATCACTATCCACCATTATTCGAGAAAGCACCTTAGGCTTCTTTGGAATGATGTCGTTTGAAAGTTTGAAAAGGGCATCAAAATCAATGTCAATTTCCTTGACAACCCTCTTCCTTTTCTTAACCTCAGAATCAACCCAAGAAGGAGTATCATGCACTATTTCGCATACAAAATCCTAGAGCTCGAATCAATATTCTCATTATTCTCGACATCATGAGATCCTGCTTGAATCCTATCTACGACCTCGATTTGAGGAGAAACAACCTCAATATCCACTTCCTGATTATTCGGGAGATTTTGGGAAATCCCTTCATGAACTACATGCTCGAAGTGTTTGATATTTGAATTACCTGCACCTGAGTGGACGCTTGTTCGAAACATGACTGAGGATTGTTTGCCACTAGCTTCTGAGCACTATTAACGATGTGGGTAGAAGAATCTCTACTCGAGGTAGAAAATCCGGACACACGCTCTCTTCCTTCTTCGGGGTTAGGATCTTTAGATCTTTCTCCTCATGACACGTTACTTGGTGAAGTGGATTTTGGCAACCACTCCTTTCTTGCTTGTTGTGTATGATTGGATGGTACAGAGGTTGATCGAGAAGAGACTTTGGTCGAATGGAGGCCTCCTCGTGTTGGCATTTTTGTGATCCCGAAGCATGATCTTGAATTGATTGTAACTTGGCAAGTTCTCTGTCGTACCAAGATATGCTTCTTTCAATAATTGGTTGATTCTTGCTATCAAGAGAAAATTCATCTCTTTTGGTCCAGTCGATTCGAGGCAATGGGGTAAAAGCAACTGCATCATATGAGGGATCAATGACATCCTCATCATCATTTATGAATGAATCGGGAGGGCTCTTGATGCGGAAGGCCTTGATCTGAGCAAGTGTTAGGCGAGAGTACTCTCGTCTTCTTACCTCATGTTCGTCCGAACAAGCAGCCCAAAAATCTTCCATGGTAGGATTATGTTGATACTTTGCTCCCAAAATCTTTTGCATATATCCATTGATATCAAACTGGGCTCTCTTCACATATGGATGGATGGTTATGAGAGCGAACTCTTTTTCCATGAGTTGTGCACTGAAAAGATTTGGACATTGGTATTCCCCGATTTGGATTAGGAAATGAATTCCTGAACGGTGCTTGTCACTAAGAAGGCAGTGAACTTGGAATAATTGTCGCGCCAGCTCCATTAATGCCCATCTGTCACTGACATACTTAGGAAGTTTCCACGGGTACCAAAGCAAAGCCACTCATGTGAATGTAGGAAAAGGATGAAAATTGAATAAACCAGATTCCCCATTGGGAAATAACACTCATGGCTTCTTTAAAATACCTTTCCTCAATATTCGATTCAGTTCGAATCACGCGGAAGGTGAATGCATCGTTGACTCTTCTAAAATGGTGAGAACTATTTTTGAAACTGAGTTGAGGGTAATAATGAAAAACACTATTTGACGGCCCCATGACTCCTCTCGTTTCAAGTCCCGAAAATAGCTTTCTTCTTACTACCGCATAAGTCAGATACGATGTCATGTAGAAGCATCCAATCATCTTAACTTCTATCAATTGTTTGTGAAGGGTGTTACTGATGATGGTGGCCCAATCCACAAACTCTTTCTTGGCTAGGATGATACAGATAAACTGATACATCCATGGGTGGAAAATCCTAGCAGAGGGTAGACCAAAAACTCGACTTAGGAGAGTAATCATGTCCCCGATTTCTTCCACGAACTCAACGCGATACAGTTCTTTGGGAAGCCTGTCAATTCGAGGTCTCTTGGTTACTAACCAGTTGTTATTAACCATCTTGCTCCATCTCAAGGGTTCTTCGTCCTGCAGTGCCGATGGTTGGTGAGTGATATCCGCATTCTCGGGAAAGTCGGGTATGCCGAGCAATTCCTCAATGTGCTCTGGTGTGATTAAGAGGAAAGGCTCGCGATTATCTTTAAAAATTCCTCGTCTCTCAGGATCATAGTGCTCAAAGACAAGCAATAACAATAACCAATTCTGGACACTGCACCAGAGACAGGAAATGTTGTTGCTTGAGGTAGACCACTATGGTAAAGCCTATCTGAGAAAATGGTTTTGCCTTCAGTTTTCACATGCTCGCAGAATTGTTGCACATTGATGTGACCCAGATTTGTATCAGTGATATTGTCATATGTTGACTTAATGGAACTGGGAGGGATGATTCCTTGGAATTCATACTTCAGGGCGGATTTGTTTGATTTCTCCACTGGCTTCCTTGATCTCCTTGCAGATTTGTTAGATTTCTTGGCCATTATGAATTTTACAAAAGAACGACTTGGGCACGCAAAACAATGCAAGCGGGTCGGGTCTCAGTCTCGAAATCCCGTCAGTGCAAAGAACAATAGGATTCACTTTATTATTATTATTATTATTATTTAAAAACAATAATAATAATAAATAATAATCCCGGTTACAAAAATTATTATTATTTTTTTAATAAAGTCGAGCAATTTCCGGGTTACAATTTTTATAAAGCGGCAATATGAGTTCGATATAGAGCTCGGATCAGTTTGAGATGAAACTTCGATGTTGGAGGCAATAAAAATATCTCGTTTTGATTTTCTTCACGTGTTTGATCATGCATGATCTCTCCCTTACATCGATGTTTTTGCATGTAACATGAACTGAAGTCCTCGAACTTGAAGATAACTTCAGTTTCTTCGAATTCCTTGTGGCAATCTTTGACTCCTTCACCTGCGTGGACCTCCTTTCACTTGCGTGGACATTTTTTTGCCCCTGCGTGCACCGGTTTTGGGCCTGTGTGGACCGGTTTTGGGCCTGCGAGGTCTTTTTTTGCTGTCTTCTCCTCTGCGTGGCCTTTGCTGCCTGTGAGGACCGTATGATGATTCGTGACCAATGCGTTTTGGGCCTGCGTGAGTTGTTTTTATTTTCCTGATTTTTTCTAGACAGCTCCACCTTCTCCTTGGCACGTGGAAACCCTCCTCCTACAGCTGCGTGGTCTTTTGGACTGTTCTTGGTAGAATGCGTGGTGATCTCCCTTTCAAACTGCAAAGAAATCCTCCCTCCACATTGGTCTTCCTCTTGTTGCGTAAACAGATGATGGATCTTCTTTCTCCCTGGCACGTGGAAAGTTGTCTTTGCCTCTGCGTGGTGAGTTGATCTTTCCTTCTTCCTACACCTGCGTGATCGTTTGGACTGTTCTCCCTCTTTGGTTGAGCGTGGATTTTTAAAACTGTCCTCTATTTCTTGGCTTGCGTGGAACAGCTTAAAACTGTCCTCTTGACTGGTATCTATTCCTTTTGCTTTGCGTTGGAATGCTTGAGGAATACGTAGAGATTTTGCTGCTTCAACATGGGATTCTCCTTCAAACAGCGTGAATCTCCTTTCACTATCCTCTTCTCCCTCCAGGCGTTGGAAACTGTTCTTGTTTTCTTTTGGCTGAGTGTGGAAAGCTGTGCTCTTTTTGATATTTGGCTGGTTTACCTCTTTCCTTCAGGCTGTGCACAGAGATTAGCTTGGAGATGCTCACAAAAACAAAACAAATGAAATGTTCCTTTATCCTGCGTGAGCCTGTGTGTGGTGGATCTTTCCTCCTTCAACAGCTAGCTAAAACTTCCTTGAGCATGGGTTTCTTTGTAATACAAAAACCTTCTTACTTGGCGTTCGCAGTATTGTGGGATGTGATAAAATATTATGTTCTTCAGAAGAAATAAGAAGCAATCGGAAAGCTTCGCATGACTCTTTCCAACGAGTCCGACGGAGGAATTTATGAAGCCTAAACCGACTTCCCCTCTTCCCGGGTAGTGGAATTAATTGCCAGGGGAAATGGGGAAAGCAACGGCCAATTGCCAATGGGAATGGCAAAGTGGGTTGGCAATCTCCGTTCAATTTCCCCATGTGGGAAATTGGGAGATTTCTTGCCTGTTTGCCAATCCATGATTTGGCAATTGGTGGAGAAAATCCCACAAGCAGGAAATTAAAATAAAATTGCCAGGAAAAGGGAAATCCGGGCTTGGGAAGCCAAATTGGCATTCCCGGCAATTAGAAGCACAAAGCTTACTTCCCCGGCAATAAAATAAAAAATTTGTCGAATGACTTTTAATAATTATCATGTTAATAGTTATTTAATTAAAAACCCCAAATTTAATAAAAAAGATTTTATCAAATAAAGGATAATAAATTAATTAAATATTAATTAATTAATTATTAATGCATTTTAAGACCTGGCGGGAGTTCTCGCCCGAAATGGATGAAATGAAGACCGGAACGATCACAAAAATGAGACGATCACGATGAGGGCAATGAATCATGCAAAGTAACACTTTTGAAAAATTTCAAAATTTCTATTTTTTTTTAATTAATTTTGCGAAGTCAAAATTGGCTGATAACACACTCTAATCCTCTGGGACTAGCAAAAGCTCAATTAGTACTACTTGAACCTGTAGGGTAGATGACTCAATAAACCCAAATAATAGGGGTTTAATGGTCTCTATCACAACTCATACAGCATTAACTCTCAACTGAACTTAATGAGATTCAGAAAATCAGTTTGAATCTCTCTTGCAAGTCGCTGTAACTGTATGTATAAGTCAGCCCTATACTTCATTCCATATGCAACCAATGAATCCTTGAGGTATAACAGCCAATGGATGCACATAAACTTAAATTAAACCTTTGGTACAGTCTGCTGGTAAGTGTGCTTTAAAATGTGTACCAAACATACCTTTACAAGCTCCAAATGGGGTCTCTAGTGCATAGAGAATAGGGCAGATTTAGGAAGATCAAATGAGCATGGATTTCGTTGTCAAAATAGCACTCAACATCACACCCAAACAGCTTTATCCAGATCGCTGCCAAGGGACCTTTAAAGCATCATTAAACCATACAAAAATCGTTGTCTACGAGCACCACACTGTAAGATGAAGTCGCTGTTTGTAAGCACTCAAAATATGCATTAGAAATATAGATTTAGACCCTCCCAACACAGATCGCTGCAACAGACTTTAATCCTTATTTGTTAGGCATAGAATATATTGCAAAAGACACCCAATGTTCTACCAAGCAATCACAAACAAGTCGCTGCCAAATATCTATGTACTTTTGCACCCAAAAATCAATCTCTCAGGCTGGATCTGAAGTCGCTAGGGCTTAGCCAGGCACAGTAATAGTTTGCTGATTATATAAGGTTCAAACCATGCATAAAAATATTTAATAAACACCCCCAGGAAGTTGCTGGTCAAAGAAGGAAATAACAGATTTATATAGACCCCAAAAACCAGTCCAATATTCAACAAAAATCATCACCAACTTGCCTTAAATAAAATCGCTGCAATTAGAGCACAATCTCCGGCAACAAACAGCTGTTTCACATCAAATAAACCTTCTAAAAACAGTCCACAAATATCATAGAAGAAGTCGCTAGGGTTTAGAGGTATCCAACACCCAAGTCGACTTGCAAAAACACTCACAAACCAGCTGCTACAGTGACGCTACAGTGACGTCGCTACAGTAAAAGGCAGATTTTCACTTGCAAATTAAATCCAAATGCTTGCCAAAGCCAAAAACATGGATCTAGCAAATAATCACTTCAATTGATTTTCAATAACCAGCTTAAAACAACCTCCCACGCAAGAGAGAGAAAGCATCAATGGGCATGCATCCCAACTCCAAGCATGGAGTATCAAAATAAGTTCATCATAACATAATCATAATAATGACCCTAGCACTCCTTTTATAAGTAAGGAGGCACAAAATTCGAAAACCCTAGGAGAGGGAAAATATTAAATAAAGGCAGTTTGTTTTCCCTAGGTGTGGCGTCCCCTTTGCAAAGGGTGATTTTATCAATGAAAGCCACCTAACTTTTTATTTAATTAATTCCCCATTTAATTTTATATATTTTGGGAATTAAATTAAATAACTTTTTATAATTAAATAATTATTGCTCCAGGCAATAATATTTAATTATTTAATAAAAATGTTCCCCTTGCACATCCCAAAGCCCACGGGGACATATAGGCTAAGGGTCTTCAGAAATGGGGACATTACAATTTCCCTTTATTGCTTTTTCTTTTCCTGTGTTTCCCTTTGTCATTGCTTGTTCCTTTCTTTTGTTTCGCTTTGCGCTGCTTGTGCAGGCACCGATAACCACATTCTTTTCCAAAGTTGAATAATGCGCAAAGAACCGCGCATTTGTTTTAGTGTGGGGTGGAGTAATGCAAAGCAAAGTATAAGCCAGTAGAAAAAGTTGAGTGGCCCAATAGAAGGAAGCACATAAGATCAAGAAAGCGCATGGGGAAACAGTGGATGATGAATCATGGTGTCAAGAAGGTTGTAACAAAGACCACATACAAAGGATGAAGAGCACAGGAACAACATGAGGGTAGGCAAGGGCAAAAATCGGGTAAACAACAAAAGAAGTGCCTTGACCTTGTAGATGCGCACGTAAGAGTCTTCGGTCGATTGGATTTTTGCGTGCTGTTGGTCCGAAAATCTGTCGGCAGGCAGATCTATGGATAAACGAGCCAACAGTGTGCAGGGCATAGCCCCTCTTTGAGTCAGCAAAGCGAAACTGGTTTATTGCTATTCTACCAGCAGGAATCTGTGCAAGTCTCACAATATTCCGCCTTCGGGGGTTTGGGATCTCATCCCAGTAGGGTGTTTCCAATGCGAAAAGAAAGGAATGAAAGAGAAGATGAAGAAAGAGCAGGTCCGAAGGAAGAAAAGAAATGAATTCCAAAGCAGAAAGGTCAGAAGGTTTATGTTTTGGGATTGGTAGTAAACAGAGCCAAACTTACTTGCATAAACGAACAAAGCAATACTGATGAATAAATGACAATAAAACAGAAGCAGATTTAACAGAATAAACACATAGATCGACATAAGAAAGATCTGATGCAAATAACACATGTATTCAAAGACAAAGTCTAAATGTTGTATTAATAATTACTTCTGTTACAAAAAACTCAAAGTCTTTTCTCCTCACTTCTATTTTTCATCTGAAAGATATTCACTCATGCACAATACAACAAGTATTGAGGTATTTATAGAAGAAGGAGAGAAAAGAAGGCAAAAAGGAGCCAACCACCTATTTACAAAGATATTTACAAAATATACAAAATATCTCAAAGTCACGTTGACTTTTGACAACTTGATGGATGACATCATCCCATGGTGCAACATGGATGATGTCATCGTTTGTGCCAACATACTTCGGATATTCACAGAAAGAAAGTCGAAGAAGAAGAAGAAGAAGCCACTATTCATCATCGTCATCCTGCGGCCGAAAGGGAGTAGCCTGCTTCTGCTGCTGCTCAGGTGACGAGATGTGGAATTGAGCGCGGTATTCCATGAACTTGCTGATCATGGGCCCTAGTTGATCCTGGGAAGGATCCTTGTGTCGCTCACTGATCGCCTCGCAAGTCTCCCGCTCGTCTATGAGCTTCTCTGGGAGTTTGGAATATTCTTTTTCAGCTTCTATGAGGAACCCGATGAAATCTCGACAGGCCAGCAGGTTATTAATGGACTCTGCGTCAAAAGAGACCTCTGGCCCCAGCCCTCGTGACACGATCTCTTTAAAGATCTGGATGGTTTCATCAACTTTCCTTAAGGCAAAGGAAGGAGTAAGCAGCCCTGGAGACATGTTGAGAACGATTTGTTCCATTTGGTGCATCGCGTCCAGGGCTTCCTCCTTTACCTTATCGATCTTTTCAAGGACAAACTCCAGTTGATCCATCCGGTAGTCTAGAGTGGAAATGACTTTGTTGAGGGCTCTGGGATGACCGAAGACACCGAACTTGACCAGATCTTCGACTGAACAGTCGAACATTTGTTGGAAGGTCTCATGCTGCAGCCTAGCATGGTCCAGCTCTTCTGATATGGGTCCTGCTAGTGCTTGGAGCTCTTTATTCACCTTGTTGATGTTCAAATACAAACCAGAGAACTCGGCGATCACTTTTTCACTGTCTTTGAGGATCTGGCTCCTCCAAGCTGAAACTGCCATGCCCTGCTCGCCGATCTTTGCATATTCATTAATTTTATCCTGGCTCAGAGGCTCAGGAGTCTCGGCGGCAGTTGTGGGAGGCGCACTGCCCATCTTCTGTAAAGCTTGGAGCAGATGTTTATTTTGCTCTTTCAGTAGCCTTTTCTCTTCTTTTGTTTCTTGAAGCTTCTTGCAGAGGGCGTCAACTGCAGATAAGGCTTCTCCTTGAAGGCTCTCAGAAGATGTACCCATTGTGACTTGAGTCACTGTATAATCTGTCGGAGACAGATCCTTTTTATCCTTGAGGGGATTAGGGTATGCGATCTCCATCACCCTTTCTCCCGAAGCACTCTGAGAGAAGCGTGTGACAGGCTTCTGTCTCTTTGCCCCTTTGGACGGGATTACGGAAAAGTCCATCGGAGCGATGGGAACTTTCCTTTCTGCGACTTAAGTCTTTGGGAAATCCAGTGGACTTATGGGAGAAGGGCCAGAAATAGAGAAGGGGACAGCTGCAGTAGAAGAAGGGAAAAAAGTGGAGACACTTGGAGGCGGCATCGAGAGGGAGGCCGAGGAAGTGCTCACGGGAGGAACAGATACCGCAGGAGAGGAAGACATAGGAAGGGAAGGGAGCTCAGAGATGAGGGAAGAAATGGAGGGGGACAGATCCGCAAGAGAAGAGAAGATGGACGAAGAAGCGGGAGGAACGGTAGAAGAAGGGGGAGAGGACACGACCAAAGGAATGGTCGCTTGAGTCACTCGAGGAGGGGAAGGAGGAGAGGAAGAAGGGACAGAAGGGACCTCAATTGTTGTAGTAGTGCCGACATCCTGAGTGGATGGGCCTATTGGAACATCATCTTCCGCTTCTTTCTCTGGAGGAGCCAGAGTTACAACTTGTTCTGATGCAGCGGAAGGAGGACTCTCAGGAGCTTCCTCTTGAGTGGCGCTAGATTCGCCCTCCTTGCCTTTTCCTTTGCCTTTAGGCTGCTGTTTTGATCTAGGAGGTGCGTTACCCAACGGAGAGGTTGTGAAATCGACCCGAGGTAGATGAGTCCGTTCATTCGGCACCAATGCTCTGTTCTGCGCAGAGTTTCCTTGACCCTTTCCTCAATTGTCTGAGGTGCTTTGTTTCTATCAGTCGCCGCAAAAGGCCAATCGTCCCCACCTGTATCAAGATATACTTGATCTACTTCCTCCTCAGTAGTTTGGAAGCCTTTGGGGACGATGGCTACCCCGTATTGGATGATTTCTGCCAAGGCCAACCGAGAATGGTCCTTCCTCCTAAGCTCCACCTCATGATATAGGTCAATGTAAATATCCTCGATCTGAGGGATGTGGATTGGATCGAGCTTGGCCCTAGGAAGACAATTTCTTGGGTCGAAGGTAGGCCTGGCTGGGAAGTCATGTTTCAGATTGAGCAGCTCCAGCTCTGCAAACATGTCTTTTGCCTTGTGGTGAGTTAGACATGTATATCTACCCACTGTGAGGGGGAAAGGAGTTCCACCCTTCTTTCTTTTTGGCACTTTTCATGATAAGTGACCAGCTGTCTTGACAGCTCCAGCAGAATCAACTTTGGTCCAGCATACCTTGGCAGTCTAGTTGGCTCTCCCAAGAAGTTAGCTGCCCTCAGATAGGTGAATGTGGGGAATTGGGTGAACAGGGCCCCCCATTTCTCAGTGGCTGTCACGATGCTCTTGGTCGTGCGACCGTAAGTCATATTTGGCCTCAATAGGCAGATGATGAAGTAGAAAAATGCATCATTGATCTTTGTAAATTGAGGGATGCTATTTTCCAGCCTCAATTCTGGATAGTATTCATATATTTTGACCTGGGGCCAAACCCCATTCCGCATCAGAGCTGGATAGTCCCTTTCTGAAGCTGCAGCGTAAACAACATAGGAATTCATGTAGAATCTCCCAGTTGTGGTAAATTGTTGTAGCTGCTCAGAGATCGTGCTGCTTATTATTTCTGCCCAGCAAAAGCGTTGATCGGGCACATTCTTGTTCATAGTCTCTAAGTACCGCAACATCCATTTATGGAAAAAGTGGGCGTCAGGAAGCCCAAAGACTCTGCTCAGGAACGTGATAGTGTCGCTGAGCTCCTCTGAAAAATCGCTGCGGTGAATGATTTGTGGCCAACGGGTTACTACCTTTTTATTCTTCGAGATAGACCTCGTTCATCAGCTGCATGCACTGATCTTCATTGTCGTCCCATGCCTTAATGCAGTCGTCTTGGCTAATGGCCACAAAGTGCCGGTGATGAGGAATGCCGAGTATTATCTCAAAGTGGCGGGCAGTGAGGTTGATTACGACCTCGCCCTTCTCATTTACGACACATCTTGTGTCTTTGTTGTAACATCGGGCAACCACCATCATGAATTCATTGTTAAGCTGACTGGGATTCCTCCAGCGAAGTGCAGGGCACTGCCTATCAACTTGTCCATCCATGGACTTCTTGTGACCTTCTGAGTCCTGACCCAGAATTCCTCCAAATCAATATGACCCAACTCTGAGTCTCTGATGTCCAGGTCACACTCGGCCTGGGAGTCGGGCATTCTGACCCTCTGATATTTATACTTCATTTCTTCCTCTGTAAGCTTGGCCTTGCCTTTGGATTTGGTGGGTCTCTTGCTTGATGTTGACATATGTTCTTCTGAGCTTAATTGCTGATCTGCAAGAATAAGACGTGAAACCCAATCGAAGAAAGCCGTGTCAGCTGTTTGATTTTCCATTGAAATGTTGACAGAAGAAAGAGTTAGCAATTTAAAGGCCTCAGGGCGCATGGCGCGTAGACACTGCAGGATGCATTTTGTGTTGCTGTAAGGACAAGTGCGCCTGCGCCATATGGATGTATTTTGTAAAAGGCGCATGAAAACTTTGTGTTGCACGGAACATCGGTGCGCAAAGGCGCATATAGGGTTTGTGTAACATGTGCTTTTGGCGCGCTTAAGGGAACTTGGCGCGGCGCATGAAGGGTTTGCACAACAGGATGTTGCTGCGATGAGGAACGCGCCTGCGCCTCTATAGCTTAGCACTTGGCGCATATGAAAGGGCTGTCACATGGATGCTGGGTGCGCAAAAGGGCACAGGAATTCTTTATGTTGCATCCAAGTTTGATGCGCCAAGGGGCGCATGGGAAGTATTTGCAGCATGCGAGGGAAGTGCGCCATGAGGGCGCACCTTTTTATGATGAAGCATGGAATGCCAATGCGCCAAAGGAAAATACAGTTTTCCTTTTTCTGTAAGGTTCAGATTTTTCTCAGAGGGGTTTCCACATATGGCTAAGCTCTCTTTGCAAGTTTTATTCGGGTGATTGGAAAGGTTTAATACCAAAAGGGTTTTCAAGCTTTTACCTCAGGGCAAGACTCTCTCTGCCAGCAGATCTGGAAAGAGGAGGAAGAAATGTGGAAAGACAACGGGGAAACAAATTCATGAATTAATCCTTTCAATCCATACTGAACCAACCTAGCAGCCAAAAACCACAAAAACAAAACGCACGAAAGAAGGGCAGAAGGCCACTTACCCGGATATAAACGATGAAAAAGCGTGAGAACGGGTCCACAACGTGATCGAAAGCGACAAGGCAGGTGCGTTGACAGGGTCAGAGAAAATAATGAAAATAGTCACGTGATTGCTCCGGTGACAATGACAGCGCAGACGCGCCTATATATAGGCGAGGCAGTAATAAATGCGCCACCAACTTTCTAAAGGGGCGCACCAAATGAGCTGTCGACACGGAAAGCATGCGCCCTTTGGCGCACCGAAAGACTCGTCAACATGAAAATATGTGCGCCTATGGCGCACCGGAAGTGGTGTTGACTGAGGGAAATGTGCGCCTTTGGCGCACCAAAAAGGGGCGCAACAAAAGATATGTCGACAGGAAGGCGCATGCGCCTCGGCGCACGCAGGGAAGACTCAACATAAAGAGGTGCACCAAAGCGCTGTTGACACGAGAAAACATGCGCCAAAGGGTTTAAAGGGGGCGCATCAAAAGTTGGTGTTGCATAGTCATTCTATGCGCCCGGCCAAAAAGACCAAAAACGACTAAGTTCGGAAAACCAAATTTCCCGGGAAGGGATTTTGCAACGTTCCGAACGCAAGGGATCCCTAACGAGGGATCGGAACAAAATTTCGGTATGGTTATCCGTAAAATTGCCCTTGTCAATTTTACGGGATAATGATCTTGAGAAAGGTTGTAGAAGGTTTTCACGCAGGATTGGGGCATGGGTAAGAGCGCTTAAAGTCACCTAGTGGAAAAAACCACATTTAATGTTAAGTACGTTGGTAGGTTGGTATAGCATTTATTGCTGGAGAGGAGCAAAAACTATAAATATGCAATCGGGCAAGTCATTATTCTACCTTGCTATTACGAAGTTGAAGCGCTCTTGCAAACTAGGGCATCCAGAGAGATTTGTGCGAAGGAAGAAGAATCCTAGAAATCTAAGTGTATGACCGGAATAGATCTGTGCACCGAGGTGGAAGGAGTACACGGGAGTGAGAAAAGGTTGTTTGAAGTGTGCCATCTTGTGGAAGGATTTTTCCTAGTTAGGGTTTCATAGCTAGTGCACGGAGATAGAAGGATTTCTTAGGAGTTGAGTTTCGAGATTGAGCAGAGTAGTAGAGCAGAGCAAGGAGTTTTAAATTTTAAACTGACAGAAAGAATGGCACCAAAGAAGGTGACCGTTTCACCAAAGAAATAGAAAGGGCAAGGGAAAAGGAAAACCACTACCGTCGCGAGCTCCAATGAGGAATGGTATGCGAAATGCAGTACCCGTATATGGAGTGTTCTTCAGAAACAAGTGGGTGTCACACTTGAGACAGATGACCGTGAGCGATTACAACCATTGCGCTATCTGAACAGAAATATGAATCAACCTTGCACTTTTGTGTGGAGGATTTGACCTGCATCCTCACGATGGAAAGGTGACCACTTGCCTTAGAGTCTACAGAAGAAGTGTTGGCGCGCAAAAGAAAGAGGAGAAGCTGAAAGTTGTCGAGATTGTTGCTCGATATACTAAACTCCTTGCAGAGGTAAAGGCCGCCGCAGAAGTCGCAGAAGCCACATATGACAATTGCGCTAATAGAGATAGAGTGGCAAGCATCCTGGTTACCACGCATGAAATGGAACTCAAGGAATTTCAAAAAAAAAGAATAAGGGGAACAGAGCAATGATAAGAGAAAATCCTAGCCGAGGTAGAAAAGAATTCAGAAGCTATCGAGACCTTGCAAGGCTCGATCAAAAGCCGGTTAAAGGAATTGTACCCCCAGATCACCCGCAGGATGGATGCGCTTGAGGACTTGGGAAAATAATTGGAAAGTATCATTGAAACAATGAGCGCAAAGGGGAGGAATTAAGTTTTGAGGAGGTAAGCGCCTTAGTCGGAGACCTCTGTCAGCAAGTTCAGAACGAGGTTGACGCTTGGGAAAAGCTAGAGGCAGAAATAGGGAAGGATTTCCCTCTCAAAAATAAGCATTGCTCTCATTCATTCTCCCCATTCTTTCATTCTTTCTCCCAATTCTTCATTCCTTCATTCTTTCTCCCCTATTAGAGCCCGCCATTCTTTATTCTTTGAAGAGAAGTGTTTCGAGGACGGAGAACAGGCATAGTGTGGGGTGATGTTGGGCCCCAGAATATCGACTAAGTACAAGAAGGCGTGTGGACGCGGGACCTATTTGAAGAAGGGCGTGCGGGTTGAAGGCATGCAAGGCGAGGTCTAGCAGGGTTTAGCAGAACACACGATGCGCATGTAAGACAAGATGGTGTTGGGACTTAGCCATATTCGGAGTTCAGACAACACATGAGGAAAGCGTGACCCATCTAGCATGCGGAGTGGATAAGGTGCCAGCTTGATAGTTGTAGGATCAAGAATGGAATATTCCATGCATGCGATGGAAGGTTCCAGAAGGACATCATTGCAAAGAGTGGAGAGCTCGGATCAAAGGAGGCATGTTCCATTGGATGACCGCTTGGACACTTGGCAACCGATTTGTTACCCGAAGGCATGGCGGTGAAGGCAGAAAGCTATATATAGGGATGCGCGGGTAGTAGAAGAGGGGGATTCAGAGAGAGTAATGCACTGGAAAAGGCGAAGCTCTACAAAAATATCATAGAGGATTCTATGGGTTGGGATTAGAGGAAATATAGGAGTGATGGCATATTTAGAGGGATGGGTCTGTGTTTATCCTTGTAATATGAAAGACAGTGTAGTTTCTGATGCATGACCTTGCTCTGCATTATTATGTTGGTCTGTTATGGCCCTAAGGGAATGTAATGTGGTTATTGAACTCATTAATATGAATGGAAGGTTCTATTCTAAAGCATATATGTGTTCATGAGCTTAAGTCTAATGCATTTCCTTTGTGTTATGAATCATTTCTATATGTTGTTTGATACTCCTATTTTGCTATATGAATGGATGCATTAATATGATAACTCATCCTAGGTTCTCAGAATGAATGCATGGTTCTTTTCCATTCTTTTGCACTTAAGTATCTGTCATAGATGATGTATTCTCACAAGACTCACATAAAGGAGGGCTCGGCGCCCGCGCGTGCCTCGGGTGAGCGCCAACACCCACTAGGTGATAGGTCGGCGCACATGGGATTAGACTATTGTTCTAAGGGCATAAAAATGACTACTGATGTAGGAAGCATCCTTTGCCATTCATTGATGACCTATACAAGAGAAAGAAAATTGTGCCACGTCACCTTGAAGAGAATCACAAATTGTCGCGAGATATGAACCCAAGGGCACGGGAAAAATAAGTGAGTCGGAGATTCCTCATCCTATAAGCACAACACACATTTGAAAGGTCCATAAAATCCTTTCTTGATAAAGTTGATCTCTATCAAAACCCACATGTGAATAAAAAGCGATAGAAAAAACTCACTTTAAACCACATCCCGAGTGCTAAAGGTTCTTGAAAAGGAACTTTAGAGGGTGAGGATTGTCATCACCAAGGATCATAGCTTTGAAAAATAGTATAATAGCTTGAGGATCTAATCCCCATCCCAATTTGTCGGGGAAATCGGGATGAGGTAAGAGGACGATTGTTGAAAAGACTATGCAGTAAAAGTTGGTGTTCATGTTGAATTACAAATGGCCATTCAGAGAGAAGAATCCATTCTTTTTACCTTCCGAGTGATTGGATGATAATCTTCCGTATTGGGAAACCTTCCTCCACCCAATATCGTGCATTTGCTTCATTATGGGAATATCTTGAGGATATTTTATAATAAGAGGAGGCTCTCCATCCCATAAGTCAATCCAGGAAGTTGGCAGACTACCCATTATTGACTATCCAGAACAATTGCTTTTTAATAAAGTCCTGGCCCATTTTAATAACTTGTAGGATAGGAGAGCCCTTAGTAGGAAGGGAAGCACACACAATTTCATCCGGGGGGTCCCCACCAACGTCTTGGCTCTCGTAACCGGAGCCCAGAGATTGGAAGGGTACACCAAAGCATCCTCGATAGAGAGTTTTGCAGCTAAGGCTTTCATCGGCTAGGTAATTATCTAAATCCTAAACCACCTGTTTTTGTCCAGAAAAAGAGTTTTCCATTTGAGTAAGGACCATTTCCTTTTATCCTGGTTTCGACTCCATAAGAATTTTTGGCAGATAGAATCCACTTGTTTCAACATCTTGCCAAGAATATTTACCACTAATGCAATGTATATGGGCATAACTTAGAGAACCGATTTGACCAACATCATCTTGCCTCCTAAAGCAAGCCATCTCTTAGTCCACTTATTAAGTTTTATCTCATGCCTACAAATTAGCCAATCCGGTCTTTTAACTTGTGAGCTGCTAAAGGGACACCCAAGTATCGTAAAGGAAACTCCCCCTTCTGAAATTGGAGAATATTTAAAATTTGGTCCTCTTGTTGTCAATAGCAATGAAAGAAAAAAATGCTAGATTTTCCTTGGTTAATCGGTTGATCGGTGGCTTGTGAAAAGGTATGAAGAACCTTATGGATTTGTTTCACTTCCAGAGAAGTAGCTCTTCCGAGCATCATAGAGTCATCAACAAACTGGAGATGAGAAATAGGTAGAATATTTTTAGCCAACTAAATACCATGAATTTTCTTCTCTTGACAGGATTTCTTAGCAAGTCTTCCTAAGCCTTTTGCCAAAATAATGAATAAGAAAGGTGATAAAGGGTCTCCTTTCCTTATACCTCTAGAGACTATAAAAAATTACGAAGGAGAGCCATTAAGTAAAACCGCAAAGGAGACTGAAGAGATACATGCTTTTATCCGTTGAATTCATTCTGTAGAAACTCCAATGGACCAAAACTTTGCACATGAACCCCCAATCAACCATGTCATATGCTTTAGATAAATCTAGTCGATTAACATAGCTATATTTTTACGTATGTCCATAGAGTGGAGAATTTCCTAGGCTAGAACAATTTCATCATGAATATGACGACCTAGCACAAAACCCCCTTGTTCAAGGGAGATAATCTTGTGCAATAGGGGTTTTAGTCATTCCACCATAGTCTTAGTGATTATTTTTACTGAGAACATTGCATAAGGCTATGGGACGGTATCCTAAAATATCCTCTACATCATTACTTTTTGGGATAAGAGCAATGAACGTTCTATTTATTTGCTTGAGAAGAGTTTTGGCATTTCTAACCTCCTCATTCACTGTAAAAGATCCCTCGATAACCCCCAAAATGTTATCTCAGTAAATTCTTTCCATTAAAGTTATTCCGTATAGGACCACAAAGTATCTCCTTAAATATGGTGAGAGATCTCTCTAGTCCATCGAGAGGATCTTTGCACGATCTCATTATCCAAAATAAGCCCCATGCTTATTTTTGGCTAACTCCTCCTCTCTTTGGCACTTAAATGAATTTTGGCATGCTTGAGGACTCAAAAGATTTCGAAATGATCTTATCGGGTAGGATTTTTCCTCACTTTCCGAGAAAGGTAAAGTTTTCTTCCTAACTCCTTGTATTTCTCAAGTTATGGCTCAATGAGTTTTCGAGGAAATTTTCCCGAGAATGCCGTGGCCGGTGAAATCCGCCACGTGGCACCGGAGGCAAGTTAGAAACTTTTCCAAAGGGTTGGCGGAGGCGAAAGGAAAAAGAGGCACGCAGCCCGCGGCTAATGAGCAGTGACACGTGGCGGTGGGGGTCGAAGGCGCGGAAGGATTTGGCAAAATTTGCCAAAGTGGTCAAAAGGGCTAAAACGAAAAGAGGGCCGCGGACCAATAAGAGGATGACACCTGTCTTGTTTTCGGCGGAGGTCGGGGGCGCGGGGAGAATTTGGCAATTTCTTTGAAGTGGTCGGCGGCATCAAAGGCAAAATTTGGAGCGCGTGCCCACAAAGCAAATAGGACGATGACACATGGCGGTGGAGCGGTGGAGCGCGGGCAAATCTTGGAAATTTTCCCAAGGCAAAAATCAAAGGAGAAAAGCGAGTTTAGCCCCATGCTCCCATCAGCAAATCGAGCATGACACGTGCCTCGGGGCGGCGGAGGCGCGGAGGCTTTTGGGAAATTTTTTCCAAAGGGAAAATTTTAAAGTTTAACCCCGCCGACCTAATTTTGACCCTTTTTTTTGTCATTTTTGACCTAAATCTTCAGAGGACCATATCTTTTGATCAAGAGTTTGTATTTTCACGTTCTTTATATCATTGGAAAATTTGGTGAAGTCCTCTACATGATGGACTATTCAATTTTGATTTTGGTTAAGTTTTGTGGGTGAAAATCGAAAACGTCTCTAAGACGGAAAAATGCAGAAATGACATCCAATCACCAAAAATTAATGTAGTATGGCACCCATCTTTCTTTAGCATGGTTTGAATGCGTTGGGAAGTGGATTTTCAGAGGTTCCCTTGCATTTTTAATGAATCTTGTCGGTGGTTGAAGTCAAAATCAGATTTGCCCGCGTTTTTTGCCTTTCTTCATTCTCGCTTGATGGTTAAAAGCCAATTTTGGCTCATTTGTAAGAGGTTATTCATCATTCTTCTCTGCCCTCCCTTCTTTTCTTCTCCAAGGTCGAAAATGGAATTAGAACCTCCTCCCATGCTCTATAATGGTGTTTTTTTGCCTCTTACCAGCTAAATGATGTTTTGTGCAAACTTACGGAGATGATAAAAACGTGTTTTGTGATGCATTTGTCCATCCTTACTCGTTTTTGCTTGTTTTATTCTTGCCTCTCTTCATTGCGAGGCATTTGTGCATGTTTGGATGTCTATTGCAGATTTTAGAGCTGTGTTCATGGAGTTTTGGGACATTTTTTGTGTGAAATCTATCCTTGGTTTTGTGATGCACTTGTCCATACTTTCCATTGCTCACCTCTTCTTGTTCCATGGCAGTTTTGATAGATGTTCAAGATTTTCCTTCTCACGGTGTAACACCGTTTTTAGTGTAGGCTCTGTTTTTCCCTCTTTCTCTCTCTCTGTCTCCTTGGCATAGTTAGATTAGGATTAGATTAGCTTGCCTACACTGAAATAGCTTGTGGCAGGTAGTTTAGGAAGAGGAACCAACCTTCTCTGGAGAGCTTTCCCCATTTGCAAAGGTCCCACACTTTGGGAAGGCTCAATGTTGTACATTCACACCAAATGACATTACCTTAGAAAAGTAGATCCACAAGTCATTTTGGGGGTGCTGCGAATTTGCACTAACAGTTTTGGCACGCCCGGTGGGACCTTAGAGGTCTTCCACTTCATTTTTTTGATAGGTTGGTGTGTTCTGTTAAAGATTCAACCTTTTGGAGGCACATTCAAAAGCACATCTAGCGACTCCATCTGGTAAATAACTCATTCTCTGAGTTGCAAACCTGTTTTCCATTCATTTTCATTCATTCTTCTTTCCATTCCATGAAGTTGTGCAATCATGACTTCATTTCCATCATGGAATTCACATTTACAATAGCAGCAATGTTTTCTACCTCCAACATGTTTTACAAATCCTCCAAATCAGAATTTTGATCAAGTTCAAGATCAACATGCATACCCATATGAGCAGCAGTGCCAAAATCAATTTGGCTATGAAGCATGTCAAGCACAAGGGTATGCTGATTGTGAGGGCAGTCAAGAAGAAAATGCAGATCTGCTGGAGAAAATCCAAAAGATGGAGGTAAACATGGTGCAATCCAGGGCTCAAGCACAAATGAAAGCATTTGGAATCGATTGCGGAGCACCTTATCCATGGGTGGGACCTTTTCCAAGGCATTACAGCCCTCAAGAGAAGCTTGATTTCATGATTGCAACACTGCCATTGGTTGCAAAGTGGATTGAAGGAATAGAGGTGTATGTGAGGAGTATTCAGCAACCTTGTCAACGAGTAAGCACACCATCTCATGTCTTTTCTTTTCCTCTTTCCCAATCTATTTTACCTCATCAGTGTCAAGCTTTAAACTCTCCATCTGATGTCCCAAAGGTTGAATCCATTTCTCCATCCCCTAGTCTTCCACCCCATCTCAATTCTTTTGTCATTTTCCCTTCCAAACAGCCACTCCCTACAAAGAAACAAAAGTTTCTATCTCCTCCAACACCACAAAAAATTGCAAAATCAATTGAGTTACAACCCACCCCTCCTCTTGCATTACCAAATCCATGTTGGGAAGATAAAAATCAGAATGCCAGTCAAGGAAAACAACAGCAAGAAGAAGAGCCAAACAAGGATGAAAAGATTAAAAGTTTGTTGAATTTGGCTCTTAAATTCGGGATTACAAAAATCCCCTTGATGGTGAAACCAATAGAGGAGGTTAGAGTTGAAGAACGAGTGGTGGCCAAGGCTGATTTTGTTGTAGCAGAAGAAGAGCAAAAAGAAGAAGCAGATCAACAATCAGTTTGCTCAGAATGTAGTGTCCATGTTGGCACTCTACTTGAAGGAAATGCTGGTCTAATTCAAGTTGCACAATCAGCCATGGAAAGAAGCTCTGAAGAAGATCTTGCAGTCCCAACTTGTCCTCTAGAGCAGCAGATTGAAGAGTTTGACTTGACAAACTTCATGCTAGAGGAAGAGTTCAATCAAGAGCAAGATTGTCTTCAAACAACAGAGGAAGGAGAAGCTGCTCCAAATCCAAAAGAAGAGGAGCACATTCCAGCTGTGGGGGAGAAAAGTGCAGATCCAAAGGCTTTGAGCACAAAGTAGGCTATAGAAGAACCTTTAATTCTTCTTTCTACTTCATCTCTCTCGAGTTCTAGTGTTGAAGAAGAGTTTGATCTCTCAAACTCAATGTTGGAGGATGAAAGAAACCATGGTGATCAAGTTGATCAAGAGAACACCATGGGAGAGGTTGAACATTTGCAGCAGGATAGCAATGAGGCAGTTTACCTGTCTGATTTGGAGGATTGTTTTGATGAAGAAGAACCGGTTGAAATCACACCATCTTCTCCTTCATCATCCATCTTCCAAACACAAGAACCTGCTATCATGGAGGAGAACTTTCATTTGCAGCAGCCTGCATCTTATAGCAGCTCTTTGGAATCAAGATTGGAAGATTTAAATCTTCCATGTTCTTCATTGGAGGAAGAGAAAGGGCAAAAAAGTTCTACCATTGCTTCCACACCATCCATTCAAGAAGGTCTGCAAGAAGATTCCATTTTTGGAATGGAAAATTAGAGTTATGGGCATATCAAATGGATCAGACCTTGCCCAATTAGGTATTTGGCTTCATTGGAGCCAAAGGAGAAGCCACAACCAGTCATGCTTGCCTCTAAGCATGAGGATGATATGCAAAGTTCCAAGGATCAGCTACCATACCTCTTCAATTCAAATGCAAAGCGACTAAAAGAGGTATTGGATTTGTTTTCAGTTGACACCTTGCTAATTTGTGTAGAAGACCAGCTTCTTATTGATTTTCCACTCATCCTAGCAGCCATACTCAGCTTGAATCAGTTGCATAGCTGCCCATTTTTAAGAAAGGGAGCTATTTTGCACAACCGATTGCGGGATTTATTTAGCTCACCTTTGCTTCCAGTTAGAGTAGTGTAGGTAGGTTTGCTTTCAGCGGAAGAAGTGCTTGTGCACACTCTGCATGTTCCATTTGGAGCATATATGATTTCCAATTTTGTACATAGTTTTGGGTGCTGCTGGTTTTGCTCTTGCACGGTACATTGCGGTGGCATTTTGGTGAAAAAAACTCCAGTTCATATCGAGAATCGGTTATCAAGCTTGACTCCATACCTAATGGATGCTTGAGAGGCCACCGATCTTTCATCCAACAAGCGAGATGACCCCTCAAGTCGCCAAATTGTTATCAAAATAAGCCCCATGCTTAGTTTTGGCTAACTCCTCCTTTCTTTGGCACTTTAATGAATTTTTGGCATATTTCGGGGACTCAAAAGATTCTGAAATGATCCCATTAGGTAGGATTTTTCCTCACCTTTCCAGAAAGGTAAATTTTCCTCCTAACTCCTTGTATTTCTCAAGTTATGGCTCGGCGGAGTTTTTGGGGGAAATTTTCCCTAAGAAGGCCCGCGGCCAATTGAAATGCGCCAAGTGGCAGCGGAGGCAAGTTAGAAATTTTGCCAAAGGGTTGGTGGAGGGTGAAAGGAAAAAAGAGGCCCGTAGGCCCATGGCTAATGAGGAGATAACACGTGGCGGCAGGGGTCGAAGGCATGGAAGGATTTGGCAAAATTTGCCAAAGTGGTCAAAAGGGGCTCAAAGGAAAAAGAGGGCCGCGGACCAATAAGAGGATGACACTGTCTGTTTTGGCGGAGGTCGGCGCAGGGAGAATTTGACAATTTTGCCAAAGTGGTCAGCGGCGTCAAAGGCAAAATTTGGAGCGCGTGCCCGCAGCAAATAGGACGATGACACATGACAACGGAGCGGCGGAGTGCAGTGGAAATCTTGAGAAATTTTCCCAAGGCAAAAATCAAAGGAGAAAAGCGGGGTTTGGCCCGCGCTCCCATCAAAGCAAATCGAGCATGTCACGTGCCTCGGGCGGCGGAGCGTGGAGGCTTTTGGGAAATTTTTTTCCAAAGGGAAAATTTTAAAGTTTAACCCGCATGACCTAATTTTGACCCTTTTTTTGTCATTTTTACCCTAAATCTTCAGAGGACCATATCTTTTGATCCAGAGCTTGGATTTTCATGTTCTTTATATCATTGGAAAAGTGGTGAATTCCTCTACATGATGGACTATTCAATTTTGATTTTTGGTCAAGTTTTGTGGGTGAAAATCGAAAACGTCTCTAAGACAGAAAAACGCACAAATGACATCCAACCACCAAAAATTAATGCAATATGGCACCCATCTTTCTCCAACATGGTTCGAATGCATTGGGAAGTGGATTTTCAGAGGTTCCCTTGCATTTTTAATGAATCTTGTCGGTGGTTGAAGTCAAAACTCAGATTTGCCCACGTTTTTTGCCTTTCTTCATTCCGCTTTCGATGGTTAAAAGCTAATTTTGGCTCATTTGTAAGAGGTTGTTCATCATTCTTCTCTACCCTCCCTTCTTTTCTTCTCCAGGATCGAAAATGGAGTTAGAACCTCCTCCCATGCTTTGTAATGGTGTTTTTTTGCCTCTTACCAGCTAAATGATGTTCTGTGCAAACTTCTGGAGCAATAAAAAACGTGTTTTGTGATGCATTTGTCCATCCTTACTCATTTTTGCTTGTTTTCTTCTTGCCTCTCTTCATTGCAGGTATTTGTGCATGTTTGGATGTCTATTGCAAGTTTTAGAGTTGTGTTCATGGAGTTTTGGGACATTTTTTGTGTGAAATCTATCCTTGGTTTTGTGATGCACTTGTCCATACTTTCCATTGCTCACCTCTTCTTGTTCCATGGCAGTTTTGATAGATGTTCAAGATTTTCCTTCTCTAGTGTAACACCGTTTTAGTGTAGGCTTTGTTTTTCCCTCTTTTCTCTCTCTCTGTCTCCTCGGCATAGTTAGATTAGGATTAGATTAGCTTGCCTACACTGAAATAGCTTGTGGCAGGTAGTTTAGGAAGAGGAACCAGCCTTCTCTGGAGAGCTTTCCTCATTTGCAAATGTCCCACACTTTGGGAAGGCTCAATGTTGTGCATTCACACCAAATGACATTTCCTTAAAAAAGCAAATCCACAAGTCATTCTGGGGGTGTTGTGAATTTGCACTAACACGATCTTTGTGTTAATCTTGGCCATTACTGAGTCCTCTAATCACGGTGCAAACCTTTGGGATAAAGTTAGAAGAAGAAGAAAAAGACAAAGGAAAAGCCTATGCAATGTGCAAGACCAAGGTCGAGAATAAAGCCAAACGACTTGTGAAGAATCATGCCCAGGAGAATACGACAGGAAGAAGAAATCGAGGCAAAAGGAAAAATCGTGGCCAATGGACAACCAGCGGGGGTCGTAGAGGGGTACGAAATAGCTATCGTAAACACAAAAAAAAAAACCCGACCCCTCGAAGGTCAAGTTGAGGGAAGCGAAACCAAGAAGGGGATACATAACCACAAACCGACAAACTTGATCGAAAGTCGAAACAACGAAATCCCAAGTCGCATGAGTCATTATCAGTTATTCTCTCCATCATCGCAATATGGATTTCTTCATAATTCATCAACCACTATATTATTTTTCCCTTTTATAAATTCAGTCTCAAAATCAAAAGACTAAATTTTACTCACCCATTTTTGTTTTGTTTCATTCAAATCAGTTTGGTTGAGGAAATACCTCAAGCTATTATGATCAGTCTTCACCACAAATCTGCCACAAACTAAATATTGCCGGAATTTCACCAAAGCATGCATGATTGCCAACATTTCCTTATCATAAATAGAATGTCTCTTTTCAATATCTTTGAGTTTCCTACTCTCAAATGCAATTGGATGCTTGTTTTGCATCAAAACAGCCCCAATACCATCTCTGGATGCATCACACTCAAGAACAAAAGGAATTGAAAAATCTGGAACAGCAAGTACAAGACATGTGCTCATTACCTTTTTCAAGTTGTCAAATGCATCTTGGGCTGTTCTGGACCAGTTGAAAGCTCCTTTCTTGGTTAAATCAGTCAAAGGGGCAGCAAGTTGGGAAAAACTTTGACAAATCTTTTGTAATAACTACATAATCCCAAAAATCCTCTCAATTGTGTCATAGTAGTGGGTGGAGGCCAATCCAAGATGGCTGAGATTTTTTTATCTACATGGACACCTTGGGCATTGATAATATGCCCCAAATATAAAATTTCAGTCACACCAAATTCACACTTTGATTCCTTGGCATAAAGTGACTGCTGCTCCAAAATTCCCAACACCATATCCAAGTGTTGGAGATGTTCCTCCCATGTTTTGCTATAAACCAATATGTCATCAAAGAACACTAATACAAATTTCCTCAAATGCTCCCTAAAAACATGATTCCATGGTTAACCCAAAAGGCATCACAAGAAACTCAAAATGCCCAAAATGACATCTAAAAGCAGTTTTGTAAACATCTTCTTTTCTTACCCAGATTTGATGGTACCCGGATCTCAAATCTATCTTGGAGAAGTAGATAGCTCCATGTAGCTCATCAATGAGTTCATCAATCCTAGGTATGGGATACCTATTTTTGATAGTCCTCTTGTTCAATAAGCGGTAATCAATACACATTCTCATAGTTCCATCCTTCTTTTTCACAAGAACAATTGATGATGCAAAAGGACTAGAACTAGGCCTTATATGACCCATTTCCAAGAGCTCTTTGATGGCCTTCTCAATTTTTTCTTTGTAGATTCTAGGATGACGGTCGGGAGTAGTAATGACTGCCTTAGTACCTGGTTCCAACTCATTAGTGTGCTCAAACCTTCTATCTGGAGGTAACCCAGTAGGAAGGTTGTCAAAAAACTTTGCATGCTTGTTCCGTATGGTCTGAATATCTTCATTATATTGTTGTTGTCCCAAAATCTGATCTGCAGATGTTACTAAACACTCAGCTGCCCAAGCAATCTGCCCTCTTGAAAGGCTCTTTCCATCCTTTTTGCAGTTACAACCATAGGAGCTCCATTTGCCATTCCATGTAGCACTATCTCTTGGTCTGCTGATTTGAATTTCAGCTCCATTGTTTGATAATTTTGTGTGAATTCTCCAAGAGAATGTAACCATTGCACACCCAAAACTAAATCAGTTTCACCAATACCCACCACATAAAAATCATCTATCACCTTATGCTTACCAAGAGTGATTTTCAGCTGTGATATCTTCTTGGTACAAGGGATGGTGAAGCCATCCGCTACTGTAACATTAAAACCTTTGAAATCTTCTAATGGCAGCCCCAATTTCTTAACCAAATCAGCATCTATGAAATTATGAGTTGCACCACTATCAATTAGAATTAGTTCTCCTCTAACATGAAAAGGGTGGTACCTTGGAGCTCCGAATAGTGTGGCAAGAGTACTATCCAAGTGATCAACTTCTTCCTTTTTTGATCTTCCTCTTCATCTCCATGAGTCTCTTCCTTATTTGCTTCTTCTTCTTCTTCCTCCCCATCAGAAATTACCTCAATGTAATGTACTTGGCCCTTGCCTAAGCAACGATGGTCGGGAGTCCATGGATCTTTGCATGTAAAACAAATATTTTCCTCCTTAATTCATTCCTTGTATTATCAGCATCTTTGTTCCTTGGAAGCTCTCTTTGGGGATTCATACCCTGCTGAAATGGCCTTCTTGCTTGGTCATTTAGCTTTTGTTTTGAATAAGTTTCAGATTTTGCTTAATGATTTAGCTTTTGTTTTGGACAAGTTTCATCCTCTACCTTCTCCATATAGCAATGTCATTTTCCTCTCTGTTATATGCCTTCGCAAAGCCTAGAAGATATGATTTCAGCTCTTCTAGCTGAAGAAAAGAGAACTATAGTCGATATAGAAAGTAATTCTTTACATGACAATGCACTATACTCCAGCATGAGAAATAATCACAGAAAAGCTAATAAAGACACCAAGCAAGTTGAGTGTTATTATTTCAAGAAAAGAGATCATATAGCCTCGAATGGTCACATTTAAGCAAATGTTGTTCTCAAAGGAAAACTCAAATGCTTATCTTGAAGATTTGCATTGTTGAGTTTTTGAAGGATTAGGGGTGATCAGTCCCCAATTGTGCCGAGGAGAAACCGGAGTGTTAGGTGCATGCAACCCAACACGAAGGGAGAAGAAAAAGAATGAAGTGACGAAACACCCAATCTCTCTCTCTCTCTCTCTCTCTCTCTCTCTCTCTCTCTCTCTCTCTCTCTCTCGGAGTCATAAGGATTTGCACATTAGCTTGTATGTTGGAGGAGTCATAAGGATAGCCTTTGGCTTTGAAGGATCATAAAGAGAAAGGCAATGGTGGAGAATTCGGTTAAAGGAGTAAGTACGAGAACCAAGATCCATTGGGCACTAAGCAATAGTTCTAATTTTTAACCTTAGTTCATCAAAGAAGGTAAGTGGAAGCATAAATATTAAAAAGTGAACCACCCCTTGAGCATCGATGATCGTTAAATTCAACTGCCATGCAAGACTTAAATTTTACTTCTCACGAGGCTACCATAGAAGGTTTAATGGGATGACCTTCCCATCTATCCCTAACGATGGGCATGGGACCAACTAAAATGGAGTTGATAATTTCCCTTAGGTCCTGATTAGGATTTCAGTCATATATGGATATAAAAATGGAATATCTCTTCTTTGTTTGGACTTATTTATGTTAACTCTTCCAGATAAAAGAGCTGATGGTGTAACATATACAGGAATCCAAATTTCCTAAAAGGTATAACCATCTAGAACTGAATGCAGACTCGTTTGACAAAAACTTATAACTGCCCGATTCTAATTTTACACGAGTAGTGCAAAATTCTTACTGGAGAATCCCAATAATGATAATACATTCACTTAGGCATGCAGCTAACAACTGGTCAACTTATTGATAGTTGAGACTTTCATTTAAAGATCCATTTCAATTGCAATCCAAATGGCAACAATCAAACGACATGAAATAATCAAAGTTCTTTGCCATGTTTGTTTTAGAGAGGATAAGGTGTTACACAAAGGATATACATATCAACTGTAGCAGCACATACTGGTTGGGGGCACCACAGCATAACCTTACATTTGTAAATTTAGCATGAAATTATATGTATACCATATGCCACTAACCATACCCAAAATACCACTGCTTATCATTTATTCCATTGTTATTTGATTGTGTGACTAATTGATCTCTCTCTCTCTCTCTCTCTCTCTCTCTCTCTCTCTCTCTCTCTCTCTCTCTCTCTCTGTGTACCTTAATTTGGGTTACTTCTGCTGTTTGCAGCTCCATCTCCTTCGAATCCTCCAACAGGACAAAAGTATCTGCCTCAACCTTCCTTTTGGCCTTGGCTTTCTTCTCATTCTCTGCTTTTTCAAATGTAATTATTCCTCCCCAAAAATTTAGCTCTCTCTTTGTTGCCATCATCCCTTCCACAAGAAAACTCACTTATTCTTCTCAATCCGTTGAGCTTTTCTCCCTTCCTCTGAGCTCACAACCCACAACAATTATTCACTTTCTGCCGTCATGCCCTAGCTCTTCCAACTTGCTCTCCCAATTGTTTTCGACTCAAAGCTTCCTCACTCTACTTGAATCGCTCTCAATTTGTGTAAATGCCTTTTAAATGCCTTGATTTTCTCTTATACCACTGATGCTTTTACTCTCACCTACCCTGAGCCACTTGCAACTTATCCCTTTCCACTCTTCTAACAGTCATGTGACATCATGTCCTTTCTTGTTGTTGGCAAAATATTTTGAATGTTGCAAAATAGTGTTTTTGACAAAAGTGAGGGGACAAAGTCCCTCCTCTATTATTAAGGGAGGTTCTTTTATTGATAACAAGAAAAGAAGTAGAAACTGAATATACAATATTTACACTAACTATATTGTGGGGGTTTGCATCAGACTTGAAAATAATGTGAGGTGCATAGGGAGAGAGAGAATGAAAGGAAATACGAAATATGAACAAGCAAATGCAGATCTTATTCTCATGTGCAAGAAAATAACTCACAATAAATTGCCAAATCTAATGTTGAAATTTTGCAGTGCTTGAAAGGAATAAAACAAAGGCATTCAACATAAGAGCGAACACTATCTAACTGCTGTTTATTTTTTCTGAAAAGAAGTCCAATCAAAGTAGTTCAAGGTATGGTTTGAAAGGAAGCATGGTCCAAAGAGAAACCACAAGTACAAAATCTCACTGTCTTCAGATGTAAAGCGTTTTTACATCCCAAAATATTAAAGAATGTATAAGTTAGGACAGTATAAACTATAAAATGCATTTATCTCAGATACAGGATAGAATAGATGGTTATAAATTGGATGATCTGGTTTCCAAGTATTATAAGTAAAATTGCTTTCGATGAAAAGCATGAAACGAGTTTCAACCACCATGTGTAGGGGAAAATGCCTTATAGGTTGATAAAGACGAAGTCGAGCATCATCCACTTCATCACTGACTACAACCAATTTGCATTAAAAAATTCCTCACAAGGTAAGGTAGAGAGAACGAAGTAGAATTATATTCGGATCAAAGACTGGGAAGTGGCTATCTAACACAAGATTTTGAGGAAGATAGTATTTTGATATGAATACCCAATTAGTTTTGTCAAACTATTCAAGATACAGAAGTAGATGAATTGTACAAAGAAGGTAGATTGTGATCAGCACTACCGGTAAATCTTCCCTTGATGAGAGATGTAATTAATACACACATTAGTGTTTCATTTGATGAGGCTAACAAAAACAATTAGGGAAATATGCTATAAAGGTTGAGTTTGATGTTTCATAAAAACAACTTGGCAGTTAGTTGAGTTGCTTCTAGGAAAGAAAATAATTGGATGCAAATGGGTAATATCAGATGCGATTCAAAGTAGATAATTTGATTGGTTAATATAAGGTGAGACTTGCCATGAATGGATATGGACAGAACTAAAAGATCAATCTTGAAGAAATCTATGCATCTATAAATAAGTTAATAACAATTCTAATGCTATTGGGTATTACAGAGCAATTTGCTTGGCAAGTTCATTAGTTGGATGTCAAAAGTGTATTTTAAATGGATATTTGCATGGAGAAACTTATATCAAGCATCCATAAGGTTTTTCTCATAGTTACCTAAGTCTCGGGGGCAGGGGTACAAAGGGACGGGGTTTCCGGGACAGCAAAAAAAAATCCAAATTTTGGGGATGGCTTTTAAAATAATACATAAAAATTAATATTTCAATACTTTAACTTTTTTCAATGACATTTAGGGATTTAAACTGTATTTTAGGTACTTTCAAAATTATATTTTGATGTTCTTGGTAAAAATAACATCCTTTAAAAAGTAAAAATATCAGAAAACTTTTGAAAGATTTTTTTAAAATTGGGGATGTCCCCTCCAAGTCCCCAAGTCCCGAAACATTTGGGACGTCACCAAAATATAGGGGACGCATCCCCCATAACGCTGGTTTTTCTGTGGAAAAAATAAGTGCCTATATGTAGATTGAAAAAGGCTTTGTGTGGACATCATTAATCTATTGTTTATTTTGTAAACATTTAAGTGTCATTATGAGTCATGTCATTAGGTTAATTTTTAAGTTGATCTTAGTAATAATAAGTAGCTATTGAAAATAATAGAATGTGCCAACTTTATACGTTACACCAAGCATATTTAATACAAATTGATTAAAAAGAAGCATTTTTTCTCTTAAGATAATATTTACCACCGATTCTTATGTCAAAGACATGTTCAGATGTCATATTACTAGTCTGACATATTGTTACCATGAATTAGCTATATGGATGTAAAATTCATCCCTAGTTCCATAGCTTAACGTTTCATAATAAGTGTACCTCATAAGAACGGATCATGAGTTGGGAGCTATTTTTCTGCAGTGCACCCCAAGCAGCTTTACTTAAATTTGAAGAAGTGAGAAGAAACCAGCTGTCACAAAAAGATAGATTATATTAAAGACTTCTAAGATATAAAAGATAAGAAAATGTAAATAAAAACCAGCAGAACAATATTGCTTATATTGCTAACTTGAATTATCAGGATGAGCATGGCACAACACAATCATCAGTAAGCTGACAGTAAGTGCTTACGCAAGGCTTTGTCCATTGTATCGTGCATATGTTTTTATATGAGGCATCGCACGGCTGAAATGTAGACAAAAAAACAGAATTATAAATAAATGTGGACACTGCTACAGAACTCTTTTTCTTGCAGATAAACAATTTCAAACCCTCAGGAAACAAAAAACTGTAAATAGAATAGTATGAGAAATCTTGTAACTTCCACTCATTGAAATGCTTTTAAATTTCATTAAGCTGGAGTTTGAAGAAACAAGAACTTTACTTTGGATGAATGAAGTCGATTAATCAGATATATATTATGGAAGGCAATTCTGAACACCAATGGTTCAGAAATTCATTCTAATCAGAGGTCATCTTTCATAAGACCTATGTAAAAATTATAGGAATATAAGGTGACCATAGAGGCCCTTTGAAGACATAATATCTCAAACTTTTTAATGATAAGCTTCTCTAATTACCATGCAATAATCTTTCTTTTCTCCTTTTTTTGTCAAAAGGCAAATATTATATTTTAGAAAGAGGTGTAATAATGAAAGTTTCCTTTGAGAAAACTGGTAAACCAAGAGGGAAAATTTATAAAGGGAACACAGATAAAAATAACACCATGAAGCTGCCACCAGATATATATTCACATGATCAGTATCAAAAAGCTTCATCATAGTAACAAAAGAGATATAAGTTATCATGTGCAATGTTAAACAAGAAACTTCATCCTGTGGAAAGCAAGCAAACCATGCATTGTTTAGAGAAAAACCCTGCTGTGTAAAATTTGGTGGGCACCAAGCTGTTTCCTTTTTCTTGTCTTCATTATAAAAGCCCGGCAGCTGTTGCTTGCTTCTTTGCTGAACGAGTGGGCTGTGCTGTCTCAGCTGTTGTTGCTTCAATTCTGCATTTAGTTGTTTCAGTGAGCATTATAGCATTGACTGCATCCATTGTATTTTCTTTCATTTCCACGAACTTTCTCAAATTCTTCAGACAGGTTGCATGAATGTCAATCTTTCATGATGGTTAAGTGTGATCTGAATCAACCTAGAGAGGTTGTTTCCATATGTGGATTATGCACTCCTCTGTCCTCTATGATTTGCCCAACATTTTTATCATTGCAGAAATATTCAGCATAGCTTTTAGATCCTCATCCTCAGGTTTGAGAGAGGTAGGTAAATTGGCTAGAGACACCAAATTTTCCATGGTATGGCTAAACTGCAGTGGCTTCCTTTCGGCGTGAGAAGGAACATGTTTCTAAGCAGCACCTTCAACTTTCAAGGATATAGTGGGGAGCTTAGTATGAGGAAGACGGTGAGTAGGTGTTGTCAAACATACTGGGCTATGAATATTAAGAATATCAGCATTAAGGCCTAGTATTCTGAAGGGTTAAGGGATGAAGGATTTTTGTGCATTCTTGGACTGAAAACTTCTCCTGAATGATGTAGGGCTACTTGAGGTATCCTGGAATGAACAGAAAGTTTTTTTACATAAGAAAAAATTGCTGAGGCAGGAGTGGAGTCCGTTACCTTGGTCAAGTCCATTTCTTGTGGCCAGCTATGGCGAGTATAAGATTCAAGCCCCTTCTGAGAAATCTCTATGTTTTGGAAGTTTCCATGCATGCCGGTGATTTCATAGTCTTCCACCTGATTAGGCATTTGTTGAGTATTCTCCGTGCTTGGAATCTGCTCCTGTGAATTTGTTGAAGCTAACTTATTGTCCCTTCTTTCTACTTTGTATACTTTGAGTTCTTTGTTGATGATTTTTCTTGTCCCATTCTTTGCACATCTCTTTTAGGTCGAAAGGCACGCATTGTTGAAGTCCTAGACTGAAAAAAGAGCTGATTACATAAATGTTCCCAATCCGGGGTAAGAATCTGAGGTAGGCATATCTTATGCTTGATAGATTCAGCTATATTAATTTTGATCTTTGCCCAAACATAAGTGATTTCCTTACTTTTCTGCTGGAAAATTCTGTTATTTCTCTCCTTCCAAATGTTCCAAAGCGTAAGGGAGATGCCCGACCACAGTGCTGGGAGAAGGTTCTGACCTTTAGGTATTTGGTTTTGCCATGCTCTAATCAGCTGTTCAAAGGACTGAATGCAAACCCATGGCAAGTTAAACACTTGGGATAAATGCTGCCATAAGGAGACCACCCATGAGCAATGAAAAAACAGATGTATGATAGTTTCCTCATTATCCAAACATAAAGCACAGCGAAAGGGGCCATGAAAGCCTCTTTTCATAAGTCTATCTCCAGTTAAGAGTCTCCCCCTTAACAATAGCCACACAAAGAAGCTTAATATCATACTTAATATTTTGAACGTTATTATTATTCTAATTACTTACTAAATGTTGTTCTTGAGGATATGCATCCCAATACGTAGATCCTCTTCTATATATATGTATATGCATATACATACATACATATACTCACTTATTTTTATCTTATCTGCTTTTATGCTATATCAATATATGTGATATTTTCTATTGTGCTATCCTCTTTGTTTGGTTTTAAGTGGTTTACAATGCAGCTTCAAGCCTAGAAAAATTTTCCACTGCAGAGATCAATTTAGTCATAAATTTCTGTCATGCCCCTTTTTCGATCTAATTCCAATTGAAGACCTTAACCCATTTTCTCCCCGTGGGTCTAATGAGAAAGCAAGGGGGATATTTGAACTTTGTAATTGCATCATTATTTTAATAGTTATTTCATTTGTATTTATGTATTCCTATTGGGCGATTAGCGCTCCAATAAATGGATATGTAATTAGGAAATAAAATAAGTATTTGTGGCATGTAAGCCCAAGATACTTAATGAACTTTTAAAAGATCTTCTTAAGGGGTCAGCCTTTTTGGATTGCATTGTAATAAGCACCCCTTATGTCTATGAAAGGAGCTCACTTAGCCATTTTTGGGCATGTTGTTTTGATGAATCTATCTTGTTGGTGAAGGCTTGCTTGTTGAAGCACTTTCTCCACCTCATTCAAGGACGAAAACCCTTGAATTGAGTACCTCCCAAGGACGAAACCCCTTGAGAAAAGGGTAGTGTGGACGAAAACCCACATTATCTTATTTGTGTTGATCTTCATTGCTGATTATAATTAATTACAGCCCTAAGCGACTTGGTTGAGGAGGAAATCTTGGTGTTTGGGCTCTTTCTTCCAAGTGCGAATTGCATGGACATGTTCTCTCTATTTTTCTAAGGTGCAATCTACATTTTTATCATCATTTGGAAGCATTGTGGATGTTATTTTCAAATCTGAAGTATTTATTTATTCCAGTTGTGTAATAGTTCATCAATAAATTCATAATTGCAATTGTGGACTTCTAAAAAGCAAATTTTTGCATATTAATGTTGCTGGTTATTAATCATAATTTTCTGAGCAATTAGCAAGTTATTTTGAGTGTGTTTGTGCCCTAGAATGGGTGTTTTGCTTCCCCAAGCAAGTCGCCATTTTGGATAATTAATTGCAGCTATATCAAGGGTTCTTGCAAGGGTTTCTACATCAGCTACAGGTCTGATTTTCTGAGTTTTAAATCAGCTACAGGGCTGATTTTCTGAGTTTTAAATCAGCTCAGGTCATTTTCAGTTTTATCCCCAAAAGGGATATCATGGTGGTATCGAGCCCGGATTCTCAATAACTAGGGTTTCAATGGAAGATTCCAAGTTTGAAGAGTTGATGGCACAGCTGAACCATATCACACCAAGAGGAAGTAACAACGGTGCATGGAAGGGTAAGATCTCTATTTTTGATGGTACTAACAAACTTTCAGTGAGATCATGGTTGTCAGAATTGGAGGCATACTTGCAATCAAACCCTATGTGTGTGGAGGATGCCCTCGAATTCATCCCTTGTCATTTGGAAGGGATAGCAACAGCTTAGTGGCATCATTTAATAGAAACCCAAGGAGAAGAATCGGTTTTCTTCTTTGATGATTTCAGTCAAAGGATCATAGAAAGGTTCGATGTGCAATCTTGCAAGGATGAGCAAGGTAAGAAATTTTCATTGGTGGAAGATGTTCATATGTCTTCTAATGATTGCTCACATGATAGTGAAGTAACAAGTGATGGAGTCATGGAGTTTGAACCAAAGGAAGAAGAAAAATCAGATCTACAAGTTGGGAGAGAGAGCTTTGTGGTTGGAGACCTTTCTCCGATGAAACATGACAACAATCAACTTGGTGGTCTGTTTAGAACAGCATCTTCTAAGAGGCAAATTGAAGGTGTTCGTGGCTCTGGAAAAGACCACAAAGAGACCCCATGCATGTGCCAACAAGGCATGAACGAATGCAAGGAAAAAACTATCCCATCCAGCAAGGGAATCATGTCAAGAAGGAATGTTGCTTTAAACTCAGAATTTCTGAATATTATGGGCAGCCCACAGCATGAAGGTATTTCAGTTTTTGCCTGTGTATCATTTCATATTTTCTTTCAAGAATGGATGGTTAGGAGTACTCATGTTTCATGTATGGTGTATCCTCTTTTGTCACCGCTGATTGAACACCTTTGTGCACATCATACTTCATAGGGTAAGGAGGTAAGAAGTGTTGTTTTTTGCAAAGAACATATAGACACTTGGGCTCAATTTCTATGGTGTTTTCACAAGTGGTATATAAGTGCTATGAGGAGTCCTTCAAAAGAAGGAATACCTGATTTCAAAATCAGTATGGAAGGAAATAATGGTGATTCTAATTTTCAGTCTCATATGTGGTTAACCCATGATCCCATAATAATGGGAAAGCTAGAAAGAATGGAATGGATGGGCAGCATTCTTACTATAAAATGTGGCACACATCACCCATCCCGGGTGAGGAGTCTTCTTCATGACCAAAGGGACACCATGCTTATAGAAAATGGCAATATGCATCAGTTTATTGGAGAAGAATTGGCAAGAAGGATGGAGCCAAACAAAGCTGGTTTCGAAGGCTTCACGGTCACCATAACTTATGGAGCATATACTCTTTACACAAGGAAGATACCACAACTCGCTATTCCCATGAAAAGGTATGAGTTTTGCATTGACTTCCTTGTTTTAAGTTCAGCTGAGGAACCTATGGTTTTGGGGTTCAAGAGCTCCAAACTTTGGGGAAAGAAATCTTCAAAATCCACAAGAAAGGATTGAAGTTCCACCCACCAAATGAAGTCAGAATTTTTGAAATCAGCTATGGAAGGGGTAGTCATGTTAAGCAAGGAAAATCTGATTTCATTTCATTACCAGCAGTAGAGAGGGGACTGATTTTAGCTAAGAATGCAAAGAGGAATGTTGCAAACATCATGAGGAGGATAAAGAATGAAGGGAAAATGAAACGTAGTCATTGGAGCAATCACATCCATACATGTGCAAAGAAAGATGGTACACTTCTCACATATTTTAGAATGGATATAACAGCTGATTGCATATTCTCAGTTCCTCTAGAGCCATTTTCAGTTTCTACCACCTACCAATCATATGTGGACCTCATATTCGGTAAGTACTTAAAGGAATTTGTGTTTGTTTCTTTTGATGATGTCTTGAGATATAGCAAAACATGGGTGAAACATCTACAACACCTTAACATAATGATGAGTGCTTTAGGACAGCAGTCCTTACTTGCAAAGAAATTTAAATGTGGATTTGGTTGGAGCAAAATTTTGGACCAAGGGTATATCATAGAGCCTCGAGGGGTACATGTGGAGCAACAAAGGATACATGCCATACTTGGTTGGCCTCCTCCCATCTCCATTTCACAACTCAGAAGGTTCCTTGGGTCTAAGAAGGGTTTTTCACATCTTGTTGCCCCTCTAACTGATTTAACTAAGAGGGAGGTACTCCGCTGGTCACTTCTAGCTCAAGAAACATTTGATCAACTCAAGAAGGTAATGTATTCATGCCAAGTGTTTGCTGTACCTGATTCTTCTTTTACATTTATGGTGGAATTCAATGCATCCAATGAAGGAATAGGGGCTGTTCTAATGCAAAATCAGCATCTTGTTGCATTGGAAAACAAAGAACTCAAGAAACATGAGCTGAATCTTCACAATTATGATGAGAAGATGATGGCCATTATGCATGTCTTGGTCAAATTTAGGCCATATCTTGTTGATGGGTCAGCAATATACAAGCTTTTGGTTTTTGACATCAGATATGTCAAGAGGAAAAACATTGTAGCAGCGGATGCCTTATCTTGGAAACCAGCTCTTCATATGAATCAAGAAGGGTCTTCACAAGGAGTCAAGGATTTGGAGCAGCTAAGTTTGTATGGGGTTTCAGCTGAAGATGGTGAGTTTGTAGTACTTGTATGGGTACCTAATACTTCTACATCTATCATATTACTAAAGCTCACATGGGTTTGTCATATTTGCATCAATTTTATGTTGCTGATCACAATATTTTCAGTCATGTACAGCAGTGTATTTCCATTTTGTAAGTGCATTTCCGCATGGAATAATGAGGAAGGAAGATTTCAGTTGAAAGGAGGAATAGAATCAGGTTATGTTGTGTTATTTTCAGACTTGTACCTTCTGATTTTTGAAAGAGAGATGCATGATCACAGCTGTGTTTGGGACAGTCGAAGGGAAATCGGAAACACCCAATGTGTGGATGTGTAATGTCCCCATTTCTAGACATTTTTGAAAATGAAGAACTGAAGACCCTCAACCCATTTTCTCTCCTCATGGGTTTGAGGATAAAGCTTGGGGATTGTTCTGAGGTGTCTATTGTCTACAATATAACCCCTTTGCATGCCTTGCGCGACAAGGGGGAGTCTCTAGTTAGTTTTAAAATGTGCACATGGGTTAATTGCTTTTTATTATTTAATTAGAAAATAATAAAGTGCACATACAGTTAGTCTTTTAAAATTTTAATTAAGTTTTATTAGTTTTCTCTCCAAAAGGGAAAAAAGTCAGCCATTTGAATGTTGCACCCCTTATCTTATAAAAGGAGGTTGCATGGCCATCTTTTAGGTATGTTGGATTAAATCATTTATATCTCTCCATGCTTAGAGAAATGGGATGTATGCCCTAGTTGTTGGTCTCTCTCTTTGACAATCAAGTTGGAGCTATTGAAGATCTGATTGAAGACTTATATTTGCATTATTGTGGTGGATTATCATTATTGTTTATGCCCTAAGTGTGGCGAATTTCCTTGGTGGAATATTTTAGTGCAAATCCTGTTTTTTCTAACCCTAGCGACTAGGGTTTGGGGTTGTTTTTCCACATTTCGTGCCTAGAAAAATATGCAAAAATACTCATTGGATTCCTCATAATTTTGTGAACATTTTGATATGTCATTTGCGTGATTTGGTTGGGTATTTTGTGAGATATTGAATTTACAAATTTTGACTGACTTTAGGGCAGCGACCTGTTCTGGGTTTTGTGACAGCTTTTTGGGGGTCTTCCCACCCTTGGAATTTGGCGATTTTGGGCTTGTTGGAAAGATAAAAATTCAAGGATTCTTTTGGTCTTTGTTTCATGCGAAAATACTAAGTTTTGAGGAAGTTATGCCCTTTTCAAGCTCTCTATTGTGTTTTCCTTTCGAATAAAAATCAGATCTAAGGTTTTTGGAGAATTTCTGAGGTTATTTGGGCTTCATAAATTAGTGGCAGCTTTGAGGATTAATTTCATCATTGTTGGGCAAGTTTGGATGCCCTAATCAGCCCTAAATGTGTGGGGCGAAATAGTAGGAGGGTCAAATCTGCATGTTTGGTAGTTGTTATAAATTGGTTTACATCATCTTGTTCCTTGTATTTTTCCGAGTTCGGGCATATGTCATTTGCCTAGATCGGAGTTGTGTAGAGAAAGTTATGTTATTTTGAAGATTGCAGCAGTTAGGGTTTCAGATTTAAATTATTTTTCAGCTGTTGTAAAATCTGATTTGAATGTGTTTAAATTCCGATTGTTTTCTTCTAATCTATCCCACCACCTTGGCTAGTTCCAACCCTATTTCGGTTGAAACATCGACATTGGGATATTTTAGGTTATGCAAAAGGGTTTATCCATTCTTTGCTTGATTTTGACAAGTATTTCTTCGTTTCCAAACTTGTCTAAAAAAGGGGACATTATAGGATGGCAATTATGAGGCCTTGGCAATCAAAGAAGAAGAGTTGGTCATCATAGCCACAAAGCAAGAAGGGAGGAAGAAGGGACACACTTTTTCTTTAATGAGTTTGCTTCATATGACAAAAGTACATCAAAGGAAGAGCAAGCTGAGATTTATTTGGGATCCAAGTATTTGAGTTACTTGAGGACGAGCAATTTCAAGAGGGGAGGATTGTCATGTCCCTTTTTCGAGTTAATTCCAATTGAAGACCTTAACCCATTTTCTCTCTGTGGGTCTAAGGAGAAAGCAAGGGGAAATCTGAACTTTGCAATTGCATCATTATTTTAATAGTTATTTCATTTGTATTTATGTATTCTTATTGGGCAATTAACGTTCCAATAGATGGCTATGTAATTAGGAAATAAAATAAGTATTTGTGGCACGTAAGCCCAAGATATTTAATGAACTTTTAAAAGATCCTCGCTTAAGGGATCAACCTTTTTAGGATTCAATTGTAATAAGCACCCCTTATGTCTATTAAAGGAGGTGAACTTAGCCATTTGTGGGGATGTTGTTTTGATGAATCTATCTTGTTGGTGAAGGCTTGTTTGTTGAAACACTTTCTCCACCTCATTCAAGGACGAAAAACCTTGAATTGAGTACTTCCCAAGGACGAAACCCCTTGAGAAAAGGTAGTGTGGACGAAAACCCACATTATCTTATTTGTATTGATCTTCATTGCTGATTATAATTAATTACAGCCCTAAGCGACTTGGTTGAGGAGGAAATCTTGGTGTTTGGGCTCTTTCTTCCAAGTGTGAATTGCATGGACATGCTCTCTTTATTTTTCTAAGGTGCAATCTACGTTTTTATCATCATTTGGAAGAATTGTGGATATTATTTTCAGATCTGCGAATTTATTTATTCCAGCTATGTAAGGGTTCATCAATAAATTCATAATTGCAATTGTGGGCTTCTAAAAATCAGATTTCTTGCATATTAATGTTGTTGGTTATTAATCATAATTTTTGTGCAATTAGCAAGTTATTTTGAATGTGTTTGTGCCCTACTGACATGTGTTTTGCTTCCCAAGCAAGCCACCATTTTGGATAATTAATTGCAGCTAATCAAAGGTTCTTGCAAGGGTTTCTACATCAGTTACATGTCTGATTTTCTATATTTTACATCAGCTTGGGTCATTTTCAGTTTTATCGCTAAAAGGAATTTTATAATTTCAGCGGTAGTTTGAGCCATAGATTCCATTTGCATATTTGCTCATAGATAGGGTCGAACATCCTCCACCCCTCCATAGTTTAGAATTATAGAAATGCTCTAAAGTCGAACCAAAACTAACTCAATAGATATTAGGATTAAGGGAGTCCCTTCTTTACCCCAATCAATCAAGGGCTATATATAGAGAGGTGGGGCCCTCTATATATATGTGGGATATATAACCCTATGCTATAGTTATTCCCTCATCAAGGCCAAGAAATTATAGATACATACTCAACGAATGATTGATACCCCATCATCGTAATTATTGATATGGTCCATTCTCGATTCTGAAATCACCCTTGGGTCTTAGGCTTTATAAGAGAGCACACCAATGGAAAGGAGCTTGTGTGAGCGGAGTCAAATCACTTGTCATGCCTTCATCACATCATATAATATGCTCTTAGCATTTATCGCATTTAAATGATTTAACTAATGCACTTTTCAAATTCAATCGTAGAATTTATGATTTCAGTATGAAATGATCTAGCTTCATGTGTTTTCATGAATTATGGATGTAGGAACAGGTTTCACTCATTGAAACTAGGACACCGAGAGGAGGGTATCATCGGAGAGAAGGTTGTCAGATTGGTTGAGACAAAACTATATAGAGAAGGAAACGAGAACCAATGCGTAGTCTAGTCTTGTGTGTTTCGAGTGTGTATTGTGCATGTGCATCTTAATTGTGTCAAGCAATGATTGTTTTGACTATTTGGGTAGTTGTCGTTTTATGATTTTTAAACTTGGTTATAGACTATTCAATAATTTTAACCCTCCCCACGGCACGGGATTTTGTGGGTCTAGCTTTGCCTAGTCATTTTGATCGACTTGTGTCTAACGATAGTTGAATTTCATATTTGAAATTACATTAATTAGACTAATCTTTGAAATTCAAGCTTTGGTAGTCAAGCCTTTTTGAGGATATTTTTGGGCAAACATGCAATTTGAAAACCCTAAGGGCGTCATGCAAATCAGAATCCAAAAACGCGGCATTTTGCATGCATGGTTCTGGTAACTATTTTGGGAGTCAATTATTAATTTTAAAACAAGAAAACTTGATTGCATGAATTTTTTATTATTTTTAGGGAGTTGAGTTTTTATTATCAGCAAGAGTTTTTGGAGTAAAAATGTTTTTGGAGGTGGGAAATTCATTGGACGAACAAAGAGAGATCTAGGTGAAGTAGATCGACAAGATAGGAGAACAGTAAAGGGTTTTGCAAGTTTTGAAGTGCTTTAAGATTCAAGTGTTTTTTCTAGGTAAAAAAATTGTTTTGTTTTTTTGTTTATCTTGAAAGCTTGAATGATGCTCTTACTAGAACTTGTTTTTTTGGGTTTATGAATACATATTGCATGATGAATTTTTCGGCACAAAAATCTAGACTAATTCTTTGGTTTTCCGCTTTCTATACTTTGGTTGAGAAATTGAAGTGCATTCGCACTTTAAAAACCCGGCCCAAACCATTTCAAAGAAATTGCTTACTTTTGCACTCTGAAAGTTTTATTTACACTATCGCAAGCTTTTCCCTTTCTCATGCAGTCCAAAAGTCATGCTTTGTGGATATGATGGGTAGGTCCCTTGGCTTGCCACCATCTCATAATTCCCATTTAAATGATGGATTCCCAAAACTTGATAATGTTGTGCCAAAAACGTTGTAACCTTGCATTTTCTCTCAAAAATCAGAATGTAGTTGGCTAAGTAAACCCCATTAAATCAGCCAAGATGCTAATGTTAGTAGTGTGGAATTTCTTCAACCTTATAATTGGAGGCTCTTTTTTTCGCATCTCATAAGTAGGAGAGTAGTTGGAAAAGTTGTGAGCAGAGAATGAAAGAAGGTACAAAAACTATAATCATGACCTATCTCCCAAAAATTCTGAACTACCCATGACATGGGTGTTGGAAACACGCAAACACCGACGGAATATGCCCTAACGGATACCCAAAACGGTGATTCACTAACTTGATGATAAAATCTACTTGTATGTCATTAAATATAAAAATTCACATAGCTTACTCACTTCCCATATCAAGCATCTTGCTGCCCCGGTAATGGTGACTATCCTCCTATCACTATTTTCCAAATGAGCTAATATATTTGAAAAGAGGACCAATATGAAATTCCCTAACTATTGTACTTTAGGGATGTGGATTTTTATAGACTCCCCTTCACTATGGTTCTAGAAGGTACTAATAAACTTCATATGCCTCCGCATAAGTTTCCTTATTCACAAAATGCAAGAATCGTAAAAAATTGTAGAAGCTTTTACCTTGTTTTTCATAAGGTCATCCAGAATCTTCTTGCCATAGTCAGCTTGGACTTGACTCAAACCATCTCTATATATATGGCTCAAAGTGGTGTTTTTCATCCCAATATGCTCCTCAAAATTCACTTTATAATAATAACCATTAATACCAAGTATGAGCAATCCTATTTGGGGAGAATTTTTGATTGCAAGTGCCTTACCTGCTGCTCCCCGAAACAGTTGTCCTATGTTCCTTCTTGCAAACTCCTTCCATGATGTCATTAGCAAGCTGATTTTTGACATAACCAGCAGTGATAATATTTTTCCAGTCAGCTATTATGCAAGAGAGCAGCCCACAATGTGATTCCCAAAGATTTGCTTCAGCATTCACTTCTTTCCTCATGCCATGAATTCTGATTTCTCCAACTTGGTCACAAAATTTCAGTTCTTTATCATGATATTTGAGGGTGAACTCCCCCAATGTTTGCAACCGATGTTACCAAGGTTCGTCCCCCACCCTCCCATACCCCCTTGATACATACTCGGTATGGATACATCCGGGTACAGTATTGCACGATCACCGATATGTCCAAGTATGTCTCGAGTGCGTTTTGATGTACAGGACGTATCAGTACCAGTTGGGTAGGGGGCTCTAAAAAAATTTTTTAAATTGATTTTAACTCACAAACTTCATTTTTATTGAAGACTAGACTAGAAAGGCATGACAACCACAAGGAAACTTGAAGATTGTTTAAAATCCCTCTAGTTTATTGAAGAGAGAAAATTCAAAGGATATCAAGAATGTTTGAGGTAACTATTTGAGATCATCGCATGATTGGCCAAGGAAAGAAGCTATTCATAGAAATTTGGACATGTATCCGAGCCTCCGTACAAGTTATTTATGAGATCAAATCTCGGGTGATTCAATACTAATAGAAAAAATTGGAACCGACTTGCAAATAGCTTAAAGTTTCAAAGAGCGTCCTTTCCCAAAAACTACCAAAGCACAACATTGATTCCTTCCCACATCCTTGAGGAGGATTAGAAGGTGATTTTGGATAATATGAATGCAAGAACCGACCATTGGACTAACCTCTTTAGTTATCATTGGAAAGTGAGAGTCGATCTCATTAAATAGGTCCTTTAGGAGCTCCCTATATACATCTTTTATGGCCACCATCACAACACAAAAATTAATCTCAAAGGAAATGGATGAAACACAAAGGAACACAATATTCGTATATCATAGAAAATGTAAAATCTTAAGTATATTGAATGTTTTGAACATTGATCGTACTATATTTTTCAAGTTTTGTATTTCTTATGGACTAAAAATGAGTAAAATGAGTGTGTGTGTGTGTGTGTGTATAATTTTCTTAATATATATGTATGGACGTATCCAAGAAGTATCATACCCAAGGGTTTGTTTAAATTGACGTATCCATGTATTGAACTGTACCCATACCCACATCATGGCAACATAGTTTGCAACCATTGAACCCCAAAAAGAATTTCATCATTAGCTAGTTCAATCACAAAAAATTCATCACATACCTCATCAACTCCCAAGAGAATTGTGAGTTGTACTATTTTCCTCAAGAAAGTATGATGGTGTTATTCTCTACCAGCATAGTGACCACTTGGTTATGAAGAAGACCGTTCACTCGGAATGGGTGATAAGCATGAGTGCCACACATTAGACTAAGGGTGTTGCCCTTCCACCATATTCTCTCTAGCTCTTTCATATTTATGGAATCATGGAATGGAAAATCAAACTTACCAACATGCCCTTGATGCTTCAAACATAGGTATCCTCCCAACATTGCACCTATGTTCCACATGCGAGAAGCAATTTTGGAATTGAGCCCAAGAATCCACACAACAAAAAATACTTCTTACCTCATTATTCCATGGAGTATGAGGTGCATAATGATGTCCAATCAGCGATGACATAGGAGGACATAACAAGCATGAAATTTGATCACCTTCCCTAACCAGTTGTGTGTGGTAGCAACATACCGACAATGACATATTAGCAAGCAACCAAACTGAGATAATCATATTCCGGGGCTGCCTATGACTCAAAATTTCTGAGTTAGGAACAACACTCAGAAAATACCCTAATGGTGCCCTTCTTTCACGCATGATGTCATCCTCAGAGGTCCTTAGTAAATATGATTTGACTTCCTTATGTGGCTTCCCTGTGTGACCATTAGAATTCAATAAACTATGATAGAAAATCATCGGATTTTTAACCTTCTTCAAATGATAACTTGAAATTGGGATTGTTCTTTGTGGATACCCTCATCGGTTTTCTCATTGGTGATTGCTGTTTGAAAATTTCCAGCAAACTGAAAGTAATCATGAGGAACCGAAAGTGCCTTTCCTCCATGAACATACCCTTTTGTAATGTCATCCTCTTTGGTCTTATGCAAATCTGAATTCTTTTCAACAATTTTCCACAACAACTCATTAAAAACCAATGAAATATCATTAAATATTAATATTAAAGAACTTTTACCTTGTGACAAATGCACCGTCATTTCCCTAGGTTCATGCTTCAATCCTTCATCAGATGGTGATATCTTCACGCTGAGGATCTGAAAATCAGTCAAGAGCTTTACTTTGATAATGGTTATGGGGGCTTAGGGCTTGATGGGTTGTTCCCTCTCAATGTCCAACAACTTTGGTTGTTCATCTTCTTTATTTGGTTCAAGCTCCACGATTTTTCCTTCATTCACTTACATCATGGGTTCCTCTATGGGCTGTTTCTTCTCCATTACTTGCAGCCCTAGTTTTTCTTCTTGTGTAGTTTGTGACCTAGGCTTGGGCCTTGATCTTCCCTTGCTTATTCCCATGAACTCAAAAAATGACATGGCATCACAAATCTTTTCCGAAGAGCCCTATACTCCTCATACCATGTAGCAATGTTGTCCACTTTGGATGGCTGAGAATTATCGACTTCCTTTGAAAAGCTCCTTCCACCATTTGGATTTTGAATGGTATGGATCAAATGAGCCATTGTGTTGGCCAATCTTTCTTGCCCTAGGGCAAGCTTTTTGAGTCTAGCATCACCAAAAATTCTATCCGCCATTTTGATCTTCTTGCAAGGAAACCCTCAAGCTAGGAAGACCAAAGCTCTGATACCACTATAATGTCCCTTTCTAGGGCTTAAACTGGAAAATAAGGGTTTGGCCACAAACCCTAAGAATTAGATCTGAAAATACACCAACACCCAGCTGAAAATAATCTGATTTTTATAACAGCAAATCCAACAATATTAGAAACCCTAGCACCGAACAAGAAATTACAATTTTAGGGCATCAAACGCAGCTTCGAACATTAATTAATATCCTCTAGGGCAACAAACAAGCTGTACCAACACTCAGAACAATCATTCACATGCAATATGGGCTGAAAATTAACATAGAAATATCCCAAATACTCAATAAATCTAGCAAGATGAAATCTGGAGCAAATATGTATTTTATAAATTTATTTCAAGTGCAAATACAACTGAAACTTCAAAATTTCATATCTCCATCAATACTTGGAGTTTCAACACAAACCAATGCTCAAAATGATCTTGAAGAGACCAGTTATCCAATGAAAGTGAAATCACAATTTTCAACAATGGAAACCCTCTCAAAATTGATCCCGAACTTCCCGGGTGGGTTGCTTGAAAAGAAGGAAGGGTGCAACACCTAGAAAGTGTCGTAGCTGGTGTAGGAGCGCCCTAAGCACGAATAAACACCTTGTTCTAGAAATCAGCCAATTAATTCAACATGTGACTCCCGTATGAAGCCACCAATGCAACAAATGAGGGTTTTCGTCCCCAAGTGTTGTGATTATTGAGGATTTCATCCCCAATACGATTCAATGAGTGTTTTTGTCCTCAAAGTTGAGCCACACCAAAGGTCTTCGTCTTTAATGGAGAGTAGGACACGTTGTGCACAAACCCAAGATATCACTCTTTCAAATAAACATGCATATCCTTTCTTTGGCCATTTGATCCACCTTTATATCTGGTGTCCCCAAAAATTTCACTTGGAAATTTTGGGATACCCGTTAAAAATTTGGTCTTTTTGTCTTGTGTTGATTTGCTCAAGATGCCTTCAGGAGATTGCAAGAAGAAGTTTGGTCCAAAAAGGTGCAATAATGGATTGTGTGAAAATAAGAAAAATGTTGCCACCAATGCGTAGAGCTCGAGAAAATATGCACTTTTAGAAAAAACAGAACCTAAAATGGAGCCACGGAGTGAAATTTATGGCACTTGCAAATTTTTGTTGCTACATCTTTCTGGACCCTTTCCAAAAATGGAAAATTGTATTATGTCCCGCATGAGTTGGATTTTAACATTGGCTTCCACCTTGGATTTCCACGCCAATTTAAAAGCAGAAGTCATGATTTCCACGCCAATTTTCGAAAATTAATTCCAAGTGCAAGTCGCAATTTTCTAAAGCCGCCTACTAGGTCAGAGTTTAACATGATGACTAAAATGGAATGTGTGAAACTTGGACCTGCCTGGCAAGGTGGATTTTAACACTTTGTCTGTGCTTGTGTGTTTCAGACAAAAAATTATTTAATTCCAAAATGAGTCGCACTTTTTGCCTGCTTTGGATCAGCGTTTAACACAAATAACTTAAGTGGAAAGTGTGAAACTTAGACCTACCTAGCAGGGTGGAGTTTAACACAATCACTTAAGTGGAAGGTGTGGAATTAGAAGTTGTTAGGCAAGGTGAATTTTAACACTGCTTGTTGCTTGTGTGTTTCACACAAAAGCAAATTTATTCACCCAAACAAGTCGCACTTTTTGCCTGCCTCGTTGGGTTAGCGTTTAACACAAATCACTTAAGTGGAAAGTGTGAAACTTAGACTGCCTGGCAGGGTGGATTTTAGCACAATCACTAAAGTGGAAGGTGTGGAGTTAAAAGCTACCAGGTAGGGTAAATTTTCACACCTTTGCTTGCTACTTGTGTGTTTCACACAATTCCTAGCCAAAAATGGCGACTTACTTTGGCATTGCTGCATGCTTTAAAAGGGATTTAATTTAATTATTTTTGGCAAGTGTTGGCGCCAAAGATAGGGAGGAAGTCATTGCATGCAAAATCCCTTTTAGAAGCTTGTGCATGTGCTCCCAATCTTCCAGTTGAGGCCTTCATTGGATTTACTTATATTTGCCTTCACCCAGAGTGCTTTTCAGAAGTCAAAATTGCTCATATGCAATTAAAAATAAAAGGTGATGAGGTTTGGTGAATTGTTTACAAAACATTTTCTTGGTACACGTCTTGGAGAAGAAGCTGCAAAAGCTTCAAGGATAAAAGGAGAAGGCAGTCGGAGGTAACACCCATGAAGCAAATCACGATTCATTTGCTTCCGAGATCGGTTTGATGAGAATCAAAGGCAAAGGTTTAGCCGCATGCGGGAGAAAAAAATACCTCAAATTCAAGGCAGAGATATCATCCAAATCATTCATGAGGTTGAGGTTGGATTAGCAAGCAGAGTATGGAAGAAGAACAAGACTAAGAGTGTTGCATCTTTCTTCTAATTTCTTCTCCTCTTTCTTCTTCATTCTCTTATTTTCTCCAAAAAGTAATTGAGTAATCAATTAAAATTGTAAAACTTAGGTAATTGGCTTTAAAAGTCGTTGCTTCGAGTTCTTGAAGAAGTCAATTACTTGGAAATAGGTGGCAGACATGCAAAATAGAAGGTTCTATTTTCAGTTGTAAAGCATGCATGTCATGCAATGAGAAAGTCTAGGGGAAAATATTGTCCAGTTGCTTCCCTTTTTCATAGCTTCCACATGCGGCAATTCATTGAAAGTTTCCTATTTGTAATTGCCCTCTATGCACTATAAATGGAGGAAGATCCTATGGGTTTAAAAAAACAAAATTTGTTAATCAAAGCATTCTTGAGTTTCGAGACTTTTTCATGTAACCTTTGATGTCATTTCGTGAAAGTTGAGGAGTTGAATCGATGTGGATTTCGGAGATCTTTGTATCCACGATACTTTGCTTCTTACTTATGTGTGGATCTTTAGATAAACTTTGTATTGTCTGAGATTTAGATTAGAAGTTTTTCCTTTCCTTTACTTCTGAACATTGTGAGATCTACTTGTTTATTTAATCTGTGTATGAGACCAACTCTAAAAACTATTGGTTGAATTACATATCTTCCTTTCTTCTTTCCCAAATTCCATTATTTCCCCCTTCTAAAAATATTTCAATAAAAGTGCTTACTTGTTGCAAAATTACTAAGTTATGGTTCATGAGCTTTGTAATTAAAGTAAAACCCCCGCAAATAGTTATTAGGATTTATACTTACCAGATTGATAAACATCTTACATGGGAGCCTCACCGTTAAATGAGGGAGATTTATCTCATGACTGCCTAGGTTTTTAGTTGTGCAGAAAATCTAGCCAACAATGTCCTCCTTTTTGGCACAAGGATGAATTGTAGTCTTATTATTTCACCAAACAACACAAGGCGCGTTGGCACATCACTCGGCCGGGCGAGCGCTCACCCGAAGCGCGCAAGGGTACCAGTCCCTCTTTTATGGCAGCTTATTGAAGGAGTTAGCATGATCATACAAATATTCCAGATCCATAATATCCATTCAAGAATAAAGCATAACATGAACTAGATCTAGATCTTAGCCATATGCAAGATTAACTTATACAAGAATCAAGATTAAATTCACCATGCAAGAACCAATCATAGTTATGTTAACAACCAATATCCAACCACAAAGATCCATTATATTAATTACTGTAAAACACAGAAGCTAAATACATACATAGTAATGTCACCATAAGTCATGCGCTCACATAAACTAGCAACATAACTCTAACAAAACATGGATGATGATCCCTAAACCGTGCAAATCAATACATATATATAGGGGTGGGGACTTTCCCTTCACCGCCTATGCATCCTCAAAATAGGTTGTATCTTTAAGAATAGCCATGCGCCACTATAAGATAATCACAAAAGCATGCAAGCTTTCCTAATAATAGATTTTCTTTAGTTAACTCCTAGTTCAAATCCTATTATTAGCTCTAGAACTATGCATGTCGCTTGGTCTTCCTTCGCATGAGATCTATCCCAAAATAGACTTTGCTTGAACTGTAAGTCTTCTTGTTTTAATCTTATCTTCAAAACCTTGTTTGGCCGCTACTCCAAGTCCATATTTAGATCCGCATCCCAAAACTGGCTAAGTGTCTAGTCTGTCCATTCTTCCTCCTATGCGCATCCTGTACAACTTAAGCGCGCAAACCTTGTTCTCCTCACGCGCACGTCCTCGTGCGCCTTTCTTTTGCAATGCCTCTTACGCGTGCTAACCTCTATTCTCGGGGACTTAGTCATTTTCCATGCTCAACATTACCCCACACTTACTTCATTGCCGCCCTCGCAATGGGTAATCTAATTAATCTCTCCATGAATAAAGAATAAAGAATCTTACAGCCATGAAGAATAAAAGAATGTTTGTCGCCGCAAAGAATAAAAGAATTTTGTCACTGTGTAAGGAGGATGGGAAAATCCTTATTTAATGATGCTTCAATTGCATTCCATCCCTCTACCTCACTCTGCGCTTTTTTGAACAAATCCCCTATCATCGTGATCGACTTCTTCAAATGTTAGCTCTTCACCCTTGGCTTTGAATGTGTCAACCAAATTTTCCAATTGTTTGCCAAGGTTTGTCAACGTGTCCATTCTGCACATTACCTAGGGATACAATTCCTTGAGCTTATTCTTTATAGAGGTCCTTAATATATCAATAGCATCACTCTTCTTCTCGACCTCTGCAAGGATCCTATCTCGTTCCACCCAATTTTCTTTGTTCTTGGTCTAGAACTCCTTTAAATCTGCCTCATGAGTGGCAACCAACACGCTTGCCACCCGATCCCTGTCTTCACAGTTGTCATAGACAACTTCGGCCATATGATTCGCGGTCTTAACTAATGCAAGAAGCTCAGTGTACTGAGTTATGGTCACCTCGATCTATTCCTTCTCCCGTTGTTTCTGCCACACCATAACTTCTTCCGCAAACTCTAGTGCCAGGGGTTGCTTTTGCATCGTGATTATGCGTGTTAAATCTTCCAAACAATGAAGGGTCGTCTCATACGTCTTTGCGAGGGCACCTAACTCCGGGCACGCTAGTATGATAGAATTTGCTATCAACTCTACCTTCTTATACGCCTCGCGCAACTTCCCCTTTTCCTCCTGTAGCACAACTTTTAGCTCGCTGTAATAATTTGTTCTTTCCCCTTTATCTCCCTATCCCTCTCGATAATCTCCTTATTCTTCTCTTCTAACTCCTTTTCCAATGCTTTTATTCTGTTATTCCTCCCAAATAATCTAGCCTCTACTTCCACCGATACCTTATTCAACGCATTACATGCTTGTTCATTAGTTAATTGTTGAGAATCCACTAATGGATTCACTGTTGTGGAGCTCGGTGAAGTACGGGTATCGATTAAGGCTCTGTGCTTACTTCAAACTCAAGTTCATCGACATGGGACTCAAACTTCCAACACAACATCTTTCATGTGCGTGGTAACGCACGTTCCTTATCAAAAGATGACTAACAGAAAAGTTGGTCCGCCGGCATCGCGCTCCACCTCCCGATCAACCAAGGTCCAGTATAATCCCTAGAACTTCTCGTTCCACAATGGTCTCTATTTCTAGGCTGGAGACGCGCGTAGTATCTTGCACATTTGTTCCAACTTCTTCTTCTCCATCCACTTCTACTTCTCTAACCTCCTCCAAAGGTGTGCTCTGCTCCTCATCAGACTCATGCACATTGTACAGGGGGTTCTTCTCAAGCTCTCGTTCTTCCTCCTCCCCCTCTATCTCTTCGCACTTTAAGCTCTCTGTTTCTTCAAAGTCAGAACTTGAACTACCCTTGGTTTCTTCTTCAACGAAGACTTTTCTTTTACTAGGGACCTCTTCCTTCGAGTATAAGTACTCGTACCTACATCTGTTTCCTTTGTCCCTGTGGCTTGGCCTTCATACGCGCTCGGCGTCGTGCTTGTTGTAGGAGTCTCCTCTCTATCTTTCTTCTTTGTCCCTACCTTCTTTCTCCTTAAAGGGTCCTTAGGTATACTTACATCATCCTCTAAATACGCACCTTGTTCAAACTTGGTCATGAAATAAATATACACCCTTGTTGAATGGCCCCAACAATCGGTATTGTAATAGGCTTGATCATTTGTATGTCATGTGAGACATACCTTTCCACATATGCGTGCTTCTTTGGGTAGACAAGTGTTCGGTGCAGCTCACGATGCTCCTAATCTACAATACTTAGATCAAATATCAACTTCTTTGCCTCTTTGAACCTATTAACCGCGCTTTGGAAGTACTACGTTGTAAAGGCAAATGGTAATTTGCACCATGGGCTCTTGGTGCCATCAGTAAGAGTGAACCTGCCAATGCAAAATTGTTGGTAAACTGCAAATTCAGCCTCATCTTTTACCAAGGTTAGCAATTGCTTTGGGATCCTCCACTCGGCACCAAAGGCATCGCACATCCGCTTGTACCATTTATCTAAGCATGCCTTATATGTCGGTGTCATAGTATCACAAGTATAAGCCGCAAATCTCTTGAGGAGGGGTCTTCTTCAGGGTACTCCCATATGTTATTGTTTAGCCCATCGGGCACCCCAATCTCAGAGAATACGATCAAGAGCAAGATATTTCCATACATTATCTTTTCTCCATCTCGCGCGGCATCAATTATATCTTTTGTAATGAAGGCCGAGATGTTGTAGATGGTCCCCTCAGCTATCTTCCTACATACATTCAACCACCTCTTATTAACTTGGGTCCACCTTTCCTGTCCACTCAATTTGGTAAGCAGGCGCGCGGCCATCTTCATCACCAGATATCGATGATCTTTGAGATATCAAAGGCACGCCCGCCTTTCTTATACTCATATTCCTTAGTTGTTTCTTTGATAACCTCATTATCACCTAAGTCATCATCAAATGACTACCAAAGATGATGAAGCAGCTAGTAGAAGCAAGTGACTGTGATTTGTTTGAAGCTTTTGCAGTTCTTCTCCAGTACATGCATCAATGCAATGTTTGCCATAAATAACTCATAATTCTTATTTTTAATTGCATATGAGCAATTAAAAATTTGGAAAGCACTCCCGGTGAATGCAAATTCAATGAAGGATTCAACTGGAAGATTGGGAGCACATGCACAAAGTCCTGGAAGGAATTTTCCACGCACTAACTTCTACACGGGCTGCGTCAGAAACAAGAGGATGAATTTTTGCCAGAAGCTTTTGCAATTATGAGACTTGGATCTGGGCCTAGATCTATGTCTCCGATGTCAGCAAACTTAGAAGTGATGCATGACTCTGTTGTGCTTTCTTTTTCATCCCGCTTTGCCATGGCTGAATCTATCTTTGTCTGAGCAATTCTTTTTCTCTTTATTCGGCCGAAATTCTTCACAACCGGTGCAGATCTGGATATTTCTTCAGATTCAGAGGATATGTTCAATGTATTGGACATTGATTTAAGCTCCCTTTCTCTTATAAAATCACCTGTAATAAATTCCTGCAATTAATTCAGACAAAGATGGCAACCGGAACATGAACAGTGGATTTTAATCATAAAAATCTGCATAATTCAAGCCTGCTGCCCCAAAATTTGATATTTTATTTGCATGCAAAGCAAACATGAATTTTACCAACTTCACCTGAGCACCTGTATCACTTATGCAAACAATTATCCAAACACAAATCAACCTCCTTCAACTTGTGCGCCAAAATTGGAAGCTTTCAGCATTAATTTCACCTTCTTCTGAGCAAAAATCCTCTCCAAATGGGGCGCACTTTTCCTCTGGGCTGCACTTCTCTGCCTGTGAATTAATTAATTCATCCATATGGCAGCCCCTACTTATATAATCTTCACCATTCTATAATTAATTAATGTCTTTCTTATTCCTGGCAATTAATTAATTAATTAATAAGCTTCACTCTTCAAATGGGGTGCCTATTTTGTGCATGCTCATGGCTGCCATTAAATAAATTAAATTTATTTAATTTTAGACTTTTGCTTCCAGTTAACTCAAGCCTCACAGTATGCTTTGACCTTAGCCACTGAAAATAGGAATTAATTTAATCATTTAATACTTAAAAAAGTATTATTTCTCTCCCAAATGGGGCGCACTTTTTGACATGAAAGGGCTGCATTAAATAAATAATATTTATTTAATTTTAAAACTGTCTATTTCCAACTTCCTTTTGTCCACTTCCTTTGTTGACTTTTCCACAAGCTTAGGCGCCAAAATTGGGTGAATAAATATTAACAAATATTTATTTAATGCATTATTATTCACCCAAGGTGGGTCACACTTTTTGGCAAGGGTGAATTCTATTTTTAAAAGCCAATTAACAATGGGATTATTTACCTTGCAAGGCAACCCTGAAAATCTCATGATTCACTTAAGTTGTTTGACTTTCATAATGGGATTATTTACCCTGCAAGGCAGGTAATAAAATTTCATTCATGACTTAAGTGATTTTTCTTTTATTTCACAATGGGAATTTTTACCCTGCAAGGCAAGTAAGAAATTCCCGCCTACCTGCTGCCTCTAATTATCTCATCGTGACTTAAGTGACGTTGCTTCCATGGGAAAAAGTACCCTGCAAGGCAGGTACAAAAATCCCACCTACCTGTTGCTTCCAAAAATCCCATGATCCACTTAAAAGCCCCTTATTCCAAAAATGCGGCCAGCCCATAAGGAGCTTTTTGGTGCACGACTTTGTCTTTTCCAAGAGAACCAGACCTTCGATGGCAAATTCCTTCTGGCACAACGTGCATATGTGATCTCCAGATACTCCAGGCCAAGAATCAAGCCAAACCGGCAAAGGAATTGATCCAGAGAAATTTCACAGAAAACGAAACGAGAAAACACAAAAAACACAAAATGTTGCAGAAGTTACAAATAAAGCCCAGAATGCATTCCTGGTTAAAAACCTACTGGTATATGGGAATAATGACATGTACGATCACAACAGGGTTAAACCGGAGCACAATTTGCCTCAAACGGAGCTCAAAATAATTAAATACAAATTTCCCGCAGGCAAATCCCGACGACAGAATATAACAATTTTGGGCATCTGGGTATTTGGCAAAAATGGCTAATATGGCTCCTTGGGAATATCTTGACACAATACAGACACTTTCTGGCAATTAACACACAAAACGACCCATTATTTTAAAAGTACGAAATTTTTTTAACATGGGGTAGTCTCAAATTTTAGGGTGAAATTTGGGGACACGTGCAATTTTAATGGGTTAGTAAAATATTATAAAAGTGGTTTTCACCACTAATTTGGTAACTCCTATGAGCTAATAAAAAAGAATTAAATTTACCTTTTTGTGATTTTAATCACAACATTAAAAAAGGTGAATTAATTATTAAAAAAGGAGTCATGTTTTAAAAGATAAAAACCCCTTTAATGGTCACTTAAACCTCCTAAGTGAATCGCCATTCTAGGAGGGAACATTGGGCAAAGAAAAGGCCCATATGGTTCGCCACTCTTGGAGGGGGAAGTATAAAGACACATCATGCTTCCATTGTTGGGTATGCTGATTTGATGAATTGATATTTCTTCATGCTTGAAGAAAGGGATGTATGCCCAATAAAGTTCTATGCTCTAACGGTGTTTTGCAACACCACCGTGTTCAAGGCAAATCAAGATCCTAAGCGAGTTTGTGGAGTATTGTTTTTGCTTGGTTGTTGATCCATTAATTTATTTCTGCCCTAGCGACTTGATGTGGAGGTGATTTCTGAATTGTATGCAAAGATATCTCTCTCCTAGAGTAGCGAATTGCTTTGTGATATTTTTGTGATGAATGTATGCCCTAGCGAGCTGGTTTTCACATATTTTGGTGTTGATTTGAGCCATTAACTTGCTGCTGTATTTCTGTGCCCTAGTCGACTGGGTGAGAGTATATTTCCGGCATATTTGGTGCATGAATCTTGCATATTAAGTTCAGATCTGGTTCTAGATATTTTTATGAGCTTGTGCACAAGGTTTGGTGACTATTGGGGTGTTTTTGCATGCATAATCAGCCCTAATTGTGCTGGGCGAAATACTAGGAGGGCCATTTCTGCACTTTTGGTAAAAGATGGGTTAATTCTGATTTTACACTCATAAACTTCATATTTTATAACCCCAATATCCAAATTTTGAAGTGATTTGCATGGTTGGTTGAGCGGGAATTAATTTTTGAAGTTGGCAGTAGTCTAGGGTTTGAATAATAAATTATTTTCAGATGTGTGTGATTAGATTTGTTCTACTTCCTAGCGTACCCTAAAAGGGACATTACACTTTAGGACTACCTAGGAGATCACAACAAAGCACCCAATTGCTAAATCGCTCTCTCAAGCATATCAGCTAGCACAAAGTCTGCACATATCTCACACAACTGCCCTAGGCCAATTTGCAAAGCTACATCTCACAAACCAAATATCATTGCGAGTGTCGGAGGTCCTATTAGGGTCTTCATTGCCAAACACATTGTGATATACATCTTTCACACATACATCGGGTGGGTAACTACGAGAGTTAGATGCCTCTTCAAAGTATTAAATGTAGGCATGGCATGGGGCACTCACATTTTGAACTAGCCCCTTTTTAGGTCCCCACGCAAGGAAGAAGAGGAAGACCTAATCAGTTGCATGACTGCAATCACAGAATTTCAACCACAAACAGCGAAGCTACAGACAAAGAGGAATACAATGTCGAGGCGAGATCCAATAAAATCAGCAGAGGACAAGTCCATTTATCTTGGAAAAAATTCCTGAGCGACTTTGACCACAACAGATGACTTCATCCTGCACTCATAATCACACATCAAAATTTTCGGGACAATTGGATGGCATCCTTCCTACACACTCTCATGTCATTCTCATCACATCTCAGGCCAAAATTGCTGCAATCCTATCTAAACCTAACTTGTACTTTCTTCATTTAGCTCAGCTATGCTACTACAATATGCTATTGTTATATGGGCATGATTTAGGATATGTATGCTTACTATAATTTATTGTATTATGATCTCATTTCATCTTTACACAATTATTTATCACTTTAATTAGATAAACACTATTTTTAGTATAACAGGTCTATGGGTGGCCCATGAGTAACAAGAACTTTTTCATAGGAGAATCAAGCTTGCGGCATTGCTTGGCAAAATCCAAGCTAACTTTGATCTTGAAAGAGATCCCAGAATGTTGAAAAAAATAATTGATTTAAAAATGCCAACATTGTGTCTTGGCTCTATAGGTACATCACAGTCTTACAAATATAGCTTGTTGAGTAGAATGTCACATACCTCCAATGGCGTTGTGTCATAGGGCTTCATTGCGGATGGGCTTGATTCCATAGTTGAAAGTGCATTGGCCCCAAACTTGAATATGTTTATCTTATCGGAGCCGTCCCTCTTGAATAAAGTTGTGAATGTGCTTTAGTGCTAAGACCTAGGCACTAGATTGCTTCTAACACAAAGACATTTGTTTCACTCCCACCATTGATAAAGAGGTGAAGGGGCTTATTCTTGACCAAACACTTCATGTTGAAGAATAGCCCTCGTTCATCATAAGTGTTGAGGCTCGGACATTTTACATCTAGATTAGTGTCCTATCCTTGCACAAAACATGATGTGGATTGCACAATAAAGGATTGTCATTTGCAGCACTTAGAATCTCTATGGATTCTTTTGAGGTGTACATGGCACCGCACATTTACTTGTTTCCCCTTGTCTTTGTCTAGCAAGTGACAATGGAACCTTTCACTCTTCATGAGGTTGCTTCATTTTGCTCTTTGGCATTGGGATCTCTTCTACAAACATAGGAGTGTGATACACAAGACGCAGGCTTGCTCTTGCATGCAATGCTAGATAAACAAGATAATTTTTGCTTCTTTTCCTTGACCTCAATCTTGGAAGTAATGTGGTATGTTGGCCTCGGTGTCTCGGTGGTCATCATTCCATCTTTCCATGGATATAAGGAGATTTTGTAATGCCCTCTTTTTGAAATCATTTAAATTGAAGGCTTCTTTCTCATCTTCCTTTCCGTGGGCAAGAAGACATTGAACAAGGGAAGAACTTGAGCTATATTTCAGTTTTCTTTATCCATATTTAAATTTTTATTTAGTGTTTTTCTTTTCCAAGCAGGTCGGCTAGGTTAGAGAGCTCCCAAGATGAAATTAGAAAATAAAGCAAGCTTCCAAAGAGGTCGGTCTTGGGAAAATTTACCCCTTAGACCTTTGGCACCACCATAAGGGTATAAAGGGAGTCGCATAGGCTCATTTTGGGATCATCTTTTGGCATATATACTTTTCTACTTGGTTCTAGCGTTGATTGCTCTAATCCAATCCAAAGAGGACGAAACCCTTCCTTGTGGGATATTGGAGAACGAAAACTCTCCAAGTTGGTGGTGTGAAGGCATTCATTGAAGACCATCTTGCTGGTTTGCAGCTAGGGCATCAAGAAGAAGACATATCAAGGGTTTTGGCATTGTTTGGAGCCCCTCTCCTAGGGAGTGACTTGTATAGGAGTGTGATTGGGTGTCTTCTAGGGCACAAATTAACATTCCAAGTTGATATTTGGACTTCTCATATTTTATAAGGCTGATATATTGCATATTTGTCATTTGTTGGGGTTTGGAGACCTCACTTTTAGCTCATTTTGTGGACTGCACTTCTGTTGTCATAAAATTAATTGCAGCTGGGTATTATTTCATATTTTGGCACATGTTTTGGATGGTTTGGCTTGGTGTTTGTTCCATTAATTCAAAATAATTTGGAGAAGGATTTGTACACTTGTTTTTAGCTTATTTGGAGGGTGTTTGATGCCCTAAAGTGCAATTTTCAGTTCGCTGCTAGGGTTTCAGTTAATATTGGAACTGCTGTTATAAAATCCAGATTTCATTCATGTTTGGAATTGTGTGATTTCCTTGTTTGTATGATTCAGCCCTAGAAAGGGACATTACAAATTCCACATATGTACTTCAGCACCCTATGTTGCTATGTTTTATTTTCCAACAAGTGAATAATGTAGTCATGGAACTCGTTCATGTAGTCTTGACTAATCACTCCTTACACTAGTGCAATTGTCGGAACTTCATGTAATCATCCTTATATTGCTTGCAGGGGTATTGTTCTCCATGAAAAGTGCTAACAAATTTATCCCATGTTTCGACAGGATCAAAGTAATGTTCCCTAAATGGGACATAATGAGAATTGCATTCATATTTCTTCTAGTTCCCATTATGTCTTTGTTTGAGTCAATATTGGCTCAATGGATGATGAATTCTACTTGATGTAATGGCGTAAAAGTATTTTTAAATACTTTTAATGGCGAGTTGGGCATGAAGGCCTCTTATTTGGTTCAAAGACTTCTAATCCTTATGGGTCGGCCTTGATTGGAGAGCCTACATAGAGGTTAATGAAGAAATATAATTACTTGAAGGTCGGCCTATGCATTAGGATTCTATTTTGATGTTGGCAGCACTTGAGGATATATAAGGACATGAAGGTTCATTTGAAGGGTTATTGATGTTTATTCTAAAGATTGATAGCTCCGGTTTGTGCATAGTGTGCCCTACTCTCCACTAAAGACAAAACCTTTAGTGTGACTCAACTTTGGGGACGAAAACCTCCATTGTTGGAAGATTGAGGAACAAAAACTCCTCAAGCTTGAGGGGAATCCCATATAGGGGTTTCCAAAGTGCTTCAAAGTGGTTTATTGCTGGTTTTTCCCCTTCTTACCCTAGGCGACTTGCATGGGTGGAGGGTTTGATATGTTTCAGGGCTGAACACTATTTTGGTTTGATATTCTTGTTCGGCATAATTTATAAGGCCGTAATCTGAACTTTGGAAAATTTATGTGAGGATTTGCTATTTTTTCTAGCCCTTGGTTTGGGCTCAACTGCTGCTGTCATAAATATTTAATTCCAGCTGTGTTTATTAGATATTTCTTCAATAATTGATGTATTTGTGATGCATAAATATTGTTGTGGCTAAGATAAATTATTTCGTGGCATTCTACATTGATTTACATAGTGAAAAGTGGATTTGAATCTCATAGGCAGTTCGCTGCCCTAGGAGACTGCAGATTTTGTATTGGTTGATCATTCTAAGATATTCTCAGCTATTTTCAGTTTTTTTGTGTGTGTGCTTGAAGGTATTTTCAGATCAGATCTTGTGGTGATAGCCGGTAAACCCTTTTCTCCATTTTCAGCCCAAAAAGGGACAAATGTGGACATCTTCAACATTGCAAAGGTGATCTTCTCGCTGTCAAAGAAGCAATTAACATCTCTAACTATCAAATCCAATCATCCAATGTTGTGGTATATATTTTGCTTTGAAAAGCATGAAGTCCAGATTGACATGGAACTTGAAAGGGCCATAATGATGAAATGGCAGGTGGACAAGAACAGTGGAAGATGTCATCACAATTGGGAAGCCAATAATGTCAAGAGGTTGCAAAATTGGCCAAAGAGTACATTATGTTGCTCCTTAAGGGCATCACGAACAACTTGTTGGATGTTCAAGGAGTCATATAAACATTTCGTCTAGGATTCAATCATCTTACTCTTTCATCAGCTTTCTTTTGCATATTCTAATAAATAACTAGGTTGAGCTATTTTCTATTGCCGTGCACACATGTTTACATGAATACGAATATGGAAATCCTTCTAACAAACCGATGCAAGAATTTTCTTTGATACCAATTATTTGTGCCACAAGGCCCAAGATATTGGTGCGGAGGAGAGCTCAGTAAACTAACTACTAATTTATTTAGTCATAATATGAACTTAGAATAGAAAACGAACAGAATAAACCATTACACATTTAGAAGACACAAGATAGTAAAATAATGATTTTCTATTCAAACTGGAGTGAACAGGTATGGTAGACATACGAACAAAGGCCCAAAGGCTAAGAATGAACATCTTTGTGATAAACAAAAAGGGAAAATGCATCCTCGCTTATTTTCCTAGACTGGAATGCAAAATGAGTGTGGTACAATGCCTGCTATCAACATTAAGGTCAAATAGGAATGTTTATACAATGACAAGAACATAATTAACACAGAAGATCATAACAAAATAGTTTCTCTTCTACAATAGATGATAGCTTGCATTTCTATAGGTGCATTAGTCTAACTTTGAGGTGTGAGTAGTGTTGGCGAGCCTACTAATTTGTCACAAACCCAGGGACCATGATCTGACATGGTGTGGCATGGCATAAAGGTTCCACATGGCACAACAGTTCAGCATTAAGCCTAAATTATGTTGCATGATACATGTATGTGCGACAACTCAAGATTCTCCAATCGAGTTGGTGCCATGACATGTTTGCCGAAGTGTTAAGTGATGATGTGGAAGTCCGGCATCATGGATCTTGGCGTTAAATTTTATGCAGCTTGGTACCATACAATTTGGCCCACAACATAGCGCACACTTGCGCAGAATGTCCAAATCCACCAAAATGAGAACGCAAAACCGTGTGACTATGTGTGGATCAATCTTCCTTCAAAACTGTATAAATTGGGAGGCTTGTCTATCATATATATCGGCATTTTCCTCATTCCATTACTTTATCTATAATGTATTATAGTAGGAATGAACATTTTATGGGAGAAGAAAAAAATAACTACTTGATGAATTCATGACAAATGTCTAGTACTTTAAAAGATAAAGTTAAGAATAATTTTTCATTTCTAAGAGACTATTAACTCTAGTTTGATGTGGTGTTTCATACTGTTATACCAAAATCAAGAACTACTTTCCCTACCACCCACTTGTGATTTTGTTTTAGACAAACAATCAAGAACTACATTAAGTACCATCGCCCTGTGTGATTTGCTTGCCATCGCGCCCAATATCTCTTTAGAAATTCTTTCTCCACATTTTTCTGGGGACTAGGAATTGCATTACCAGCAGCATAACCCTGTCCATAACAACCATATACAACTAATAATATAGATAATAAATGAAAGAACTAATACTATCAAAACTGAGTCAAAAAAAAGGATTGAGCAACATGTATCCATTTGATTTGATAATTTCTTTATTTTTTTAAGAAATACGTGAGTATTGAGCTGGAAACGAACTATGGATGGCATATGAAATGGATATCTTGCAAGAAATGGCAGAACCAACAACATGCACTCAAGAATACAAGGTACGTAACACAAAAAAATGCCAGGGAAATGAAAAAACACAAGAAATTTTATTGATTTTGGATGTCATATTATGCTGTGGGTTTGGGCAAATCACCAATGCCTTATATCCACTTCATTGTGATGTACAAAGTAAGAAAAATCGAAACAAACATTAAGCTTTCACACAGAAATTGAATAAAGAAAATGTAAAAACTACAGCATATATAAACTCTCTAAAATGGTGCCATGGTAAATACAAGAGTGATGATATGCAACATCAAAATATGAGGCAAATTCTAACTTGCAAAAAGGAACAGCTCAGTATCGAAACAGTAAGCTAGAAAATAAACAGGGAAGAAAAAATGATAATGGTTCCATACATTAAACATAAAGCATGATCCTCAAGAAAACGGAAATGACCCTTGCCTTCTATTTTGAATCCTTGATCAGTGCTACACCTTGTCAAATATGTCTCACATAAAAACAATTAGGAACAAGGACCCTTTAAGATCTCTCAAAACATCATTATAAAACACACTATGATAACATAACTCGCCAATACAACATCAAAAAAGCATCACATTTTCAAGGGAAAACTTTGAATAACTACAATTATTGCAAATATTATATCTGTACCATTTTTATTCATACATCAAGTGAGAATTTATTCATTGCATAGTTTGTTGGTGTGCAACAAACCTTTGTTGTGATCCTATTATCCAGGATATATTTTCTCAACAAATCCTTATCATTTTGCACTTATCCCTAAACCAAATCTATCTATGTGAATGACCCGACAACAACTCAAAAACAACCTTAACCAATTAATTTTAAGTAAATATTTATTTAAATTTCTCTCCTATGATTGACTTCACAGCCCCTACATAAACTTCATTTAACCAAATATACCCAAAGTAATATACTATGGTGTCATACTAATCCTAACATTCCCCCCCTTATTACATCATAGTCCCAAGGATGGGATAGAATAAACTTCCATGCGAACAAGGATATACACCCAGTCCATCATACTTACAATCCATCGATGAACAAGGACACACTCATCAATTAATCAAAAATAACAAACACATAGACTAGGACACACTCTATAGTAAATACACATGCTTGTACAAACAAGGACATACTCAATTGACCACAACTCATTAATACACAAACCTATGTAAGCAGGGACACTCAATGATCTACAATAGAGAACTAGGTGTATGGGGAAACACTCAACTATTTGCCAAAAATACTAGTGATACTAGGACTCACTACGCTTCCCCAACGGGAAATGGGCATCAAAGAAACCCACTTTGGTGGGACTTGGGCCTCACAAAACAACAACATGGATCTCATCTTCAATGGGAGTTGGGCCTTGCTGAAAAACACCTTTGATTTCACCTTCAATTGGACTTGGGCCTCTCTGAACAACCTTGTGAATTCTAATCACAAGAAAAAAATTAAAATTCAATTTAGTAAACACATTCATCCTCCCTATCCTCGTGGGAGTATCTTTATTATGTGCAACATAACCACAACCTTCACCATCACTTTCACTAGTGAGCAATGCCTTGTTTCTCTCCAATTTTTCATCTATCAATTCTTTCACTCTTTGTATATGATTAATTATTATGTGAGCATGTTGCTTATAGTAGAAACACACAAATTTTCTCTTTGGTGTCTGTCTTGAACTTGTGGACAGAATTCTGATTTGATCTGTAAGAAAGATTTAAACTTGTATTTCCTTTCTAAATGAGTCAACTTTCTTATTGGTTCTCTTCATCAATCAAAAAAAACATTAAGTCTTCCAAAGGGGGTTGATTTTTGTTGATGTACACACAATGCTAGCATAGTTGGCATGCATGCTATTCAAAAAAATAGCTTTAACATCATCTACATCTATTGTATATTCTTTTCAAGCTAATCGAATTTGTAGACAAAGGAACTTACTTATGTGGTGAACCCCCTTTGTTACTTTTCTCTATCTTTTATCCAAACAATCTTTTTTTAGTCATCTTCACACTGGCTCTTAAGACCGTGCCAAATTCCTTGGAAGATTCTCGAGAAATCTATGTGATGCACATATGAATCAAACAACCTCAAACCTATTATGGCCATTGCTTTCTGATCTTTTATTGTCCACTCAGTTGCTTCACCTGCAACCTATGGCCTTGATGTGTTCCTATTAACAACATCCTAGAGATATTTTTCAATTTGGACAATTTACACCTGAACTTGGCAAGTATGGAAATTTCAAATTTTTCAACAATAATTGTCTCCTCCATGGACAAGAGCTCCCCCACCCCCAAGTCAAAATATGTTTGTAAGGTTATTGGATACCACTAATAATACATCCCTTTACAATAACAAATCTTATATTTGCATATACAATAAAATGTTCTCAAAACAAATTAGGGGATTCTATAATGGAAAAACAATGATTCGTATGAATCTAGAATGCACAAATACTATTAAAATGAGCAGTTAAGCCTCTATGTGGTCGTGAAAAGACTTTGACCACTACAAAGAATGGGTACATGAGTGTAATATAACATTTTTGTTTATGAGTTTTGAACACTTCACCTGTTAAAATAATGCCAATGTCTTTACGATATCACCTATGACCAACTCTTCTATAGCACCACTTTGAATTGTAAATTTCAAAACCTATTTATCAACTATCCTGCACGTAGTTACTACTACCAAAAATAAAGGTTTACCCATAGGGATTTGAACAAGAGACCTCCTATAATGATTTGAATTATCTTAAAACTCGTGCTAGCATTACATCCAACTATTCCTGTGTGCATCGCTTAAGAATCGAACTATAATTATCATCAATAATTGAAAATTGTTTAGTAAATCTAATCCATGAAATCTAATAAAATTAGTTAGCACAAAAAAAATTGATGCACCTTCAACATCTCTTCAACTTTTTCTACAAGTATTCAGAAAAATTAGCTTGGACCTTTGTATACTCTAATACCTAATGTTAAAAGTATCGTATTTGTACCATTTTTATTCATACATGAAAAGAACATTTATACATTGCATAGTACTGTTGACATATAAAAAAATCTTAGTTGTGATCCTATTATCTAGGATGTATTTTCTCCACAACCCCTTATGACTTTGCACTCATTATCCCTCAACTGATCCTATCTACATGAATGACTCAACAACCACTCTAAAACAACCTAAGCAATTAAGTTCAAATAAATAATTATTTAAACTCATCTCCTATGATTGTCTTAACAACCCCTAAAAGAACTTTATTGAAATTAGTATTTCATATATAATATATTATGGTGCAATATTATCCTAACCAAAAATCATTTTAGAATTCAAGAACAAACCTAGTTGAAAACCCTAATGGATCATTGCTGGAATTTATGACCACCTATATAAATCAGATTTTTTATGACAGCAATCTGATTTGATGCAAAAATTTGGGCAGCGACCTGTTCTAAGTCCCCAAAACCCTAAGTGACCTGGGTAAAATTCAGACTTTAGTATTTCCACACACAAATCTTCATAAGCACATCAACAACATGAAACCCTTGATGAAATCATACAAAATAAATGCTTCAGCCTTCAACAACTAAATACAAACGGCTAGAATTAATTATTGCTCAAAAACAACTAAAACTTCAAAAATCCATATCTTCATAAATACTTGGAGATAAATGCAAGTGATAGCTCAAAATAACCACAAAATGGCAGTTATCAAACAAAATTAAGATCAAATTTTCCAACCACAAAAACTTATTGAAATGTTGTCCCAAAATCTCCAAATGGGTCGCCTAGCTGGAAATGAATGTGGCAGCCCCAAAAGACTGTTCCTAGCTCATTTGTGCCCTAGCATGGATGGAAACCCTTGCAAATTCTTATCATATTGGTCCAGACTCCAAATATTGTTCCTTCTAGATTTGATGTTGATGTTCTTGATATGTCTCTTTGTTGATTTGATGAGCAACCGGTTGTTGAGCAGATTGCATAGATTAACAAAACTCACATAGATGATGATGACATGTCAATTTATGATACATACGATTGATTGTGTATCTACATCATATTTCAGAAACTCATACTCGGATATTACTCAGCAACCCAAAAAATTTCCTCGCACTTTTCGGAGCTCAAAAATTTCGCAACAACTTCATCACTACTTTGAAAACATATAAATTCATAAAATAAACTTAAATAGCACGTAAAACACTATTAAATGACATGAGAAATGAATGTAGAGAATGCATAAGCATATTTATTATCAATTTTTGACCAAAAATAGTACAAACTATAGTGCTCATAGACTCATAGGCTATAGTCACATAGTCATCAATGCACAAAAATATACTAATATAAAATATAAAATCATCTCCAACGCCCAATACATGCTATTTCTATTCCTTGAAAATATTAAAAACCTATCTCACGTTGTTTTTATTTCTTTTATATTAATTGTTTATTCCCAATGACAAGTTGTGTGTATTCATTCATATTTTGAAAACCCGGCACCAATGGACCACTTTGTAAGTGCCAATCAATCACATTCACTGAATCACTATATTCGCATAGGAAAAACGAGACAAGCTCTATTGTTTTGGGATTAAATAATTATTTTTATCTAGACGTTAAAGCGATAAATAATTGCTTTTAAGTGGCTGTAATCAGACTTCCGTGGGCTGGATATGACTGAAAATGCACACTGAAACCTGCAATTTTTCCTTTCCTAGGGCAGCAACCTTTTTGAGAACTCTCGCTCACTTTTGGATTCCCTAAACTCACCGAAAATGTGCCCAATCAAACTCAAAAATTCTGAGTAATTACCAACGGTTAAAATATTAAGGAAAATTGATTTTTAGTGCCCAGAAATGAAGATATAAATTTTCTAGAAACCCTATGTCTGCAAGAATTACTTTAATAATTCATAACTATACCTAGGAAGCTCCAAAATTCGCAAAACTTGGGATTTAAAATATGAAGAATGCAAATATCAAATCAGCTTGCCCAAACATCCACCCAAACATGTCAAACCTAACTTACAAACAATTCGCCCCTCTTGGAAATAATGAATTAGTGGCTCAAACATGCAAGGAAATGATTGCTTTCACCTTTAATAATTAGTACAAGTCCATCCATGCAAGAATCATACCATACATCCATCAAAACACATCCAAAATGCTCATGATATAAGTTACCTAGGGCTAGATAGAAAGATATCAGCTCCAAATTCCTTGAGATATTCAATAGTTCCAAATATCCTTGCTTGAGGGTTTTCGTCCTTGAAGTGGTCTCTGTTATCCCAAATGTGCCCCTGCTCATTTTGTGGCTAACTCCTTTACATCTTTCCTTCTCTTGTGCCTCAGTCAGAATATTTTGTTTTCCAGGCACTCAAAACCTTACGAAAATGGCACCATTGGATAGAGCTCTTTCTCAGCTTTCCGAGAAAGGTAAATTTTTCCTCCTAACTCCACGTATTTTCAAGTTATGACTCGGCGGAGTTTTGGTGGGAAATTTTTCCTAAACGCCCGCATGACCAATCAAGAGCTGCCACGTGTCCAAGGGCGAAAAAAACAGCAAGCGACCCGAAGGAAAAAATGGTCAGGAAGGGCCCGCGCCCAATCAAAACGTGCCATGTGGCACCTGGAGTGGCGGAGCGCGGGGAAAATTTGAAAAATGTTCCAAAGACCAAACGGGTAAAAATTCAAACTTTTTGCCCGCCGATCCGATTTTGGCCTGTTTTTGCCCTAAAACTTCAAATCGCCATAACTTTCGATCCAGAGCTCGGATTTTCACGTTCTTTATATCAATGGAAAGTGGTGAAATTCTCTACAAGATTCCATGGTCAATTTTGAATTTTGGTTCAGTTTGGAGGGAGAAAATCAAAAAACGCTTCTGGTACGCACCCATGGCCAATCGACGTTTAACAACCAATTTTAATGCAAAATGGGTCGCATTCTTCTCGGCATGGTCAAAATGTCGGGGCATGGGTTTGTAAGGACCTCCATGTTGTTTTTAATGCATTTTGGTCAATGGGAATGGCTCCCACGTTTTTCACGTTTTCTCTCTCCAGGCTCGACCCATGCCTTGTAAAAAGCGATTTGGCTCATTTTTCAAAGGTTGAACACCTTTTTTTTGCAACAGCTTCTGTTTTCACCTTCAACAAGTGATTTTGGAAGTATCGGACCTTCCAGGGGATCATAATGAGTTTTTACGCCTCTTTGGTGTTGGAATACAAGGATTTTGATGTTGAAAATCACTATGCGAGCTCTGTGAATGCTGAGTCCTTTGTATGTGTTGTTTGCTTCATTTCAAACCCTTGATTCTGACTTATCAACTTTGTGCATGATGTTTTATGTTACAATTTCTTATTTGTGTCAATTTGCATGAGCGAAGTGCTCACCACTCCTTTGGTGTATCACCTTTATCAGTTTAGTTTCAATTTTTGCATTTCTTATCCTGTCTCCTTGCAAATTAGGATAAAATTAGGATCGAACCTCTGCGGTTGTGCAAATAATAGATCTAATCGGAGGAGTTTGAGGAACCAGCCTCTAATCTGGAGATTCCTCTCTCATCTTGCAAGTCCCACACTTGGAGAGAGGTTTGATGTTGTGCAATCACACCTGGATGCCGAAACATCAACTTAGAAACTGGTTTGCATCCGGGAAGTCTCTTGCTGATTTAGAACAACATGTGCAGTCTCAAACAAGGGTTTTCGTCCTTGATGAGAAAGGAAAGGTATAACCTTTATCCGAGAAGAAATAATAAAATTCAACATATGACATAATGGTCAAGCATCCTCATTTTATAACATAAGGGTCTTTACATCATAACTTATGCCGACCTTATATAAGTACCTTTTAACTATCTAATTTGTTTTTTAGAGCTTACATGCTCAAAATACTTTATATTCTAATTAAATAAGTTCTTCTATTGGAGCCTTTGGCTTCCCAATAGGAATACATGATAATAAAGGAAATATCTACTTGAGATATCTCTTGAAATATCTAATGATAATATTGGAGCCTTTGGTGCATCACCATCATTAATTTAGTTTCAATTTTTGCATTTCTTATCCCTGTCTCCTTGCGATCTAGGATAAAATTAGGATCTCGAACCTCTGCGGTTGTGCAAATAATAGATCTAATCGAGGAGTTTGAGGAACCAGCCTCTAATCGGAGATTCCTCTCTCGTCTTGCAAGTCCCACACTTGGAGAGAGGCTTGATGTTGTGCAATCACACTGGATGCCCGAAATATCAACTTAGAAACTTGATTTGCATCCGGGGTTACGCTGATTTGGAAGCATTTTGGCACGCCGGTGGGACTTTAGAGGTCTCATTTTCATCGCGAGCAAAGTTGATGATGTGCTGATTTTCTTGCTTAAAAGAGCTATAATTTGCACATCTAATGACTCCGAGGAAGAAGAATCAGCTGGTTTTAGCAGTGCATGCTGAAAACTCATGAGAAGAATCACTACAAGGTCAAGAGCTAGAGAAGAAGAGGCGTTGTTTGAATATCTGCAGTTATCTCCAAGAGTAAGGCAAAGTGGGAGGAGAATCCAAAGGTCTCCATCTCCACCAAACAGAACTCTCTCAACTCCTTCACCTGGTAGGCCTTTCATTCAATCAACAAGGGTTCTAAGGCCAATTAGAATGGCACAAAACAACCCCTATGTCAATTTCAGCTTTGCAAAACCAGAGCCCACTTGCTCTCAATGCACAAAATCCAATTCAATTGCAGCCTTGAAGAACATTTCATTCTTCACCGGAGAGAATCGAGTACTCCTGGTGATCATGTTAAAGACATTGCCAACCTTTGTGCAATTCATGAAATCAATGAGATGCAAGTTCTTTGTCAAATTGTTGGCATCTTCATTGAGGGAAGGCTTTGCGATGGTTTAGAAGTCTTGCCTCGTGGTCTATTGAGTGGAACCAGCTATGTATAGCACTTCATGAGCAATTTGGAGACAAGGGAGACAACTTGTCTCTTTCGGAGCAAAATTGACAACCATCAAGAGAGCTCCCAATGAGCAAATTGACCGATTTCAACTTCAGATTTCAAAGGACTTGGGAGAGAATTCCGGTGGCGGTCAAGGCCAACGCGAAGGTGTTTTTCTATACTACCTCAAAGCTCTAAATTCTGATATTTCTATGTTGATTCAGTCCATGGGAGGCATAACTATCCCTATGGCTTATAGCATTGCCATTAGGGCTGAAAATTGTTTGATCCACTGTGCAAACTAGCCCCTAGACCTCCCATGCCATTGTTTCCAAGTTTAGAGAGCCCAAACACTAATCAAGCACCTAATTTGGCTCCTTCTCCCATTCCTAGAAATCAGAGTTCAAATGAAGCTTCTACTTCATCTCCAAGTGCCCCAAATGAGCTTCAAGAAGTCATGAAGCAATTGCAAAATTTAGGCAATGAGTTGGTTACTCTCAAGAGGCAACAAGCCCAAGGTTTTAGACCTTCTTATCAGCCCCAAGCTCAGCCTAACAGGCAGCCATACCAACCACAAAGACCACCTAATCCAGCTGCAAATATAAATCAAACAAGGCCTCCTGCCAATAGACCATTTCAGCCCTATAATCCTAATGCCATATCGCCTCTAAGGCATTGGTAAAAACACACAAAACAACGTTGCTCGGGAGTATGATTGGTGTTTTCCATGTAATGAACCTCACAACCAATCCATGTGCTTCAATGGTGCTTTGAATCAAGCATTAATGGTGACAACTACTGCGGTGTGGAGGGTGAGGGCGGTCAAGGAAAACAACCAACAACGAGAAACATTCCAACAGCAATCAGCCCCAAATGACACCACACTTGTGAACTGGCAGGCAGAGGATTTTTTTGGCATGAATCAGACAGTCTCTCAAGGTGTTGCAGCCAACACAAGGTCAAAAAGAAGGAATTTGGGTGAAGAGCAGCCATTAGCTACAACCAATCTCCAACCTTCTATGGCTTCACAAATGGTTGGCAAACAAAATCCAATTTCAAATGCACAAGGGCAGCCAAGAACAGCTCCTAGACCAACTCAAATACCAGTTGTTGCTGCCCACATGCAAGGAGTGAATGTGCCAACCAAGGGACAGCAAAGAGATCCTTCATCACTATTCAGTATTATTGATCAGATGAAGAAGACAAATGTAAATATATCAATGTGGCAATCCCTATCTATCCCAGGCCAAAGAGATTTGCTACAAGCTGCCATGAAGGACTGCCAACTTGAATCAACAAGTTCGAGATGCAAGAGAAAGTGCTCACAAATGCTGCCCACTTTGAGGGGAATCATGGAGGGGCAAGGTAAAATGTTGAAGCCCCCTCCTTTTTATGTCTCATTAATCATTGAAACCAATTAGTGCACAATTGCATGATTGATTAAAGGCAAGTAGCTCGGTGATGCCCAAGCAAATAGCTGATCGGCTAGGACTTCAATATGGAACCATATCCAAAGGAGTAGTGCGGTTGGATGGGACAACGAGTGGTAATAACAGTTGGGGTGATTAGAAACTTGAGTCTTACCTTGCATGCATGTCCAAATGTTGTTGTTTTACAAGATGTATCAATTATAAACCTTCCACCGCTCTTTGCCCTATGTTTGTCAAGAGATTTCACTGACCAAGATTGGAGGATATTTGTCATTGATTGGTCACACATGCTTTGTTTAGAGCGAGATATGGAACCAAAACTACAATCAGTCGAACCTATTGCAAACTTCCACATTGAGCCCTACACTCCAAGTCAGATCAATGCCAATTGTTCAACATTTGATCAAGAAGATCACCCAAGCACTGATGAAGCTGACACCAAGGTTGGAAGCATCCCGGATCTAACTCTTGATGAATGGGCAAACAAGGTACATGCTTTTGATCCTTATCAAGAAGTAGAAGAATCTAAGCTAGGGGTCTATTGCATACATGAAGAAGATCAGCCCATTCCTAGCATCACCAAGCCAAACCATAAGGATGACAATGAGGTATGGCAGCTGTTTTTTGATCGATCAAGGAGTAGACAAGGTGCAGGAGGTGGAGCTATGCTTATTTCACCTCGAGGAGTAAAGTATTATTCAGCTTTTAGATTTCAGTTTGCATGCTCCAATAACACTGCTTTGAATATGAAGCCTTGGTGCGAGGATGCATTGGGCAATAAAGAGAGAAATAAAGAACTTGCAAGTCTTCGGTGATAGTGAGTTGATTGTCAACCAGTCAAGGGGCAGCATCTTATCAAGAATGATCTACTCAAGTGCTACAAGAACAGGGTATGGGACCTCATTGAAGATTTTGAGGGTTTTGGCATCAAATCAATTCCTAGGAAAGAGAACCAAGCTCTTTCACGACAAGCTTGCAGTGATTAGGGCAGCCTTTGACGTTGTGGAAAGCATTCAAAAGGACAAGGTACAGCCAAACATCCACGTGATTGTGAGGCCTTCAGTGCCGGATAACAATGTCAGTTGGCAAGTGTTTGAAAATGACCAGCAAATCATCCATTTCTTACAAGAAGAAGCTGAGTTCTCAGCTAAAAATCAAGAAAAATTGGAACAGCAGTATGGTGACCAAGTGGTACAGCTGAGAACTAACAAGCTGCCCAAGGGACTTATCACTTTGGAGTCCATTTTCAATCCCAATGATCAGTTTAGGAAAGAGAAAGCAAACATTGAGGTCAAGAGAGAAGATTCAGTATCCATCTTGGTGGAAGAGAACAAACCATTGTAAATTGGAAAGATGACAACTAAACAAGAAAGGTATGAGTTCATACAGTCTGTGTCAAGAGTTCCCTGATGTGATTGCTTGGAGCTACGAAGATTTGAAAGGTTTCAATCCCAAGTTAGCTCAAGACACACCATTGAGTTGGACCCAAATACTAAGCCCATCAGGAAGAAACAAAGGCCAATCAATCCACACATGGAACCTCTCATGAGGAAGGAATTGAACAAGTTGATTGAGTTAAGAATCATATTCCCAATCAAGCATTCTAGTTGGGTTGCCAACTTAGTTCCGATCGTAAAGAAGAGTGGAGAGATCATATTGTGTGTTGACTTCGAGAGACTTGAATAGAGCATCTCTCAAGGACCATTACCCACTCCCTTCATGGAGCAAATTTTGCAAGTTGTGGCTGGCTCCGAGAGGTTTTCACTACTTGATGGCTACTCGGGCTACAATCAGATTATGGTGAAGGAAGAAGATTAGTTCAAGACAGCCTTCACAACCAAATGGAGAACTTATGCATACAGGAAAATACCATTTGGGCTGTCCAACGCTGGAGCTACCTTCCAAAGAGCAATGCACATGGCGTTCAAAGGTTTGATTAACAACGTGGTGCTGATATACCTTGATGATATCACTTTTTTTCAAAGAATGCGCGAGACCACCTCTCTCATTTGAGACAAGTCTTCCAAAGGTGCGGGAGATTTGGAGTGTCTTTGAATCCTAAGAAGTGTATCTTCAGTAGCACATGAAGGAAAGCTCCTTGGCCATATTGTCTCGAAAGAAGGATTAGCAATTGATCCAGAGAGGCAGTTGAAGCCATAAGAGCACTACCATTGCGAAGCCACAAGAAGGCACTTTGAATTTCTTGGGGAGAATAAATTTTGTTCGGAGGTTTGTCCCAGATTTTGCAGCCCTTGTCAAACCTATCACCAAGATGTTGAAGAAAAGCATGGCTTTCAAATGGACAGCAGAAGGCAAGGAGAGTTTTGAAGCAATCAAAGAAGCCATCTCTCAAGCACCAACTCTCATCAACCCGGACTTCTCAAAGGATTTCATCCTCTATGCATTTGGGGGTAATGATACCATTTCTGCCATTTTGATACAGCAGAACAAGCACAATGATGAGCAGCCAATTGCTTTCTTCAGCCAAAGCCTGGAGGACTATGAGGTGAGGTATTCTTTTATTGAGAAGCATGCTCTTGCAGTAATCAGAAGCTTGAAGAAATTCAAGCATTTAGTCTCAAACAACAAGGTTCAGTTGGTCTCTCATGCGGGAGTAAAGGACTTCCTCCTCAACAAGGATTTGAATGAGAAAAGGGCAGGTTGGATCACTCGTGTCATGGAGTATGACATTGAGATCAAGGTCACCAAGCTGGTAAGAGGAAAAGGATTGTGTGAGCAGCTGATTCTAGGCAAGCAAAAAGGAGTATGCAATAAAGAAGAGGTTGTTTGTGATTCAAGACAGCCATGTGCAAGTAGCACTCAAGAAGAGGATAATGCTGTCCCCACTCATTGCTAGACCCAGGTATAATGCATTTCCTAAGCATAGGCTATGCCCTCCGAGAGATGAACAAAACCCAAAGAAGACACTTCAGATTGCGAGGCTGTCCCATATGCCATAGTGGACGGTGTTTTGTTCAAGAAAGATGTGAATGGAGTGATCTTTGAGATGCATTAGCACAAATCAGATTCATAGGGTGTTGGAAGAGTTCCATGGTGAACCAGTGGTGGTCATTTTGCACCAAGAGTGATAGCTCTAAAAATTATGAAGGCTGGTTATTATTGGCCCAAGATTTTGGTGATTGCTTTGCGTGGATCAAAAGGTGCAAGAATTGTGCATTCTTCACAGTAAAGAGAGGCTTCTTGCTGCCCTTCCATTGCATCCAATTTCAGTTGACCAGCCATTCATGCAATGGGGTTTGGACTTCATTGGAATCATTAATCCCAATTCAAGCCAAGGGCATAAGTGGATTTTGACGACCACATGAACTACTTCACCAAGTGGATCAAGAAGAAGTAGCACTCAAGGAAGCAAATGAGTCTAGCATCTTAGACTTCTATGAGGGGATAGTAACCAGATTTGGCATACCTGCTACAATAATCTCAGATAATGCATTAACATTCATTGGATCAAGGTGACCGAGTGGGTGTCAAGAACGGGATCTACCTAAGTACTTCATCAAACTATTAGCCTCGGGGTAATGGCGGTGAATCTACAAACAAGAACTTGTTGAGGATCATTAGGAGGACTCTTGATGAGAATCGAGAGGTCTTGGCATGCCAAAGCGAAATCAGCCTTATGGGCTGATAGGATAACTCCCAAGAGATCCACGGGTAACTCTCCATTCAGGCTTGTTTATGGAAGAGAGGCAATTTTTCCCATGTCTCTTGAGTTGCCAACATTGGAACTCATGAAGCAGTTAGAGTTGCTAGAGTTTGGGCCCATGGAGGTGAGATATGCAGAGTTGATGGAGCTTCAAGAGATCAGAGATCAGGCATCCCAAGCAATGGAGAAGGATCAAGCTTTGATCAAGAAGACCTTTGACAGGAAGGCCAAGAGTAGATCTTTCCAAGTTGGAGATCTAGTGTTAAAATGGGATGCAGATAGAGCAAAACCGGGAAGGCATTCAAAATTTGATGCCATTTGGAGTGGCCCATACATGGTCACAAAGTGTAAGGACAACAATGCCTTCCAATTGTCTTCATTGGATGGCGAAGAACTTCAGATTCCATCAATGGAATCTATCTAAAGCATTTCTACTAAAGGGAAATTCTCCACCTTGTAAATATTAGCTTAGGTTTTCATTCCTCCAAGTGCTTGTGCACATTGTTTTGCTGTAGGTTGTTTTGCTTTCCCTAAGTGCTTTGGCACAGGCTTGCTGTCCCTGGAGATGTTTTGCAGTCCTTGCTTCCATCAGGTGATATTCCATCTTCCTCCTCGCAATATTCTAAGTCGGTTGGGGTTAGACACGAGAAAATTTTATGACTCCATGGCAATGGGTTGCTTGAGCAACCTGGTATCTTCATCTAGCAGGCAGATGACCCCTCTGAGTCGCCAAAATTGTTATCCCAAATGTGCCCCCTGCTCATTTTGTGGCTAACTCCTTTACATCTTTCCTTCTCTTGTGCCTCGGTCGAGAATATTTTGTTTTCTAGGCACTCAAAACCTTCTGGAAATAGCACCATTGGATAGAGCTCTTTCTCGGCTTTCAGAAAGGTAAATTTTTCCTCCTAACTCCACGTATTTTTCAAGTTATGGCTGGCGGAGTTTTGGTGGGAAATTTTCCTAGAACGCATGCATGCCAATCAGAGCGCCACGTGTCCAAAGGCGAAAAAAACCAAGCGACCCGAAGGAAAAAATGGTCAGGAAGGGCCCGCGCCCAATCAGAACGTGCCATGTGGCACCTGGAGTGGCGGAGCGCAGGAAAATTTGAAAAATGTTCCAAAGACCAAACGGGTAAAAATTCAAACTTTTTGCCCGCCGATCCGATTTTGGCCTGTTTTTGCCCTAAAACTTCAAATCGCCATAACTTTCGATCCAGAGCTCGGATTTTCGCGTTCTTTATATCAATGGAAAGCTGGTGAAATTATCTACAAGATTCCATGGTCAATTTTGAATTTTGGTTCAGTTTGGAGGGAGAAAATCAAAAACACTTCTGGTACGCGCCCATGGACAGAACTGACGTTTCAACAACCAATTTTAATGCAAAATGGGTCGCATTCTTCTCCAGCATGGTCAAAAATGTCAGGGCATGGGTTTGTAAGGACCTCCATGCTGTTTTTAATGCATTTTGGTCAATGGGGAATGGCTCCCACGTTTTTTCACGTTTTCTCTCTCCTGGGCTCGACCCATGCACTGTAAAAGCCAAATTTGGCTCATTTTTCAAAGGTTGAACACCTTTTTGCACAAGAAGCTTCTGTTTTCACCTTCAACAAGTGATTTTGGAAGTATCAGACCTTCCAGGGGATTGTATGAGTTTTTACGCCTCTTTGGTGTTGGAATACAAGGATTTTGATGTTGAAAATCACTATGCAGGCTCTGTGAATGCTTTCAGTCCTTTGTATGTGTTGTTTGCTTCATTTCAAACCCTTGATTACTGACTTATCAACCTGTGCATGATGTTTTATGTTACAATTTCTTATTTGTGTCAATTTGCATGAGCAAGAAGTGCTCACCACTCCTTTGGTGTATCACCTTTATCAGTTTAGTTTCAATTTTTGCATTTCTTATCCCTGTCTCCTTGCAAATTAGGATAAAATTAGGATCTGAACCTCTGCAGTTGTGCAAATAATAGATCTAATCAGAGGAGTTTGAGGAACCAGCCTCTAATCTGGAGATTCCTCTCTCATCTTGCAAGTCCCACACTTGGAGAGAGGTTTCAATGTTGTGCAATCACACTGGATGCCTGAAACATCAACTTAGAAACCTGGTTTGCATCCAGGGGTGCTGCTGATTTGCAACAACAGTCTCAAACAAGGGTTTTCGTCCTTGATGAGAAAGGAAAGGTACAACCTTTACCCAGAAGAAATAATAAAATTCAACATATGACATAATGGTCAAGCATCCTCCTTTTATAACATAAGGGGTGCTACATCATAACTTATGGCCGACCTTATAATAAGTACCTTTTAATTATCTAATTTGTTTTTAGAGCCTACATGCTCAAAATACTTTATATTCTAATTAAATAAGTTCTTCTATTGGAGCGTTTGGCTTCCCAATAGGAATACATGATAATAATGAAAATATCTACTTAGAGAATGTCATCCAAGTCTTCCCTTGCTTCTTTCCTTAAACCCACGAGGAGGAAGAATGGGTTAAGGTCTTCAATTCCGCTAGTCTCCAAAAAGGGACATGACAGTCCCCCCTTCCCAAGATTGCTTGTCCCCAAGCAATTACAAGTACCCGGATCCCAAATAAATCTCAGCTGCTCTTTCTTTATACCTGTCCCTGCACATGAAGCAAACGGGTTAAAGAAAACATGACCTTCCATCCACCCTTCTTCATGCCATATTAGCATGTTGGCTAGCTCCTTCTCACTCCCATTTTCTCTTTTCTGCCCCTTGCTCAGCTGATATGTGTCCATGCTATCAAGATGACAGCTGCAACTAGACCTTTTCCTCTTCAAGAAGGGACGAATGATGACTGAAATCCTCCCTATAGGAGCTGAGGACAAGTCACTATCCAAAGTGGACTGAATGTCCCTCCACCACACTGCTGGAATGTCACTCTGAGTTAAGTAATCAGCAGCTAAACCATCCCAAAGTCCCAACAGCTGCCTCCGTAGCTTGAGCTTCATTGGTATCAATCATGGTGGTGAGTTGCCTCCTTCCGGAAAGTGTGAGGACTGAAAAAATGCAATGACTATTGGAATTAGAAATAACCTTTTGCTGAGATCTTTTTCTTCTTCCTCTATCCCAAACATCACCCAGCATTTAATTCTCTTGCAGCTGCATATAAGTGCTAGTAAGTGGACCAGTGGGAGAATTCTGATTTCTTATCATTGTTTGCAATGGTGTAGGCCATGTGGGGATGAAGAGAAACTCAACAATGGGTGCCAAGTAGAACCAGCTGCCACATAAGGTCTGGATATGTCCATGACAGTCTTATGGAGGATGGGGACTTTGTGCCAAATCAAGCAAGTAAATTTTCTCTTAATACAAGATGGACCCCAAATGGCCCCAAGGAAAGAGTAGTCTCCTTGTTCAAGAGAGTCAAGCACCACAAATCTTCCCATCCTCATAATTACATCTTCATACCTCCCACTTTGGTGGAGGATTCCAACAATAACCCAAACACAATTGTAGCTATGTATTTCCCCCTCATAATTGAACCAATGATGACTGAAATAAATTTTAAGAGAGCTGGGCATACCTCTTTAGGAAAGTGGGGCTGAGTGTCTACCATCCTAACCATTGGAATCTCACTTTCAAAGAAGTCAATACAAAGTTCATACCTTCCCATGGAGATGGTGAGTTGGGGTCTCTTTCTTGTGCAAAGGAGAGATATTCCATAGGCTATGGTGACCGTGTAGCCTTTGAAACCAACCTTACTTGGCCCCATCCTTCTTGCCAATCCTTCTTCAATAAATTGATGTGTATCGCCACTCCCCACAAGCATGGTGACCCTTTGGTCATGAAGAAGACCCTTCACCCGGAATGGGTGATAAGTATGGGTGCCACACATTATAGTAAGAGTGCTGCCTTTCCCCATATTCTTTCTAACACAATCTTGAGATTGAGCCCAAGTATCCATATGCTCTTTACTACAAGAAGTACTCCTTACCTCATCATCCCATGAAGTATGATGTGTATGACAATATCCAATCAGCGGTGACATAGGAGGACACAACATGCATGAAACCAGCTGTCCACAGTGACAACAAATCTGAAACGACATATTGGCAAACAACAAAACTGAAATATTCTTATACCATGAGCTGCCTATAACCCTCTTTTGACTCAGAATTTCTGAGTTAGGAACAGTACTCAGAAAATAATCTAATGGTGCCCTTATCTCATGCATAATATCATCCTCATAGGCCCTTAGTAAATCTGATTTGACTCCATTATGTGACTGTCCTGTGTAACCATTAGAATCCAATAAATTATCATAGAACATCAAAGGACTTTTACCTTTCTTTGGATGATGACAAAATTGGGATTGTTCTTTGTTGATATCCCCATTGATTGGCTCCTTGGTGACAGCTGTTTGGGACAGTCCAGCAAGCTGAATATTATTAATTTCACCTTGAAATTTGAATTCAACTCTCAATTTCTTTTCCTCAACAGACCCTTCCTTTTCCCTTGCCTCATGCTTCATGGTTACTTCTTTTTTCCTTATCAATAATGAAGAGTTCTTTGCCCTATACTCTTGTAAGTGTTGTTTCCCTTGAGCGGCTATCAATCTAGCAACCCTAGCTCTTCTTTGCCACTCCTCACAATTCTTTTGAGTTTCCATCACATCCTCTATGCTTGCATATATGAATTCCTTCTCCTGTCTAATTTCAACATTTGGTTCCTTCAAAAGTATACCCTTTTCTATCAAGGGCTCTTCATTGACTATTGTTAGTTTTATGCAACCATTAGATGCCAACAATTCATCATTAAACACAAAAGGATTTTTTCCAAATATTCCCCGCGCCCCACCACTCCTTGACATGTGTCCTCATGTGATTAGTTGGCGGAGACTCCGCAGGCATTTTAACTTTTGTGCCAATGTTTTGGGAAAAATTCCCAATTTCCACCCGCGCTCCGCCGGTCTGAACCTCCTTGGACACGTGGCATGTTTCTATTGGCCGCGGGGCCATCCTTCAAAAAAATTTCTTGCACCAACACTTAGTCGATTTTTCCAACTTTCTCCCCTGGGCACGTGGCAGCAAATGATTGGTCGGCGGGCCTGCGGGGAAAATTCTTCCTTTTGAAACCTTTGCCAAAACACTTGGTAAAAAACCAAGTTCTCCTCCGACCCCCACCACTTTCTTGGACACGTGGCGCATTCTCATTGGCTCGGGGCCTTTCAGGGGAAAATTTCCCACAAGAACTCCGTCGAGCCATAACTTGAAAAATACATGTAGTTAGGAGGAAAACTTTACCTTCTTCGGAAAGCCGAGAAAGAGCTCTATCCAATGGTGCCACTTCCGGAAGGTTTTGAGTGCTGAAAGCAAAATTTTGTGGACTGAGGCACAAGAGAGGGAAGAATGGGAGGAGTTAGCCACAAATGAGCAAGGGGCACATTTTGGATAACAGTTCTCTTCACCAATCAAATAAGACTTTAGGTCTTCCAAAGGGGGTTGTTTTTGTTTCATGTTAGCATAGCCAAAGACGTGGTATTTAACGAGATAGCTTTAACATCATCTACATCTATTGTGGCTTGTATTCAATCTAATCGATTTCATAGAGAACAGAAGTTACTTATGTGATGAACCACACTATCACCTTCCTCGATATTTTGTCCAAACAACTTTTTTTTGGTCATCTTCGCACTAGCTATTAAGACCATCTCGGACTTCCTTGGAAGATTGTGAGAAATCTATGTGATGCACATACGAATCGAACAATCCCAAACCAATTATGGCCTTTGCTTTCTGATATTTTACTGTCCACTTTGTTGCTTCACCTGCAGGTTATGGTCTTGGTGTGTTCTCATCAACAATATCCTAGAGATCTTTTTCAATTAGGACAATTTGTACCTTAACTTGCCAAGTGTAGAAATCTCGACATTCAAATTTTTCGGCAATGGTTGTGTTTTCCAGTAATAAGAGCAAATTTTTCCTGCCCGCCACCCCCAACAATAAACAAATGTTTGTAAGGATGTTGAATACAGCTAATAATGCATCCCTTTAAAATAACAAAGATTATAGTTGCATATGCAATAAAATGTTCTCAAAACAAATAAGGGAGATTCTATAAAGCTAAAACAACAATTTGATGAATCTAGAATGCACAAAAGCCTTTAACACGAGCGGTTAGAAATCTATGTGGACATGATAAGACTTGGTTAATCAAAAGTGGTTACATGCCTTGAAAAGACATGATTGTAAAATCACATTATTTGTTTATGGGTTTTTAACATTTCACCTCTTAAAACAATGCCAAAGTCTTTATGACATCACCTATGATCAACTCTTCTATTACACCGCTTTGAATTGTAAATAGCAAAACCTATTTATCAACCATCCCAAGCGTAATTACTACTACCACAAAGGAAGGTTTATCTATAGGGATTTGAACCGGAAATCTTATATAATGATTTGATTGATTTTAAAATGTATTTTATCATTAAATACAACTATTTATTTGTTCATCACTAGGAATCAAACTATAATTATCACCAATGTTTGAAACTTGTTTAGTAAATCTAATCCATGAAAGCTTATTAAAAAAATAATCATAAAAAAATTGATGCACCTTCAACATGTCTGCAACTTAGTCTGCAAGTAGTCAAAAACTGAGGTTGGATCTTTTTATGCTCTAATACCTAATGTTGAAAATAGTATATTTGTACCATTTTTATTCATACATGAAGAGAATATTTATACATTGCACAGTTTATTAACATGTTAAAAACCTTTGTTGTGATCCTACTATCTAGGATATATTTTCTCCACAACCCCTTATAACATTGCACAATTATCCCTCAACCGATTCTATCTACGTGAATGACTCAACAACCACTCTAGAATACTAGCCAATTAAGTTTAAATAAATAATATTTAAACTTGTCTCCTCTGATTGACTTAACAACCCCTAGAGTTCAAATTATTCAATAGTAGATTGAGCTATACCATGCCATTTGAAGAATAGAAATGAATACAAATACACTAAAAATTGAGCATTGGATGAAAAGCAACTGACCTCGAGGGAACAACGAACATCCTCAACAGACGGCCAGATTATTTGTGCGCTTCCAGAACCTAAAGGTTGCTTCCCAAAAGTGTATCCCGAGCACATTGATGAATTGAACTCTGCCATCCATTTCTCATCCAATGATCCAAGGGAAGAAAACTACAAATATTTTAAAATTCAAATTTGTTAAGAAACTAATATGGATTAATATTTAAGCTCCTTAATCTAAAAAATTGATCAAGAATGTTTCTTGGGAAGGTCAAAGGGAACTTAATTGTTGTCATGAGTTCACAATATCTTGAGAAGTTTCTAGAACAATATCTGAACATCAAATAGGCAACAAAGTGCTTCTGTAAACAAATTAAAAGCTTCATGCATCTCTATCTATAAGCATAAGTTGTACACATTTTGGTAGTTACTCATTCCTTGCTGTTATTATATATATATATATATATATACCTTTGCTTGTCCATTTAGTGCTGATTATCTAGATTCTAAATCTTGAGAAGTTTCTAGAACAGTATCTCAAAATCAAATAGGAAACAAAGTGCTTCCGTAAACAAATCAAAAGCTCCATGCATCTCTATCTATAAGCATAAGTTGTACACATTTTGGTAGTTATTCATTCCTTGCTGGTTTCCTTTTTAATGTTTACCTTTGCTTGTCCATTTAGTAATAACTATCTATACTTCGAGAATTTTTACAAGGTTGACATGTGTATCGTGGATTCAAACTACAATAGCATTGTAATGTCCCTTTCTAGGGCTGAAACTGAAAAAAGGAAATAGCACAAACCCAAATGAGAGTAATCTGATTTTTATAACAGCAGTTTTGAAAAATTTATGAAACCGTAACAGTGAATTTAGTCTACACCTTTAAGGCATCAAACACCCTCCAAACAAGCTGAAAATAGGTGTATAAATCCTCCTAAATATTGTATTCAATCAATGGAATAAACACCAAGCCAAAGTACTTCAAAACATGTGCAAATTATGAAATTATACCCAGCTGTAATTAAATAAATGACAGCAGAAATACAGCTCACAATAAGGGCTGGAAATGGAGATTCCAATCCCCAAAAATATCATAAAAGTGTGAAATCAGCCTTATAAATTATGAGGAAGATGAATATCAACTCCAATTGCCAAGATGTGCCCTAGAAGGCACTCAACTCCTCCAACCAAGTCGCTACCCTAGGAGAGGGTCCAAAATTGATGTAAAAACCTTAGTAGCTCTTCCTCTATCAAACCCTAGCTGAAAACCAATAACATCACTTTCTTTGAAGCCCTTAGGAACCACCAATTGAAGAGTTTTCGTTCTTCAATTTGAACAAGGGTTTCGTCCTCCTTGTATGCCACACCAAAGGATTTTTTCCCTCTAGTGGAAAGGAATTGAGCAATCAACCCAAAACCAATCAAATATATTTTTATGACAAGATAGATGCCCAAAATGAGTCCAAGCAACCCCTTTTATATCCTCTTGGTGGCGCCAAAGATCAATTAAGGAGTCTTCCCCATAACCGACCTCATAAGGATGTTTGCTTTTAATTTTAACTTGGCTTTTCACCTCTTCAACCAGCCGACCTACCTTATAAGAGAAACTATGAAAGAAGAATGTAAATGCTCACAAAAAAGACTAAAAACATAACAAACACTTCCCTTGTTCACTTCCTTCTTGCCCACGGGAAGTGGAATGGGATAGAAGTCTCCAAAAAAATTATTTTGAAAAAGTGGACATTATAAAGATCATAATATTTTTCAAATATAATTGCAGTTTGCACCGCTAATGTGAGATAATATAATTCTAATTTGAATCATTGGATAAGAAGGGAACATAGTTGGATGAAAAGGGAACATGAGATAAGACCAATGACAATGGTACATGTTGAAGAAAAATCTATTCCGCAATACTTTGGAACTTCAAATATAGATACATTCTTAGTAGAATTGCAAAAATATGTGCCTCATATAGAACTAAGAGTAAGCGCATTGGATTATGCACTCAAAGGAATCGTTGCATGACGGTAGGATGGGCATAAATCAAAGATTCTAATTTGGAAATAAATAACCAAAATGTTAGAATCACAATTCGCACTAGAAGACGGGATCACCGTAATGTCTCCTTTTCTAGACATTTTGAAAATGAAGAATCGAAGACCCTCAACCCATTTTCTCTCCCATGGGCTCGAGGATAAAGCTTGGCATATCTTGCACTTCAAGGGGTGCTCTAGTTAGTTTTAAAATGTGCACATAGGTTAGTTATTTTTATTATTTAATTAGAAAATAATAAAGTGCACATAAAGTTAAGTCTTTTAAAATTTTAATTAAGTTTTATTAGTTTTCCCTCCAAAGGGAAAAGGTCGGCCATTTGAATGTTGCACCCCTTATCTTCTAAAAGGAGGTTGCATGGCCATCTTTTTGAATGTTGGATTAAATCATTTATGTCTCTCCATCCTTGAAGAAATGGGATGTATGCCCTAGTTGTTGCTCTCTCTCTCTTCGACAATCAAGTTGGAGTTATTGAAGATCGATTGAAGACTTATATTTGCATTATTGTGGTGGATTATCATTATTGTTTATGACCTAAGTGTGGCTAATTTCCTTGGTGGAATATTTTAGTGCAAATCTTTTTTTCTAATCCTAGCGACTAGGGTTTGGGACTGTTTTCCACATTTCGTGCCCAGAAAAATCCAGAAAAATACTCATTGTATTCCTCATAATTTTGTGAACATTTTGATATGTCATTTGCGTGATTTGGTTGGGTATTTTGTGAGATATTGAATTTACAAATTTTGATTGACTTTAGGGCAGCGACCTATCATGGGTTTTGTGACAGCTTTTTGGGGTCTTCCCTTCCTTGGAATTTGGCAATTTTGGGCTTGATGGAAAGATAAGAATTCAAAGATTCTTTTGGTCTTTGTTTCATGCAAAAATACTAAGTTTTGAGGAAGTTATGCTCTTTTCAAGTTCTGTTGTGTTTTCCTTTCGAATAAAAATCACACCCTAAAAGGAACGATAATCAGATCGTGTCAAGCCAAGAACACAGATGCTAATCAAACATCACTATCAATAAGATGAAAGTAATTCACCAGAATAACTTTACATAAACCTTTACAAACAAATGAGCAGCAATATCATATATTATTATAGAACTCAATGAAATACTGATGAGAATGGCCTTGCTTATATAGGCAAGGAATAACAATCTAAGAACGAGTCAAGGTCGTAGATCAAGCCATAAATCATGGAAAGAACTAGTCAAGTCCATAGATTTATGTGAGAACTAGACATCAAGGATCTAGTCAATACCATAGATATAGGAAATAACTAGTCAATACCATAGATCTAAGAAAGAACTAGTCAATACTATAGATCAAGGAAAGAACTATACCTAACTAGATAATATCTCCTAATATTTAAATAAATAAAAGAAATATCCACACACATAAGTGGGTGAGGATAAATACAATAAAGGTAAATAATGTACCTAGGTGAACATGAGCTAAGGTAAATACCTACTCTAATAGACCCAAAGTTTTTGGAGAGTTTCTGAGGTTATTTGGGCTTCATAAATGGTGTCCCAGATTTTATCGAAATCAAACGCCCCTTTCAAAAAAAAAATCGTCCTCTTTAAAATAACAAGTCGTTTTGTATTTTTATTGCCTACAGTTGTTTCCATTGCCTTAAGGTATTCCCAGAGAATCATATGAGCCAATTTCGACGAATACCCAGATGCTAAAACTCATTTTATCCCTCCGCCATGTTTTGTCTGCAAGAATTTTATTTAATTATTTATTAAATAAATAAAGTTTTGTTTAAAATAAATTGTGCCGCAATTGAACCCTGTTAAAGATTTGCACGCCAGTATTCCCGCCTCTCAGTAGAGTATTCACTAGGGATGAGTTTTTACTAACCAGTTATTCGGCAAAGCAATTGTCTGCAACTTCTGGCAATGTTTTTCGTTTTTATTTATTTCTTGTGTTTGTTTTTGGTTTTCTCCATAGTCTATCTATTAAATTCCTCTTGATCCGTTTGTTCGTTTGTATAGCCTGTTTATTTGCTTGGAAGTTCTGGAAGTCATTCATGGCCTCAGACAATGGAAGAAATTGATCATGGAGTGCTAACTTCTGACAAAAAGGAAGAATTTAAGCAAAATAAGCTTCTCCCATGCAAGTCGCACTTTTTGGAATGATGGCTTTAAGCTGCCAGTGGGAATTTTGGTAGTGGCAGGTAGGTGGGAATTTTATGCTTGCTAGTAGGGTAAAAATTCTCATGATGAAGTCAAGTCACTTAAGTTGCCAATGGGAATTTTGGAGGTGGCAGGCAGGTGGGAATTTTGTGCCTACTGGCAAGTTGTTTTTCCCATTATGAAAGATAAATCACTTAAAGTACCAATGGGAATTTTAGAGCTGCCTGGTAGGGTAAGAATTCCCATCAAGGAAGTTTATTCACCCATGCAAGTCACATTTTTGAGAAAGAAGCTCTATTGCATGCAAGTCGCACTTTTTGGAAGGAAGGATTTAAGCTGCCAGTGGGAATTTTGGTAGTGGCAGGCAAGCGGAAATTTTATGTCTGCCTAGCAAGTTGTTTTTTCCCATCACTAAAGACAAAATCACTTAAGTGAAGGATGGGATTTTTGGAGCTGCCTGGCAAGGTAAAAATTCCCATTACTTTGACTTCTTATTTTTAGCACACCCTCTAGCCAAAAAGTGTGACCCATCTTGGCATGATTATATGCATTAAATAATATTTATTATTATTATTTCTAGCTAAGTTTGGCGCCATAAATAGGAGGAAAGTCAAAGCAACTTGATGAGCTAAAGAGAAGGCAAAGATGCATGCTAAAAATAAATAAAAGAATTTCATAAAAAAGCAAGCAAAAGCATGCAAACTTGGGCACCCAAATTAAGAGAAAGAACATGGCTTATTATTAAATAATTGTCAAAAATAGGAGAAAGCAATTATTAAAAATAGCATGCAGTTGGCTATATAAGCATGGGATGCCATAAGGAAGAGATAATTAATTCTTTTTGATGGAGCTTGTTGTCTGGAGGATTTTGGCGCCAAAAGGAGTATTTTGCATTAAAGAGTATTTTCCATTGCCGGGAAGCTTCCAGTTTTGGCGCCTAGGGTTGGAGAAGCTTTATTTTTATTATTCCAAGCATCTGCATGTTGGTATAAGTGCCCAGGTGAATTAAATAATATTATTAGCTTGCTTAGCATGCAAGGTCTCAAATTTTAGGGCAGCAGGCTTTATAAGCAGATTTTGGTGATAAAAATTGAGTATTCATGTCATGGACTCCATATTTGTCTGAATCAATTGCAGGTATTCATCACAGGTGCTCATATTGGTGAAAAGAAGTCAAAATCAATGCCAGATACATTGAATATATCTTCTAAATCAGAAGAAATTGTAGGATCTGCACAAATTGATCCAATTACAAGGGATTTTGGCAAAAATAAAAGAAAAAGAACTCTTGAAACAGATTATTCTAGGCATGATGAAGCATGATGAAAGAGAAGGGTCAACAGAATCATGCATAACTTCCAAGCTCACCGAAATCAATGATAGACATGGGCCTTGAACCTATCACTGATTTGATTGACAGATCCAAGGCCATTGATCATCTCTTATGGGGGCGATAAAATGTAGCAGGATTATTCAAGCTTCAGCATTTCTAGTTACAACTCAATTGCCTGAGTTTGTTTTGGAGTGTGTAAGGTCTTATCATCCTCTTTCTAGGTCAATCCGAGATGCTGCAGGGAAGACAATAATCAAGTTGGATGCACAATTTATTAATTATTGCCTTAAGCTTCAAAGCACGTCCGGTGTTGATTACAATTAGCATGCGGGATGTTGTTGGTAATAAATGGGAAAGCATAAAGCAAATTACGTGGGTATAGTGAACAACAGATACATAAAGAAGCCCAGATCACCATCGAAATTTCCGAGGACTCTTCTACGATCCAATCTTGTGCAGGAAGTTGATGATATCACCAAATTACTTTGCAGGATAAATGGGGAAGCCAATACCAATAACTTCCGCTCATGGATGTATGCCTTTGTGAGAACCATTGAGATCAACAGAGCTGATTCGATGATTAAGTGGGCAAAGATCATTAGTGACAACATCAGCAAGCAACTCGAAATGTGAGGCGAACATTCAACTTCAACATGACTTCATACCTCGTATATGCTACAACTTCTCAAGGGATATTTTCCAAATTGGATAAACGGGGCATATTGTCAAAAGATCTTATTTATGAGCGCTTACCGCAGATGAAAGTTCTGAATGCTACAAAGATTTCAGGGTGATTAACGATGGATTCTTCTATGGATTCATTTGCAAGTTGAATAGTGATCTGAAGACCAACAGAGTGAGCAAAGAGGCCTGGCAAGCTATCTCCCAGCATGGTTGTATCTTCATCTAGTTTGTGGACTTCACATATCTCAGGGTGAGTGGTTTCTCAGGAGAACCAGTTAAGTTGCCAAGATACCAAGTGATAAGTGGGTCATCATGGAGTTGTGCAGGCATCTCGTAGAGTTGCATGACTTACAGTCAAACGGCACAAGTCTACGAGGTTGCTTTTCGATCCATGATGGTTCATTATAGTTGTCGAGCATCCACAAAGCCAGAGGAATTGAAGCAAAAATGTTTGTTGGGTATGACATTGAGTTCTTGCTAGCACAGATGAACTTTGACCCATATGGGATAGCAAAGAGGACGGTCTCCCAAGAATACTAACATGTTCCATCACTTGAAGACTTTAGGATGAAGTGCAAGAGCGAATATGAAGTCAGAAAGGGAAATTTCAGCAGATTATCAGTATGCAATGAGGTTTCCGACTATGGTCGAGCACAAATATCTACAAATTTCGCGAGATGATGGGCATGTGGTACTCAACACATACCATCAAATGGGAGGAGTTTGTAATGTTTTTTAAAAAAATTAAAAAGAAGATAAAATCGATTTGCACATGTAATTTTAAAATGAAATTTTATAAATTGTGCAAATCGAAATTAAAGGGGAAGTTCGACTTCACCTTGAGATAATAAATGCATTTTTAAAAGGTAAATCAAGTGACTAGGCAAGTCGCATTTTCCTGGAAGCATTTAATAATTAATATTTGAGGCAAAGTGATTATTCCTAAGCATGGGTCAACCCATATGAGCATCTTTTTAAAATCCCTATGCATTTAATATTTGTTGTTGGTGACTTTCAGGCACATTTTTAAATGAGATTTCCTCCTAGATGATGGCGAAGATGGAGAAGAACTTTGGAGGATGTGCAAGCAAAAACTATAAAAGATGTGGTTACTCCTTTTTTTGGCATGTTGACGGTTTATGAAACTTATCTTCATGCTTGAAGAAGGGATGTATGCCCACTTATGATCAAAATAAAAGGTGTTTATTAACACCACCATTTGTGAAGTGTGTGCGCCCATAGAAGCTTGAAGTAATAAGTTTTTTGCAATCATTTCTCTCTATCTATGTAAGGCACCATTTTTGGGAGAAGATATAAGCTTGCTTTGAGGGTTTGGAGTGTGATTTATGATAAATCTCTTTTATTACACGTTGCTGGTTTTTACTTAATAAAGTCGACTTGTTTGGGCATATGCTAAGAGTGTTTGGAGGAGTTTGAAGTAATTATAAATCTATTGTTTTAAATTTATTAATTGTAGATATGAAACTGCATTTATTGACTCTTAAAGTGAAGAAAAAAGTGTTGGAATTGTGTTGCAGATTTTACCCTAACCCTAGCGACTGGGTTTAGGATTTTGGGGGCTGTTTCGAGGGGTTTCTAGTGCAAGAAAAGTTCTGATTTTTATTATGAATAGAAGCTCATAATTTTCCCTTTCTGCTGCACTTGGTTTCAATTCAAAAGAGTTAGTATTTTGGAAGTTATGGATTTTCAAAGTTTCAGTTAATTTTCAGCAGTATTATTTATTATTTTTACTTCTACAGAGTATATTGGATAAAGGAGTGTAAATACCGACTGATTTGCCCATCTAAACCCTCACCTTGGCTCACTCCAACCCTATTTGGGTTGTATTGAAGCTGACACTAGGGTTAGTTGAGGTAAACCTAGGAGGGTTTTATCTTCTAAGTTGTTTGTTTTGCAAGTAATTAATAATAAATCATTAATATCCCACAAGAGGATCTTACAGAGATAGAGTTGTTCTTCAGGAAAGTGTAAGCGCTTGTCACATAATTGAAGAAAGGTCTTCCGCAGTTTTGATTAACACTTCAAATTGATTGTTGACAAAGGGTATTGCATGGACGAGACTTTGATGAACCGGATCATGGGAATTTTATTTAAGGGGATTCCAACAAAAGAAAGCACGAAGGTGAGAGTAGCAAAAGGCTAGAGAAGCTCAAAGTATACAAGAAGTCTCGTGTACCGGAAAAGGCAAGCCTACATCCATTATAGAAAATTATGCCACTTTTAGACGAAGCTTCTCCAAGTCACAACTTGGAGACTTCCACAAATCCAGGACCTAAACGGATGTTATTATTCCACCATTGAATTCAACATCATTCGTATTTGTTCCTCAGTTACCTAGATCTTCACTTCCCAGGTTGCGGAAAAGTTGAAAGCACAAATGGCAAAGTTCGAGAGAACATTGTATTTGGACAATTGAAGAAGAGGGCAGCCATAACATTGCGGTGAATTCGGATGCTCAATGAAGTCGTAGCATGAGATGGTGGTACATTCAGTGACTTCTCATTCCCCAAAAAGCAATTTCTCATCTTGGTTGGCTCTGCAGTCAATTCCAGAGGCTAGAGAAGAAATCAACTTGGAAGAGAAAGACTTGAGAACTAGTTTATGATCTTGGAAGGTAAAGGCAAAAGTCTAAAAGTTGTTAAAATAACTTCAAGGTTGATTATTGAAGAATCAGGGCAGAAATTCGTTGAGTTATCGAAAGTGAAGGAAGCGAAGAAGAGAGAGCTAAGGTGCAAACATATCGCTGACTAAAGTACCATTGGAGAAAATCACCACGGAAGGATTAAAGAAGATACACGGACACATATAGACGCTTTATTCCTTAAGCTTGACTAAAGGAGAAGGAGGAAAAGATAACAGTGCAGATCTCCTAATTATGTGAGATCAACACTAAGGTTGTTAAACCTTCTTCTCGGCTGTGTTAGTGCGAGAAAATATGCACCGTTTGGTTGAAGAGATTGAAGATGCAGGAAATCGAGTCAAACCTATTTCTCAATGGAAAGAGCAAATTATTCACCAAGGAAGCGCTTGTTCGAGGGAATACCAGATGGTGGAAGTTGGAGAGTATGCCTGAGCATTATCTCGGCTAAAGGAACTAATGACAAGGATAGAAGATGAGAACATATTGTCATTGAAAGTCATGATAGAGGATACCTTAGCTACGATACATTCATTGTCAGAGGATGTGCTAATTGCATAGAAAATTGTACACGATGGATTGATAGAAAAGGAAGAAAGTTAGAGATAGCGGTTTCCTTCCGCATGAAGATCCTTAAGCTTATCTTTGAAGAGGATGCAATTGCTAGAAAGCGAGATGGGGAAGTACCGGAGAACATTCTAGGATGAATTGCCTACTTCCGTGAGGAATTTATTCTAGTTTGCGAGAACAAGATTGATTGATGTCATGCCTTTCACGTTAGATTCAATTGGCAGACTCATAAAGCTTCATGCAAATATTGAGGGGTATGGGCCTGGTTTAGAAAAGGTAAAGGCTAACATTGTTGCTTTGTCTAGAGGATTGTTGTGGTTTAAGACTGAGAAAGAAGTGGTTGCTAAAGCAGATGGGAAATTACTGAGTCACATGTTTGACAAGTATATTCAGTTTCAGAACAAAGAAAAAGCGTAGAGTATGATGGCCGACATATTGTCTTTCTTCTTCACTTCTTTCTCTTATTCTTATTTTCTTGGACAAAATTGTAAAACTAAAGTAATTGGTTAAAAGCCATTACTTTTAGTTATCTGAAAAGGCCCTTAATTGAAAATAGGTGGCAAACATGCAAAGCTTTCATTTAGTCTCCAGATGCATGTCATGTATAAAGAAGAAATTTTAGGGAAAAGATTGTCGGTTGTTTTTTTATAGCTTCTATATATGTCGGATTCAATTATTGCTTTCTTATTTGTAATTTCCTTCTATACACTATACATAAAAGAAGAACCTACGGGTTAAAGGATCAGAATTTGTAATCAGTATTCTTGAGTTCCAGACTTTGTGTTGAAACCCTTGATATCTTTTCTGAAAGCTGAGGAATTGAACAGAGGCATATTTTCGGAGAACTTTGTGTCAATGATGCATTGGCGTCCTACTTCTATGTAGATCTTTAGATAAACTTTGCATTATCTAAGATTTAGATTAGAAGCTTTACTTTGATTATGTATTGTGAGATCTATTTGTTTTATCTATGTGTATGAGACCAACTCTGTAAACTATTGGTTGGATTACACATCTTCTTCTCTTTCTTTCCGTATTCAACTATTCCCCCTTTTTGCAAATATTTCTTTACAGTTGCTTACTTGCTGCAGAATTGCTTAGCTATAGTTCATGAGCTTTGCAATTAAAGTAAAACCCTCAGATAGTTATTAGGATTCATAATTGACAAAAATCTTACACGGGAGCCTCACTGGTATATGAGGGAGATTTATTTCATGACTGCCTAGGTTTTAGCTATGCATAAAATCTAGCCAACAATAAATTAGTGGCAGCTTTGAGGATTAATTTCATCATTGTTGGGCAAGTTTGGATGCCCTAATCAGCCCTAAATGTGTGGGGCGAAATAGTAGGAGGGCCAGATTTGCATGTTTGGTAGTTTCTGTTATAAATTGGTTTACATCATCTTGTTCCTTGTATTTTTCGAGTTTGAGCATATGTCATTTTCCTAGATCGGAGTTGTGTAGAGAAAGTTATGTTATTTTGAAGATTGCAACAATTAGGGTTTCAAATTTAAATTATTTTCCAGCTGTTGTAAAATCTGATTTGAATGTGTTTAAATTCCGATTGTTTTCTTCCAATCTATCCCACCACCTTGGCTAGTTCCAACCCCATTTGGGTTCGAAATAGCTGACATTGGGATATTTTAGGTTGATGCAAAAGGGTTTATCCATTCTTTGTTTGATTTTGACAAGTATTTCTTCATTTCCTAACTTGTCTAAAAAAGGGGACATTACAATCACTCGAAATGGCCTAAATATTGCATAGAAGAATGCCCAGAAATACATATCCAGGAATGCAACGAAGCTTGGAAATTTTAGGAGATAGAGCCAAAATGGTGTGTGCATATATTCCTAGAAACATTGATGTCACTACCAAAAGCAGTGTATGTTCACCAAGAAAGAAGAAGAGAAACGTGGAATTGGGGACAAATGCAACAAGATTTTATCCAAACTTTCACTTTTGAAGATAGTAATCCTATGGTTGATATTGCTCTTCGTAGAATTAAAACATTCCTTTCTACGGAACTATTGACTCGTAAGGAGGGCCAAAATTCTCAAACCCTAGAGAAAACAATAGGAGAAACTACATAGGATACAACAAAGAAATTCATGTGACAAAGAACAAAGAAGAATGCAAAGTGAAAAGTTGTAGAGTGGGGAATAATAAAGATGACAATAACAACCAAAAAAATGAAGAGGATAACAAACTGAGTGAAATATTTGAACCAGAACATCTTCACCCAATACCACAGAAGAAAAAGAAGTGAACAATAAAGAAGAAACATAGTTGCACAATCTAAACATAGAAGAAAAAGAAGGATCCAGGATGGTTATAGACACCCGTAATAAGGAGAAGGCTAAAGTATATGATGAACCAATGCACAAGAGGGTAGAAGACATCAGACCAGCAGGAATAATAAAACTAGCTACTTTGGAGATTACTGGACGAAAAAGGAGATGTCAGAAATATTGCAATTATTGTGAGACTATGAAGATGTGTTCCCTACAAAATTTAGTGAAATAAAAGGAGTGGATCCATCAATCGGTGAAATGCGCATCGAGTTGAAAGAAGGAGAAAAACCTATAAAGAACAGCCATACAAATTGAATCCGAATATGAAAGCCAAAGTAAAAGCAGAATTGGATCGGATGATAGAAGCAAGTCTAATATACCCAATAGAAAAATCAGATTGGGTAAGTCAATAGTCACCCAACCCAAGAAAATGGGAGAAATCAGAATTTGTGGAGACTATAGGGCTCTAAATGATGCATGTGTTAATGACCCATTCCCAACTCCATTCACAGATGAAATTTTGGAAGCAATAGCGGGACATGAAGTATACTCTTTTATAGATGGATTCAGTGGCTATCATCAAATCCCAATTGCACAAAAAGATCAAGCTAAAACCACTTTCACAACCGAATGGGAAAGCTTCGGATATAAAGTCATGCATTTGGGTGAAAAAGCACTCGCATGATCTTTTCCCAAGCTATTGTCATTGCATTCAAAGATTTCATTCATGACTTCCTAGAAGTATACTTGGATGATTGGGTTATATTCTCCTTGTTCAAAGAACACGTATACAAGGTACACTTAATGTTTGAAAAAAGTAGAGCTTCGTGAATTGCATTAATGGTGTCCCTAGATTTCACCCTGAAATCTGAGACTACCCCATGTAAAAAAATTTGTACTTTTAAAATAATGGGTCATTTTGTGTTTTTATTGCCAGAAAATGCTTGTATTGCGTCAAGATATTCCCAGAGAGTCATATGAGCCAATTTCGACAAATACCTAGATGCCCAAACGCGTTTTATCCCTTCGCCAAGGTTTGTCTGCGGGAAATTTTTATTTAATTATTTTAAGCCCCATTTGAGGAAAATTGTGCTCCGGTTTAACCCTGTTGTGGTCTTACATGTCAATATTCCCATATACCAGTAGGGTTTCCACCAGTAATGAATCCTGGGCTTTATCTGTGACTTCTGGCAACGTTTTGCGTTTTTGGTGTTTTCTCATTTTGTTTTCTGTGAAATTTCTCTAGGTCAATTCCTTTTAGGTTTAATCGTTTTCTTGCCTGGAGTATCTGGAGATCATCTATGGACATCATGCCAAAAGGAATTTTCCACAAAAGGTCTGGTTCTCTCTAGAAAGACGAAGTCGTGCACAGAAAATGCCTCTTCTGGGCAGGTAGCATTTTTGGGAAAAGAAGGTTTTAAGCTACAATGGGATTTTTGGTGATAGCGAGCGGTGGGAATTTTGTACACTGCTGAAGAAGGTAACTTTTCCTATGGAAGCAACGCCACTTAAGTCACTGATGGGAAAATTAAAGGCGCGAGGCAGACGGGAATTTCTTACCTGCCTTGCAGAGTGAAAATTCCCATTGTGAAATAAAAGAAAATTGCTTAAAGCATTGATGGGAATTTCTTACCTGCCTTGCAGGTAAAAAATCTCATTATGAAAGTCAAACAGCTTAAGTGGATCATGGGATTTTTGGAGCTGCGGTGCAGGTGAATAATCCCATTAGAAATTGACTTTTAAAAATAGAATTCACCCTTGCCAAAAAGTGCGACCCACCTTGGGTGAATAATAATGCATTTAATAATATTTATTAATGTTTATTCACCCAATTTTGGTGCCCAAGCATGAGGAAAAGTCAATGCATGATGAAAGGATAAAGAAGATTGGAAATAGAATTCTAAAATTAAATAAATTTAATTTATTTAATGTAGCCCCCTCTCATGCAAAAAAGTGCGACCCATATTGAGGAGAAACAATACTTTTTAAAGTATTAATTAATGGAATTAATTCCTATTTTTGGTGCATAAGGTCAAAGCACACTGTGAAGTCAAAGTGGACTGGAAGTAAAAAGCTAAAATTAAATAAATTTAATTTATTTAATGGCAGCCATGAGCATGCACAAAATAGGCGCCCAAATTAAAGAGAAAAGCATGATTTTTAATTAATTAATTGCCGGAAATAGGAAGGGCAATTATTAATTATAGAATGATGAAGGTTATATAAGCATGGGCTGCCATATTAATGGAGTTATTAATTCTTTAGCAAAGGAGTGCAGCCCAGGCAATTTTGGCGCCCAAAGGAGGAATTTTGCTCGAGAAGGTGTTTTCACTACTCGGAAAGCTTCAAAGTTTGGCGCCTAGGTTTGAAGGAGCTTGATTTAAGTCTGATTAATTGTCTGCATAGTGGTACAGGTGCTCAGGTGAAGTTGACAATATTCATGCATGCTTTGCATGCAAACAAAACCTCAAATTTTGGGGCAGCAGGCTTGATATATGCAGATTTTTATAATTAAAATCAAGTGTTCATGTTCGGTTGCCGTCTTTGTCTAAATTAATTGCAAGTATTCATTACAGGTGCTTATATAAGAGAAAAGGAGCTTAAATCAATGTCCAATACATTGAACATATCCTCAAATCTGAAGAAATCTCCAGATCTGCACCGATTGTAAAGAATTCGCCGAATAAAAAGAAAAAGAGTTGCTCAGACAAAGATTGCTCTGACCATGGTGAAGCATGATGAAAGAAAAGGATCAGCAAAATCATGTATAGCTTCCAGATTGAGATCTAGATCCAGATCGAGAATCATGCATAGCTTCCGAGATCCGAGATCCATAATTGCAAAGGCTTCATCCTCTTGTTTGAATGCAGCCCATGAAAAAGTCGGTGCATGGAGAATTCCTTCAAGACATTGTGCATGTTCTCCCAATCTTCGGTTGAAACCTGCATTGAATTTACATTCACCCGGAGTGCTTTCCAGAATTTTTAATTGCCCATATGCAATTAAAAATAAAAATAATGAGTTATTTACCGCAAACATTGCATTGATACATGTACTGGAGAAGAACTACAAAAGCTTCGAGGATAAGAGGGAAGACATGTCAAAGGCAATACCAGGAAGAAAATCACAATCACTTGCTTCCAGATCCAGCCTCTTCTAGATCCAGTTTGGTGAGAATCAAAGGCAAAAGAATCAGCTGCATGCAGAATATGAAAAAGGACAAGACTACAACTTTCCTCTTTCTTCTTCTTTCTCTTATTTTCTCCAACAAAGTAATTGAGCGATCAATTAAATTATTAAACTTAAGTGATTGGTTTAAAAGCCATTACTTGAAGAAGTCAACTACTTGGAAATAGGTGGCAAACATGCAAAATAGAAGGTTTTATCTTGATTAAAAATCATGCATGTCATACAAAGAGGAATTCAGGAAGGAGATTGCCATTTGTTTCCTTTTTGACTTCCACATGTGTCAATTTGACTAAAAACTTCATATTTGTAATTTCCCCTTTACATGTTATAAGTAAAGGAAGAACCTACGGGTTTAAGGATTGGAATTTGTAAGCAGCATTCTTGTGTTCCAGACTTTGTGCTGAAGCCCTAATAGCTATTTGAAGCAAAGGAATAGAAAGGAGCAGATTTCCGGAGAACTTTGTGTCACGGTGCATTTTGTTTCTAGCTTATTGTCTTAGATCTATTTATAAACTTTGTGTTATCTTAGATCTAGATTTGAAAGCTGCCTTTGCTTAAAATTCTGAGTGTTAATATCTATTGGTCTTGTCTATGTGCATGCAATCAACTCTGTAATCTATTGATTGGGTTGCACATCTTCCCTCTTTCTTTCCTGTGTTTTTATTACTTCCTTCTTCTTTAGATATTTCCCTTTCTTTAAACAGTTGCTTACTTGCTGCAAAACTATACAGCTATGGTTCATGAGCTGCATGGTTAAAGTAAAACCCATAAATAGATACTAGCATACTTTATTGACAAATCTTACACGGGAGCCTCACCGGTAAATGAGGGAGATTTATCTTATGATCGCTAGGTTTTTAGTTATGCGAAAATTTAGCCAACAATTAAATTTGTAAAAAAGTTTTTCCTTTACACCATTTGGAGTGTTACTTGGGCACGTAGTATGTAAAGAAGGAATTTTGGTTGATCAAGCAAAAATAGTTGTCATAATTGTACTCAAACCACTAACAACACACCCTCAGAGGTCCGCGCATTCCTCGGACATACAGGGTATTACATAAAATTTATCAAAGGATATGCAAGCATAGTACAACCAATGGAGAAGTTGTTACTTAAGGGTGAAAATTTTGAATGGACAATCGAATGTCAAAATGCATTCACACAAAACAGAAATTGGTTAGTGCGCAAATACTAGTATTTTCAAATTGGTCAAAGCTTTTCCATGTGCATGTGATGCATCAGGTAACGCAATTGGTGCAATTCTAGCTCAACCAGGGGTAGGAGGGATAGACCATCCAATTCACTTTGCAAGTGGGAAATTGTAACCCATCAAGAGAAACTACACTACTACAAAACGGGAAGCTTTAGCCATGATCTTTGCACTCCAAAAGTTTAGGCAATATCTGTTAGCAACTAAATTTGAAATTTTCACATACCACTAGGCATTCCAATATATGGTGAATAAGCCGCTCATGGGAGGTAGGATATTAAGATGGTTGATGTTGTTCCAAGAATACAATTTAAAACTAAATATGAAACCGGGAAGAGAAAATGTAGAACCAAATCACTTGAGTCGCATAAACACAAAAGAACTAGAGGAATTAGATGAAGATTCCCCATATGAACACTTATTTCGTGTTATCGCAATACTAAAGCAATTGGAAGAAATTGTGAAGCTCTTTACGGTGGGAATTTTTCCACGACACCATACAGAGAAAGAAAAGAAACAATTGATTATAAAGGCCTTACCATATACTATCATCAATGGATTTTTGTACAAACTAGGCAAGGATGAAGTATTGCACGAGTTGCACTAGAACATGAGAGAGAATTATTATGCGCGAAGCTCATTAAGGCATTGTCGAAGGACATTTTGCAGGAGAACTCACTGCGAAAAAGATATTGCAAAGCGAAATTTGGTGGCCAACCTTGTTTCAAGATGTGCATCATATGGCAAAGCATTGCGACATTTGTTAGTGAGTGGGGAAACCAAATCAGAAGGATGAAATGCCTCTTAATCTCGTGTTAGCCATGCAACCATTTGAGCAATGGGGAATAGACTTCATTGGGCCAATTCACCCTCCATCAAGAAGGTCCAGAACAAGATATATAATCACAACGGATTACTTTACAAAATGGGTAGAAGTTACTGCCTATAACAAATCGCGCAGTGTTAAGGGACACAACTAAATTCCTATATGAAAACATAACTAGATTTGGATGTCCACATAAACTAGTAAGTGATAGGGACACATTTTTGAACAATACCATCAAAATCCTCACAAAAGAATTTATGATTGTGCACCACAAAAGTACAACATATCACCCACAAGCGAATGGACAAGCGGAATCTACAAACAAAGTTCTAGAAAAGTCTTAACAAATATCTACAATGTGCAAAGGGATGATTGGGAAGATCGAATACCCGCAATCCTATGGGCATACAAAACCAACTATAAGAGAAGTACAAGACAGACACCATTCCAATTAGTTTATGGAATTAAAGCAATCATACCAATATAATATATTTTACCAAGCCTTTGTATTGCAATAATTACGCGATTGGGAAACAAAGAGTCTATTGAAAATAGGTTGTTAGATTAGACAAAAATGGAGGAATACAAGGCAACAACGCAATGGAATCAAGAAGCACACAAACAAACCCAGAAAATCTGGCATGACCGCAATCTACGCAACAAGAAATTCCAAACAGAACAATGAGTTTTGGTGTATGAAAGCTTGGTTAAAGAACACCCAAGAAAATTGCACATAAGATGGAAAGGCCCGTATATCATCCATCACATCACGAAATAGGGCACTATAATATTGCGGGATCTACAAGGAAACATATTTCCTAGAAGAATAAATGGATGTAGGTTGAAAGCCTACAATGCATAAATTGTACAAGGTGTCAAAATAGATAATAAGTGCCTCAAAGACAAGTGGTTAGAGAGTAGGAAGTTGTTCAAATTTTTAAGTTTTGTAGATTAGATGTTTGTATAATTAATCTAGTGTATGTGAGTGTGTATAAGTTAAAAAGGATTCAAACGAGATCACCATTGAACACAACGCGATGCAAAAAGGGTAAAAAGGAATGAATCCAATAAGTCCAGGAAATCTGCACAATAAACACGAAAGAAACGGAAACAGAAAGCCAAGTTTAAAATTTTGAACATAACAAAAGCAACAATCCAACTAGCAAATCGAATGACGCATTAAATGCCTAAGCTCCCACGGCAAATGAAATCTCCAACAAACAAAAGCAATTAAGGAGGTAGATTAAGTGATCAATTCAAAAACGACCACTTAGAAATCACTAAAGATATAAACAAGAAAATCAGTTTACCAAGAAGTCATTTGCTAAAGAAAAGCAAACAAGAAACAGGAGCAAAGTGCTAACAAAGAGAAAGTTCAAGGAAATAACAAGTTAACCAGACAGAGAAATGGATAACTTCAATAGACCTACTGGCCCAGCAATTCAAGGAATGATACAAGAACAAGGATTTACATTCCTTTCCCTATTGGATGCAAAATAAGAAGACATGTGGATCTTTGCAATGCTCGACAGCTAGGTGGAGTGACCCACCTCACCAAGGGATAGCAGAGGTGCCCTATAAATTTGGGGGCGGGGGTAGCCGAAAGCCGAAGCGAGAAGCCGTCACAATGGCAGATGTGCCCAAGGACCTAGTTCGAGGAACGATTACGCACAGGATCGCAATAAGGCCTTACTGGGAGACCATCCCGAGCTCATGCAAACAATCATGAGCAAATACCACAATGAAGCCATATGGTTCTCTAAGAAGGAGGTCGTTCCCATTAAGCATAGCCATAGTTTCCTAAGTCACAGGTCTTCCAAGTGGGGTATCTCTACTCTGTCATACAAAACCACCAAACCACTTGGAAAGTGACAAAACCGTGATTGTCATGGTCATTTGTGCAAAGGGAAAGGCATTCCATTGGGGGCCATCACAAATCACGCAGATCAAGATTCTGGCAAAAATCATAGCGGAACGATATTGGCAGGCAAGCAAGGGGAGTAAACAAGCATCCCTGGGAGTTGTGGACATCACAAGAATGTGGGACGACAACGCAAAGTTCAGCTAGCCTGAACTTCTCGCACATGAACTTAATACAAATGCACAAAAGATCATCGGAAAGTGTTCCAAGATCGGTGGCTCATCATTTTTCTTTGTTCCACACACTCGAAGGCAGCGAGGGTGTTATAGAAGTAGAAAATGAGTACTTCCCACAGGAGAGATTTGTGTAGTTTATCCCAGAAAAACCCTACACAACTTTTGAAGACACACAATTATTGGGAAGTCGGCTAGCAAAAATCAGAGAATAGCTTAGCGCAAACCGCCATGTACCCAAGGAGGTAAGAACGCATACACGACCCCTTATGTCAAGATCACTATGTTGCATGATGCGATTGTTACCACCTGGAAGTTGCACCCTGATAGAGAATGGTGTGTACTCTCTCTCCTATTGACAAAATTGGAACACCTCAAGGTCTGTGGGTAACCTATGTCCGAGGTGAACCTCTCTGGAGAGGGTTGGTTCCCTTGTGAATCACCTAAAAACAAAAACTTTAACAAGGAAAAGGGAAAAGGAAAATGGGAAAAGGGAAATAAGGGTGATACACCAATAATTTAACACATGCATGTACTTCTACACACAGGGAAATCAAAGATCCACACACCTGCACAACTCTAAGCTATTTTGCATAATAAATTCAAGGGTTTAGGAGAAAGGACAGCGGTAGAGGGAGTAAATTCCACACTAAAGCAACACAATATTCCTATCAAACACAATGAAAAATCAGAAAAAACAATAGTATGAGAGGGCAAAAATGGAGCTTTTTATTTAGAGGTGCAAGTACAAGGCTAGAATTTGCCAGAGCAAATCAGCCCACAGTGTGTCTCATTTTTACAATGCAAAAAACCTTCCTCTATTCAAGTCAACAGTTGTTGTTAATAGACTGTTGTCTATTTTAATTTTATTTGATATTTTTATCCCTGCATGCTGCTGCTAATAGACTGCAACAGCTGCATGCTTTATTCAGTTAACTCTATTTGGCTTCACTCCCTTTTGGCGCCAAAGGTAAGATAGACTGTTGCATGTTTTTATTTAATTTATTTCCATCCCATGCTGCTGCGCCAAACTCTGTAGACTGTTGTTTCTTCATTTTTATCCTTTTGTTTTTATCTGTTTTTTGTCTTTTCCACAGTTTATCCTTTTGTTTTATCTTTTTTTGTCTTTTCCACACTTCCTTTGGCGCAGACTTCTCTGACTTGGAACAGCTCTTTTTATTTATTTATTTTTGATTTTGTCCTCTTCCAACCTTTCATGCATTCCTAAAAATAGATCTAAACTTCTATTTTTAGCACTTCCATTTTTAGCCAAACACTATTTTTAGCACCAACTATTTTTAGCCAAATGCTATTTTCAACGAATGCTATTTTTAGTGAATACTATTTTTAGCCACGCTTCCACTTCAATTGCTATTTTTAGCAAACTTCTATTTTAAGCTAAACGTTATTTTTAGCCAAGCTAAAAATAGCCAATCTTCCAAAAATAGCCAATCCTTTGCGTGAAAAATATGGTAACAAGGATCATATTAAGATCAAAAGTTATCAATGCCAAACATTGCCAAACATCCAAAACCACTTCCCATTCTTCATTAACATGGAAATAGCCAAGGTCGAACTAAGTAGACAACATGGCATGATTCCAACAAACATCCGACCATTACGCACACAAGGCCCAAAGAAACTAGTGAGGGAGAGCTATAGATGGGAGCAGCCAAGCAAGATCAACCCATAGAGCAATTCAAAGGGGACGAGTCAACAAGGGAGGCTAAACTGAAAAGAAGGAAGAAGTCGATCATTGCACCAACATGAAGACATCGCCAAGGACAGAAACACACCCCAAGTTACCAAGTTGGTTTGCCAATCTGGATTTTCAACAAATGCAAATTGATAGAGATAGAACGCGTGCAATCGCAATTTCATAAATGGGCACCAAAATGTATCTTCCCGGAGGAATGAGAATGGTACACCTAGAAAGCTATCGCAACGGAAAAGGCCACAACCAAGAAGCTCAAGAAAAAGATGGGGTCGAACTTCTATCGATGCCGAAGTCTCTTGTGATCAATGTAGGACGAGAGGATGTGACACAAGAACAACTGGTGTGCAACATTAAGGAGGGTCTAAAGGACCACATGCTTGACGTAGCCACGCTAGAGGAAGAATTCTTAGTCTCCCCACCTAAGAAGAAGAGAAGTGAAACAAGCCCTTACAAAGTGGTGCAATTGCCTACAGCCGAAGAACCATCTTAAGTATGGGTGTCAAGACACACGAGAAGAGCCTCGCTTACATAGGAGGACATACAACAGCAAAACACAACTGCATGGAAGGGGCAAGAAATCTTATTGATGACAGGGAACTAAGAACGCAGAAGAGATAGGAAGTCAAGGAGAAAAGAAGAATCAAAAGCACAGTCCCTAAAGCTGCAATCCAAATACCAAGCACACCTCCTCCTCCTCATCTCCACAAGAGGTAAATAACCCATCCAAAACTGGTGCTACAAAATCCCTTTCAAGGGCTGAAACTGAAGAAAAGAGGGAACCACACAATCCCAAGTGAAGTAAATTCTGATTTTTATATCAGCTGTAATATTTCTCAAAACCCTAGCAGTGAATTGTATAGGAGCTTAAATTCACCAAATAACCATGCACAACAGCTAAAAAATAATTTTAAATAATTATTTTAAGTACGAAGACAATTATCCATCCAATTTGCATCAAAGAAATGGAAAAAAACCAGCAATAACACCCAGCTGTAATAAAATTTATGACAGTAGTAGGGCAGCCACAACCAAGGGCTGAAAATGATAGATAAACTCCTCCAAAAATAGCTAAATTATGGATTCCAACCTTATAAATTATGGAAAATCAGAATATCAAAGAATATATGAATTATGTGCCCTAGAAGGCACCGAACCACCACCAAACCCTAGTCGCTCCCCTAGGGAAGAGCTCCAAAAATCATGCAAAGCTTTTGTAATTCTTCTCCTTGATGTCCTTGATCCAAATCAACAAAGAGTCTTCAATAGAGATCTTCAATCCACCCAAAATGGAGAGTTTTCATTCTCCACCAAGCCACAAGGAAGGTTTCCGTCCTCCTTGGATGCCACACAAGAGGGTTTTCGTCCTCAAGTGGAAAGGTATTGAGCAACTTGCCCAACAAACCAATTGTAGATGTAAATGCACCAAAGATGGTCTTCAAATGAAGTCATACAATCCCTTTTATACTCCTTGTTTGGTGCCAAAGGCCAATTAGATGAGGACCGACCTCTTAAGCTTCACTTTATCTTTTAATTTGCCTCTTTAATTCCTCCAACCCAGCCGACCTGCCTCATAAAGGAAAAACACTAAAAGAAAACATTAAATCTAATAAAAGAAAACTGAACTGAAGTGCAATTTTTCCCTTGTTCACTTATTCTTCTTCGCCACAGGCAGGGAGTGGCAAGAAGTCTTCATTTGGCCTCAATTTGAAAAAGGGGACATTACGGGCGAAATGGAAATGCCAAGTGCGCAAACAATCCAAGAACAAGAAGCCATCACTGTAGACGGTGCGTAGTCGGTGGAGGAACCAAGACAAAGAACTAGTCAAGAAGAGGATGCATCCGAACAACGCTAAATTCAAAAGGAAGCTGAAGAACGGCTGTACAAACAACAAGCTGAAGAGCAGCAAAGACAAAAGGAAGAGAGTGTGCACAATGAACAGGAAGAAGAGCAGAAAAGATAGAAATTGTGCAAAGCCGAAGCACAAAAGGCCATGGACATGAAAAGGAAGCAAGAAAAAGAAGAAAAGAAGCAGAGAGAAGAAAAGCAAAGAGAGGAAGAAAAGAAGCAAATAGAAGAAGAGGAAGCACAAGCTAAGGACGAAGAAGAGGAGAAAGAAAAGAAAGCAAAAGAAAGTAGAAGGAAAGAAGAAGAAATAAGAAAACAAGAAGAAGATGAGAGCAAAAAAAATGAAAGCTACAAGAGCAAACAAGCTCATGGAGATAAAGGAAGCATACGAAAAATCTGAGGCCGAGATATTCATCTCAGCAACAATCGAGACAAAAGAAGCAATTAAGGGAGATGCGCAAGCGTTTGGGTGGACAACACAATCAATGGCACCAACACGAAAACGCAAGCTAAATCTCCCTTCATCCCATGTTCGCAGTGTACTCCCACAAATTGCCTAGACAACTGCATAGGCTACAACAGCCTAGTCTACAATTAACACAGTGGAAGTAGATTTGGAGCAATTACCATTACAAACACAAATCGAAGGAGTACATACACTGCAAGAAAATATTTGAACAACCGCACTGCAGATGGCCCAGCAAAAGGAGAACTTGGAGAAGACACTGCGCAATCTAAGGTCATATGTAATGTCCCCTTTTTCAAGCTAGTCACTATGGAAGATCTTATGCCCACTCCTCTTCCTCTGGACATCAACGAAGGAGCAAACGAGGGAACTTGCCATGGTTGTAAGTGATGTACCTTCATAATTAATTATTTAATTTACTAAATCATGGCATTGGAATGGTTTGATTAGGGGAGAGAAGACTTAGCAAGGAGAATTTCTATTTCTTCGTGATGTGGTCGGTCTTCTTAAGTGAAGATTAAAAAGTGCATTAGGAGGTTAGCCATGAGGATTGGGCCTCTAATTCATCCTTGGTGCCAAAGAAGGGGTACTTAAGGAGGATCAAATGGAGGAAGAGAATCATCATCTATCATCTATTTGGACATTTACTTGGAGTGAAGCTTGTGTAGCTTTTCTTCTTGCCATTGAAGGACGAAAACCCTTCCTTGGTCACCTATTGAGGACAAAACCTTTCAATAGGATCACACTTGGGGGCGAAACCCTCATTTGTGCATTGGTGGCTTCATACGGAGGTCACAAGTGAGCTTTAAGGAGGATTTCATATTTATTTCTTCCCTTCTAACCCTAGGCGACTTGCTTGGGTGAAGGGTTTGATATCATCTAGGGCACTTTTGGACAATTTGAGTTGATATTATTGTTCTTCATATTTTATAAGGCTGGAATCTACAATTTGGTGATTTTGGAGAGGTTTATGAGCTATTTTTAGCCCTTGATTGTGGTTTCCCTGCTATTGTCATTAAATTAATTACAGTTGGGTTTAATCTCTTATTTCCTCTATTATTTTGATGTAATTTGGATGGATAGATGTTGTCGTGCTTGAAAGAATTATTTAGAAGCATTTTCAGTTGTTATTGCATGGTTGTATGATGATTTGAAGTGCCTATGTAGTTCACTTCCCTAAAAGACTGATTATTGATTGCTCGAATAGGGTTAAAGTGTGTTTCCAATCATTTTCAGATTGATGCTTGTTGGTTGATGGTGTATTTTCAGATTTGATTCATTTGGGATTTTGGCCAAACCCTTATTTTCAGTTTTAGCCCTAGAAAGGGACATTAGATCGTATGTCGGACAACATTGTCCTAAGTTGTTCACAAACACCATAGGCAACCAAGTCATCAGCGAAGCAATGCAGATAACACTTCGTTGACAAGTTGGTGGACAACTAGAATGACAATGAAGTAGAGAAAAAATTGCAGCACAAGTAACCAACGCCAAACAGAAGTAAAACAGCTATAATGATACTCAATGAGTATGTCAAAATGCTAAAGGAGGCCAAAGCTCGAGCGAAACAGCTAACATTCAAGCTCTTGGATTACAATACAAATTTGTAGGCTACAATGAGAGATAATAAGAATGATATGAAGCAAATACAAAACTACACCAACAGATGCTAACAGGGGCAAAGGATCAAAAGCTTGAAACAACTTTACGGTCATCATCAAAGCCAAGGATAGTCAAAGTGCGACGATCGGGATTGGGAACAAAATGCAACAAGGAATACTTTCACAGGGGTTCAAGCACACGAATGAGAGACCTGATCTGGAAACACTCATTCAAGATATCCCGACAACTATTTTGATTCACGACCAAGCTTCCTAAAGCAGCCAAGGACAATCAGCTATATGAAGTAATGCATGTACTGCGCAATGCAGATGTACTACGGAAGAATAAATGAAAACTTTGCAGATTGGAATATGACAAGGCAAACCTAGAAGTAATTTTCCTAACTACGTAGGAAATGAAGGACACACCAAGGTTCGGCTCTGTCGATATACTTCTTCGAAGAGCCAAGGCCGCACTCATAATGCCACCACCACCATTCACCCTCGCAATCAAACCGAGCAAACGAAACAGCAGAAGTAGACCGGGCATCATCGGTAAACAATGAGGATCACAATTTTGCGGAAGGTAATTAGGTAAAGATATTAAATACACAAATTTTTTGTATTTGTAAGCAGGCCCGCATAGTCTGAAAAACCTGCAAGGGCAGATTATGAGGGAGTTCCCATAGATTGAAAATCTGAAAGGGCGGTCTATTGGGAAGTCTACTTAATGGAAAACCCGAAAGCATGGTTAAGTAGTGCGCAGAGGATAAATACCGTAAACGGCGTCATTTGTGTCGATCGCAAACAAAGTAAGTTACAACACAACGCAATCACCACTTGGCACTGGATAGAAGAAAACACCGAGACAAGTCCCCAGCAATTCGAATCAAGTTTCGTCTCAAGGACGAGACAACTATTATGTCCCGGAAAGTGTTGGATAAAAAATGTAATAGTAAGTCGACATGGCTATAGTTCATGATTCCGCAATCCTTTTGTATGTATATAGTAGTATAAGACAAAAGCTAGAATGTATACCTTCTCTACACACAGGTAGAGAATATGAAAAGTCTCTAAATATATGATAAGGACATGAAAGGACTGGTAATTCAACAATCGGTCGCATTTTTTATAAAGTTATATAATCCTGTTTGAAAGAGGTTGATCTTGGATCCTAATAGAAAGTACTTCAGTATAATCCCTTTTTCCATCTATGTTCTAATATAGCTCTATTTAATTCTAATTGCATTATGGGATTTCTGTGATATGGTTCTCTTTTCTTGAACTCTTTGTATATACATTCAATTATATCCGATGCTTTAATCTAGACTACAAACTATTGCAAGTTACGATGTCGTAATCTCGGAACCTCTACTAACAATTTCCAACCAATAATTTCATTTGTCCAGTCAGCTATGATTTCTGCAATTTATTTGTAAAAATCATCTTGGGTTTCAGTTGAATAATTTATATATTTTATGCTTGTCTTTTCTTGTTAATTAAGTTCAATAAATCTGGGTTTTGTACATTGTATTGTCATATTTTCATAATAAAAGGGTAATTTTAGAATTTTTAATTTTCTTCCATAAGGGTTTGCTGTAAAAATTCAGAATTCATTAATTTTCCCATAAAGGGAGTTACAAACAACCCATTTATAGCCTAAGATGGTCTTGAATTATCATCTTTTTCGATTTTTTTAGCTCAACTTATAATACTACTTAACATGCCAATTCATGGGGCTGAGCTTAAAAACTACATGATGATCCATAAACTGAATTAAAGCACAATATCCTTATCTATTTAGATGCATGTCTTGTATTCATTCTTGAAATCTAAAGCTTTCATAACTTTTTTAGTTTGTTACGTAATACACAGATTTAACTACCTATTTTTTTAATCATTTATCTTAGGTCCCCTAGCAGTGCTCTATCAATAACTCTAACACCAGTGTATTTTCTAATACAACACAGCAATAACTAAATGTACAAAGCATCTATGCCATTATAAGTTATCTCATAGAGAATCAAAAACAAATATTGAGAACAGAATCAACCATTCCTTAATCTTTAATCTTAAAAATATAAATCAAATATAACTTCTTTTACTTGATAGACAAGAGGAGAACCCTGGAATTCTTTGTCAAAGCATTGTTCTTGCAAGATGGTTCGAATCTTCATATGTCCCCATTTTTCCATCTTAGGACCTTGATGATATCCTGGAACAGATGCTACCAAACGCACCTGAAACAAGCAAAAGATGGAAATAAGTTACCAAGTCATATCAAATCATGTCGTTACTTTGGAATCTAAATCTGAGAAGCCCGTTAAATGTGCATCTAAAAACAAATTACCTTAAATGTAGAAGTTGTGCAATCAATACAATTCTCAAGTCATTGCCAGCAACACCAATCAGAGATAACAAAGAATGCATCACAACAATACTTCAATTACATATTACATTGTACATAAAATGTTAGTCAACAAGCAAGTTGCAGATTGGTGAACATCTGAAATATCCCTTGTGGGATGCCACTCTAAAAGGCACAAAATATATAGAAATTGCAGCAAAATAAATTTCTAGTTTTTGCAGAAAATGACCAGCTAGGGTAGCAAACTGTATTTGATTGATATCTCACAAAATACTTGCCCAAAATGCATGATATTTTAAAGGAGCTTGCAACAATGATAATAAACATTAGAAAAATATTTTTAGAATTTGTTGATTAATAATAAACTGCCATAAAACTTCAAAAGCCGTAAACAGTTGGAAATCTTTACAAAATCATATCTTTCCAAATATAAGTGATAAAATTCTAAAAATTTGGAAATAACATCTACTAACAATGCAAATGAAAACCCAACCTCCAGATCTGGAAATGGCACACTAAAAACCCTCCAAAAATTGCTGCAAAATCCCAAAATAGGTTGTCCCCTTGGAAAGTGGCCAAAAACCCTCAAAAATGTCTCCAAATGTGGTGCCAAAACCTGCTCTAATTGCTGCAATAAATCAGATCTGAAAACTCTCGATTTTCTAAACAAAAGCCCCAAAAATCTTCCAAAATCCTTCTCTGAAAATTTTAAAATTAATCTTTGAAAATCAGCCCTGAATCAACTCCAAAATGACAAACTAGATTGGATCTTTCACCACCGAAGAGTGCCCTACTAGCTAGGAATGGATCTCTAACCACCGAAGGTAGGGATCTTGTGGGATCTTACTCAACAAGCTAGAGAATAGCAATCAGCAGTTGCTCAAAGAAAATCATAAGTGTGTATGCAAGAATGAGCTCTCTTTCTTCCCAAACTCTTCTTATGTCATTCTCCCAAGCAACAAGTGACCCAAAAAGGCCCCAATCGACCCCCTCTAGAGATAATCAAAAATCATAAAGTAACTTAAGTTACTTTTCCCCCTTCAAGTCGCCATAGGGACATAAGTGACCCCAATGAAGAATTATAACATTAAAGTGTTATGAGGTCCCCCTTAACGACAAAACATAACATCTAGCCCCACCAAGCCACTTAAAATTCATGTCAATGCAAAATTATAACAAATAAGCAAGGTGGTAGCAAATATCCATACCCAATAGCCTCCAGAGTCTTTAGCCCCTTGGGTATGACCAAGGCTAAGACTAAAAATTGGCCCTTAGGCCCTCGGTGAAGGAAAGGGGACATTACAACGCCTTGCCTTTTCTTATTGTTGTTAATCCAGGTTACACTTTTTCATCTGCAGTAATCCATTCAATTTTTGAGCAATGCAAAAATACATATTGATTAAGTGATTCTTCTTGTTTGTCAATACATATTATGTTTTCATACCTCAAGGGAAACACAATTACACAAAGTGGCAGCCTACAATCTACAATCATTTCTCATGTCAATGAATAACATTTTACATTTTATTCAAGTTTATTTTATGAATTTACATGTTTTTCAATAGTGATAAAGTTTCCGAGAAATGCCGAGTAATTTCCTTATAACTTTCGAGTCCCAAGTACAAATTTTTGAACTATGGTACTAACTAACAAGCTATTTCCAACATTCCAACTCCCCCACCAATACAAACATAGGGAGAAGGGAACATTACACACAAACTAGAATCACACATACTCTAATGTGTAATGTCCTCTTTTTGGGACATTAATTCATTAAAATATTGGAGACCTTTAATCCACCCTTCCCATGGATTAAAGGATAAAATTTGGGAATATGGCATTACTCTTTTTATTTTTAAATTAAATAATTAATTATCCTCTTATGTTTTTATTTAAAATATTAAAAAGAGGAAATTAATGTTTTAATAGGAGTGTGAATTTTCAGGAAAGAGGACCATTTTAAAAGTAACTCTCCTACTTAGAGAATTGTGCCCAAAAAAGAAGGGAAACTTGGAGTTTGAAATGCGAAAGATAAATAAGAAGATGGTGGCGACCCCTTGGGGGCATGTTGAAGTTTTTATTAAAATATTTTCATGCTTGAAGAGGGATGTATGCCCATGAGATCTCATAACAAAGGTGTTTCTTCAACACCGGCTTATTTTGGAGAGCGTGAGCCTTCTTGCAATCATTGTTGAGTGAATCTATGCATTGTTTATCTATTCTAAGCATTGGCGACTTGGTTTAGAGGATTGGCACATTTATTTGGGGTCTAAATCTGCATGTTATTGAAGAGTTTATGGTGTTTTTGTTACTGCTGCAATTATTTTTGCCATAGCGACTTGGATTGGAGCTTGTTTTATCATATTTTGATGCCATAAGAGCTAGATCTAAAATTTGTTGTGTGTTAGTGATTATTTCTGAGCAAGGGGCAGTTATTTTGGAGTGTTTGGTGGCTAGAGAAGTGCTGGAAATTATTTATTTAAACTTCTTTAACCCCAGTGAACTTGAACTGAGATTTCGGGTATGTTTTGGTGAAGTTTTATTACTCAAAAAAATTGTTTAATAGTGCATTGGAAAGCCCTTAATTTCTAGTTTATTATGCATTTGATTTCATACAAAAACATTGAGTATTGAAGAAGATATTAATTTTTGAAGTTTCAGCTGCTTGAGTGCCATTTTTATTTAATATTTGTTCAGTAAAAATTTGAACTGGAAAAGATGAGTTTCCAATTAGTTCTCCCATCTAACCCACTACCTTGGCTAATTCCAACCCCATTTGGGTTGTAATTAAGCTGACATTGGGTTATTTGAGGTTGGATTAAGAGGATCTCATCCTTCTTAGTTCGATTTGGTGTTGAGAGTGTTGCAAATTTCTATTTGTCCCTAAAGGGGATATTACAGTGGTATCAGAGCATCTTTCCTCTACTCTTGTGGGGGTATTTTTGGATGCAAGGAAACAAAGAGTTTTTGTTCTACAAAAGGAGAAATAAGGGATCAATGGAGGACGGGGCTTTCACTTCGGATCAAGTGAAATTCCTTCAAGAGTTGATGCAGAATTGTGGCATGGAGCTTCAAAAGACTATGAGTGAGCAAATGTCTAAGCTTATAAAGGATGCTTTGGGTAAGGGCAAGTCTCCTAACTCCAATGGAGAAGAGAGCTCACATAGTGGGGAAAGAAACTCTACACAACCCCCTCCCAAGTTCTTCAAAGGTATCTTCTTACCTAAGGAAAACAATAATTGGAGAAGAAGAACCCACGTTGGTTGAATTGATTGATGCTCAAAGACTTGAGTATGGTTCCTTGAGTCAAGCTACAAGGGATATGTTGGGATTTGATGAATTTTGTGCTCTTAAGTTGGGCAACAAGCACAAGAGGGCAAATAAGCAACCCCCTAAGGACCTTCAACAAAGGTTGGGAAAAGTTTCACTCCCAAGCTTTGATGGATCTAGCAAGATCCCGGTTAGAGCATGGTTGCAAAAGATGGAGACCTACTTCTCCCTTAACCCCATGCATGAAGAAGAGGCCCTTAAGTTTGTTACTCTTCACTTGGAGGGTATGGCACATGAATGGTGGTTCCATGGCATGCACACACAAGGGCATGATTTGATCCACACAATGGAGGAGTTTAGCAAGAGGATCATGGAGAGGTTTGACCGGAAAGATCCGGAGATACACTTTTGGGAACTTGCACAACTCAAGCAAGTTCATGATGTTGAGGAGTATGTGGCGGATTTCCAAAGAATTGCAGTCATGGTAACGGATGTTAGTGAGAAGAGATTGGTTGTCCTCTTCACGGAAGGCTTGGTTGAGCCTTTGAAAGGTTTGGTAAGAGCATTTAATCCTCTTTCTTTGCAAGATGCTATTACTAAGGCTTTAGATTTGGAATGTGCAGCTTATAGAGGTGATTTGGGAACAAGAGGACAGCATACTAATGCCACTCATTCGCTGTCCAAAAGTGGAATTCAAGGGCAGCCAAGGTCTGATTTGCAAAAACCCATGCAAGCACAAGGGGGACAGCCCCTTGGGTCATCAAAAGAGGCCCCAAAAAGGCCAAATCAGCCCTATGTGCCGCCACATAGGAATCAGCCCCAAAACAGCGTGCAAAAAGATGTAAGGGATGAGTTGAGAAGAAAAGGTTTGTGTTTTGATTGTAAGACTCCTTGGACAAGAGGCCACAATTGTAAGGGTAAAGGTCAAATTCATTTTATTGAAGTTATTGATTCAGATTTTGAATTTAATTCTGATTTGGATGATGCTAACAATGGGACTAATGAGGTTGTGGTTGAGCATGTGCAAGAGAAGGAAGAGGAAGAAATGGCAGCAGTGCCCTCACCTATGGGAGAAGAAGGGAGAATGGGGGTTGTGGTGGGATCAGGTTTGGCTTTTGCTGCGGAGGGTGCGGTCAGAAGCAGAAGGGGAGATCACAACAGGGGTGTCTCTTTGGGGGAGCAGGAGGATGAAGAGTAGAAGCAACATGGGTGTTCACAATTATCAGGTCAAAGTGCTTATAAAGGAGCAAAATGACGGTATGGTGGGAGGGTTGGGCTCGTTTCCCCTGGGTCACTAACAGTTGCTAAAATTAACAAAAGCATGCTATATTTAATCAACTCACTCTCTTTTAGTGCCCTGTCTATTTGGAGCAGCACTTCTATTTTTAGCGAAAGCAAGCTATCTTTATCCATCCACTCATGCACTCTTTCGACTCCTAAAATTAGAACTGAACTTCTATTTTTAGATTTTCTTATTTTTAGCACCTCTATCTTTAGCACTTCGCTATTTTTAGCCAAACGCTTCCACTTCAATTGCTATTTTTAGCAAACTTCTAATTTAGGCCGAATGTTATTTTTAGCCACACTATTTTTAGCTTGCTAAAAATAGTCAATCCTTTGCCTGAAAATTATGGTAACAGGAACATCAGCAAAATAAGACATAAATCACCTAGCTAGGGGTCTAGAGGATGGATGTCGTGATATTGTGATGCCGAGATATTGTGATGGTAGTGTCAAGAATAGGTCAAAATCGAAGAGTGTTAAAAAGAGGCGTGTAATAGGTCGAAATGAATGGCATGAGATCACGATCAAGACGCAACAAATGGCACGAGCTATGGAGATCGAGAGCGCAAATGACAAGCATTTGAAGATTGAGGACGATCACGACCGATTTTCAATAGAAATTTGAGAGTTATATAGTAATTTTGATTGTTATTGGCTAATTATTATTTTTGGAATTGTGAGAACAGAGCTCTAGAATTCCAAATTTGGGAGAACTTTAGACGATATGGCATGCGTACGAGGTGGTGATGGAGGATGACGAGGAGCACACACTCAACCATGGGTAAGTCGTTGCATTAAATTTTGTTGAGTAGATTATGTGCATTTTAGTTATTTAGCTTTTTCGGAGTCGATACTGGCGTCAATTTTGTTAAAACTTACATTGGCAGTATGTTAGGTTAAAATACAAGTGGGTTTGGGAGGGATTTGATTTTTATTTTGTATTTTTGTCATTTTGGAAAGACAATTTTGAGAAGTCGCAACCACGATTTGGCCAGACACCATTGGCCCCCTACAATAGCAATGTCGATGGTGACGAGATGAGAAAAGACGATCCGCAGGCTGATGGCGTCTGTGGGAGGATCGATGGCATAGGGCAGATTTGTCAAGGGCCAATGGCGTCTACTGTGGGGGCGAGGGCGCATTTAAAGATTTTGGGGATGGAGTAGATATTAGGATTTTTATTATAAATTTATGATGCAGATGTCTAATGTTTGTTTATTGTGATTTTCAGGTGCAAATAGAGCGTAGGATTCACCTATAGCAGAGTATAAATGTATCATGGCTTAGTGGCATGATCGGGATCGACACAAGCAGAGATAGCCCATTGTAGGGTTGGGATTTGGGGGCATCATGCGCAGATGCCCGTGATACCACCGGATATAGATTTACTACGAGATGCTTTTGGTTCGATGGCGACCCGGTCCAAAACCTTTCGGTGGTGGGACAGGACGGAGACGATGGAGATGGCCGTGACATGGAGGATTTACATGGGATTTTGGGATTACCGATTGGCGACACCCGCATGTATCTGCGATTTGACACCCAATGCTTTGCAGAGCGGAGAGCATTGGCCATGTGGGCTACAGAGAGCAAGCATATATGACAAGCGCATGTTGTGCATCCAACTCGCCAGCAGCAAAAAGCAACAAGGATTCCGGACATTCGGAAGGTAGTTATGCGGATCGTGGTGGCACGCATATTATGTCACAAGGTCGATGGAGCGATCCCATTGATTCGATAGTAGTATGTCGGGATGTTGTGGATCATGGGGTACTATTCACTAGGGCACCGCCCATATATGGGTGTAGTTGGTTCACGATCTTTACAGGTTTAACACAGAGGCCCGAGGTCGTGGGACCCGTGATTTTATTGTCGACATGGATATATGAAAGGTTCCCGCGACAGGCCGACAGGACACCACAGTAGTAGTGAAGAGATGCCCCGAGAGTTCTTGGTGGGCACGGGGCCGATAGTGAGGTCACTTCAAGCATTCCGACCGCTAAAGACAGTGGGTTCGGATGATGTCACATGACAACCCTACATAGGGAATGTAGATCGTGTCCCCAGTGGCCCAAGGTAGATCTCTTGGACATCATCACCGAGGTGATAGGGCACTATGTTTATTGGGTGGAGAGACATGCGGTACATAGAGTACCGCAACAGCTTAAGACATTTGGCACCAGCAGAAGTGATACCACCATTGCCCCCTACCAATGTCAACATGTCAAAGAGGCTACGGGAGCAGGGTCCGTGTTCCAAAGATTATGACCTGCAGGTACAGAGAAGCGAGTGCACCAAGGCGGCAAAAGCATGACGCGGCGGGATTATCAACATCCACCATAGATCATGTGTCTGCAGTGGTTGAGAGGAGGGATCCAAAGGCGGATCTGCCAATACAAGGCCATAGGGTGGGCAAGTCCCAACACGGGAGACGGACAACCAACACCATGGTTGAGAAAGCACGAGATTCGACGGCCTGCAGAGGGTTTTGACGTCATTTGGAGTTCAAATGGTTGTGCATCCGAGACAGAGGCCGTAACACGGTGGAGGGAGGATGATATTACGCCCCCGCAACAGTGGGCACGGATATATAGAGCAGGACCTCGTCATGACGACGAGGTGGAGGAGGTATTGGGAGGCCGAGGAGATAGGAGACCATCGTGGAGAGACCCGAGCAGCCAAGCATTAGTGATAACAAGTTAGTTAAATGGTTTTTGATAGGCATATGTGATATTGGTAGTGATGTATGTCAGTCTTTGGTTTTGCAGAGCAGACGGCGTAGGAGTGGCACTCGCTTATCGAGAGTGCCCACCATAAGATCCTGGACTCTGTGTTAGATATCCAAGATACTACAATGATGGTCGATCCAACGACACCATCGGTCGTGATTCAAAGGCAATCATTTTATCTAGAGGGTGAAGCATCTAGACGCTGCGCAACGATATAGAGATGTGCGAGACACGGAGTTACTACCAACAACATAGATGTGATGTTGCAGAGTCTATTACAAGAACATGCAGCCCTCGTGCGGGAGAGCAAGCAGACACCAAAGAAATGCCTAAAGGGCTACAAAGCGGATTACATCATTAGAGACACCACCGGCGAGGGCACAAGGAGAGGCCACAGAGCCCGATCTAGGGCAGCATCGCTAACTTACACATGCCAAGAAAATAGCACAGCCCCATCGGCTCAAAGCATCCAGAGACCCACCATAGGGGCAAGGGTGCTTGAGTCATACCGTGGATGGGACATTTTGTATGATTTTCGTCAATGTATAAAATTGATTCAATATATATATATATGATGATTATTTTTATGGTATTTGGTGATGTGACGATTTATTTATCATTTTCTTGCTTTCTGCATGTATGTATATGATAATACCATGGTCCTTTGGAATAGTGATAATGAAATAGATAGGTAGAGCCGGTGAGAAGAGGATTGATAAGATAGCCCAACTCACACGATGTGAAAAAGCCAAGAGGCGGAAAAAGGCCAAGACATCCAATGATAGGATGTCAAGGCGCGGATGGTGATGAATCCAATCAAAGCGAACACCCCAAGCAAGGATGAGATTTTTGAGATATTAGAGATAGTGTGAGAAACCCAAGGGGGTTGAGAACCCAAGAGAAGATAGAAGATGTTTGTGTAAAACCCAAGTGGGGCAAAGAGCCCAAGCAAGGTAAGGAATCAAGCCAAAGAAATAAAGTAAGATGTAACCATGGTGCTTGTAGGTAACTAGCCACGAGGGGCAAAAGATCGTAGTGTATCGGTGATAATGTCGTCAACTTGGTGCAGAATGTGGCTTGCACGGGTTGTGAGGTCCTTGATAGCATGTTGTGTAATAGCTATGGTGTCCCCAAATTTCACACCGAAATCGAGATTACCCCATGTCAAAAAAAATCAGACTTTTAAAATAATGGATTGTTTTGTGTTTTTATTGCCAGAAGATGTCTGTATTGCGTTTAGATATTCCCAGTGAATCATAGGAGCCAATTTCGACAAATACCAGATGCCGAAAATTGTTTTATCCCTTCATCAAGTTTTGTCTGCGGGAAAATTTTATTTAATTATTTTGAGCCCCGTTTGAAGTAAATTGTGCTCGGTTTAGCCTCGTTGAAATTTTGCATGTCACTATTCACATATACCCGGTAGAGGGTTTTCACCAGAATGGATCCGGGCTTTATCTGCAGCTTCCGGCAACGCGTTTTGCGTTTTTGTTATTTTTCGCTTTTTTTCTCGTGAAATTCCCCTGGTCAATACCTTTGCCAAGATAATTTGTTTTGTTGCCTAGAGTATCCGGAGATCATCTACGGCCGCCATGCCTGAAGGAATAAACCTCAAGAAGTCAGTCCTCTTTAAAAAGACCAAGTCGTGCACAAAAAAGCTTCTTCTGGACAAGTCGCATTTTTGGGAATGGATGGATTTAAGCTGCAATGGAATTTTTGGTCGCAGCAAGCAAGTGGGATTTTTGTACCTACCTTGCAGAGTACTTTTTCCCATGAAGGCAAAGTCACTTAAACCATCATGGGAAAATTAGAGGCAACAGTGCGAGATGGGAATTTCTTACCGCCTTGCAGATGAAAATTCCCATTGTGAAATAAAGAAAATCACTTAAGGCATTGATGGGAATTTCTTACCTGCCTTACAGAGTAAAAACTTCCATTGTGAAAGTCAAACAACTTAAGTGGATAATGGGATTTTTGGAGCTGCCATGCAGGTGAATAATCCCATCCAAATTGACTTTTAAATATAGAAATCAGCCTTTGCCAAAAAGTGCAACCCCTTTGGAGAATTAAATAGTTTATTTAATGGCATTTATTAATAGTCTCCCTTCCAATTTTGGCGCCCAAGGATGAGGAAAAGTCAATGCATAAGGAGAAGTCAAAGAAGACTGGAAGTAGAATGCTAAAAATAAATTAAATTTATTTATTTAATGCAGCCCTAGAGCATGCTAAAAAGTGCGACCCATTTGGAGGATGAATAATGCTTTTTGAAGTATTTATTAAATGGTTTTTATTCCTATTTTTGGCGCATGGAGAAATAGAAGGTCAAAGCATGATGTTAAGTGAAAGTAGAGGGCTAAAAATAAATTAAATTTATTTATTTAATGGCAGCCATGAGCATGCATAAAATAGGCGCCCAAATTGAAGAGAAAAGCATGCTTATTAATTAATTAATTGTCAGGAATAGGAGAGGCAATTATTAATTATAGAATGATGAAGGTTATATAAGCATGGGCTGCCATAATGATGAATTAATTAATTCTTCTAGCAAAGGAGTGCAGCCAGACAATTTTGGCGCCCAAAAGAGGAGGATTTTTGCTCAAAGAAGTGTTTTTCACTGCCAAAAGCTTCAAGGTTTGGCACCTAGGATTGGAGGAGCTTGTTTTAGGCTTGGTAAATTATCTGCATATTGGTACAGGTGCTCAGGTGAAGTTGAAAATATTTATGTTTGCTTTGCATGCAAGCAAAGCCTCAAATTTTAGGGCAGCGGGCTTTATATGCAGATTTTTATGATAAAAATCAAGTGTTCATGTTCGGTTGCCATCTTTGTCTAAATTAATTGCAAGTATTCATTACAGGTGCTTATATAATTGAAAGGGAGCTTAAATCAATGTCAGATACATTGAATATATCCTCCGAATCTGAAGAAATTCTCATATCTGCACCAGTTGTAAAGAATTCGGATGAATAAAGAGAAAAAGAGTTGCTCAAACAAAGATAGATCCGGCCATGGCAAAGCAGGATGAAAGAAAAAGCTCAGCAGAATCATGCATTACTTCCAAATTTGCTGACATCGAGACAAATCTAGGTCCAGAACATCTTTCGAATTGATTGACAAATCCAGAGCTGGAAAGACTTCTCTCATGCGTGCAGTCAAAAGTAGTGGAATCATTCAAGCTTCAAAGCATTCCCATTCACAGCTCAATTGCCAGAATTCGTCATGGAGTGTGCAAGGTCATACCATCCACTATCCAAATCAATCCGGATGTTGTGGGGAAGACAATAATCCAGGCTAGACGCACAGTTCATCAATTATTGTCTGAAGATTCCAACACGACAGGTGGTGACTACTATTAGCATGTTGGACGCCGACAACAGATGGGAGAAGCATAAAGTCGACTGTGTGGGCATAATGAACAACAGGTATATGAAGAAGCCCAGATCTCCATCCAAGTTCCCGAGGACTCTTCCACGATCCAATCTGGTGCAGGAGGTGGATGACATTACCAAATTGCTATGCAGGATAAATGGCGAAGCTAACGCTCACAACTTCCGCTCATGGATGTATGCCTTCATCAGGACCATTGAAATCAACAAAGCAGATTCTATAATCAATTGGTCGGAAATCATCAGTGACAACATCGGTGAGCAGCTCCGGAATGTGAGGCGGACTTACAACTTCAAGATGACTTCATATTTGGTATATGCAGCAACCTCGCAGGGTATCTTCTCCAAGTTGGATAGACATGGTGTGCTCTCCAAGGATCCTATTTTTGAGTGCTATCCGTAGCTTATTGTGGCTCGCATGCAATAAAGATTATAAGGTGGTCAACGATGGATTCTTCTACAGATTCATTTGCAGGCTGAACGGTGATCTGAAGACCAACAGGGTAAGCAAGGTTGTAATTCGTCCTGTGGGGATGACTCTCGAAGGGGGATGAAGAATCGGGTCTCGGAACAAGAAAGACTCACAAATGTAGAGGGCAAGACATCGTTGGTCAATATATCTAAAGAAGACGGGAAAGTCTCAAGAAGCCCTCGAAAAGACAAGTGAAATCGCCCTCCGATCTCATAGTATATGGGGTAGCGGGAGATGAAATGAGTCTCGGTCTCCACCTCTTGAAGGCTATAAAGCCTGTAAAGTCTGTCCTCCCGATCAATGTGGTGATGAGTCTCGCACCAAAGTCTGTGGGAGCCGACTCGAAACTAACCTAGAGTTATACGAAGGGCATGCACCCAGTGACGAAAGGTGTACCGAGGCGAGATGATGAGTCTATATCTCGATTAAGAAAGTGCTCTGCATAAAAGGACATCTTAGGGCGCAGACCTCCAGGAGGGTTCACCCAAGTAGTCTAAATGAAGCTCCTGTAGATATCCTCCCGGATGGACCTGTTCAACACTTGGTTGGTGGGCAAGAGATGATTAGGAGCATTCAGGGAATACTGGAAAGGGGGGAGGCGATCAATCTGGATACCAACTGAGTCCAACAAGGCAGAAGTCTCAGCAAACCAACAACGGCCCACACCTCGGCAATACTCAAGAACAAAGAAGTGAGATACGGATACCTGTCCTACTCAACGAAGAGATCACCAAACCTCCTGATACGGTGAAGAAAGGTTGAGATGTCAAATATAGTCTCTAGAAGAAAAGGTCGGGCTCTGAACTCTGCCAAAATAATATGTTGGGGAACCGTCTGTTTGCATCTAATGAAGCGGCGAAGGAGGAGAGTTTGGATCCTCTCAGCAGAAGCCCAATCTGTGTCCAAAAGGGAGGGCCCCTAGACAACAGATCCATAGAGAATAGTGGGGCGGATGAGGGAGTTCATAAGAAACATCTTGGAGGAGATGTCCTGGAAGTGGTGCCGAAAACACTGTCTCTCGAGAATGGAAAGAGACCCATACCCTTTATTCACCCTACCAAGAGCATGCCTCATACTGAATCTAGGCCCTGAGAACTGGACTTCCAGGTAGGTGTATGTATTAGTAATTTCAACCTCCTGCCCCTTGAAGAAGAAATGGAGGTGTGATGTTCTCAACCCATTGAAGACCATGACCTTGGTCTTATCCAGATTGACCGTCAAATGCCGAAGATCACAGAATAAAGCAAGTGCATCAAGTTTTCTTTGAAGCCCCTCAGGAGAAGAGGCGAGTAAAACAATATCGTCGAAATACAAGAATAGAAATCAAGACGTGGTGAAGAAGGCAACCATCCCCTTCCTGAATGTGATCCCGAAGAAAAGATTCCAGCTCATCAATGTAAATGCCAAAGAGGGTAGGAGACAGGGGGCACCCCTGTTTAACCCCAATGGTGCTTCTGATGAAATCAGACAATCCGTGTGCAGTACGAAGATGACCAAGGATGGACTCATAGAGGCGCATGATGGCGATAATAAGAATCTTAGAAATACCAATGTCTCGGAGTCGCTAGAAGAGGGCCATGCGAGGTACAAAGTCAAAAGCTTTTCGAAAGTCTACAAAACAACAATAAACTTTCGAAGAGCGGTGACAAGCCTCCTTAATAATAGCCCGAAGGGTGAAGATGTGGTCGATGGTGTGGTAACCAGGGCAAAAACCAGCTTGACCTCTGGCTCTGAGCTACTTCTGCTCCAAAATCTCGGACAACCTATGGAGGACAGTAGCATAGAGTTTGGAGAAAGAATGGCCCACCATGATAGTCCTGTAGTTGTTCGAATCAGAAATGGACCCAACTTTGTGGATCGGGTGAATGATATGATGAGACCAGGTAGGAGGGAAGCCCACGCTAACCACCTGATTGAAAAGATCTCGAATAGTTACAAAAATCTCAAAACCGCTTGAAGAATTCGGCCCGGAAACCATTTGCATTAGTTGCCTTGCTACAATTCAAAATCCTTATTGCCTCCTTGATATTACGGTAAGTGAAGGGATTACGGGCGGCGGGAGGCCAACTGGGTAGCTTGTTGTCCGGAACATTGTAAAGGGCAGAGGTGTGGAAAAAATGGAGATAGGATCGATCGTTGTGGAGGAGGGGGAGTGGCGGGGGAAGACAGTACGCCAGAAGGACCAAGGTTAGTCCTAAGAGAGGTGGAAAGCATATATCTGCGGTGGGAAATGAAGGATCGCTTCTTACGGCGGAGAAGGCACTTGTAGGCAACCTTAAGAGTGGGGAAGGAGGGGAGGGCCTGGGTAAAAGCCTGACGAAGGCGACAGTGAAGGGATTTGCACTCTACATCGTACCATTGGTTCATGGGGCAAGAATTAGTAGTACTAGTGACCGAGGGATGGGTGGTGAGAGCGGGAAAGGAGGAGACGTGGGGTCGATGAAACCCGTCATAAGAGAGATGGAGCAATGCCGTCAATGTCCATAATAAGAACATAAGGTGTTAATGGCTCTGTTGACTACTCGCAAGACTTTGTTTTGAATGGGGGTTGAGTGATGGGCACCCCATTAGGCACCATTGGCAAAGGAGGAGACGTGGGGCCCCAAGAGCCCATTGGAGGGTAGTGACTAACCGAGCCATATTGTCTTGCATTTAGAATTGAGTGGTAGTGGAAGATTGTTGTTGATTCATTTTGTCAATAAGATGAAGAATAAGATTGGTAGGATCAGAATTAGAGGCATTTTCGGATGAGCATATTTTAGAGGCTTTCCCTTTTCTCGCCCTATGGTCAAGTTGCTCAAAGACGAAATCAAGAAGATGCATACCAAGCATTTCTTCTAACTCTCTTCGTATTGAGGGAATTGAGAGAAATTTCTAGATCTCAAGAAAATGGTCAATAGTATCGTCATTCGACTTTCTTCCTCCTCATCCTGGGTGGGACATTGCGCAGGAGTAGAAGGCTTTTTCCTAGGTGCTCTTACGACGCAGCAATCCATACGTAAAGGAAACTCGGTTCAAGATGATAGATTTTGGAAATGATTGCACAATAGATTTAGAGGACCCTAGGCCTAGGTACTCCATGATGGAGTGTTGATCTTCTTTGAGAAAAGGTATGAAAATGAGGGCTACAGACAAAATTGGCCCTGCGAGAAAATGCACATAAGGGCCGAAGGTATCCGGAGGCATAATTGGCTCAACAAGGTGTAGAAACCCTTGTTTCCCCCTGATTCTGATTCTGACTGTGTTTTTGTTTGTTTTTGCAGTTTTTGGGCACAAATGCAATAAAGTGATTTTGCAAGAAATAGAGAATAAATACTATAAAAGTAAATCAAATCTGAAACAATATATTCTATGGCTAATAGTGATGCCAGTCTTTTTTTATCAATTTTCTGAGATGATTACAATTTAGATCCACTAGCATGCAATATAAAAGACAATGATTTTTATTGGAGAACCTGGTATTTGCAGCAGAAATGAGAAAACCCTTGATCTGGTACAGCAGCAATGAATAACCTGGTATTTGCAGCAGAAATGAGAAAACCCTTGATCTGGTACAGCAGCAAATAATAAATAAGAGTACGGCTATTCTCTAGATCTCCAGATCTTATGGAAGTTGGCGCCTTGATGTAAGAAACCTCTCTGGACAACTTGCTATCCAAAACCCTGTAATTTTGACTCAATGTGAAGCTCTGTAATTTCTTCTGGATGAAGAAATCCCTCTGCCTGGCAATAAATCGGATGATATTTCACACCCTCTGAATTGCACTCACTGGAGATGGCTCGTTCCCCAATGTTTCGAGACTGAAACCCTAGGCTCCTGTGCTCTGCTCAGACTTGATCAATTTTTTTATTCCCAAATAATAATAATTTTCTTCTTCCCAAGCAAATGGCTTATACTCATGAAAAGTGCGAATTCCTCAATAATAGGAAATCATTAAAAATAATTCGAACTTTTAATTTTAATCTTTCAATAGTCTCCAGCCAAATTTTAATAATAAAATATATTCATCAAGAATGGCCCTTTCTGATGATGGGCGACCCCTTCACTGAAATCACTTAAGTTATAATAAAATATTATAACTTTATATTATAATGCTCCCACCATTAATATTTAATTAAATCAATTAAATATTAATATCTCTCTCGATATATACCCGATGCACAAACTGCTCAAGTCGTTTTAACACTGAAGTGATTCTGCACGTGATCAATCCATACTGCTAAAAATAGCAGGGGTTCCTCACTGAGTGCTGAATACTGCTAAAAATAGCAATGCAGGCTAAAAGTGTCCGAACGAGCCCGAACGAAAGCCAACTGATCAAATACTGCCAACTGAAACTGAGCCAAACTCCAACATGACCCCCTATCCAACCTATCAGCCTACGAGGGTCGCATAATAGGCTAATCCTATGCTCTGAGAGATGTCAACTAGAAGGGGACATGACAGAAGAGGTCAACCGTGCACTGAGGTTTGCATTGGGGCTGAATGCGTCTCGAAACAAATGAGACAAAACAACAGAATCTCTTAGGGGCGATGGTGTCTCATGCAAGGTAGGTTTTTATGGTTTTTGGATACTTAGATGAAGTTAAAATAAAAGAGGGGTGGTTTTAAAGAGTTGTTCTCGATGAAAAGTCCGTAAGATTCACGTCGGGTTCACCAGAGAATGTATGCGAGGCCAAAATGTGTCTCAACAACATGCACTCTTACTCATTCGTTCAACTAGGGTATTCGAGGCAACGAGTAGGAGACACACAAGTACCGACATACAAGGGGTTGGACTTAAAGGGGCTACAAAGTGAACGCTAGGGTCGTAGATCTTGAGGGAAGTAACCCTTACACTAGGTCAACCTAGGGTTTCCAAGGCCCGCGATCAAGATAGAGGAAGGAACCCTACTAGGATATCGGTGGTTGGGTGTGGAGAGGTATGGATCAACAAATAAAAGAAGCATGCAATAACTGAACTGAAAGTAACTATGGAGCTGATATTTAATAAGAGTACTAAGCTAGCTAGCATCAACCATGCAACACTAAACTAACATAGTACAATGAAGAAGAGGAGCTGAACTAATCTATGCAAAGTGACAAAGAAGGGTTAGAGCACTCACCTTGTACCTATAGGGTGGTTATTGATGCATCTATCTCCCCTGAGAAGTAGCACACAAAGAGAGAGTCGCTATTAGGTGGAGTAGGGAAGACCATTCATGTCCTAAACTCACTATATGATGACCCAATAGTGCAAGCAATCATCCAAGAAGAGAGGTGTCCAATCCAATCCAAGCAAAATGCAAGATGAACCAAAAGCAGAGCGAGCAGATGTGAAGATGGTGTGAAAGAACAAGAGCAAGTGGTAGTTCGGATGTTCCTTTTGAGTGAAAAGTGTGGCCATGAGGAAATACAATATTGACAAAGATCGCCCAAAGGTGGTAAAAAGAGATACGGTGTCATGAAAGGTAAAAACAATGTGTCGTGAGTCATGAAAGAGGATGAACAATGTGCAAAATGGTAGAATGCAAGCAAGAATCTATGAATATGATATGCATGAGACCTAGGAGGACAAGGATACCTAATGCAAACTAAGGCTAAGACCAAATAGCAACACTCTCTCTGTGTACTATCTCTAACCCATAATAGTTACGTGAATAACCATTCCCCATTCCCAGCAAGCCCCTTAAGGAACCATCTCAGAAAATAGATGCATCAACAACCCTTAACTACACAAGGACGATTGTTAGTAACAGGTATGAAAGATGAAAAGTGAAAAGTGAAAAATTAGGCGTATACACAAACAAAACCATGTTTACCTCTCATTGCTTATTTAGAGTTGAAATGTCACCAAGGGCATTTTTATCATATTCCTATGCTAATATGAGAGCCCATTCGTTGCCAAGGTGATTGAGGAGCTTGAAAGGAGGAAGATTCTTGGATTGAAGGTAAGGTTTTAACTTTTATTATTATTTTGTTTCAATCTTCACAATCTTTCTTGTTTTATTTTTATTAATATTTTTTGTCATTTATTTGACAAGTTTGTCAACTTCAGGTAGACTATGCCCTAGGATTTGTTTTTTTCCATAATGTTAATATTGTGCTGATTTTTAAACTTGTAGCTGCAAGTACTACAATGGTATCAAGAGTTAGCTTCGTGGACCAACCCGATTCAAAACCAATCTACATTCACCATTTTGGAAGTATTTCATGATGCTAGAAAAGGTTCTAGTGGTGGGAGTTATATATGGATTTGCAACGCCTGCAATATCATATATACTATCTCATATAGTCAGGCGAAAGGCCACATGTGTTCAAATACCTAGTCGTGGCATCAAAGCTTTCCAAGGAGAGAAAGATGCATCGGTGCCAACATCAAGAATTCTTCGACAAAACAAAAAAAAAAAAGCAGATCTAGTGGTTTAATTCAGATCGATTCATCCTTTGAAAAAGAAAGGATCTCCGTCGAGGAAGCCACTGGTTGCCCCATCTCATACCGGTTCCCCGGTTGTAGTTACAACTTCGCAACACATTTGTTTTTGGAAACACCTTCCATACACAAAGAGGATTCTCCTTTTTCATGCAAAAGAAGAAAAGGATAATTAGAAAATTTGTTTCAAACGAGTCTAGGGATATCGCTGATGAGTTCATTGCATGATGTGTGTACACCAATGCATTGTCCTTCAATATTGGCAGGTCACCATATTCGTAGGATATGGTGAGAGGGGTCAGCAAGGTCTGAAAAGGGTACAAATGACCAGGTTATGAGAAGCTCCAAATTCCCTTATTGGCTAAGGACAAAAAATTGTAAAGGATTCATCAGTAACTTATTAGGGATTCATGGACCAAAATTTGGGGTGTGCTAAATGTTTCTAATGGATAGAAAGATGCTAGAAATCAGCCTTTGATTAATGTGGTTGAGTGTGCCCTTAGGAGCAATGTTTTTAAAATTTGTTAATTGTGAGGGGCATGTTAAGGATGCCCAATTCATCGTCAACATCCTCTTTGAAGCCATTGAGGCAATGGGGCCTCAAAATTATGTTCAATACATAACAAACAATATTAAAAATTGTAAAGACATGGTGATGTTGGTAGAAGCAAGGTATGAACACGTATTTTGGACCATAATAACAAGACTCAAAACTTGACAAAACTCGGAAAGCCAATATTGAATTTGAAAAATCGCAAAGACTCGACAAGCCTCGGAAAATTCTTTAAATCATTAAAAATAGAAAAAATTAGGGTAAAACGATTAAAGTGCTTTTAAATCAAATCAACTTCAACTACACTCAAAACTAATCAATTTTGTCTACCATACACATGTATACACAAAAAGTAAGAAAATAATGCAATGTTGAATGTTTGAAGTTCAAGAGTTGAACTTGAAACTTGAAGCTAGAGAGTTGATATTAAATAAAAGTTGCTTTTACATTCATCAAATTGTTTTCATATACACAAAACAGCCAATCCCTTCTATCAACAAAGCCAACACACATAGTTGCAACAAATCACCTCTTATCCAATCCTTGCACAAGAACAATAAGCTCACTAGAGAAAAATAAAAAATTAGAATGATTGTGAAAGTGAGGAGAGTTAAATATTGAATGGACTCGTGAAACATAGGAATGAATGAGTGTTTGAGTGTGTTAAGAGTACCTTTTAGGTTTATGTTTGGGCTCTTTTTTCACATAAGTGTGTTTTTTTGCATGTTTGTAGTTCTGCAAACTCATAAGTCATAAGCGCAGGACTTGTAAGTTTGGGATTGCAAGACTCGTCAAGTTTGTAGAATCTTTGGTGAGGGTTACCTGAAACTCCAGTTGGCAAGTTCTTTCCAAGACTCACTGAATCTCGATTCATTGTTTTGGACACATTCTACTGTCCATACACTCAGCCTAATAATGCAAAATTTGGGCAGAAAAATTGTAATATCCTTGTAGGATATTAACCGATTATTATTAAATACTTGCAAAAATAAACACTTAGAAGATAAACCCTCCTAGGTTTACCTCAACGAACCCTAGTGTCACCAATACAACCCAAATAGAGTTGGAGTGAGCCAAGGTGAGGGTTTGATGGGCAATCCAATTGGTATTTACACTCCTTTATCCGATACAATTTGCATAAGTAAAAATAATAAATAATAATCGCTGAAAATTGGTGAAACTTTGAAAATTAATAACTCCAAAAATACTAACTCTTTTAACTTGAAACCAATTGTAGTAGAAAGGGAAAATTATGAGCTTCTCATCAAAATAAATATCATATCTTACCATGCACTAGAAACCACTCAAATCAGCCCTCGAAATCCCAAACCCAATCGCTAGGGTTAAGGTAAAATCTGCAAATTAATTCCAGCACTTTTTAATCCTTCAAACATGCTAAAAAATGCCCTAATCAAGTCGCCATAGTTAGATAAAAACCAGCAATAACCAGCAGATCTAAAGCACCATAAAATCCTTCGTAATATTCAATAATATGTAGATTTTACTCTCAATAAAAGGCGCCAAAGCTAGAAAGAATCACCAATAAGTAGATTTGCAAATCTCATGAAAATACTTCAATTGAATATCAAACCAACACAATAACTCCCACGCAAGAGAGAGAGAAAAAGAACATCAATGGGCATGCATCCCAACTCCAAACATGAAATGAAAATCAAATGATCAATCAACATGCCCTATAAGGAAATGCGACCTCCCTTTTATAGAACTAAGGGGTGCAATATCCAATAAAGACCTACCTTTCCCTTTTGGAGGGAAAACATAAACTCTCATTAAAATATTTAATACTAAGACTATGTGCACTTTATTTATTTTTTAATTAAATAAATAAAAGTAACTAACCTATGTGCACATTAAACTAACTAAAAGACTCCCACTTGTAGCGCTAGGCATGCCAAGGGGTTACAATGCAAATGAAAAATAAATATTAATAATGTCTCGAAAAAGGGGACATTACAGTCCTCCCCTCTCGGAAATTGCTTGCCCTCAAGCAATAACAAGCTCATAGATCCATGCATCATGCCCCAAAGAGAAGATGTGGGGTGGTGCATCCAAAGCCTCGATCCGTTGCTGTCAAGTGGCGAAGAGTTGGAAAGAACAAATTTTTTTCCTCATGTCAACCCAAAAAGATGGGTCATCAGCTCCATAACATGTGCTCCAAGAGATGGTGTCCTCAACATGGCATAGAGAATCATCAATAGGATGAGCTTTGCTAAGCTCCAAGGCTGCCCACTCAAAAATGCCCTCATGAAATGAATAGGACAACAATCTTCCATCACATGTCTTCAATCCTGCACATGAAGCAAACTCATTAGAAAAACAAGTGTTGAGAAACACTTTTCCTGTTTCTTCTTCATGTCTCCAAGGCATGGAGAGCTCCCAAATCTCCCTCATGTATGGGCTGTCCCCAAAATTTGTTATGTGGCTCCCAACACTGCTGTAATCATGCATTATTTCCTCAAAAATCAGAATTAGGATGGCTGGTTTCCACCCCCAAATAGTCACCCATGAGCCAAAATCAAATACCAACAACCATGTCACCAAATGTATGTAAAAAATCTGAATTTTGGGAGTGATAGTGGAGCTGGTCCTAATAGTATTATCCATAAAAATGAGAGGACAACAGCTAGCATAATTCAGAATTCTTTTCCCAACATGAATGATCATCAACCTAGTGAATAAAAATGGCTCCCATATAGCTGAAATTTCATCCTCAATCATAACAAACTGAAAATTATTCACATGCACAGCTGAAAATGAAATGCCTTGAGAAAAGTTCATACCATGTTCCTTCAAACTTCTCATACTTTTCATTGAAGCCCAAAAGATGGTGGTCATGCAAGCAACATCACTCATACATTCCCAATACTTATCCTTGGTTGACTTTACCCTTGGAAGCATCTCAATCAAACACCCAAATGGAAGACATAATTGTAGCTCAAAATCTGAAAATGAACTTCTTACCATGCAAAGTGTAGTCCATGTGATCCATCCTTCTTCCACGTCTTCCCAAGAGATAGGAGTTAGCATCATTTGACAAAGGAAATGAAATGATATTCCTATATCCAAACCAAACTTGCAAAACCCAAATCCTTTTATCCTCTTACCACATGAAGCAATATGTGCAAGATAACACCACAAATTTTCTCTTCTTCTATACTCAAAAAGAAAGGAGAGAGCTGAAATATAATGCATGCATTTATGAATATTATCATAGAGAAACCAAGGAACCTTGTACCTTACTTTGTGCCAATGATTTTCCCTTATGATAGGAGGCAAAACACATGAAATCATCATACCTTTGTGCCTTCTAATGATGAATTCCTCATACGGACCAGCAAGCTTATTGTTATGGTTTCCATCATTGGGAAGAGTGATGATCACTCTTTCTCCTTTTCCATCATGCTCCATATGCACCCAAATGTTAAGAGCAAGAGTACCAACAAAAATGCAACCAATATACTCCATGTTGCACCTCATATCCATCTCCCTATCATGCTCAAAATCATATCCATCAAAACTCAACATATGAGGAGAAATAAAACAAGAAAGATCATACCTTGGGCTGCCCCCAACATCTACAAAACTTAGAATTTCTGAGTTTGGAACAGCACTTAGTTCCTCATTACTTTCCTTGTCTAAAACCCCTTTGTCCTCCCCACAAGCTTTCATACTTGGTGGGTAATGACTTGGGACATCCATGAGACTCATGCTTGGGTGAAAAACCTCATTCAATTGCCCATAAGGGCCTGTTGTTCGGAAAATTACAGCGAACTGCAAATTACCATAAACATTCCATGATGTCCTTTCTTCATAAGCATACCTCTTCATAAGCATACCTCTTCACAAGCCCATCTTCATAGTCCTCTTCATGCCCATCAACCAAATCTGATTTCTCCTTGCACCCATTCAAACCCATGCAATCATTAGATGCCAAAAATTCATCATCAAAAACAAAAGTGCTCATACCTTGGATGCATGTCTTTACTTTGCTTGCACATTGATTCACAACTCTTCTTGCTAAGGAGTGAGCAAGACATGACTCCTTTTGTTCCAATCCTTCCACAAGTATGGATAACAAAGGTTGTGGAGGTTCTTCATACTCATTCAACATTAGAGACATTATTGTTTGCATAGAATCCATTACTTCATGTGAATGTTCCTCATGTATAACATCAAAGAAAACCTCAAACATGTGCAAAATGACGTCATTACAATCAAGATCTAACATTGGAATGCAAGACCTTACCTGAGCCATGTTCTTCAAGATCTTAACCCTCTTATCAAAGTGAGGGTTTGTGATGTCCCAAAGCTTTTGAAAGCTTCCAACCATGAGATCATATACCTCCTCCATAGTAGTATCATCATATGGCAAACTTGGGGTTGTTATCCGTGTGACCTCACTAATGCATGCAATGACCAAAAGTCTCACATCCACCTCCTCATGTCTCAACAAATTAGTTCTAGCCAAGTGTGTTACCAAAGGAGCTACAACTGAAAACATAGAGCTATAATCAGATTGCTCTATCAAACATAAACAACTCACTATCTCTTCAAGAGTGTGGAACAATACACTCTTCTCAAATGAAATCTTTTTGAGCCGTTTCCCAAGCTTATAGAGCTTGGTTCTCAAACCTCCGTCACTGGCAATCTCCATGATCTGCAAAACAATACCCGCCGGAAAAGAAGAAAACTGCTCTGATTTACCTCAAACAACTTGCAATAATTCTGAAATATATATATATATATATATATTTCCTAATCTGAATATGCCAAAACAGAATTTTTCTAAATCTGAAAATGGGAGACTTACTATAAATAGTAAGTTCGTCACTATCCCTAGCTGAATTTAGAAAAATTGCATAACTTGCTCAAAACACCTCGGAATTGCATGAAACTTTGGGGAATGGTAGATAATATTATGGAGCAACTTTTCCAAAAGGAATTTTCTGAAAATAATTGAAATCTGATTTTTAAAACCCGAAACACTGCAGAAAAATATAGCAACTTCAAAAATCCGTATCTTTGGCTAGGAAAGTCCAAAAGAGCTGAAATTTTGGATCTTGGGTCACAAAAATATGAGAAACAATATCCCAAAACCAGATTTTGACTAGCCAACACCAAACCCTAATTTTTGCCCAAAAATTAGGTCGCCCAGCACATTTAGGGCACCAATTCAACTCCAAGATTTATGAAATTAATTTCTCCTTATTCCTCCTTGTTTTTGCCACACAAACCCCCACAAGAGTAGAGGAAAGAAGCTCTGATACCACTGTAATATCCCCTTGTAGGATATTAACTGATTATTATTAAATACTTGCAAAAATAAACACTTAGAAGATAAACCCTCCTAGGTTTACCTCAACGAACCCTAGTGTCAGCTTCAATACAACCCAAATAGGGTTGGAGTGAGCCAAGGTGAGGGTTTGATGGGCAATCCAATTGGTATTTACACTCCTTTATCCAATACAATTTGCAGAAGTAAAAATAATAAATAATAACTGCTGAAAATTAGCTGAAACTTTGGAAATTAATAACTCCCAAAATACTAACTCTTTTAACTTGAAACCAAATGTAGTAGAAAGGGAAAATTATGAGCTTCTCATCAAAATAAATATCAAATCTTTGCATGCACTAGAAACCACTCAAATCAGCCCTCGAAATCCCAAACCCAGTCGCTAGGGTTAGGGTAAAATCTGCAAATTAATTCCAGCACTTTTTAATCCTTCAAACATGCTAAAAAATGCCCTAATCAAGTCGCCATAGATAAAAACCAACAATAACCAGCAGATCTAAAGCACCATAAAACCCTTCATAATATTCAATAACATGCAGATTTTACTCTCAATAAAAAGCGCCAAAGCTAGAAAGAATCACCAACAAGTAGATTTGCAAATCTCATGAAAATACTTCAATTGAATATCAAACCAGCACAATAACTCCCACGCAAGAGAGAGAGAGAACATTAATGGGCATGCATCCCAACTCCAAGCATGGAGCATAAAATCAAATGATCAATCAACATGCCCTCTAAGGAAATGCGACCTCCCTTTTATAGAACTAAGGGGTGCAATATCCAATAAAGACCTACCTTTCCCTTTTGGAGGGAAAACATAAACTCACATTAAAATATTTAATACTAAGACTATGTGCACTTTATTTATTTTTTAATTAAATAAATAAAAGTAACTAACCTATGTGCACATTAAACTAACTAAAAAGACTCCCACTTGTAGTGCTAGGCATGCCAAGGGGTTACAATGCAAATTAAAAATAAATATTAATGTCTCGAAAAAGGGGACATTACAAAAATTGAGTGGATCAAACAAATCTATGCCGAGGCCAAAAAGATCCAATTATTGCTCACAAAAGATCACTGGTTGCAAGCCATTTTTAGGTCGTTTTCAAAGTTGAAGCTATTTGAGGTAAGTGAAACGGATCTTTTTATTTACTTTGGTAATTTTAATTTACAATTTAAACTTAATATCATTTACTTTGGTTTTTAAGTTTAAAATTTAAAAATAAAATAGATGTAAGCTTTTTTGTCATGTCCCCTTTTAAATAAAGTATAATAAATTAATAATATAACTTAAGTGTCAAAAAGTAACTTTATAAAAGACACTTATATTTTATTATTATAAAAAGTTACTTTTTGATAAAGCAATATCAATGAGGAAATAGAAAAGGGAAAGTTGCTTTTGGGACTCTTTCATCGTGGAACGTGACATGAAAAGTTATAAAAGAAGAGTGTGGGGGTCATTTGAGATCATCTTTTGCCATTTTATCAAACACAACTTTTGCAAAGTGTGAGCAGCAGCTTCTACTTTCAACATCGAGGACGAAAACCCTCGGGTGGTTTCAGGTATGAGGACAAAAACCCTTGCAGCTTGTGTGGTGGTTCTATTCAGGAATTGCAATTGCGCATCAACATCAATCTTCAGTCTGTATTCAGCATTTGCAGCCAGATCAACCAGCTAGGGCATCATCCAGGGCTGACGTCACCCTTGGAGGTTGACATATTTCATCATCCAAGGCTGTTTTCTCCCCTTTCCAACTGGGACGCCCCAATTTGGAGGTTCAAACCCCAGCCATATGGCCTAGGGCAGAAATCAGGGTTTGGAAACTTGCTGAAAATAACACAGATTCCAAGGATCATAACAGCCTTTTTCAAACGGTCCTTCCTGTCTGTCATTAGGAGCCTTCCATAGGATTCAAAAACACTGGTGTTTTAGAGGTTATGCAAGGCCACAACAGTGATATGCACATAGCCATAACTTCCAATATAAAATTGAAATGTTAATATAACCATGACAAGGTTGTGATGGTTGGTTTAACCATTTGCATAAAATAATTATATGTTAAGTATTAAATTATTCATTAGCCAGCCTTCAAATTGGACAGCTATTTCAATTAGTTGAACAAACAAAGTTTGGCCTATTTCCATGAATACCAAGGATGACAAATCTATATGAGCAATAGCTTCCAGTTAAATGAAATTGTCAATCTAGAACATGTTCATGTGCATAAAAATTTAATGAACTTTCCATTTCCTGTGGATCTCAATACTAAAGAAAAAAAAGTCTTGAAAAATGGCATTAAATATAGATAACAGCCACAAACATGAATGAGAATGCGAATGTATACCCAAACAGGAGATGATATGTGCATTTTATTGGCTTTAAATTTTGAACTGATGTGTCAGTTTTAACTTTGACTGGAAATATATCACGCCTTACTATTTTAGGAAGAGTTGGTCATTTTCTTTCTTAAAATACTAATAATCCAAATCCAAAGTCTTCTGCAGAAAAAAATGGTAAACCACTCGCTTGTTTTGACTTAATTGAGATACATCCAATGTAACTTCTCATCTTGCTAGCTACATAAGATTTCATCAGTTAAAAAGTGAAATATACCGGTACCTAGAAGTTATAAATTTACTTCACCAGTGCTCATCTAGCTGTTACATTATAGAGATTGAATTAAAATGTAACAATTCAGTTAAAAAGACAGCAGCCATGAAAATGAAAGTAATGGCTCATTTTGAAGAAAGTTATTAGACCTAATAAAAGAAAATAGACTGAAAAAGAAAGAATGATTATTGGGACTCAAAAATACCTCTGCATCACTGTAGTCGAACCTTCTAAAGTATGCGGCATTGATAATGACATCACCAGTCTGTGGTAAAGGGGCACTGCACCCGGTCCACTGCACAGATACAGAGAAACAGTTACAAACATGAACATTTTTTCTGTCAATAAAAGAGCAATATTTTAAGCCAAGACATTATGCACTCTATATATATGCTCGTACACAGTAAAGTATAAAATTATTCAAATTTTCAAAGTTATAGGAACCCAATGCTTGACCAGGTTTCTTCCAGAACTATGTTATAGCAAACTCCAAGTCTCCAACTCACCTTATATTCCCAGTATGGAAATGTTTCACAAAAGTAATGGAGAGATGTTGGCATTCCTAATTATCTCATAACCACTGATTGGAGGCTCTATGAGACATTTGTGGGACAGTTTCGTACTCCTCGTGATCTTTCTAGCTTTGTGAAGAGTACCATTGGGGTCAAGCAAGGATGCCCTCTCTCTCCAACCCTTTTCAACATTTACATCAATGAGCTAGAGGATTTTCTTCAATAGCATACCCATGCAGATGATGGTTGCATTTTACATGATGTGGTGATAGCCATACTCCTTTTTGCTGATGACGTTGTTCTACTCTCTCACTCTGCCAATGGTTTACAAAAACAACTTTGATGTAAACTGGTGGTCAACCTTAGCAAAACTAAGGTCTTGATATTTAACGCTTTCAAACATTCTCTTTCCCAGTTCAAATTCCTTTGCAAAGGGGAACCTTTGGAGATCACATTGACCAACACTAACTTGGTGGTCCAATTTTCTAAACATATTTTAGTATGAAATTCGCCTCTCGGTCACGCCTTTGCAAGGGATACACCTCCCTTTCTATATTCGAGGACCCGCACTTTTAGATCCACTTTGTGGATATCACTTTGAAGATGCAGCTCTTCAATATAGTCATCAAGCCTAAGTTTTACACGGGTTCAAGATTTGGGGACCTACTCTAGGTTTTATTGATTGGGATCGTGTTGAAAGGGCCAGACTCTCATGATTTAGCCTATGATCTGCTGCACATGTATTGTTCCTCAGTGCATTGTGCAAGATGATTTTTTCGTCCAGCCTCAACACCGAGATTATCTTTAGATTTGCTTTCTACATTCACAAACTTGAAAACATGGGGAGTTAATTTATGGCCCTAGTTTGTAAATTTTTAGAATTTTATAATTTTCTCGGTTAAGGGACATTATAGCGGTAGCAGAGTTGTGTCCTTGCCAGCCTGTGAATCATGAGGACAGTGCAAGAACCCATCTTTGAGATGTTACAAGCTATACAAGATAATCAAAAGGATCTAAAGCTATGTTCCATGGGGACGCGTCTTCTATGTTTTTAGCTCGTCCCCGCACGAGACGTTTGGAACCTCGGGATGGTAGGAAACGCCCCTTCCCGCCCCCAAACTTTAGGAAACGCCCGGGACGTCAAAAAAAAGTAGGGGATGGTTGGACGCGTCCCGACGCCGAGGGGACTTCAGCCCCCTAACGCACCGGGACGTCCAACCGTCCCCTGCCATCCCCTAAGCAAACAGCCTTAAAAAACACATTTTAAAAAAACACACTTTTAATTAAAAGTAAAGCAATGCGGGGCCCACAAGGACCCCCACTTTCATTTCTAAGTGCCCTAAACCTAAAACAAACATCAAAACAAAAAAGAAGCTCATTTTTGAATAACAAATTTATTGCATAAGGTAGTGTTCAAACTTCAATACAATCACTTGGTACAGGGAGGAACTGTCACATCAGTGCCCTTCCCCTGAAATGAATCATTCTGTTTATATGACAAAAGAATCAAAGAACCAATGATTTTCGGTTAAAACACAACTGTCAACTACAACTAAACATAACAAAAGAGTCGATAAGACACTACTAAAAGCCAACAAGAGATTAACAATAACAAAAATGTTGGTTACCAAAACAATGTTTATATTTAAATTAATGGTCTCGCATTGATTAGATAATTGAGAGAGATCAAGATGAAATGGGCTGGTATATTCCGCTATTATAATTGAGAGAAATACTTTATATGCTATTAAATGTCACCCCTTTGTTTTGGATATCTTCAATCAAAGTTGCATGTCTTTGGCCGCTCAAAATGGTCAACAACAAACCTTTAAGAAGTCATGTGTGGTTAGTCTTAGTTATCATCCATTGGTATAATCTATAAGTTGTGAGAGAAATGAATAAAATAGTTCTATTATAAAGTATGGAGCTTATACTTGTAGTCTCTTTAGATTACATCACATTGATAGGATTCTTATCGTGTGATTTCAGTTTTGAATTTTGAAGCCCGCATGTTGTTTATTATCCATCCTTAATAAATTTATATGCCACCACACAATTCAAATGGTTCTATCAACATTTACTTTATGGATGTCTACAAGAAAATATATTGTAGCACTTTTCTTTCCATAGAAATACGCCACAAAATGCCAGACTTTTTGGTCTTTGATCTTGGTATATCATATTCTTGTTACAAACCAATTTTTTCCTACATGAATGGGGAGTTTTCATGCAAGAAGATAGTGAGGAATGCTTTAAGTTTAAGTTTATCAATGTGTTATACTTATCATATGAATATTTGAAATTTCCTATATTTTTAAGGTTAAATGATAAATCTTATGTGAAATCTCAATTCAACTCTAATTTTATGTATTAAGGTTTGCTTTAGCAATGTTATCATATGAATATTTGAAATTTCCTATATTTTTTAATTTTCCCTTATTTTTTAATAGCCGTCCCCTACCGTCCCCTAAAAAAAGGCCTAAAAAAAATCCGTCCCAAAAACACGCCCCCGTCCTCGCCGTCCCCGTCTCGTAAACTTGGTAGAACATAGATCTAAAGTCATGGATAGAAATAAAGAAGATGAAAAGTTCAAAATTTGAGCCTCAAAATCTACAAAAGAGCAAAAGGAATTCACCATGCAAGTCAAAGGTAAAGAGATCTTATCCGAAAATGAACCAGAGAATGTGGTTGAAAAGAAACTAACCACATTGTAGACAAGCACAAAGGATGTAATGAGGACCTAGTAAAGGTGTGATGAATGGCTAAGAAGAGCTAAGGAAGCTACGTTAATAGTCAATCAAGCAAAACAACACCTACAAAAAATTAAGGGAAAGAATTCTCCAATGTAAGGGTGGAATCAAGGAAAATCAAAAATTCAAGAATTTGGGGAGGATTTTTGGTTAATGCCACTTTTTCGAGTCTTCAATATACTAGAGTCTAGAGGGAGAGGAGTACTGGATGAAAATGGATGCATGCCGGAAGGAAGCACGACTGGGGTCTCCGCTCGGACACTACTCCACTGGTCCGAGATCTCGCATAAGATGAGAGTTTCTGGTAGTACCGGTGAACCAGGTGAGGTGGTGTAATGTCCCCTTTTCCAACTAAAGAGCCTAATTATGGACTTCTTGCCATTCCCTTTCCGTGGCAATGGAATTGAATGGGCAAGGAAAGGAATTGCACTTCCATTACATTTTTCTTTTCTAATTTTTAATATTTTTCTTTAGTGTTCTCTTCATTTTAGCAGGTCGGTTGGCTTGGTGGATTTTAAAGGCCAAATAAAAGATTAAATAAGCCCAAAGGAGGTCGGTCATGCATGTTTGGTCTTTGGTGCCAAGATTGGGGTATTTAAGGAATGTTATGACTTCATTTGCACACATCTACTTTGGCGAATTTACTCTAAATTGATCTTTGGGCTGATTGCTCTTAGTTATCTCCACTTTTGGGCAAAAATCCAATTGTGTGGCTCTTTCCAAGAGCAAAGAAAACCTTTCTTGTGGCTGGTTGGTGGACAGAAACCCTCCATCCTTGATTGAAGTCATCTACAAATATTTGCATGCATTTATAAGCCTCTCCTAGTTGGAGCGACTTGTGTTAGAGTGTGATTGGGTGCCTTCTAGGGCACATAACTCATATTTTCTTTCATATTCAGATTTGCCATAATTTCTAAGGCTGAAATCTATTATATTTTGTGGAGTTTGGGGTTTGGAAACCCTCATTTCATAATTTTCTTTGAGTTGTACTTCTGTTGCTTTCAATTAATTTTCCAGCTGTGTTTTCAACCAAATTTCATATTGGAAAGTGGCATAAATATTTCCTAAAATATATATCTACATTTTGGTTGAGTTATTTGAAGAGTTTCAAGTGTTTTTCATTCATTTCCGGACTGCTGTTATAAAAATCAGACTGCTGATTTTCAGCTGTCATAAATTTCAGTTTGCTGGTCCTAAAATCAGAATTAATATTATTGGGGTTTGTGTGATTTCCTTCTTTTTCAGTTGAAGTCCCAAAAAGGGACATTACAAGTGGGCAAGGGCCCCCAATCTCTATTTTTGCACTCACCGCCGATGGCGGCTCTATAGGAGGAGGGTAAGGGGTGAGCGTAGTGAACCACTCAATTGATTCATCAATTGAGGGGTGATAAATTGGATTTCTACTTTTTTCTTATTTCTCATCATTTCATAGACTATACTTATGGAAGGGAAATATAATAAGGCATAAATATGGAAAGGTATATTTTTGTGGTGTAGGATAGGAACACAAATCAAATTTTAAAAAGGCTAATTTATAATTTATGTAATTCGTGAAGTATATGGATAGTGTATTGTGATACAAATTTCCCTAAGGTATTAAAAGAAGAAAAGCTTTTGGATCATTCTTATGACAGCTCATAATATGGAAGGAATGTTTCAAATCAAGAAGTTTATAAGGTGGAGTTCTGGAAGACCTTGTTGAGAGGCATGCACATGAGGAAAGCGCCTCACTTGATACTAATGTTGATTTTCAGCTTGCTGGAATTTTCAGGTCAGCGACTAATGGTAAGAAATTTGATTATCTTCATGATTATAGCAAGAAGCGTGAAAGTATTGATTTCAGCGGAAGTTTGTGGCAAAACTCATCATCATGGAATGGGAAGTACCAAGAGATCGGGAAAAGATGAAGGATAGAAAATGGAAAGAGCATCTTTTCTCTCGAATCCAATATTGTTCATGTATGATCGTGTGGGATCGTGGTGTTATAAACAAAGAGCTACAAAAAGAATATATTGAGAAACACATGAAGGCTGAAATGTTTGATGGCTTTAATATCATAATTGTAGATAGATTCACCATTCCATGCATCTAGATAAGTAGACAACTTAATATAACCATGGGTGAGAATAAGGTATGGAATGAATTTTATGTTACAAGAACTAACATGGTTATGGAGATAGAAGGGTTGCATTCCATTGGCGAGTTAGTACAGAATCACAAATTTAAGCAGCTAAAGTTTGCAACTAGTCATAGGAATCATTCAAATTAGTCATAGGAAATTAGGAATCATTCAAATTAGTCATAGGAATCATTCAAATTAGCCATAGGAAATTAGGAATCATTCAAATTAGTCATAGCTAAAGGGAATTCTCATAAAGGACAAGTTGCTTGGGCAGCAAGTTGCTTAGTGGTGGAAAGCATGCAAACTATTTCATCTTTTGGTAAGCAGCATAGTCTTTATGTTGATATTCAAATGCTTCCAAAACAACATAGTATGGTGTTCAATAATATCTCCCCAAGATCACTACCAAATAGAGGTTTCCAACATGCCATAGAGTTGAAAATTGGTTGTAAGCATACAATTATTACTCCTCGTTTCTCAAGGACTGATTTGATATCAAGCCACCATCAGATCTTTGTTTGTAAGGGAGGTGTGCACAAGACAACTTCTAGCTGCCTTACAGGACACATTGAGCTCTTGCTCGTGCTATTCAACTTGACTAATGCTCCTGCTACGTTCCAATTCATGGTGAATCAAATATTCAGTGGTCAGCTGAGACAGTTTGTTTTGATAACTTTTTATGATATTCTGATGTGTAGCAAAGCATGGAAGGATCATATCAGAAACCTAGATTTGATGTTAAAGAATTTATGTGTGAGTTTGGCGTCACAAATATTTTATAAGTGGGCCATGTCAAAATTGCTCAAGGCAGGCAGGTGGATCAAAAGAGGATTCAAATTTTTTTGGTTTGGGTACTACCCACCACACTAACTCTATTGAGGAGATTCTCTAGTTTATGCAGTCATGATAGAAGTTTTGTTAAGGGATCTTCACATATAGCAGCACCCTTAACCAACATGACAAAGAAAGGAGCTCTTGCATGGATGGATAGACTACCAAAAAAATTTGATAAGCATAAGAAGGTAATCATCTCATGTCTTATATTTTCCATTTCAGATTTCTCACAACCATTTGTGGTAGAATGTGGTGTTTTAGGAGAAGGTATTGAGACCATATTAATCCAAAAGGGGGACTCAATTAAGATGGAGAGCATGAAGTTAAAAGATTCAAGATATAGTTTCTCTATTTATGACAAGGAGATTCTTGCCATGAAGCACGTTTTGGTAAAATTCAGACGTCACTTGGTTTATGGTACATGTGTGGTTGAGACAGATTGCAATGGCTTGAAGTCCTTCTTGGATCAACAGGATTTTAACGATGAGCCACAAAGGTGGGAAAGGAAAATCCAAGGTTACGATGTTGATATAAAAAGGAAAGAGCATGTAGTTGTTGATGTCTTATTTCGAATGGTTGTTATTTGTTCTGTTTTTGTCATTTGTGGTGATTGGAAGATTTCAATCATGGTAGGTTATGCCAAGAATACATTTGTTGCTAACATTTTAGATGGAAATGTGAAGGATGAAAAATATGGTCTCATTTTGAACAAGTATAGAATCTTTCCAGTACTTGAATCTGAGATAAAATAGAAGATTTTGAAAGCAACCTATTGTGGGTCACTCTAGATCCTACAATATTGTAGATATATAAGAAAGATATTTTCATGGTGGAAGCGTTGAGGAGGAGAATCTCAAACACATCAAGGAGTACATTACCTACCAACAAAATGAAGTAGAGTATGTCTTCCCAGTAAGTTGGTTGCAGACATTGCTTATTCCCCATCAAGATTGGAAAAGTATGTTTATGGACTTCATCACAAGTATTCCCAAGGTTCATGTTAGAGACTGCATTTATGTCGTTGTGGATAGGCTAAATGAGTATTAATACTTTTTGCCATTTATCCAGAATTCAAAGCACATCATATGGAAGAAGTATATCCTTTCACACAAGGTCGTCTACACATAAGAGCATGGGATCCGGGTGATATCTCAAGATCTATCAAGGGTAGTAATATCCTATCACAGTTATATGGCAAAGGAAACAAACCAGGGCCTGTGATTATCAGACTTTTCATTCTTAGGGCTGCTGTCATCACAGATTCCAGCTGCTGCACTATGACAATTACAGCCCTACAAGTGTTTTCAGTCACAGGGTTGCTGATTTTTCAGGGTCTCAACAGAGATATGTTGATTATTACTGCTATGAGAAGATTTCCAGTCATTGATGTCTATTTTCAGCCTCTGAATTGTTGATAGTCATGATTTAAGCAAACAATTTTCAGCATTAATGTTGTCATAGCATTTTCACACTGCTGATTTGCGAAATTTCAGACTTTGGACTGCTGTTAGCAGCCAAATACAGCTTCAGGTTTGCAGGATTTGAGGAAATTTCTTTATACTATGCTATTTTTGAATGATTTCAGCCATGGGATCAGTTGTAAACTAAGTTGCCGCATTCGAATTCGTGTTCGAATTCGCCGATGATTAAATTCGTGAAAAATTCGCTGGTAAAAAAATCAGCGATTAAATTCGACTATGAGAAATATACATTTTTATTAAATATATAAAAACAAAAGATAAATTCACATTTCAAAAAGAGAGATAATATCACATTTCATTGATTTCATAAGTAGCTATTACAATAATGTGATTGAAAGCAAAAACTTCAAAAAACATGTGCTCGCAGCTGCATACTAATATTCAAAATGTTGTCAAAAAGTGATGGATCAAAGTCTCAAACTTCCCTATCTAGTATGGGCTAAGTTCTACTTATTACATCAAAAAGCTCTAAATCATCTAGAGCACTTGGCTCAATCTCATCATCACTAGAAACATCATCATTACCAACATCACTAGATTCACCCTCATGTCTATCAGCATCACCAACAAAATCAAGATCATCTTCATTGTCTTGTAGGACATCCTGAAGCTTTTTTTTCTTGGAAGTGCATGTATCTTTTGCCACTTTTTTCATAGTCAATCGCAAATTACTGCGAACATAAACAAGGTCCCCAGTTTTCCTGAAAACAACCTATTCCTTTTTTTTTTATTGAACATGGTCAAAGTTGCTCCAATTCCTCTCACATGTTGATGCACTTACCCCTTGACTCAAGACTTGAATTGCAAAATGTTGTAGTTCAGGGGTATCTGCTCCATAGAATCTCCACCATTCATCTTCATCCATGTCTTCCCTGTCATCTATTGCTGATTGGGTTCCAAACAACCCATCTCCTCTCCTGTATGCTCTAAGTTGCTCTGGTTTTCTTTACAACATCTCGATCTGGAACAAGCTTTTCAATGGCTGCATAAATCCCGCTCATCACTTCACGGTCACTTTCTCTTTCAATGTGATAGAGTGTCGGCTCCAAATAGCATGTTGTTGCTGCAAATGAGTATGCATCATCCTCCATCTTCCATCACAAATATCCCATATCTCACTATATTTTTCTTCCACATTATTGAATGCCTTCGGATGTCTTCTTTGCAATGACCATCCCCTCATAAACCGTGCCCATACAAGGGGTATTGCCATCAACCATGGGGAGCATACGAACAATGGGTGCACACATTTTTAAGACTTTGGCTGCATTTTCCCAAAAGTTAGAGCTCAAACTGATTTGCTCCACCATTTTACCTTTAAATTCTTTTCGCAAGAACCGAATCTTCCCGCTCATCTTGCTGCAAAACAACTTGATTCGAAGGGCTCCTTTCTGCTCAACAACTCTTTTCAAAGTGATATAGAAGGGCAAATCTTGTGTCACATGGCTTCAACAACTCCTTAGATGCATGCCTCCTATAGATACTCAATGTGAGGCGATGGTTTCTAATAGTATTAGAACCTGTGGGTTCTTCCTCTTTGAACTGCTTCATGTACCCAAGGGAATTTGGCTAAGTCGTGGAGTAGTAAATCAATACAGTGGGCTGCACAAGGACTCCAATATATATGTGGGTACTTCTCTTCTATCAATTTCCCAGCTCCCACACAATTGCTAGCATTATCAGTCACAACTTGAACTACACTTTCTACACCCACTTCGAGAATTGCTTCATCCAAAATGTTGAAGACATACTCTGAAGTTTTCTTGTGTTCCATGGTGTCAATAACTTTTAGAAATACAACACCTTTAGGGCAATAAACAAGCACATTGATGAGGGGTCTTTGACACATGTCTGACCAACCATCACTCAAAATGGTGCAACCTGTTAACTTCCAAGAGTCTTTAATATCTGCCAATTTTTCAGTGACCCTATTTTTTGACCTCTTCAAAAGTGTAGTCCTCAAAGCCTCTGACCCTGGAGTTGTATAACCTTTTCCAAATTTAATGGATTGTTGAACTACATTTCTGAAATAAGGACTCCTGGCAACATAAAATGGAATGGCAGATTCATAAAAGAAATCAGCCCATGCATCATCAACTTGCTCTTTTTCAACAGGTTTCCAAAAGCTATTCAGTGTCGCTGCCCCAGTACTAGATGTTGGCATTACAGAGCTTGTGGACATGGTGGAGGAGAAAGAAGTATTTGGCACTCTGGGCCTAGAAAGCTCACCTTGAATTTGTTGTTTTTTTTCGCCCCTTTGCTGATTTACAACTAATGAATGCTTGTAGTCTTTCTCCAACTCTGCTTTTATTTCAGGAGTGACATTCGACATTCTTCAACACCGCCTCCTTGACCACCCGGTATGCCAAGAAGGTGGTCCATTACTCTTGTCAATGTCCCACTAAAAGAATGCTGACATAAAGTGCACGTGAGATTGTTTGTCCGACCCTCACGGCTCATGTATTTCCATCCCGCTGCATTTGATTTTGGAGGTGCCATACCAATATAATAACCTGCATTTTTTGGAAAAAATAAACAAAGAATTAGAAATAAATAAATTTAAAAAATCAAATCATACAAAAATTATTATCATGTATTTAATTTAAATGTATGATAATAATAATTATCGGATAATTATTATTATCATACATTTCAATCTTTGATTTAAATAAATGATTTAAAATATATATAAATACCTTCAATTTAAGGATATTATATATCTTTTTTTTATAAAATACATTATATGAAAAAAAGATCAAATTGGTTTCAATGTTCCATATCCATGGACTAGCTCTTTTCCAAGTAAGTTAAATCCCCAACAAAAACTTCAGTTTATAATTAAAACATTGACCCAAGTTGGGGAATGGATCAAAGAAAGGGGGTTTATGAATCTAATGTTGGTCAAGCTTAACAATGGGAGGCAATTGCATCACCATCTTATGACTTTCCTATACCTCCAACCATGCAGTATTCACCGAGTCTCATTCTCTAGTTATTGCCCCAATTGTGGATTCCCATTCTTCACCTTCTAGTCTCCCATCCCATTTGGAGTTTTCTTCCCTTTTCCCTCCAAAGAAATCTTCCCCTCCACAACAAAGCAAGAAGTTGCACTTCTCCCACCTCCACAAACAATGCAAGGATCATCGTGACCCAACCCACCCCTCCTCTTGCAAGTTCATGTTGGGAAAATAAAAATCAAAAAACCATCCAAGGGCAAGAAGAAGGATCCAATGAAAAGGAAATACCAAAGGACTTGAGAAGTCTGGCTTTGAGATTTGGTATTGAAAAAATTCCTTTGATGGTTAAACCAATTGAGGGACAGAATCAAGAAACCAACAGACAAGAGGAAAAAAATGAAGAGCCTAGCAAGGAAGATTTGGCAAAAAACTTGAAAGACTGGGCTGCTAAATTTAATATCAAGAAAATACCACCGATGGTTAGGCCTTTGGTGGGAGTTGAGGTCCAAAAACAAGAGGTGAAGGCTGAAATTGTAATAGCAGCAGAGCAAGAGCAAGTGGATGAAGATCAGCAGTCAGTGTGCTCCGAGTGTAGTGTCCACAATGGCACTTTATTTGTAGAGATTGTTGATACATTACCAACTACAAATCAACAGAAGAGGAGGAAAAATAAGCAATAAAGCAAAGAGAGAATCACGTGCAAACAAGTAAAGAGAAGTTTCCAAGCGTGCAAAATATTTCAAGACAATGTGATGACCCTCATTGCCTAGCATGCCAAGAGCTTGCAGCACTCTTAGAAGGTTGCAGCAGTCCACCAAATTCATCTTCAAGCATTGCAACCAAGCATGAAGAGCCTTGTATCATCAAGAAGAATCATGCGGGTTCGAATCTTTGAATGTAGAGCAAAGCATGCAAAAGGTTCCAATTCTTTCTTCCTTCTCATCCTCTCAAAACTCTGATTTGGAGGATAAGTTTGAGCTTACTAGTTTCATGTTTGAGGAAGAAGAGGACCTAGGTGAACAGATTGAAGATTTAGGGGTCACTATAGGAGAGAAAGAGTCTTCTGCACAATGGGACAACGAAGAATTTTCTTGTTTGTCTGATTTAGACGAATGCTTTGGTGGAGAAGAGCCCATAGAAATCACTGTTCTAGCTGCTCCGTCATATGTCTTTCAACAACCTACTGCTGAAGTTGAGCACATGGAAGAAGGAAAATCAGATTTAGAGGCACTAAATGAGCAGGAAATCATTGAAATTTTTTTACTTTCATTTGGAAAATCTGATTTGATGGAGGAGAAACTCCCAAGAAAACAACTTGTAACTGATTGCAATGATCCAAGAATCACTCCATTAGTTTTTGCAAGCAATCACGGTGAGTTGTGGATTGAAAAGGAGTTCGCAATGCCACGGAAGGAAAGGAGCAAGAAGATGTGTAATGTCCCCAATTTTTGAAGACCCTTAGCCTATCATTCCCCGTGGGCTTTAGGGATGTTGCAAGGGGAAAATATATTAAATAATTAGATAATATTGCCTGGAGAGTGATTTTAATCATTTGACATTATAAAGCAATATTTATTTAATTATTTAATATTTATGGAGCAAGTAATGTATTTAATTATTTAATTAAATTCCCAAAATGCAAATTAAAAAGGGGAATTAATTAAATAATAATTAGGTGGCTTTTAAATATTAAAATCACCCTTTTTAAAAGGGGACGCCACACCTAGGGGAAATAAACTTCTTTTATTTAATAATTTCCCTCTCCTAGGGATTTCGAATTTTGTGCCTCCTTGCTTATAAAAGGAGTGCTAGGATCATTGTTAGACTCATGTTATGATGATATTTATTTTATGCTCCATGCTTGGAGTTGGGATGCATGCCCATTAAAGTTTTCTCTCTCTCTCTCTCTCTCTCTCTCTCTCTCTCTCTCTCTCTCTCTCTCTCTCTCTCGGGAAGTTAGTAAGCTGGTTTGATCAATTGAAGTATTCTCTCTTGTTCTCTTCATTGTGATCTCTTGTGTTGGTATTGACGCATTTATTTAGATGATAAATCTATATTTTTGTGAAGGGTTTGAAGTACTTTTATGACTATTATTGCTGCTGCAATTTATTTAGCCATAACAACTGGTATTGGGGTTTGATATTTCATATTTTGAAGTTATTTATGCTAGATCTATTTGCTGCTGTGTCTAATCAAATACTTCAGATCAAGGGTTGATTGTTTAACGGTTTTTGGAAGGGTTTTATCAGCTGGAAATTATTTAATTAATTTTTCCTAACCCTAGTGACTGGTTTTCAAATTTCAGAGGCAGATTTGAGTGGGTTTCAGTGGGATAAAAATTCAGTTTGTTAGTTCATTGGAAAGATCTTTATTTCTACTTTATTCTGCAATTTATTTCATGCAAAAACTCTAAGTATTGAAGGAGTTAGAATTTTAGAAGATTTCAGCTGTCTGCAAGCTTTCTGGGTCTTATAAATTAATATTTATTTCAGATCTGCAGTTTTGGGGTCAGATTAATATTGGTTTTGGTTGTAGAAATTAGGAGAGATAAGGAGAAAGCAATTTCATAATTTTTGGAGGAGATTTGGTGCCCTAAAAGTGTTGGGCGACCTACTTTTTAGGTCAAAATTAGGGTTTCGGGTTGGCTGTGCAAAATCTGATTTTTGCATATTGTTCCACATTTTTATGGTCCATTATCCAAAATTTCAGCTCATTTGGACTTCCCTAGCCAAAGATATGAATTTTTGAAGTTTGCAGCAGTTAGGGTTTGAAAATTAATTATTTTCAGTTGTGTGATCAGATTTGTATTAATTCCTAACTTATTCTAGAAGGGGATATTACAAGATGTCATCATCTCTCCCATACCATTCACTCAAAGGGGACACCAGGTTGTCATAGATATGCAAGAAGAAGAAAAATAATTCACAAACAATCACCTTTTCTAGGAAAGTCTGCATGAAGACTTTCTTATTAAAGTTGGAGTCCGAAGCAATGGGAAAATTCGATGGACCAAACCTTGCCCAATAAGATACTTGGCTTCATTAGAGTCAAGAGAGAAGCCACAACCAGTCATGCTTACTTCGAGCATGAGGAAGAGCATCAATGTACCAAGGATCAACCACTATGCCCCTTGAAACCAAATAGGCAGCAGCCGGAAGAGGTATATGTCTTGTTTTTTGTTGATACCTTGATGAAAAATCAGCTTGCAGCCAGTTTCGCATTCCTAATCTCGGTTGGATTTGGTGCCAAATCATCCACATGGCTGCCAATTGTGAGGAAGGGCAGCTACTTCTCATCACAGTGTTAGGTTTCATTCGGTTGTCCAGTTCTCGGTTGGCGTAGGGTAGGAGTAGGTTTATTTCCAGCAGAAGAAGTGCTTGTGCACACTCGCATGTCTTAATTGAGGCATGTATGATTTGTTCTTTTGTATATAGTTTTGTTCGTGTTGCTCCAGCAAGTACAATGCACCACGCCTCGGTTGTTGCAGAAGGGAATTCATAGTTGCATGTAATAGTTGCAAACTTCAAATCAAAATAAATGCAAAGCAACTAAAATCAATTAAGGAGGGGATCGGATCTTTCTCTCCAAGAACAACTGCAGCGAGCCTTTATGCCCTCGCAAGCAATCAATAATCAGTCGGTAGCCCATTCATATCAGCTCCAGCCTTCAGCAAGCACGCAAGGCAGCATGTCGAAGATGGAACATTCTAAAGAAGAAAGAAAATCGGACTTTAATAGAGTTCCATGATGTCCCAGATGATAGGTGTTTCACTCCAATCCCGCAGTATGCTTCACCTTGCCAAGAAAATCAGTCTCGAGGCAGCGATTGCAGGTTTCTATCAGTTTTCATCATTCAACCTCATGGATTGCGATTCTTTAGGAAAGGATGAAATTCAAGTTTTAAAACAATTTTCTACTCTCACAAAATAAATTTCAAGATTTTCTTACAAGAGTTAGAGAGTGCGAGCAGCAAGGACAGTTCCAAAACAAGCAACGGCATTTCATATATTCCGGGGTCAGGTTTTCAAAGTTTGGACCAGTTCATATTGATTACGCAGACTCCATGCCCAATGGATAGCTACAGGAAGCTGGTCATATTCCATTTAGCAAGCAAATGGCCCCATGAGTCACCAAATTGTTATCAATTTCACCTCCTAGATGAAATTAAGCTACAGAGCTAGATTGCACAGGAGGACTCTCATAGAAGCACTTCAGAAGATAAAAACAGATTTCAACTCTCGGGGTAGAATCGGGTTTTTTTGGAGAATCGAGCGTTAAGAGGAATTTTTCCTCTTCTTGGTCTTGTAAGTTCAGAATTTCAGTTAGTTTGAAATAACAAACATGAGGCCCACCTTGCAATCAAATGGCAAATTTTGACGATCTCACCATCTTCACTCGGTCTCGAAGTGCACCCGAGAAGTCCATGGATGTATCGGGCTTGATTAGGATTCGAGGGAGTCAAAATGGTTTAAAGTTTCCACCAACTCGTGAGCCAACAGAGCTACTCCTTGGCTCACCAAGCCATGATTAAAGAAGAGATCGAACTCTATTTCAAGACCGAGTAATGCACTATGAAGGAATGAGCTCGTGTCTTTGAGATCGAGCTATGGAACAATAAATCAGGCAAATAGAGGCTCGTTTGGTGTGCACCAACTCGAGTGCAAGGCATTACTTTCAAGCAATGAACCGAGTCATTCATGAGGCTAGAAAAGTTGGAAATCTTAGTGAGAAGTGGTCTAATTGCCACACCACCAAGCTACTGCAGGAGCATCATCGTTTCAAGGAGTTGATTCAACGATCGCACGTTGCCCTCCATTCTTGCTAAACCGATCGCATTAAGTTCCTGAGTTAGATGATCCGAGTTGTTTATTACGAGCCCGAGATGCATCAGAACTAGTTAACGTGTAACGCCGATTATAGTTGAGTGCGAGCAACAAAGAAATGGGACGAGCGATCTTTGCAGAGTTATATAGGTAAGGCGGAGAAAAATGGCCCGGACGGGCCCACACGAGCCGGGTCGAGAGTACTCACAGAGATCGATTCATCCGCAGTGAACGATTGCGGGCATGGTAGGGGTCAACGCCGATCAGCCGGTCAAGCGGCGGTGCGTGGAGAGCTCTGCGGGCGTGGAGGAGGTTAAAGGCCCGTATTGTAGGCAAAGCAGGTTTTAGCGGCCCTAATGTCCGGCCGTTTGTGTTGAAACGAGTTCGCCGCAGGTAGGTTTAGCCCGAAAGCATTAGCATGGGCCCCAAGTCAATGATGGAGCTGGTGAGTTGTCCAGGCACGAAGGGTTTTGGGAGCTTGGAGCCATCAACGAGTCATTGGTGTGAAGAAGTGCGGGCGTGTCGGCATGAACGCCCAACCGGCCCAAGTCTAACGCGCACACAGGAAGGCTAGGCGGGCACGGGCGATCGAAGGCCAGGTGGTGCGGGCGAGTCGGAGTTTGTTGCCCGAATGGCCTAAGAGCGGGAGAGACACAAGTTTCCCAAAACCCGCCTTCGCCGAGGATGAAGGAGGCTCGTCCACGCTGTGCACCGAGTAGATAGTTGGGCGTGGCGCCGAGCTTGGCGAATCGGTGGAATAGTTCAAGTTGTGGCGAATCTTAGGCATGCATGTCGGGTCGGCCAACTTTGAGCTAGAGATATGCACTGGATGGCACGTCGGGTGGTGATAAAGGGCAAGTTGTTGTAAATATGCGGAGTCGACATGATAGTTCACGAGGCCTTAGGGGAAACGTATGGACAAGTCACCAAAATGAAGAGCTCAATATTCGGATGTGACTCGGCCACATACAAAGAGGGATTTACTCATAAACCAAGAACGACCCAAAGCAACAAAGGAGGGCTCGACATGCGCGGCGAAATAAAACAAAAGCCAACTCAGCCGACCCGGCCGACTGGCACATTCAAGGCATTAAAAGCAATAACCCCTCCCCTTTTTCATTATAAAGCATTAAAACATGGTGGGCCTCGAAAATTTTTAAATGACCATACCATCTCAAATCATGCGAGAAAAACACTAGGAAGGAAGAAATGTTTTAAATATGATTTCCAACCAAATAATTAATTTTTGGTTCCGTAACATTAAAACAAGCCTGTGTTAATCAAAATAGATGCATTTACTCATAAAGCCATAACTTTTGCATCCCTTAACGGAATCACACAAAATTGGTCTCATTGGAATTGTAACAAGGCCCGACACACAACAATCAAGAAATTCGGAATTGATGAAGATTTCATTGAGAATTTCGTAGAAAACCAACCGAGTTCCAAACGAGAGACTTTCATGGTCGTTGGGAATGCAATTAATGGGCATGGCCATCATTCTTCTCTCATTGCGAGTCATGAGACAACATGGGGAGCCTTTTGCAAGCAAAATACCATCAATTGCACTCATTTATTGCATCTTGCAAGTGGTTGGAAAAGCAATTTAGGGATTACTCTTTCTCATTCTATAAATTGTAATCTTCACTCATTTGTAAAGCAAGTTGGTATTTTTTTCTCTCCCCTCTCTCTCTCTTTCATCTCTACTAAGGTTGAATGTGGAACTTAAGCCTCCTTTTCAAGCTCTCTAATGGCATTTTTGCCTCTTGCCCACCGATGTTGTATTGTGCATACTTATTGGAGCAATAAAATGTGTCTTGTAATGCTTTTGTCCATCCTTTACATATCTTGTTGTCTCTACTTGCCTCTCTCCATTCAGTAAGTTATATTGTGTTAACTCTTGATGTTTATTCTAGATTTTGAGAGTTGTGTTTAATGGGTATGAAGTGGTGTTCTGTGTGAATCTACCTTGGTCTATGGTGCATCTTGTCCACCCTCTCCTTTGCTCACCTCTCTCCATTTCAAGTAGTTGGATTCTTGGCTAACAACCTCCTTTTCTGGTGTATCACCGCTTTTAGTGTAGGTTTACTTTTCATGCACTCTCTCTCCCTGGTCCCTGGAAGGTTAGATTAGGATTAGTTTGTTTACCTGTATTAGGAGTAGATTGTGGCGGGTAGTTTAGGAGTAGGAACCAGCCTTCTCTAGAGGGTTATCTCAGGACCGCAAGTCCCACAGCTTTAGAGATAACCCAATGTTACACAAATTACATTGAATGTCCAGCTCAAACTCCACCATTCGGGCAAAGGTCTTTGTAATTTCGTGATAACAAGAGCCTCCATGCATATGCCAACAAAGTATGGACGAAGTCAACGTAGAGAAAGAAGATGGACAAACTAAGGACAACTGAAGCTATAATATTGGAAATTACATTTCATTTTTTTCATCTCCTCCTATGTCGATGCCATATTTGTGTCATCATGGACAACATAGTGGAAATGATGATAAAGTGAAGAGCACCCAAAGTGACAAAGAGTTCATAGATCCTTTGAGTTACAAAGAAGGGGAAGTCTTCAATGGGTTCAAGTTTTTTTTTCCTCCCCAACATCAGAACTTTATATTATGTAAAACACAAAATTACATATTCGGCTGTGCCAAACCTGAAAGCTATTGGTCCAAGCTTGAGCATCATACAACAAAAAAGTAGAAGAAATAATCATGACAGAGAATCAAGATTAAGAATATATTTGATATACTCCTAAAGCTTGTTAGACCACCATGGAGGGGGCATGCCATAAAGCATAATAGCTCCTTGTTGTCAAAGCCCGATTAGCATCCATCGGGCAACTTTGTTCCTTTCACAAGGAATGTGATTGAATTGGACCTCTTGAAATTTTCCCCTTAGTTGTTTTATCTTCCACACCTCTTTGGCAATACGCCAATTGGGAGGAGAGTCCAATCTATTATCAGAAAGCAGGTGAATAATGATTTGGGAATCCGACTCAACTTGGATCTTATGCCATCCAATTTTCAAGGCCTCCTACATGCCTTTATAGATAGCTTTAACCTCAAAGGCAAGATTGTTGGTAGTAGATCCAAGATTCTCAACAAAAAAGAATTGGACCCCACAATCAACATCCCTACCAATGCCTCCCATAAAGCAACTTTCTCAAGATTTCCTCTGGAAGCCCCATCCATATTCAACTTACAATATCCTGGAGGAGGATTATTCCAATGGTCGTCCCTTAGAGCTTTCTTCTTATTCTGGCAACCTAGGGCAAGAAACATCCTTAGGATCAATGTTAAGCTGATTACAAATATTTTCTCACTTAGGGGAAAGATCTTGAGGCAAAGATATCTTATGTTTCAAGCTTTCCACTATGTTGATTTTGGTCTTCTCCCAAACAAAAGAGTTGTCTTTACTGATTTGCATGAAGATTCTACTGTTTCTTTCCTTCCACAACAGGGTAACCCAAGGACATGAGAAAAAAGGATGAGTAGAAGACTCCTCATCATGAAGGCATAAAGCACATCGAAACGGGCCATACAGACCTCTCTTCAGAAGGCAATCTCCAGTTAAGACTCTTCGGTGGATGAGAAGCCAAAGAAAAAAAACTAACTTTAGGCCACATACCCGGATGCCAAATGTGCTTGAAGAGAAACTGAAGAGGATGAGGATTTTCAGTGACCAAAGAGGCATAGCCAACAACAACAAAATACATACGGTGACTTCTTTCCCCATCCCACCTTATCAAGATCTGGGATGAAGAAAATGAAAGAGCTTTTAAAATATTGTTCAAAATATTGTTAAGTAACAATTGCACTTGATGATCTATAGGAATTGGCCACTCCATAGGCGGAATCCAAGATTTCCCAATCTCTCATGACTAAATAGTTGGTTTACCATAATGGGCAATCTTGACCCATCCCAGATCTTGCATTTGTTCCATAATAGGTATAAGCTGGGGGAATTGATGGATGAGAGGGGCCTACCCATCCCAAGAATCAGTCCAAAAATTAGCACATTGACCATCATTAACAATCCAAAAAAGTTGGTTCTTAATCATATCTTCTCCCACTTTGATGAACCTCAGAGTCGAAGATCCCTTAGTAGGCAGGGTAGATCTGATAATTTTCTTACGAGGATTATTCATAGCATACTTGGCTCTGAACATGGTTGCCCATAAATCATTAGGATGAACAAGCATTCTCCAATATAACTTGGTTGCAGTGAGCCTTATTTTTTCTTAGGAGAAGATCCAAATCCCAAGCCTCCAACTAGCTTTGGCTAGTAAAGAACGTCCCATGTAACCAAGGACCACTTTTTCTTATCTTGAGCTCGCTTTACAAGAACTTCGGCAAAAAGTATCTACCTGTTTCAAAATAGTGCCAGAATGTTAAGGACCGAGGCAACATAGATCGACATAGCTTCAAGGACCAACTTAATCGAGTCATCCTTCCTCCGGATGAAATCCATTTATTAGTCCAATTAATTTAAGCTCAAACTTGATGATTAACCACTATCAGCCTCTTAATTTTTTAAAGGCTAAAGGAACCCCCAAATATTGACACGGGAGCCTTCCTTTCTGAAACTGGAAAATTTTCAGAATTTGCTCCTCTTGTCTTTCAGAGCAATGAAAAAAGAAAATGTTAGACTTTCCATGATTAATAGTCTGACCTGTAGCAGCTGAAAATGTGTGGAGAACTTTCTGAAACTGCTTAGCTTCCTGTTGGGTGGCCCTTCCCATCATAGTGGAATCATCAACAAATTGAAGATGAGAAAGCGGATGGCTGTTTTTTCCAATTGAATACCGTGGATTTTTTCTCCTGACAGGCTCTACGAGCAAGTCTCCCCAAACACTCAGCCATAATGATGAATAGGAAGGGAGATAAAGGGTCTCCTTGCCTAATGCCTCTAGAAGCTCCAAAGAAACTTGAGGGAGACCCATTCACCAACACAACAAAAGAGACTGAGGAGATACAAGTCTTCACCCATTGAATCCATCTCATAGAAAACCCAAATCGAGCCAAGATTTTACAAAGGAAGCCCCAATCCACTCTATCGTAGGCTTTGGAAAGATCCAATCTAATAAACATAGCTGGTGTTTTCTGAACTTCCATAGAATGCAAAATTTCCTGAGCTAACACAATCTCATCATGGCTATGGTGACTAGGGACAAAACCCCTTGCTCAGGAGATATAATCTTGTGAAGAATGGGTTCAAGTCTTTCCGCTATAACCTTAGTTATGAATTTATACAGAACATTACATAAGGCTATGGGGACGGAAACAGAGACATCTTCCACCTCCTTTGCTTTAGGAATTAGGGCAATGTACGTCTTGTTAATCAATGGGTTCCAAGTTCCTATGGCTAGTGAGTGTTTCATTCCATGTAGATGGTTGGAAAGAAATTCTATGAGAAATCTTATGGAGTTGGTTGTGCATTTGAACTTCCTTGTGAAGGGTGAGATGCTACAAGATGGCCTCATCATCCCTTGCACCACGAGGTTCCCACCACTCAAGCTCACCTTGGAAAAGCACATGGTAAGTCATGATTTCTATGTTGTTGGTATTGAAATTACGGATTTGACACTTGAGATTCAATGGTTGCATCCTTTGGGTGAATTTACCCAAAACTATCAAGCTAGGGAATTGAGATTCGAGCTTGGTGATCAAAAGGTTGTGCTTCAAGGCATGACAAGTGGAGATCCTCAAGTTGCTACAGAAAAGAGGATGGAAATAATTACTAGAAGAAGGCAAGATCTATGGGCTGCACATGGTAAGATAATCACCACACTTTCAGTGTTAAAACAGCAGTGGTATCATAGAGATTTTCAGCTCTTAATTCATGTACATACTCTTAGAAGAAGTCTTCCAAGGAAAGTGGATGTTGATTTCATAAATATTACATTTGGAAGTGAACAAGATAGATGTTATCTTGCTGCCCTATGCATTATAACTCAGCTGGAAATCAGTGGAACCAATGTAAGTAGTATAAATCATATTTTATGGGATTCAAGGCACGCTGTCATAAAAATTCATATTGTTGTTATCAACATTTTCAGTTTGCTCAACATTGCATTTGTAGCCATACAAGCAGCCTCAGCCATACACAGGAGTAATTTTCAGTTCTTTGATGTTGTTAAAGCATTTTCAGTCCCCATATTGTTGATTTTTATGAAGAGTTTGAGGTATGACAACTGTTATCTCATTCTTTTTGCTGCTGTCCACATCAGAACCAGTTGGTTAACCCCTTTTAAGACAATCACCAAAGTGTTTTCGATCACAAGGGGGAAGAGTTTTTCACCTACCATCAAAGAGGGATTGTTTGTCGCTATTTTAGAAGAGTTTCCGGCCACTATAATGCTGATTTGGAGCAAGAAATTGCATTGGTACAGCTACAGCCATATTTGGGATAGCATGAATGGAACTTTAGAAGTTCATCATGTGAAGAGTTGTGTAGATTGCTCACATCCTTGGAATCCGGGTAAACTGTTGAATTTTTCCTCTCTTTGCTTATGGAAGGGAAGGAATTTGATGAGTTTGTATGAAGCGGGGAGAATTCTAGCATGGCATGTTTGAGGCATCCTAAGCTTGATAAGGATTCTGATTTTCTTTTCTATATATTGCTAACCCATGGTTCCATGAATGAACCAAAGGAAAATGGGAAAGGGGGGCAATTATGATGAATTTGCAGTTGTAGAGAAGAATGATGATGATTCTACTTTTCAGTTTCATGGCCCCATGAAGAGGTATGAATTTTGTTTTGACTTCCTTCTTTTAAGTTCAGCTGAGGCACACATTGTTTTTGGGGGTCAAGAGCTCCAAATTTTAGAGGAAATTACCCTCAAAGTTCACAAGGAGTTGGGATTCCACTTGCAAATTGATGAAATCAGAATTCATAGGAGTGTTAAGCAAGGGAAGGCTGATTTTCTCGAGTTAAAGGCCAAGATGCCTGCTGATTTCAATTGTAGACCTGCTGTTCTTAAATTTTCAGCCTATGTAAGACAACTTTCAGTCCCTACATTACTCATGAAATTGCCTTTCTTCATAAGATTTCCATTTGGTAGTTATTATGCCATGGTTATAGGGCTGAATTTGCAAAAATCAGATTTGGGACTGCCATTAGCAGCCATGAACAGCAGTGAATTTTCATTTTTGAAGAGCATTCCATCACAGGTTGATATAGGAAGAAGGTTTCAGCTGAAAGGAGAGAACAAATCTGATTTGATAGCCTCAAATTGGATAAGATTCCATGAAAATTATGACGGCATTTGCAGGGATTTTTGTACAGCTGAGCATGCAAAGAAAGGTAATGTCATTGTTGTTTTTGAAATAGAGGATGATGAAGACTTCCATGGAGAGAATGGCAGTAGAGGTATGAGTTTGTTTGGGTTGAAGCTCCTACATCTAACAGGCACAGGATCCAGACTATGGGAGCACTACAACATGTTCCTTTACTTTGATATGATGATACTTGGTGCATGTGAAGTTTGCAATTGCTTGGGGACAAGCAATTTTGGGAAGGGGGCTGTAATGTCTCATTTTTCAACTTAAGAGCCTAATAATGGACTTCTTGCCATTCCCTTGCCATGGCAATGAAGTTGAATGAGCAAGGGAAGGAATTGCATTCCCATTTCATTTTTATTTTGCCTATTTAAATGTTTTCTTTAGTGTTTTCTCTATTATGAAGGTCAGCTAGGCTGGAAGAATTTTTAAAACAAATTAAAAAGCCCCAAAGAAGCTTTATAAGGCCAGTCCTATTTTGGCCTTTGGCACCAAAGGAGGGATATAAAAAGAGATTAAAGACTTCATTTTCATCATCAATCTTGGCGCATTTTATTTACACTTGATCTTTGGGCTGATTGCTCTTAGTTCATTCCACTTTTGGGCGAAAATCCAATTGTGTGGCTTTTTCCAAGGAAGACGAAAACCTTCCTTGTGGCTGGTTGGAGGACGAAAACCCTCCATTCTTGGGGTGAAGTGAAGACATCTTGAAGACCTTTTGCAGATTTGGGCATTGGAAGATCAAAGAAGATATCTACAAGTGTTTGCATGCATTTATGAGCCCTTCCTAGTTGGAGCGACTAGGGTTTGATAGCATTTAGGTGCCTTCTAGGGCACAAGTTGCAAATCTGATTTCATATTCTGAATTGGCATAATTTCTAAAGCCGGAATCTATATTTCTTGTGGTTGTTGGGGTTTGGAAACCCTTCATTTCATAATTTTTATGAGTTGTACTTCTGTTGTTCGGAATTAATTTTCAGTTGCATGTGTGATCAGATTTGATGGTACAAAGTGTGCTAAATACTTCCTAAAATACCTATCTACATTTTGGTTGAGTTTGTTGATGATATTTGAGAAGTTTTTCCTCATTTCTGGACTGCTGTTATAAATTTCAGACTGTTGATTTCCAGAGGTCATCAAATTCAGTTTGCTGGTCCAAAAATCAAAATTTAATAAGTTTGGGTTTGTGTGATTTCCTCCTTTTTCAGTTTCAGTCCCAAAAAGGGACATTACAAAAGGGCACTTCAACACCTCCAAGACATTACATATTCGGGGCTGATTGGAGAAACTGGAAATTTCGATCTTCCAATATGCGTAAATACCATACATGCAAAGTCTATGCAATGAAGTGTTTATAACTGGTCCAAGTACTTGTCTGCGAAGATGAAGGATTTCTTGACTCATTGCTTCGAAGGGGTTAACATGATGCTCTCTGCTCTCTTTTTGTTGAGGATGTGATCTAAGCAAGGGGATTCCATTCACAAGTGGAATAGAACACTTGGTTCTTTTCAAAGCCATCGAGCGAGCCAGGAGTATCCACAGATAAAGATGGGAATTCTTGGGGATTTATGTGCCTCTACCTCCAACACAAGAACAAACACCCAGAAAAATGGTGACAGCCAACGCGGGAGAGAAATGCAATATCTGAGATTGATCCTCAACAAACACTTGTAGTGAACCAAAAGGAAGGGAAAGAAGTATAAAGAGTGTGAGTATATTGGTTCTAGGAGAGAGTACCCAGTAATCGATCCAAAGCAGCCCTTGGAGCAGTCACACTTGATACAAGACATAGAGGAGGATCCACATGGCATTTCTTGTAGGAAATATTCAGACATGTAGTAAAAAGATTCCATCCAAGACAGTGATTTTGGAGGAGCATAAAGACGGGACTTATGAGGTGAGGTCTCAAAAGGAGGACGAAGAGGAGAATGGTGATAGGAGGGATGCACATGGTGAAGGAGAATTTGGGGATAGGCATGATCATTCGAAGGAAAGAATTCCATTACTCCAATTTGGCACTAGAAGTATGAATCAAATTTTATTAGTGCTTAACGGGGTAAGACCACCTACATCACTTATCTCTCTCACCATCCACAAACCGAATTTTGGTGGTACAAAAACTCTTGATCGAGCCTAACAAGCTTCCCTCCCCAAAGGATCACTTTGATCTCATTGCTAAAGAGTACCATGGAGAGAGAGCGTTTGATTTTACTCCCATAAATTTTGGAGATATATTTGGGCACAATACTTCAGAGAGAGGTAGATTAAGGATGTAAAAACCGAGAACACCAAACACTTACTTTGTGAGAACCTTCACGAAGAGGAAGGCCATACAAAATAAGTTTCTCGAGACTCCCAACTAAGGAAGCCAAAGGGAATTACACATTGATACATTCCCGAGGATGGTGCCAAAGGACATGTTTAGTTGAAGGAGGTTATGGTGCACTAAGAGGATCGAGGAGAATCCTCTACAGCACATGAGCCAAAAACTTTGACTCCGAATCAGACGGAGCTTTTCAAGAGGGAAGTAAGGGTAACCCAACATTAGTACATGGGCAGGAGTTCATGAGAGCCTTGTAGGATAGCAAAAATGATGGTGAAGGAGTTTAAAAGCGCCAAGTATAGCAAAGGGAATCTCATGTGAGCATAATAATTTCCAATTTAACGGAGATATACACCAAATGAATTCAAGGAAATCAGGTATGAGAAAGTGCGCCATTATTATAAGCACAAATAATTTTGGAGGGATGTATGGAGGATTGGACCCTCAAAACCACTATAGACAAGTCAATCTATCTAGATCTTCATTCTAGATAACATTATGGCATGGCTCACAACACAGAGGATCAAACACGATGTCTTGAGAAAGAACTTGACATGTTGAAAAGGAATCAGACCTCGAATGATATATCATATAGTCACCAAATGAGCAAGAGAATAACACTTGCAACTTACAATGGAGGACAAAAGCTTGAACAGTAAGGTGACAAACATAGAGAAAAATTTTGTTAGCCAACAGAACCGAGTTCACCTCATAGAACTTGAGTTGAAGAATGCAAGACATCAAACCAAGAAGGGAAACAAGATGTACAAGGAGGCATCGGGAAAGCTTCCCAAATAGAGCTCGAGTTGGCCAAAGTATAAAAATAAGTAAGCAGAATGGGAAAAGCAGATAAAGGCCAAACATGCATAGTAGGAGGCCAAGTACAATCACCATTTTAACAATGCTAAGATCGTAGCAACACAGGAATTAAGCTTAAGGTAGGAGTTGATTTGGCTTGGAGGAAGTATTTCAACTTCCTCTTCTCAATCTCCATGAGCACCATGATTTCCGACTTCTCACATACTACCATGACTTCTACACCTACACCTAGCACGGAGCCATCTACATCACATGCGAGCATCAACCGCAACATATCTAAATGAATTCCATCCTACCCAAGGTAGTTGTCACGGATGACAAATTAGTGTTATTGAGGGGATAGTTGTAGCTCATATTTTTGTAATTTTTTTATTTTATTTGTATCTTGATGAGATAGATGTAGCACATATTTTTGTAAAATTTTTATTTTATTTGTATCTTTTTAAAAAGGAACCCCATCATATTAGATAGAAATCAAAGTTTACATATTCTACTATGCCAGGCCTGAAAGCTATTAGTCCAAGCCTGGGCATTATGCAGAAAAGGATACATGTTATAAATTTATAATTCACTATGACAAATCTGAATCCAGAATTTTCCTCAGTAATAACATAAATGAGTATGTTACCCTCTGATGTATGAAAGTTGTGTTAGAAGTGTTAATTTACTTTCTGTTATATTGGTTTTCCCAACGGAGTTAATGATTCCCCAACTGTTGCACTAGTCCTCCTTGAACTCTCATGCTTCTATATATTGTCCTATACACATGGCTATGAGGGGCATGCATGTATCTAAGGAATGTAATAGGAAGATTACAATCACCGTCCAGAATTGTACATTATTATGTGATTAATACAAGAGACTCCATTTCATATTCTTTGCGTTATTTGCACTGCCATGTCTGTGTGTTATTATTGTAGATTGGACAGTGTGTAAGTTTTCCCACCCAATCCTTAAAATAAATTTTGGCTTTATAGACGTCATCAAATGCCAACAATGTAGATGGTGCTCTTAAAAAGGGTATTAACTCATTAGCTAACCTCAAGCCAGCAATTATTTTCCATGTAAAAATATCGATCCTGGTCCACACAGGAAGATGAAGCAGTATCAATCTAGATAAGAGTCCAGATAACTAGAATTCAACCTACTATAAGAAAGACAAATTTCTTAGAAGTCGCACCAAGGAAATAAAGAGAAATCTCATTTTCAAGATCCACAAAAACAAAAGTAAACTGTCACACTATCTAGTAAATCATAATCAAGAACCAGAAAAACAAAGTCGCATATAAGGAATCTTTAACGTAGATCAAAGAAATTACCAACTAATTTTCAGCCTTCTTAACCCAAAGTTAATGTTATCAATTACATTTTAATAATAGATATGTACTAAATAATATAGTAGAAGTTGTGAGTACTGAAACAAGTTGAAAATGTATTGTCCCATACCTCCAGAGCTTCCAGATATTCAACAAGATCATCTTCAAAAGGTGATGTTTTTCTTGGAACTTTTGATCTTTCAAGGGGAAGTCTTGCATCCACAAACCTTGAGTCTTGTTGTTCCAGTCCACATATATTAAATTTGCAGTGTGGACAACCACTCGAACCCCTCGGCTGTACACTAGAAGCATAGCTTTGGAATGATGTGTCCCATAAGAAAGGCGCAATGGTGGCTTGTACAGCAACCAATTCGAAGGCTTTTCCTTCTGAAGAAAAGAGAAATTAAGACATAAAACAAACTACAATATAATGTATACAAAATTCATAATGGTAAAGATAACCCAATTATCAAACGACTGTCTGTTATAACAGTTGATATCATACCTTCAGATATTTCAATCTACCATCAATCTCTCCATGTATTACCAACACACGAGGAATTGTCCTTAGAATTGGACAGGCTGTCAAATATAATTTCCAAATAAATTAGAAAGAACATCCTATAGTAACATGCAGCAGAACCTAGATTTTTATTGTATTGAAGCAAGGAATTATAGAGGAAGACTCTTTTAAAAGACTCCTTAAGCTTCATAAAGATTGAAAAGAAAAATTTGAGGTTGAATTTCTTTCCTATTGCCACATGATTCAATGAATCTAGGAAAGAACATAACGGCAAGTTATGTCTTTAAATTTATATCCAGTTTATTTACTGACTTAAAATTTTAGGTTTCTTTAAATCAGCCAAAGCACTCCTAATTGTACATGTTTGACAGATACAATCTGCAGTGTATATTTTCCGAGCCTGTATAACAATCATGCACATCCAGACTCATGCCTGATCACTTATTTAATTTTCTATAGTCATATTAATAAATTGATTTCTTGTATATAATTCACTACAACCTAGGCTGTTTCTCCTCACAAGTGCATAACTTACTTTGTATCTCCAACGATGTTTGAGAACATATTATGCAGTATTTTACACATTATTGGTGAACTTATACTTCAAGATGTTTAACATACCCCCAATAATCAGGTAGGAGAAATAAATCCTGCAATATTCACAAGATGCTTTGTCACATCCCACTATTTAACCCCCAAATTTGGCGTCCACATAGGCTGTTAATAGGCCCTCAATAGACCAGAATAGATTGGTGAAGGTAAAGACATAGCATTACACCCATCTTAATTGGCGTAAGCTTTGCATTAAAAAGTTGGTTAACCGCCAGGAGTCTTAGCTCGCACCAGCATCACCTATTGAAAATATGGATAATGGTATTGTAGTATATTGTGACTTCGTCTATACAATATATTTTCTCCTCAACACATTGATTGCGTGAAGTCATGAACTAAGTGGACCATCGTATGGGATTATACGGGAACCATTATAACGAAGCTTGCATATCAATGGCTTAGGCCTCGGTTCTATAGAGGCTTAACCATTGCTAATCTTAGCATTAAAGTATAAGTTTTATTGGTTGTATGAAAGTATTATTATATGAAGCCATATTTTATTGTGTTTAGTTGCATAATCAAAGGTATTAACTTTAATTGTTGACTTTGTGAAAGGCTCGATAGGTTGTTGACTTGCGCAATCAAAAATTGAAATATGTCATTTGTGAATGCACGGAACATGACTATCGTTGGAATCGGCATTATAAATAAATAATTATGTTGGTTGACTTGGTTATGTAAATTGTGGTTATGTTTTAGTTATAAACGACTCAATGAAAACACTTGGGTGACGGACCCAACCGGAAATTAGTGAAGGGATGATAAATGTTTCAGATCCATTTTAAATGGGAGCGATTAACCGTCAGCGCTTTCTGGGGCAAGTTCATAGCGATGCATGAAACCCTAGCCAATGGCGCACCGGCATTCTGTAGTTGCATGAATGTTTTAAAGCTTGCGTGGGCGACTCTAGTTGTTTGAAAACTGCATGTAGTATGCATGGCAAATTTTAATGGAGAGAAATAGGACATGGTGGTCTTACCACACACAAGATGGTGTTGTTCACTAAGGCCCAACTCCCACTAAAGATGAGATCGGTTTTGTTCGGTGAGGCCTAATTTCCATTGAGGAAGCATGGTGTAGTCCCATTATTTTTCTTTTGTAATTGTGTAGTGAGGCCCACCAATCCCACCACTATTTATGGAAAATAGTTGAGTGTCCCTATTTACATATTGTGTCTTGTCTTGAATAGTTGAGTGTCCCTATTACATAGGTGTGTGGCCTAGTCCCACACAGTGCTCTATTGTAGACAATTGAGTATCACTATTTGCACATGTGTATTTATCCATTGTGGACATTTGTGTGTTGTAATGTCCCCTTTTCCGAGGCATTACTAATATGTCAGTTTATCTTGTTCATTTGCATTGTAACCCCTTGGCATGCCTAGTGCTACAAGTGGGAGTCTCTAGTTAGTTTTAAAATGTGCACATAGGTTAGTTGCTTTTTATTATTTAATTAGAAAATAAATAAAGTGCACATAGTCTTAGCATATTAAATGTTTTAATTATATAATGGGAGGGAAACTTAGGCAAAGGGGGCCACTTGGCTATCCAACTTGTAATTGCAAATTTAAAAAGTGTATTTAAGGGATGTGAGGGGGTCATTTCACCTCATGTTGATTTGATCATTTGATATCACTCCATGCTTGAAGAAATGGGATGTATGTTGTAGCTCTTTATTGTGCTCTCTCTCTCTCTCTCTCACATTCGATTTGGAATTCAAGTAAATCTGATTTTGTTAAGGATCCATTTGTGTGTATGTTGCATCTATTGTGTGGCGAATTGATTGGGAAAGTGTTCCTAACCCTAGTGCATTTATTTATGGTGCAAATCTGGTTATTGTTGCATGATTTGGGAGTATACTTGTTGGTTTTCAGATCTGTTGTGTTTTGCAATTAATTTCATAATTTTTGGAGATGATTTGATGCCCTAAATGTGTTGGGCGACCTACTTTTTAGGGAAAAATTAGGGTTTCATGTTTGTTGTGCGAAAACTAATTTTGGAATATTATTCTTCATATTTTTGTGGCCCAAAATCCAAAGTTTGAAGGCTTTTGCTTGGTTGGTTAAGCGGGAAATAATTTTAGAAGTTGCAGCAGTCTAGGGTTGGATTATTAATTGTTTGGGACACATTTTGATGCTTAAAAATTGTGATTTCAGTTCAGATCTGTTCTTGGCATTTTTGTGCATCAAAACAAGCTTTTGGAGGGTGAAAACAGTTCAGGGAAGTGCTGGTTATTAATTTTAATTTTTGCTAACCCTAGCGCCCAGATCATGATACCCCTCGAAGAAGTCCTTTTTGTAATGTCTCCTTTTCCAAGCTAGTTCGATTTGAAGACCTTGGGCCCATTTCTACTTCCCGTGGGCTTTAAGGGAGAAAATAAGGGAAGTACATTTGTGTTATAATTGTAATTTGTTATTTTCAGCTTTGTAATATTTTTGTAAAAAGGCAAATTGCCAATTATAGCACTAGAAATAGTAGGTTGGTGGCTAAAGTGCAAAGTGCCAACTTCAAAATAGAAAAAGAATGTAATAAAGTGGGGGTCGTCCCACCTTAAGTGGGAAAAGTGAATGTTAAAATAGAAATAAAGTATTTTTATTATCCCACATAGAGCACTCCACAAGGGAAAGAGAGACAAAAGGCTATAAAGGTAAATGTGGAGGCTCATTGTAAGGGTCTTCATATGAATCTTGATATTTCTCTTTTGAAAATTGGAGCATTGAGCTCACATTTTCAGCCTTTGAGGACAAAAACCCTCATTGGATCCTATTGAGGACAAAACCCTCAATAGTCACAATACTTGGGGACAAAAACCCTTATTTGTTGCTTTGGTGGCTTCATCCAGAGTCACAAGTGAGCTTCATATTCAGAATTTTAGAACAGCAAGTGTTTCCATTCATGCTAAACACAATTTCCAGATACGGCACATTTTTGGGGGCTGCCATACCCATTTCCTACTTAAGCAACCCCTTCGGGATTTCGGGCAGCAAATCAATGGGTTTCTATGGTTGGAAAATCAAAACTTTCTTTTGTTTGATAGCTGCAATTTTTGTGGTCATTTTGAACTATCATTTGCATTATAACTCCAAGTATTTCATAAGATGTGAATTTTTGAAGTTTCAGTTGTTTGTGGCCAATAATTAATTCCAAAATTTTGTACTTTGATGTTGAAGCACATATTTTGCATTATTTCATCAAGGGTTTCAATTTGTTGATATATTTCTGAAGATTTGTGTGTGAGAAATACTAAAATCTGAATTTCACCTAGGTCACCTAGGGTTTTAGGGACCAAAACAGGTGGAAAACCCTTTTGGCTCTAATTTTTGTGGCTATCATAAATTTCAAGTTTCTACATGTCACTGTCATAAATTTTAGCAATGTTCCATTAGGGTTTTGGGGAAAATCTAAATTCCTCAAATTTGAGCCCGAAAGGGACATTACAGTGGTAACAGAGCCTAGTTCCTCCCATCCTATGTGAGGGTAAATTCAGGATTTTAGATCTGCATGAATACCAACGAGGAAGGGTTCAAAGTGTACCAAAAAAGGACTCTAGCAAAGAATAGGGAGGATAAGGAACAAGGGCCTCCACCTTCCAATGAGATGAGCTACTTGTAAGAGTTGATGTTGAGGAATAAAAGAGACATGGAGCAAAGCTTTCAAAAGACAATGAGGGCTTCAAGGATTGAATTGATCCAATCCATCCAAGGTGCTCCGGAATTGAAGAAATCTCTAGGTGTCATGTCCCATTTTCAAGCTAACTCCAATTGAAGACCTTAACCCATTTTCTCCCCGTGAGTTTAAGGAGTGAGTTTAAGGAGAACGCAAGGGGAAGATCTGAGCTTCATAGTTGCATCATTATTTTGATAGTTATTTCATTTATATATTTATGTATTCCTATTGGGCAATTAGCGCTCCAATAGATGGCTATGTAATTAGGAAATAAAATAAGTATTTGTGGCATGTAGGCCCAATACTTAATGAACTTTTAAAAGATCCTCCCTTAAGAGGTCGGCCTTTCTGGATTGCATTGTAATAAGCACCCCTTATGTCTATATAAGGAGGTCGCTTAGTCATTTGTAAGCATGTTTTTGGTGAATCTATCTTATTGGTGAAGGTTGCTTGTTGAAGCCCTTTCTCCACCTCATTCAAGGACGAAAACCCTTGAATTGAGTACCTCCCAAGGACGAAAAACCCTTGAGGAGAGGGTAGTGTGGACGAAAACCCACATTATCTCATTTGTGTTGATCTCATTGTTGGTTATAACAGATTTCTGCCCTAAGCGACTTGCTTAGAGGTATGTTTTCAAGGATATTGTTGGTTTCTATGTGATTTTTTTGCATGGTTGAGCTCCCTATGATTTATAAAGGTGAAATCTTCCATTTTATGTAATGTCCCCAAATGGACATATTTTTCCCTAAATGGATTTTAGGCAAACCCCAACCACTAATATCAACTTATAGACAAAATACCAAACAATTATCACGCATCTCTGAATTAAATATGGGAATGGCGACTTGGGTTAAGTGGAAAACACACACAAACCAGCCCTTATATTTAAATATTTCCACTCAGATTTGGTTCCACAAATTAATAAAGCCCAAATATGAAGAAAGAATGCAGATTTCATGTGCAAATGAGGCTGAAATTAATTAATAAAATTCTGCAGACAAGCTGCCCTTGCACAGATCTGAAATGGCACTTATAGTCATCCAAAAATGCTGAAAATAGGTTGCTTTCATTCATAAAAATCAGATTAACAGATGGCAGCATAAATCAGACCTGAAATGTCTTCAATACAACACAGATCAGCCAAAGAGTAGGTCGCTCCACCTTGGAAAAATTAATAAGCAGCTGCTGCAACCTTCCTTACAAAAATCTGATGCAAATCTTCATTAAAACACTGCTGGAATAACAAAAGAAATCTGTGAAAGCCCAATAGAATTCCTTGTGTAGAAATTCCTCACAAACTCTTGGGGTTTTCGTCCACAAGAGGGAAAATACTAAGGGTTTTCGTCCTTAGAATTTTTTATGCAAAAGCTACAAGCTTAAGACACAAATCAGAAATTAACAAAATGATCATAGCATAGAATATCTTCCCCTCAAGTCGACTTCTCCTTATAAAGGAAGAAGAGACCCAAAGTGACCTTCTTTCCATCCAATCAGCAATAATGATTCTTTCTATGCATTTTCTACCCTCCATTTCTTTCTAGACCAAGTCGCATTTTCCTTGGAAGGATACAAAAGACATATTTTTCTCTCCCAAAGTTGGTCGCATTTTCTCTAAAGGGAAACACAATGAAATGGGTTTTTATCCTTTCTAAGTTCCCATTTCCCTTCTAAGGCAATTTGCCATTTTACCTAGGATGAATAGCAATTTACATTTGGGTCTTTTCTATCCTAGATTTAATAATTATTAAGTCATATAAATTATTATAAGTGCTCTATATACTTTTTCTTTTATTAATGGCACTTTATAATAATTAAATATAACTTAAGTCGCCCTTATATTTTTCTTTTGGCAGTCAGGTTGACAAAATAGGCCAAAGGTCTTTGATTGGGGAAGGGGATATTACATTTTATCAATTGTTGGTGCAAATTGTATTTAATTTCAAGAGGGGCGACCTATATTGAAGTGATGCTTGGGTATGTGCGGTGACATTTTGGCAAATCTGGAATTATCATCTTAATCTCTATATATTATAAGGCCAATTTCTCAAGTTTCATGATTTTTGGTGCTTTCTATGTTGAGTTATGAATTTTTAAAGATACACTACTGAGACATAAGGGTTTTATGAAATTCATATCTTCATATCCAGGGCATTAAAATCAGATTTCTTGCATTACATAATTGTTGAGGTTATAATCTATACATTAGAACAACTGTGCCATCTGTTGTAAAGCAAAAAGTTTAATGTTAGACTACTGTACAACAAGGTGACAATTGACATACACTTGATGAAACAATACACATAAATTTTGGGAAGAAAAGTCTTAGTTTTCATCGATATCACAGTTTTGAGGAAGTAGAGTTTGAAGATTTCAATGGAAAGGCTAATTTTTTGTCTTTGATGAACCAAGAGTTGCATTCAACAATCAATTCTCCGGATGAAGAGTTGAATTTTTTGTCACTTCTCTGCCTAAGCAAGAGTTCAATTTAGCAGTTTGGAATTGGTTGGTGTTGCCCAAACTCCTTCCAAAAGAATTTTCAACATTGCCAAAGTTGAGAAGGTTTTCAAGTAGTAATTCTCATGGCCTTCTTGAAGTAACCTTTTTCCATTTTTGGGATGTGATTCCACATGCAATTTCCAACATTGTGCATTGAAATGTGTATCTGCGTCCTGATGATTACAATGTTTCTTAGCATCTTTTCAAATAGAAATGGAAGTATTCTTACTTTTTCCACTTTGTTCTTTCCCTTGTTTAAGGCTTCGCCTTTCCGATTTACAGATTTTTCAAATCCCTTCTTCAAACCAATCTCAATGTAATGAGATTGGGTGCATCTTCCTCAATGGTCTTTGGATTGGCGATGAGAACATATCTTCTTATGTTGTGGAAAGGCCCCCAGTACTTCTACAACATCTCACTCTCAAGTATCCATTTGTAATTGAATTGTCTGCATCATCCTAAATTCAATGGTATATGTATACATATTAAAAATACCTTACCAACATTTTCCTTGTTTACGGCTTTACGGCATAGTAATCTACTTGAATGTATGCATTTGCATGTGTATTAATACGGGTGGGCGGTTTCAAGCACTTTGTAAGATATGTGTCACGTGTTTCCCTTCTTACTACTACCTTCATATCATCATATGTGTCTTCCTTTGCCTCTTGGTTCTTCCTCCAAACCCATTCCTATATTGTTTGCTCACAACTAACGTCAGTTAGCCTAATCGTTGCCCTCTCTTAGCATCCCTATTTTGCCCAACATTATCAAGTCGAGTTAATAACATTCTGATTTCTTTCTATGCTTTTGGTCAGGCCAATGATGTGGGCTAAAATTGAGTCTTAATTTCAGGATTTCATACCCGTATTCGTAGGTTTGCCTTTGTCATTTTTCGAAATACAACATAGTTCACTTTGTTTGCTCTCGTGTTTCCCCCTTGGGAAGAAGAAAATGAATTAGGGTTAAGAATCTTAACCAAAAGAAGACAAGTTGGGGAAAAGGCCTTAGAGTCTACAAGAATAGGAGTAGCACCAACAAAGTATAACAAGTCTTTGGAGTACCCAATTGTGGTCTACTTAGGGTTTCTTCTATCCATCTTGACTTCACCTACAACCATCACTCACAAAGTGCTCAAATCCAAGGGGAAGGTTACTGTGTAGACAAGTCAACTCGAGGAAAGTAGCCCTAACCTTGCCCTCTTTTGTTTGTACTTTGGTCAGTTTGTGAATGTTGTATGTTTTTCATGTGTTTGATAGTATGGTAAATGTTTGTTGTAGTTTACTTTATCGTTCTCTAAGTTATTGTTATTAGAGCCCTTGTTTTCTCATATTCCTTGACCTAATTACCATAGCACTTGCTTTACCATTTAATGACACCCTGGATCTAGTACGGTCCTCCGGCCTCTTTTTCTAATTAAAGATTGTATGTGTAGGTTCTCCTTTTGGATCCATTCCAACCTCTATGCATACGGCCCTTTATCTAAAACAATATTCTTCCTTTACCTATTTAGACACTTGTGTAATATGGATAAATGGATTATAATTAAATTCTGCAACAAAAATACCCATTAGATTTAACTAGGCTAAATAAACATGCATGTAATGTCCCTAAATTAGGGCAATTCAATGAAACCCTTATGCAAATTATCCTGAAGTATTCCAATGTCTACTATTCCTAACCCGGAGTGGAATTAGAACTAGCGGAGGTAAGTGGAATAAATCAGAAAATAGCTAGAGCGCACTAAATTAGCACCAATCTGATTATACACAGTTGAATGTAATTAAATAATCAAACCCCAAACTGCTGCAATCTTCTAAAATTAATTCCCGCTCAACCAACCATGCAAAATACTTCAAACTTTGGATATTGGGGTTATAAAATATGAAGTTTATGAATGTAAAATCAGAATTAACCCACTTTCACCAAAAGTGCAAAAAGGCCCTCCTACTATTTCGCCCAGCACAATTAGGGTTGATTATGCATGCAACACCCCACTGATCACCAAACCTTGTGCACAAGCTCATAAAAATATATAGAATCAGATCTGAATCTTTTATGCAAGTTTTATGCACCCAATATGCTGAAAATACACCCTTACCCAGTCGCTAGGGCACAGAAAATACAACAGCAGCTTAAAGCATCAAATCAATACCAAGACAAGTGAGATCCAACTCACTAGGGCATAAACCATAGTTACCTAAGACTCCGGGACGAGGGACGTCGGGACCTAGGGATGGGGTTTCGGGACGGCAAAAATTCCCAGATTTTGGGGACGGCAAGGGGACGATTGGGGATGGCTATTAAAATAATATATAAATATTAAAAATATACAATGGGTCCCCTAACCTTGGAAAAAAACATGAAAGGTTATAATTTCAACACCATAGCCAATAATGTTACCAAAGGGCCTGTAACATGCCAACATCTCTTTATCATGTCACTTACATGATTATATCCTTGAATTAAAAAAATAGCTTTTTGGAATAATAGAGGCCATGCAAACTACATGAATAGCCATCCATAGACAAAACCGGCTAAGGTAACTGAAAAACACTAAAAAATTAAATACAAAGTTGGCCTCTAGAACATCCTAATATACCAGTAAAGCCTTCAATATCATACAAAAAGAAGCAGAAAGACTTGCACAACAAAATTTTGAAACTAAAGAAATCCTTTAAAATATGCATATGAATTTATTGATCCTATTGCTATGTATAAGAAAGGCTTTAAAATGTAAAATAACAACGACCTCTCATTAGAATATCTTCTTTTGGAACCTACATAAGACAGCAAAAATCCATTTCTTGGGAAGGTAAGTTTGCATGGGAAAAGGATTAGTTTTCATTTTCCTCTTTTCAAAGTCATAATCCTTTATGTTTTTATATTTTTATTTTTTTGGGACTCCGGGGACTTCGGGGACTGGATGTCCCCTAGCCGTCCCCTAGCCGTCTTGGGGACTTCATGGCGTCCTGTTGGAGTCCCCAAAGTCTTGCAAAGCACCTAGGACGTCCCAAGTGCGTTCCCTAAAGTTAGGGGACGTCCCCTTCATTTTTGCATTTGGGGGTGCATGGGGGGGACATTTCGTCCCGTCCCCAAGCACCGGGGCATCCAGGAGCGTCCGAAATGGCTTGGGAATGGAGGTGCATGTCCCCGCATAACACCGTCATAAACGCATTACCAAAATTACCACCAAGCAATTCACCACCAAAGAAGGATAAGATCAATGCACAATATTCAGATTTCACATTCACATCAAGTTCATTAGGGCACAAGAGAAAAACAAACCAACAATCATGCATGAATGGATCCTTGACAACTTGCTTGGGTCTTCAATTTGCCAATAACAAGGTGGTGTTGTAAAACACCTTTAGTAGAACATCAATGGGCATGCATCCCTTTTCTTCAAGCATGAAGAAATAACAATAATCATAATCAACATACCCCATAATGGAAGAGGTGATGTGACTTTATATTCCTCCCTCCAAGAGTGGCGCTCCAAATGGGCCCTTTCTTTGCCCAATGCTCCCTTAGAATGGCGACTCACTTTAAGGGTAAGTGACCATTAAAAAGGGGTCTTCATCATGTAGAACATATCTCTTTTTTATATTTAATTCACCTTTTTAACTTAATGATTAAAATCACAAAAAGGTAAATTTAATTATTTTTAATGAGCTCAAAGGAGTTAACAAATTAGTGGTGAAAACCACTTTTATAATATTTTCCCCAAATTTATCCTTTAGTCCATGGGGAAAGAATGGACTAAAGGTCTTCAGTACCTGTTTAGAAATGTCCCAAAAAGGGGACATTACAATGCAATACAAAAATATAGCCTAATTAGATAATTCCAAAACCATAGAAAAGAGGTGATATGCAAGGTTTAGAGGTGTATCTTGAATAATGTGAGATCTGGGGAAGGTCATCAAGATCTGGCTGTGAAAATAAGCATCCAAATGTGACACAGAGCTGACCTAGAAAATTTGTGCCAAATAGAGAACTTTTTTGGGGAGTGTTTTGTACTCTTCTGACAATGTATGAAATGTTTGGACACTGTGGACAAAAACACAGACAGGCCCAAACTTTTTCATGTATGTGTTCACCCAGTTTTGTCTCCAAAAACCTGCTCAGATTTTTGCAATTTTGCTCTGATCACCTGCAAAATATAATTTCCTTTTCTTTCCCTAATCGGGCAGCACTATCTAAAAACTGTGAGGAAACAAGATATATTTTGGGGTCTGTGGTAAACCAGATAATAGCATAACTATCTTGGTTTCTGTCAGGCCCCTAGACAGTAGGAATTATCAAAAACAGCATATCTCAATAGTTGAAGGGGTTCTAACAGGATGCAAAGCAACGCTTTACGGTGTGTGTCTAAACATAAATATGAGTGCTTCAATGAATGCCCTAATGACAGTTCAATTTCCTCTAGCATGCTTGCAAATGCTCAAAAACTTCTTTATAGAATGCCCAGTGTGTTTATCACTGCCCCTTAATGAATGACTTCAAAACCCTACACATTTATAGACGAATTGACTTCAAATTAGAAGCCTATAGGCACCCAAACCAACTTCCAATGGTTAGAAAGCGAAAAATGCGGAACTAAGGTACAAGTGCACTTTAACTATAAGGGGCCACAAAAACATATGCCATGAGCTTACAGGAAGTACAGACAAAGGGGAATAAATAAGGTGAGCTCAAAGGATGAAATAGAGGGTAGATAGATGGAAGTCAACTAAACACACCAATAAGAGGGTAGATAGATGGAAGTCAACTAAACCCACCAATAATGCTTAATTTGGACCAATGATTGACAAGTACACAGACATGCTAAAAGCATGCAATTTAACAACTAATAAATGCATGTGAGCTACTTATAGGCATCTACAGATTGTTATATGTAGAGACCCATTTTAGGCCCAACACATTATGGTTAACCCAATGTGAACCTTATCCTTGTTGATTGGGTCATTTTCATGTATCCTCTATTTTTCAAATCTAATCCTTTTTCAAGCTCTCCCCTTTTAGAACCCCAAAAGGATATTCTCCCATTCCTATAATGGAATTTCTCCAAGCAAACCAAGAAGAAGCCAGCCAACAGTCCAACGTCTCCCATGTGCCATCCTACTGTAATGTGGATTGCAACACCGCCTCCTCTAACCTCAAGAATGATATAATCCCTCCAAATAAGGCTACAACTTGATTTTCCAAAAACCAACTGCAAATACTTCCCCAAGAGGCTAGAGCCCAAAAGGGAGACGAACGGACACCATTGATTTTACTCCTAAGATGCAACAATTTCTAGTATAAAATCCTCACTGTGCGGTTTTCCCAAAGAATCCAACTCCTCGTGATTTTTTTACTTAAACACTTCTCCCACCAACGGGATAAATAATTTTTCTCAAATTTGGGGCCAAGTCATACCAACAACATGACTTCCCCATATTTTCCACATCCACAATCCCTGCAATTTCTATTACATGGCAGGTGCCAACCTTAGTACAAAGCCTCTTAGCAACACTCAAACCAATGCTAATACTCAAGCAAATCAAAGTCCTCTAGAAGATCATACCTAAATGTTTATGCAAATCTTTGACCAGATGGCCAAAATACACAATTCAACCATGGCACAAATACACAATTCAATCAACGACCAAATAATGCAAATGTCAAACCAACTGCAGAAAATATTTATGGGTTTACCTTATCATTATCACCTCCCTCCCACCTAGCAAATGCAAATAAGAAACCTATCCCACAACCACCAAACCAAAACAAAGCACTTCAAATCTTGGATAGTGAACCTTTAGATCCCTACATCGCAGCTATGGAAATTGAAGGAATCACTCCAGCCATCTCATATGATGGGTCCACTGACCGCACATTACACCTCAAAGCTTCTGGTAATCTCTACAAAGATTGACTTAAGACAAATACCTATGCAGCTACCAAGCTTCTGGAAAAAAACCTTATTCAACATGCTTTAGAATGGTACAACAATAACTTTTCCAGTTATTCTTTTGGAGATTGTAATAGCAATATATGATCCTCCAATAGATAAATTTGTAAATTTTATAATCAATATCAATCGCTTCTTTAGCTATTTTGTGTTTGGAAAGGCACGACACTGTTTGATCCTTGACGTGTAGACATGACACAGTTGGGGGTGGGAGGGGGAGAGGGGGAATGAAATGAATGACACTATAATCTTTTATTATTACCATGTGAATAATAACAATAAGTGTAGTGTTAGAAATATACCACTGGAATTCCAACCAGTGACAGTTATATACATTGTTTGTCATTAGTATGTGTGCCTTTTCAGTTTTAGTTAGTATTCCTAGGAAGAGAGTAGGTTAATCAGTTCAAATTTACATCATTTTTGTATATAAACATGGTCATATAATGTAAAAAACACAGTTTCCAGATTCCATTAACATTTGGTGTATTATAGTATCGCTTGCTCAATTTTTATTCATTTTTTCCTTTGCTGTTATAGTCTCAGTTTTGAGTTTCTACCCAAATTTTAACATGGCAGCAGTACTACAGGAAAGGTCCTGAAGACCCAGATATCAAAGATGCAGGAAAATTAATCAGAAATGGCACTTGTCCCAACATTGGAAAAGTATATATGTAAAACCTTCCACTCTTTGAAAATAAAAATGCAATTACATTTAATAGAGAAGGGAGTTTGGAATGTGGTGCATGATAAAGATACTAAACCAACATATCCCACTGCATTAACAAATTGGGAAAATAAAGATCATAGAGCAAAAGAACTCACGGGATTGGGTTTATCAGATATGCGTGTACGCCATTACATTTGGAAAGGGGTCTCAACAAATTTGAAAATTGTTAGAAGATATACTTGATTCAAATGCTGACAGTGGTAAAATAATGTTGAAAGTTGAAACAACAATTGTTTGGATTTTAAACAGTTGAAGGTGAATTCGTTGCTGATCACATACACCATTTTAATTTTTGATGAATCAGCTTGCGAGATCTGAGGAAATTTTCAAGGACATTGATCCTTTGGCAATCATATTGAAAAGAATGCCACCAAGCTATTAACAATGCAGTGCTTACTCTTAAAAAATTACCATCCCAAACCTTTGACAAGGTCGGTGCTTCTTTTGACGAGTGCAAGATAAAAAGTGTTGAGGAATATATAAGTGAGTTACAAGATTTATATGTGCAAAATCAAAAACAGAGAGAAAAGAGACCCGACAATTAAATTTTGTTTAGAAAATGTCACATATATGAAAAGACGGGGTACAAAGTTTGGCATTGTGTCATGTCCATTTTTGAAGGCTGATTTTTGAAGACCTTAACCCATTCTTCTCTCCATGGGTCTAAGGAAGATCTGGATTACATTTTTATTGTTGTTTAGGTAGTTATTTTTATTATTATGTATCCTATTGGGAAGCCTAGCACTCCAATAGAAGGACTTAAGTAGTTAGGAAATAAAAGTATTTTGAGCATGTAGGCTCCAAATACTAATTAGATATTTAAAAACACTTTATCTTAAGGGGTCGGCCATCATTTTTGTATTGTAAAGCACTCCTTGTGGTTATAAAAGGAGGTCGCTTGGCCATTATTGAATCATGTTTTGGTGAATTTTCATATCTTGGTTAAGGTTTGCTTGTGAAGCACCTTTCCTACCTTTCTCAAGGACGAAACCCCTTGATTGAGGACCTTTCTCAAGGACGAAAACCCTTGATTGAGGGCTTGTGGAGGACAAAAACCCTTCCATAAGGATTTATGTATGCAAGCTGGTTTGGAAAGCAATAAATTATCATTTCCTTGCATGATTTATCTCTTTTGGATCAATAATCTATTTATTTGAAGTGGAGCGACCCACTTGGAGTACTATTTGGTATGTGTTGATGATAATTTGATCAATATGAATTTATTATCTTGTTCTCCATATTTTTAAAAGCCAAGATCTTAAGTTTCATGAATTTTGGAGGTGATTTACTATTTTTCCAAGCTTGTTGAAGTTTGCTGGTTGAGGGTTTCAAAATTAATTATTTTCAAGCTCAATTCTGATTTTTAACAGCTGATTGTGTTTGTTGAGGGTTTCTTAATAATTTTGGCATAAGAATTGAAGGGTGTTAGCAAGGTTTAACCCACCTTTGAGGGGTTTAACTTCTCCAAGGAAGTTGCTGCCCTAGGAAGGGCCTAATTTGCAGATTGCAGGGTTGATATCAGCCATCTACAGCAGCTCCCTAATCTGATTTTTAAGTTTACATCTCAGCTTTTGGTCATTTCCTGAGTCCCCCTAAAAAGGGACATTACACATTGCATGGTGAGGGCTGCAGATTTGCTTAAGAAGAATGGTTCTTGAGATGTGTACTTTGCAGCTAGAGATAGTGACATGTATTTTACAAGTAATAAATCAGCAGGGCACATTTTCAAAATAACCAAGGAATGAGTTCTTACAGTTCACCTCTTTCAAGCATTATGAACAAGTTAGGTGCACGAAGGTTTTTCTATGGACTGCAAAACTGTGGCTTCCTTTACAGGATTCCAAGCACAAATTGGGATTTTGGCTGCAAGAGGAGCAGGGTGCTAGCAGTTTGATATGTTGGTATAGTTGTCATATTTAAGATTGTGGAGAAGTGATGGTTGATTGGACATTAGTTGTAGGGGTGGTGTTAGAAATATACAGTTGGAAATCCAACCAATAGCAGTTACATTTGTCATTGGTCTTTAGTGTGTGTGCCTTCCAGTTTAGTTTTTATTCCTGAGAATGTAGAAGGTTAATCAATTCAGCTCTCCATTGTTTTAGGATATAAGCATTTGGATATAATGTAAAAATTGGAATTTCCACCTTTTATATGCATTTGGTGTATTGTGGCATTGCTTCCTCAATTGATCTTGTTTCTTTTCCTTTGTTTTCAATTTTCAAGCACAAGTACTTTGCATTTTCCCTTAGCTGCTGTAATCTCTCAGTTTTAGTTGCTGTACCAAATTCTAAAATGAAGAAGAACCAAAAAGACTGCAAATTTGTGCATTAGCACAATTTAAGAATAAAATAATATATAAAAATAGTACTAGTATAATTTTTAACAGATCATCGTTTAATTAATAACAACAATTTTAGAAAAACAAATATTGCAATGCTTTTTAAAAAATCACAACCATGTTTAGTGTCAACAAATACTGCCTCTCTCTTTCACTTGCAAAATGAATATAGAAGAAACTAATCAAATCAACATGTGCAAACATTAAAAAAATAATGACTGTCTTTACGGTAATGCTGTGTATATGTGTGTGCATTGCTCATTCTACACACATACTTGTCCCCCACATTGATCTGCAGGAACCCCTAACTCCAAACTAAGTAATCAACACTGAAATTTGTGTACTCCCGAGGAAAGTAACATCTAAAACCAAGTAGGCTCAACAAACACACATCTTAAATAGCTAGAATTCATTATTGTTTTTGATTACCAAATTATGAACTTTTAACAATTTGTAATGTATTAACATACAAAAAATTAAAAAGTCTAGATATTCAGTGATACCCAAATCTATATCCCTCCATTTGTAACTTAATACATCCCTTGTTTCCAATTAGCATCGGTAATTATGAAAATTGGATATTGGGGGCATACTCCATCAATATAATGCACATTTTTGTCAAATTTAAGAATATATTGAAAATCTTAAGAAATGCTGTCATTTTTTTATACTACCCTTTTCCTTTGAAACTTTCCTAACAATGTTATGATGTTTTAAACATCAATTTTCAGAGTGCAACTTTTGGAAAGTACATCTAACAAACCTGCTTTGTCAATTGGCTATTGAAGATCAAATTACTGAAAAATTCTTACCAGAGAGGAGCCAATCCATGTCCACCATATAGTTTGAAAGAAGAGCCACAACTATATTGCCCTAGTATGAAACAATTATGCATATATTAGATATGAATGTCTATTTATATGATTATCAGGTGAAACAAATAAGCATATACCAGATATTCATGTCCGTATGTATCGTTCACAAGTAGTTTTTACTTATTAAAGGTCAAAACTTTTGAAGAAACAAAAAGACCTTGGGACTAATATATCACATCGAAATGTGGGAAAAACAAATCCCACTAGGGCTAATTCCATTTTACATAATATTACAATATAGAAAAACATGATACCTTCATTGATTCGAGGCGTATGCATGACAAAAATGTCTAAGATTAAAATGTGTCCAAGAAATAAAATATGAAGTTGCAACTTAGACAGGGTTCCTTCCTCAACCTACTCTAGAAATTACATGACCCAAATATTAGGGGATTAGATGAGATCAGTAATGTCCCCTTTTCCAAGCTAGTTCGACTTGAAGACCTTGGGGCCATTTCTACTTCTGTGGGCTTTAAGGGAGAAATAAGGGAAGTACATTCGTGTTATGATTGTAATTTGCTATTTTCAGCCTTGTCATATTTTTGTAAAAAGGCAAATTGCCAATTATAGCACTAAAATAGCATGTTGGTGGCTAAAAGTGCAAAGCGCCAACTTCAAAATAGAAAAGGATGTTTGAAAGGGGAGGTCATCCCTCTCTAAGGAGGAAAAATAAATGTTAAAAAGAAATAAAGAGGCCTACATGGAGCACTCCACAAGGAAAGGAAAGAAAAGGCTATAAAAGCAAATGTTTGGGCTCATTGTAAGGTCAGGTGAATTTTAATACTTCTCTTTGGAAATTGGAGCATTGAGCTCTCAATTTCAGCTTTTGAGAATGAAAACCCTCATTGGATCCTATTGGGAACAAAATTCCTCATTTGTTGCATTGTTGACTTCATCCGGGAGTCACAAGTGAACTTCAAATTTAGAATTTCATAACAGCAAGGGTTTCCATCAAATCTAGGGCACAAATTCTAGATAGGAAATGCTTTTTGAGGGCTGCCACACTCATTTTCAGCTTGGGCGACCCATTTTGAGATTCCAAGAATACTTTTTCAGTGGGTTTTGGTAGTTGAAAAAATCTGATTCTAATTTTGTTTGATAGTTGTCATTTTTGTGGTCATTTTGAGCTATCATTTGCATTTTATCTCCAAGTATTTATGAAGATATGGATTTTTGAAGTTTCAGTTGTTTTTGAGCAATAATTAATTCCAGCAGTCTGTATTTTGTTGTTGAAGCATTTATTTTGCATGATTTCATCAAGGGTTTCATGTTGTTGATGTATTTCTGAAGATTTGTGTGTGGGAAGTACTAAAATCTGAATTTTACCTAGGTTGCTTAGGGTTTTGTGGACCTAAAACAGGTCGCTGCCCTAATTTTTGCATAAAATCAGTTTGTTGTCATAAAAATCAGGTTTTTCTACATGTGGCTATCATCATTTCCAGCAATGTTCCATTAGGATTTTGGCAAAAATCCAAATTCCTCAAATTTGAGCCCAAAAAGGACATTACAAGATCATTAGAATAGGGCGTATAACTGATTTTATCACCAAATGTTGTCTTTCATAGATAATATCTAAGTACCGAGCACTCTTACTCAAATGAAATAGCATAGATATCTAAAAGCGTTGGGCACTCTTACTCAAACTACATAGCTTGCACAATTACCCATATGATCAAGCTTAACTACACAAACAATGAAAACAATGTCCATAACTGTGCCACAATATTTTTCTTACAATCACATCAAATCCCATAACAAACCCTAGAGAGCATTATAGCAATATTCATAAGTGCATGCACATAGATACATACTCGTATAAGTGTGCATATACATGCATACAACCATACATATGGACCCATCCATACATACATACAAACATATATATGCACCCATACATGCATACATACATATATAAATACATTGATACATGCATGCATACATCCATACATGGATGCATCCATACATACATAAATGCATGCATACATTCATATTAGATGTGTGTCTGTCAGTACTAAGATAGTTTATGTCGCATGCATACGGGAATCATCAATACTACACCCCAACACTTTCAAGGTATGACTTATGATGCTAAGAAAACATAGTCATTTAACAATTCATGTGCTCATTAGTGTTATATCCGCATGTCCATGCATCATTCTTCAAGACCATTGAATTGACAGACATCCATCAAAACTTTTCGTGTTAGAATGTGTACTAGCCACAATCCAGCTTTCAGCACTCGAGCCTACCATGTAATCAATGAATGTTCCCTATACCATGTAATAATGGCATTAGTTGTCCATTAACTGTAAATCACAATGAAAAACAACTATTCTATATGGTTGTAGGCCCTCCAAATGTCAAGAGTTACCAAGTCTGGAAATCTGGATCCATTCGAGAGGGCAAAAATTCCAAAAATCCAGAATTCTTGAAAAAGTTCGGAAAAATTCGGTGCAAGACATATACATGTATACATGAGCATAATTTATAAATACACAAAAATTGAGGAATATAATTAAAACATTAATAACGAAGTACATTTTATATTAAATATAAATAAGGGTGTTGGGTGTCTTTTTACAGAAAAAAAAAAAGAAAAAAATCTGGAAAAAATCAGGGCCAACCCTAACAAAACTTATCTCGTCCGCCTCAAAAAATCCAGAACTGGGGGACATTGTGCAGATTCGACTAGATTTGGTAACTATGAGAAAATCATAAGAATTCAAAATACGCCTTATCGAATCATGACAGCACACTCATAATGAAAAAGAAGAATAGAAATTTATTTCAAATAGCATTAAATGAGATTATCAAGTGAACAGACACGGTCACTAGGATCAAGAGGCATTTAAATTTTATTAAAATATTTCTAATGGTCATAACAGTTATGGTTTGGTTGGTAGTTACTTGACAGTTAGGAGGCAGTTGACAATTCCAGAATCAGTTGATGAAGCGTGCAATAATAGAATGCAAACTTGAACATTAATGCATGAAGTATTGATTCATTTACTTTCTCTATATTCTCCGGTATTCTATTTTCCTTCCTCTGTGGTATCAGAGCAGAAGGAGATTGGTCTCTAGGGTTGAAATTGAAAACAGTTCTGCCTCTGGTTTCTGCTAGCATTTCCTGCACAAAACTTCAGTGAGAAAATTCCGAGTCTGATTTCTTTTCTGATTCCAAAAACAAATTATGATACACCCCAAGTCTGGTTTCTGAGGTTTGAGACTATTTTTTCCTAAGTCTGATTTTCTGAGATCAGAGACATCAAATCTGAATAACCATAAAATCTAGAGGTAGTTTTGAGACCATTTTGGAGATATATCAGCAGGGATAGTTTTTGTCTTTTGTCAGAAGTAATTCTGTTTTTATCAGCAGTTGATGATTGTAGATGAAGTTTGATAGAAAGCAGTGTGACTGTAGATTTTGTTTTACTTTTAACATTAGTATAAATGATGAAAACCTACAAAAATGACAAATTTAAACAATCTTTTTCTACTGAATCTCAAAAGTTTAATAGTAAGAATTGCAACATCTGGAAAGTAGGATGACTCTCATAATCTTTTTTTCACCGAATCTCAAAAGCTTAATAGTCCAGATTACAACTTTGGATGTGGAAATAGCTACATGTCAGTAGTAGCTGACCTAAATGGATACAGAGAGGGTGACACATGAGGCCACACGAGTAACCATGGGTGAGATTGAACACAAGGAAAAGAGCACTTTTGCAGTATCCAAGCAGCTCTGGGACAGAATTATAACAGCTAAGTCGAGCATCCGAAACATCAGGAAGCTTTTGCATTCAAGGGATTCTCCAAAGACATCTACTTGTACAACTGCAGTACAGGAGTTGGGGAAGATATCACAGCAGATTCCAGAGACTATAGCTCTTGCTTCTTCCCTGGATGCTACCCCGGCCCCAGCCAGTTCTTAGTATCAGACCGTTGGCAGGGGCACCAGCAAGTGTTGTAGAGAAGGTGGATGTAGACACAGTTTTGGATATAGCATAGTACAATGTTTTGTTTATGTCATGGTAGATGTATTCATCTTAAATTATCGTCCTACTATAAAGACTTCTATCAATTGTGAACAATATTCAAAATGTAAAAACATCATCTGTGCACATTTATAAGAATGGCATTGCATAAACTTTCATGTGGCCATTTAAATTAAAATTTTAACAAATTTAAAATCAAGAAAGACATAACACCTTAATCACATCGCCAACCGTAACCGATCCTGTATTTGCCCAAGCAGGCAAACCTTGAACTCGCATGAGCCGAAATGTTGAAGACTGAATTTCTCGAGGTATATTTAATTGTCGAATAGGCTCAGTTCGATCATTCTTCATCAAGGCACCCTTATCTCTAAGGCCATGGTCATGGCCACCATTGCTTGGATTCATAGATGAAGAAGTCTCTCTTGAACCGGCATTTGCTTTTTCAATCTCAATAGCCTGTTAACAAATGAAAAATCTTGATGATAAATGAAGATTAATAAAGAAAACTAAACAATAATATCATTAATTTGTGTGCTAGTATTTATGTTGATATTTATTAAAGAAAACCGAAAACACGAGGTATCCTCCTCTCTTTGTAAAATTCTTCAAATCAATATGAGCTGATAAAACTGTATATCTGAGTTACTAAATGGTATAATCAATGAATTCAACTTGCAGAAACATTTTTGAGGTACACATACAAAGTCATTCCAAGGAATAGGAAATCAATAACCCTTTTGAGACTTTGGATATGCACAAAAGAAAAGTTTATATTCGACTAGAACCAACAAGTACATAAACAACATAAAGACTTTTCAAAGGTGATCGAAAGTGAAAATAAACTAGAGCAGTTGATCATATAAGGAATATACTTTCGTCTAAATGATTTTTATTTACATCTTAAGGTTTCAGTTGGACACAAGAAGAGGAGGAGTACATTTAAAAAGCTTGTGAATGATGTCCTATCGATAGTTTATTCTATTCATAAATATAGCCTACATGTTACCATTAAATAAATGAATTTCCAAGCTCGATATAAACATGAATTGCACAATATATTCATACAGTAACATAAACAATGATAAATTCAATAAAAGGTAAAAACATCAATGATACGAAGGTGAAGTATGAAAAGTACGAGTTTTCATTATTTAAATTATTTTAAACTCAGTCTTTAGGTTGAGGGAGAGTAAGTTCAGAGCTAATATAGTGTAATATATGCTACCCCATGGGACAAGGAGATAAAATTGACTAATGGAGGATCAGTTTATTCCTTCTAGCACTCCCAATTAGCTATTGTAACTCATAGTTTTGAGTCCAACTGACCTACTTAAGCCATTTGTGGACACTAATATGAATTATTTCTATTTTTTGATCAATTCATCGAGGAAAGTTCATAACTTTGACGAGAATATATTGACAACCACCACTTTCACCAACCCTCCATTTATCAAGAAAGGTTAACACAGACTCTATAAACTAATATCCTAGCCAATATAAATCTTAAAAACAAGGTAGCTCCCGCTATTTAAAAAAATTCTGGTATACCAACCACATTATCAAGTATATGACAAGGACTAATCTATTCAAATAGAACATTAAGCAGAGATTGCTCAAGGAGCGAAAATTAATAATTTATATTAGTTAAGATTATTCCAAGTCCTAGTTATTGCCATTTAGATTACCTAATGCTCCATCTATTGTTATGGAGATGATAGATAAAATTTCCCAATCATAAAGGGTATATATGGTGTGTTTTCTTAGAGGAAGAGTGTGTACTACATCTTAAGATACTACCTAGACATCTCTGTCAAAAGTTACTGCATGCAAATGCACAACTTTGTTTTTCTTTTAAAAAGGAAATGGAGCACTTATTACAAAAAAAAATCCCAAGGAAAAATTGCAATGCATGCCAAGAAGGTATAGGACTCATAACTCAAAAGCTGAGCATTCAGAAGTATTCTTGGTTTGACAAATCACTCAGAAGTTTCCAATGCAGACTTGTCTCAAACTCTATATTTATTACCAAAATTGTGAGGTTAGAATCAAATGGGAAGTTTCATCTATCAAAAAGCACTCCTAATACATCTTTATAACTCCTCAAAATCATGCCATCTACAATATAGCAGCCAGAGTAGTTTTGATAGAGAAAATATTGCCCTGACCTAAGAACTGAAAAGGAGAGGTTGGTCGATGCAAGAGTAAAGGTTAACAAAGCAATTGCCAAAGAACAGAAACAGTCACAGGCATGTGAAGTACATTGACCCACTTGTTTCGGGTAAGGAGATTGTGAGACAAGTCTTGCAAACAACTGTATTAGTGAAGGTAGCCGACTTACTTTAGAGCATTCCCATGCAAGAAAAAGCCAAAAGTGAGCTGCAACACCTAAAAGAAACAAGAAACTACAAGGTCAAAGCAAGATGCACAATAACAAAAGATTCTAACTAGAAAGGGTGAACTCAAAAGGTTAAACTCTAACCATGTTAGAAAAGACAATGCCATATAATACGGGCATTCTAAATAGCTACGCGAGAGGAAGACCCACTGCCAAAGAAGATAAATTTGATTGAACCATGCCTGGAGGAGAAGCTGGCCCTGAATCATATCTGACTGTAGAGAAGAAGATGGACTGGTATCCTTGTCAACCACCGTGAAAGAGCCAATAATCTAATAATGTGCATAAGGGAATGGCCAGGACTAAATGGCCCTTGTTGGACAGTACTTGTGGGGCACAAATAGAACTTCACAAGGAAGCTTTCCTAATAATAAATTACATTACAATAGTACATCAGAAGGCGCATATTATATCAGAATGCTTACAGTGCATTGCATGGATTATAAAATACATTGAAATACAACAAAGCAAAGCAGCTCCTCTTACTAGGCTTATCCATTTGACTTATTCAGAAACATTTATCGTGAATCGAATTTTATTTCTCCCTTGGAAAGAGTCATCTATAAAATGAGGACAAAATAAGCACGAGTGCACATAAACATAGACAAAATCAAATGAATGATTGTGCATAGCCTCAGAAAAGCAGATTAATTTGCATTGAATACTAGACACATTCCACTACTTTCCAATTTTTGGTTTGGGGAAAGAGTGAATGGCCAAAATTGCCAACCTGTGAAGTTCTCACAAAGTCTTCATCACCAAGCATTTGTCTCTTTCTTTTAAGAAAGACTTCATCATCAAGCACTTGTCTCTTTCTTTTGAGAAAGAACTTTTCAACTTCAGTGGATTCCTTAACATCAATTGAAGGATTTAAAAATCATTGGCCCCTCCAGGATTTACTGATGGAGGTTGTTTTTGTGTATCATCTAATGCTTGCTTATACTTGAAAGGGCATTTCCTGGAATCAATTCTATGATATCGCCATCTTTAAGCACAGCACATTTGTGTGGAGAAAGCCTCTTCCTTGAAGTTCCTGACCTAAGACTGATAGGGTTCTGTCCTTCCTGTAAAGATCAATAATAATGGTGCCAATTTAGCTCAAACAAGTTCAGAAAAAAGTATTGCCTTGTACAAAAACCAGTTTCAAACACCCAGAAATTCATTTCTTATTAACTATGAAATACTGCATGGTAGTTGAATTTTACTGCTAAAATTGAAAAATAATCTAAGCACTATAGGAAACAGTTTTCGTATTTTACAGCAACACAAACTACAAATTTCTAGCATAAAAATCACAAAAGTGGCCCTGCTTGTAACATATGCCTTTGAGATTTATTATATTAGATTGTGTCCACAGAGGATAAGCATAGCCGAAACTCTTTTTTACTTTCTGTACTTCATCCTTTGTGCTGTCAAAAGGCCAAAGTGCAAAGTCATACTCCCCAAACAGTCTTTTGAAAACTAAAGGAAATGAATTAGAATATAATAAACAAGTTCAATATATCTCCAAAAGAGAAGTAAACTAACTAATTTTTATTCACTTTTATTCTGTTGTTTCAGTTTGTGTTAATTATTTATAGCAAAACCCAACATATCAAAAAAATTGACATAAAACAAGCATCCATTTATTGTGAATATACATCCGCTAGACATACATTTCACTTTATTTGTGAATATTAGTAATTTTTAATTGAATTTGCATTTACATTTGAAACTCAAATCAATAGAGCAACGCGCAGATGTTTAGCAATGAGGAGATTTATCGGACTGACATCTATTCCCAAATATTTTTGAAATATCCTGGTCAGTGTTTGGTTTATTAGGCTTTGCTCAAAAATGACATGGTTGGATTCCAGTATCATACTCTAAAATCCCAATAGCTCAAATACAAAAAGAGATATTGAAATAAAACATATACACGGGTAAGATCTCTTCCGTTTCCTTCCCTAGTAGTTACACTCACAACCCTTTTCCTACTTAAAAATGTCCCCTAAAGATGTTCAACAATGTAATGACCCTGCAAAATAATTAAATTAAAAGAGTATTCTTGGCCATGAAAGAAATTGAACTAATTTGTTCTTTTAGTCTAGCAGTCTGCTGCTCAAGTCTTCTTATAGATCATTCTAAGAACTCGGATTCTAGACAGTTGGGAATCCCATAACTGACATGTGGCAGTAATTGGGAACCTGTCTAAAGGCTTTTCTGTTCTCCTTCCGAGACCTTTGGCATTGTGCTAAGGTTATGAACTGACGCCCATGTATTTTGAGATAGACTTATTGATTTTCCCATTATTATGAATGAGGATGAGGATAAAGCATAAAACTACTCTAGGAAATAAGATAGGAATAAGTTTATTAGAGGAATGAGGATGAGAATAAAGATAAAGCTATTCTAGAAAATAGGATACAAATCAAGCATAAAGCCATGTTAGAAAAAGCAGAGAAAGAATAAAGCATGTTATTCTAGGAGAAAAGACATTGCAAAAAAACCATGAAAAGACTATAGATCAGTATAGGAAAATAAAACAAAAATATTTCCTTAGAAGGATAAAGCAAGGACATTGTTAGTTTTTGAGAGGTATTCTTTTCTGTGACTATGGCAAGACTTATTTTAATAAACAAATTATTGTTTTTTAAAATTATGTGATCTAGTTGACCTAGGACTTAATATTTTGAAGATCAGTAAACTTTGCAATTGGGAGTGGCTCGAAGATCAGTTATCTTGGCAATTGGGAGTGGCTCGAAGATCAGTTATCTCGGCAATTGGGAGTGGCTCAAAAATCAGTTATCCTGGCAATTGGGAGTGGTTCACTTAATAGCTTGGGCTGCTCTGAGCATTGGTGATAATCAGAACACATTTTTGTTGCTTTATTTATAGCAGAAAGTTCATTTATTCAGTCAGTTTTCCTTTCAAATCTCAGTAATTCATATTTCAGTTTTAAGAAAAGTTTCTAATTCCAGAATTCTCAAATATCAGTTTGAAGCTCATCATTTAGATGATGGTTTGGAAATGAGAATTTTGAGTGGGGTTTGTTTTCAAATTTTGGTTGATTTCAGCAGTGTCAATAGTTTGATTCATTATGCATGGATTGTACTAAATTTGGGTGTTCAAGCAAAAATTGTTGATTTTCTCAGACAACCCCTTCATCGGTAAATCCTCCCATTTGAAGAGATTCATTAATTTCTCTTGATCGCTAGTATTTGGTACGAGTCTCTAAGATTCTTTTGATTCACATTGTATTCTTCTCTTTTCATCAAAAGTACGCAATTCTATTTGTATGCTCGCATTTTGCCGTATCATCTTCTTTTAGAACAATAGAAGAGATGAATTTTTGAAGTTTATGGTAACTCAAGAGCATATGATACATCTCAAATCCTCTTTAGCACTTTATGGGGTTTGTAAAATCTAGGAGATAACTTCTTCTTACCCTTTATCTACTGTATCTACTGATGCAAACTGAAGGTCACTTCTCTTTTGATTGGCATGTTATAAAACTATGATTTGAACCATTTGTAATTATATTTCAGAAGGCAATGGATATCTTGTGTTTCAGTCTGTTAGTCATACACTGCTTGTACTTTCAATAGGGGACTCAGATTAATATAGAACCTTAAAAGGGGTCATTTTTGTACTAGTGTGATAAGCGATATTCTAGAACCATTCTGTGAATGGGAGCCATTTGTGCCGTGGTCCTTATTTTTATGATCTAGAACCATGTAGATATCCCTCCAAGAACAAACTTGCAACTTCATTCTGTACGCCAATCTGCCAGTGATAAGATGAACTCCTCGACAATTTTGTGTCGGATTTGGTTTGCATTTTCTTTACAGGTGTTACTAGTAAACTTAGGGACTCAATCACTAATGATTCTATTTGGAGCCACGTGCCTTCCTAAGTAAATGTCTCAACGCTTCCCCCTATTTTGGCTCCTTTATTCCTAGGTCAAAAAAATCACCATATTTACCAAGGTTCATAACATCTTTGCCAAAAAGGAAAATTGCGCAAGGTGTACAAGATAACTGCCAAAGTTTTACGAACAAGAATAAAATGAATTGTTAACATTTGTATAAGATGCATGTGAAGAAGTCAAATATTATTATAATTCTCATATCTAGACCATAGAGTCGCTTCAATTGATGATTTTGGCAGTCATGTGTTCATTTAAAAACCAATTAATGACTTGAGCAGAACCCAAGGGTCCTATGCAAAGGAAATGCTTCAGCTAACTTTAGCAGCATGAGGGCATCCCCTTGAAAGTTAACTTCCTATGAGCTAGTTTTAGCATATCTAAAAGGAATCCAGACATTCATAAGGAAAAATCACCAAGCTTCCCCATACAGTCGCACTCTGAGGAAAAAAATTGACTAGAAAATTGATTTCCTTTTCTTTCACGCATCTGTGGCAATTAGCAAAACAAAAGGACGAGACATACTGCAAGAAATTTTCTAAATGTGACCTTCATAGAAAAATCTAGTTTGGGATCTCTTAACGACAATGTGATTGTTGATATCCATGACCGTTTGCCCAAAGAATTACTATGCAAAGATGAAACTTATTATAGTATCCATGCACAAAAAGCTTTTCAAAAACAAAAAGAGCAGCAAAAATTGTTTAAGGCACAAGGAGCATAATATTCTATCACCAATATGACGCATCATATTGCACATTAAGTATAGGAGGAATGGTTGAGAAAAGCCTTTAATAAAATACACAAATGGCACGGTATTTATTAGCTGGCTCACTTCAAAACAAAAAGCTTTTAGTTAAAAGTAAAACTTAGAAGCCATTTGTAAAAATACAGCTTGAAAACATGTATCCTTCTCCTCTATTCAACCCGTTTAGGTTTCATCTTAAGATCTGCTGCAAAATAAAATCGGCACGTAAATAGATCGTCTGGCAGTGTATATCCGGCTTTTGGTCCTATAAACCGCTTTGTGACCTTATGGATATAAACATATTGGTTACTTTTAGTTTGTATATATTCATGCATTCCTTTTATAATCAAACAGCTTCATATAATGATAAGTGTAATGTAGGCATTACAAAAACAGCAAGAAGCTTAGCTGAAGCCAGAACAGCTGAGAGTATAGAGACTTGACAAAAACAAGAAGACGATACTAACTGAAAAACTAGGAAAACAACAAAACAGGTACCTATGCCTGGAAAATAAAAAAAAATGAGCATACATAATGTACTATAATAAGCATCATTTGGCGGATGTGCTTACATCTAATGGTATGATGACATGGTCTAATAGAAGGCAGGGTCAGGACTGCATCTTAGAAAGATTGGATCGATTTGTTCCTAAGGCCATGATTCTTAATAATACTGGTTCTGATCATTGGCCGGTGTGCCTGGAAATGGGTAGAACAGCTCCGTGTAAGACCCCTTTCAGATTTCAGTTGATGTGGCTCCGACATAAAGACATTGCTAGATATGTTCAGCAGTGGTGGACAGAAGGAAATCCCAAGTTCGGTAATCCTATGTACAGGTTTGCCAAGAGACTCACCTACCTTAAATTCAAGCTTAAAGCTTGGAATTGGAATGAGTTTGGTGACATTAACGAGCAAAAAAAGAAGATTCTCTCGCAATTGGAAGATATTAATGCTGTGCATAGACAATCTGGTTTATCTTTGGATCTTTTTAAGAAAGAATGTCTTCTAAAGGCTGAATTACAGGAATGGGATACTAGAGAGGAAATAATGTGGAAACAAAAATCTAGGATTCAGTGGCTAAAGGAAGGGGATAAAAACTTTGCTTTTTTCCATAAATCTGTTTTGGCTAGAAGGGCTCACAATTATATACACTCCTTTTCTAAGGGTGATGGCTCAAGGGTTCACTCGATGCTTGGGATGCAACAGGTGGCTGAGCAGTATTTTCAGCAGTTGTTTACTTCTCACCCCTGGATCCGGACTCTCAACAACAACTTCTAAATGTTCTTCCTAATTGTATTTCGTAGCAGGATAATGAAAACTTGACCCAACTGGTTACGGAGGAAGAACTTCATGGAATTGTTTTCAAAATGAAGAAAGGTAAAACCCTGGTCCGGATGGCTTTCCTATTGAGTTCTTTCAGACTTTTTGGGACATTATTAAAAGAGACCTGTTATAGGTGGTTGAAGAAGTTAGAATGACTAATAATTTGCTTGAGGAGATTAACAAGACGTACATCGCCCTGATTCCTAAAGCAAATGAGGTGGAAGATGTCTCTGGTTTCCGTCCTATAGCCTTATGTAATGTTCTGTATAAAATCATCACTAAGGTTATAACGGAAAGACTTAAACCCATTCTTCACAAGATTATATCTCCTGAGCAAGGGGTTTTGTCCCTGGTCGTCATATCCATGATGAGATTGTGTTAGCTCAGGAAATTTTGCATTCTATGGAAGTTCAGAAAACACCAACTATGTTTATTAGACTGGATCTTTCCAAAGCTTATGATAGAGTGGATTGGGGCTTCCTTTGTAAAATCTTGGCTCGTTTTGGGTTTTCCATGGGATGGATTCGGTGGGTGAAGACTTGATCTCCTCGTCTCTTTTGCTGTGTTGGTGAATGGGTCTCCCTCCAGTTTCTTTGGAGATTCTAGAGGCATTAGGCAAGGAGACCCTCTATCTCCCTTCTTATTCATCATTATGGCTGAGTGTTTGAGGAAACTTGCTCGTAGAGCTTGTCGGAAAAGAAAAAGATCCGCGGTATTGGTTGGCCAAAAACAACCATCCACTCTCTCATCTCCAATTTGTTGATGATTCCACAATGATGGGAAGCGCCACCCAACTAGAAGCCAAGCAGTTTCAGAAAGTTCTCCACACATTTTCAATCTGCACAGTCAAATTATTAATCATGGAAAGTCTAACAATTTCTTTTTTCATTGCTCTGAAAGACAAGAGGAGCAAATTCTAAAAAATTTCCAGTTTCAGAAAGGAAGGCTCCTATGTCAATATTTGGGGGTTCCTTTAGCCTCCAAAAAGTTAAGAGATTGGCAATGGTTAATCAACAAGTTTGAGCTTAAATTAAGTAAGTGGACTAATAAATGGCTTTCATCTGGAGGAAGGATGACTCTGATCAAGTCAGTCCTTCAAGCTATGCCAATCTATGTTGCCTCGGTCCTTAACATCCCTAGCACTATTTTGAAACAGGTGGATACTATTTGCCTAGAAGTTCTTGTGGAGTGGAGCTCAAGATAAGAAAAAGTGGTCCTTGGTTAGATGGGATGTTCTTTGTCGGCCAAAGATGGTAGGAGGCTTGGGATACAGATCTTCTCATAAGCAAAATAAGGCATTGGATGCCGAGTTATATTGAAGATTGCTTGTTTATCATAATGATTTATGGGTAGCCATGTTCAGAGCCAAGTATGCCGAGAATAATCCTCCGAGAAAATTATCGGATCTACACCGCCCACCGAGGGATCTCCGACTCGAGGTTCATCAAAGTTTAAGAAGACATGGTTAAGAACCGGCTTTTTGGATTGTTAATAATGGGCAATGTGCTAATTTCTGGGTGATTCTTGGGATGGGCATGCATATAAAAATTCAAATTTTTAATTAAAATTTTTGCTTTTAACACATTTCTTACTTGGAGTTCGTGCCATTTTGCTATAAACACCTTTCTTACATGTTATATAGTATATACATGAGCAAACTTTGCATATTTTGTGTGTAATTGTTGGAATCATGGTTTCTAATCCTTCAAATATATTGTTTTCATTAAAATGTAAATTTTTATGTGTTTTAGTAAATGGTTCATAAAGTTTGAACGGCCCGGTTCGATTCGGTCCGGTCCAACCCTTGACCGGTTCCAAGTCCAGTTCTGATTTTTAAAACGCTGCTTTGAACTCCCCGTAATTATCAGGTCTTCTGCATACAAGACCAAAACCAACAAATAAATAATACAGATTGAGATCTGCAGCTGTTTTAGTGAAGCCCAAACCTAATAGGTACTTATTAATCATGGAGTACCAAACACATGGTGCCTGCTTCAGCGCATAAAGAGCTTGTTTCAACCAGCACACATGGGTTTCTTGCCCATGCACCTCAAATCCTGTGGGCTGATTAATGTACACTTCTTCCTCAATCAGGTCATTCAAAAAAGTTGTTTTAACATCCAAATGGTGTAACTACCAACGAAAGATGGCTTCTAAAGACATAATGGTCCTACTACAAGTCTAGAAGTATGCCTCGCAAATGGGGCAAAGGCCTTCTAGTCAACTCCCTCTTTCTAAGAAAATCCGCTAGCTACAAACCAAACTTTGTACTTCTTTATGTTGTTATTAGTTGCATGCTTCACCTTGTACAACCACCTAGAATCCACCACCGATTTCTCCACCGACCTCGCATTATACCCCACACATCATTCTTCATGATGGAGTTGTACTCCACCATGGCATCATGCCATACATGCTAACTGTTGCATCCTCATAACTGGAAGGCTTTGTATCAATGATGGAAGACGCGTCAATGCAACATAACTTTAAAGCGTAGACACCAAAATTTGGTATCGCTACCCTTAATCGCTGCATGCACATATTTATTTAATTCATCCCCCTTCATTTAATTAAATGCCCATCTTATTACCTCATCACCTTAATCCCCTTTAATTAATTTAATTAATTAGTTCCTATTAATTAATATCCACATCCTAATCTGGCCCTAATCCACTTTCCATTTAGGATGCTTCATTCTAAATATGCATCTCTATGTTTTTCCAACCTATCCTTATCTCCAACTCACCCATATCTCATCCCTAAATCACCCCTTCCCATCTACATGCTTTAAAACATCCTTCCAACTTTTAAAAGCCCGAAATCACACCAAAATCAGAAAATCTAGCCCTATTGGGGAAACTTTCAACGTAGTCGGCAACAACCCAACCCAGTCGCTGTCGACACTATAAAACTAAACTATTTCTTTCCATTCTTCATCAGATGCATGCACATACCTGAGCTTTCTTGAAACTTGCAAGTTTCTTCTCGTGCCTGGACATCCCTACAACAATCACAGACCTCTTGGATCTCCTTCTAGCTTGCTTACATCGCTCGCGAACATTCCTTTGTGAGGTTATCATCATTTGTTGTCATTTTATATAGTTATCATCATATTATTGTTGCCTTGTTTGCATCTAACCTTTTGCAGTCCAGCAACAATCGAGGACTCCATTATCGTATTTTCTATCGGTTCTTCTACTTGAAGGTTCGTTGATCATCATCATTTCGCTTTTGATTCCTCTGTCATCATCATTTCTGCTTTGATTCCTCTCAATGTCCTGCTCTAGCTCTCGCAGTGCTTTCGAGACACCAAATCCGCCATTCGCTTCTTTGAACTTGTCTAGTTTTCACCCAATCCACCTTGAGCCTTGTTACCTTGCATCCCTTTCATTTCTTTGCCTCGGACCCTTTGCGCAGGTTGTTTTAGTGTCTACAAGCCTCGGCCGTTATGTCCGATTTGCACTCGAGCATCTAGACACTCGCACTTACGGTTGTTGTTCCATCCTTACATGCCGAGTTGGCGTCGACACGCCTCTCGCACGATCTAGGTCGCCGTCGACCCGATCAAGTATCAATTTCATTTACATTTATTTAGATCAGATCTCGTATGTGCCTTACATTTCTACATTTCCAATTTTTGTGTACCGCATGATTCTACATATTATCCTCGTTTATTATTGTCGCTTTTATTTTATCTTATCAAACACGAGGGTTGACATCCGCCAAGGAAGTTAACGCTTCTTGGAGCCGGCTTTGTGCAGGCAACCCCGCATACATCATCTAATCCGTTTTCTTTTTAGCCTTCCTTGATTTGCAGGTTTGTCTAGTTGCAGCAAGGATCCGGTTGACCTCTTGCATTGTAGAAAGGAAGATTATGATATTCTTACCCCATGCTCATGGTTAAAAGAAATTTTGAGGAAGGATTATTTTGAAATCATTATGTATGCTAACAAGGTTGTGAAGGATTCTACCTTCCAAGGACAAGGAGCCACTAGTTTGATTAATGGTGAAGACACTCATGGTTCCATTAATGAGTGCTTGGTGGAACAAGTGGGATTAAAGGTTGAAGGCTTTCAAAGAACTCTCATTGTAAGGGTGGCAGATTGTAATGTCCCTTTTTCCCACCTAAGAGCTGGAAATTGGTCTTCTTGCCATCCCTTCTCCATGGCAAAGAAGAAGAAATGAAGGAGAAGACCCTTGGGCACTTTATAATATATTTTATCTAATATTATAATGTTTTCTTTAGTGTTCTTTTGTTCTATACAGGTCGGCCTTGCCTAAATGAGTTTTGGCGCCAAAGGGAAGTTATAAAAGGAGAAGAGAGATCATTTGCACACTAGCTTGGCGTATTTTCTCTATACTTGGCAAAGAGAGCTTGTTGCTCCTTAGTCATCCACTTGGGGACGAAAACCCTCATGTGAGGCCTTGTTGAAGGACAAAAACCCTTCATTTGGCTTGGGTGAAGGACGAAAACCCTTCATCACCATTTGGCATTGAAGAAGGAAGTTGATTTGAAGATCTTTTTGGCATTTCCAGCTGATATACTATTTTTCTAGGGTGGAGTGACCTACCTTGGCTAGGGTTTGAAGACATTGGCCAAGAATTTGATAAATTTGGTTTTGTAATCTGATTTCCCATATTTTTAAAGGTCGGAATCTTGAGTTGCATGATTTTTGAAGACTTCTATATCTATATTCTATAATTAATTTGTGGCTGCAATTTCCAGTGTGTATTTCATTTCCAGCATTGTGTTTTCAGTGTTTGTTGGTTATATTGGCTTCTAAAAATTCCAAATATCATATATAAAATATTGGCAAGTTGTGTGGTGTTGTTTTGTGGTGTTTTTGGCATCTTTTTGGGCAAGAATAAGTCATTGGTTTTGTGTTCAGTCTGCTGCAATTTTCAGTTTCAGATCTACATATTGAATATTTAATAAAAACCCTCAAAAGGGTTATTACATGGATGGTCACTCTATACAACATACCAAGTAGTGTCCTCAACTCCAAATTGCATTGGAACCATGTAAGGTATGTGCTGATTTCAATGTGATGGCTGATTTGGGTATTGTGCTTGGAGTTCAATGGTGGCATTCGTTGGCGAGCTCACTCTCAACTATCAAAGCATGAAGATAAGCCTCATAGACAAAGGTAAGAAGATCTCTTTGCAAGGTATGCTTCCGGAAACACTTGAAATTTGTTATTTGGTGGAAGATACCATTTCATGGGAGTCACATTTCTGTTCTTTATCTAAAATTACAGCGGATTGGAAGTCACTAATTTCAGCTGAGTATGTAAAGAACAAGTTTGCTAATGGTGTGTTTGATGGAGAAGTTTGGGAAAATGTTCCACTTTGCATTGAGGGTGGAATAAGCATGTTCAGGGCAGCCATTAGAGATGGTAATTTTCAGATTTTCAAAACTCTTCTAATCAATAGTGATGAATGTCCAGTTGTTGTCACTTCATTGGATGATAGGATGCACATTTTCAGTCATGAGTTGGACGAATTGTGGGGATTATGGACAGCGGTAAGCATGCAGCCCAGAATACTTATTTTGGTATTCCAAGCATTTATTTTTGGGGCAAGAAAGGAATGCAAGAATGTTGTGTTCAGATCTAACATGTTTGTTGATTTCAATCATGAGCTTGTTGATCTTCATTTTCCAGCCCATGTAAGGCAAATTTTAGTCCTTATGCTATTCACAAATTTGGTTTTTTCCATAAGATTTCAGTTTGGTAGTTGTTATGCTATGGTTCTAGGGCTGAGTTTGCAAAAATCAGATTTGGGGCTGCCATTTCCAGTCACGAACAGCAGTATGTTTTCATTTTTTGAGAGCATTCTATCAAGGAAAAATGAGGAAAGAAGATTTCCGTTGGAAGGTAGTAAGACTACCATATTTTTTATTTCCAATAACGCTGCCATAAGCTTTTGTATGAGCATTTCCAGCCATCTCTCCAAGTTCTTATCAGCTGTAATCTTGTGGCCAACTCCCATAGCATGGATGGAAAGGGGAACTTTGAAGGTATGTCATGATTTCATCTATTGTACTCTCCTTTCTACTACTGATCACAAATTTTCCAGCCATTTGTTTACCTATAAGGTACCAAAGAAGGAGCTTCTAAGCACATGGTTGAAGAGGTACCGAACACTTCATGGCTGTTGTAGTCATTTTGCAGCCCTCATTCAGTCACTATGGTGCTATTTCTCTCAAGGAATCAATGGTCTAAACATGGGAGAAAGATGGGATGGCAAATACTTTGACCCAAGGGTCAAATTGAAGATGGTTCCACCAAAGGGGTATGCTGATTTATTCATTTTCAGTTTGTTCTTCTTGAAGCCTTGGCTCTTAAAAAGACATTTCTATAGCCGGAGATTGTATTTTCTACACAATGACACTCTTGCACTATTTTGTACAATTGGAGGTGGGATTCTAGCTCCTCTCATCTTGAATTTTGAAGGAAAAGAGCGAGATTCTATTGGTGATTGGGACAACAGGAAGGAGATGGTGGATTACCAATGCTTGGATGGTGATTATACAAAAAGGGAGCAGCTGAAACTTGTTTGGGATCCGGGCACTTGCAATTGCTTGAGGACAAGCAATTTTGGGGAGGGAGGACTGTAATGTCCCTTTTTCCCACTTAAGAGTTGATATTTGGTCTTCTTGTCATTCCTTCTCCATGGCAAAGAAGCAAAAATGAAGGAGAAGACCCTTGAGCATCTTTATAATATATTTTATCTAATATTTTTATATTTCCTTTAGTGTTTTCTTGCATTATACAGGTCGGCCTTTTCTAATTGAGCATTGGCACCAAAAAGGAGGATATAAAAGGAGATTAGAGGCATCATTTGTATCTAGACTTGGCGCATTTTATTCTACTTGGGCATTGTGAGCTTGTTGCTCCTTGTTCATCCACTTGAGGACGAAAACCCTCTTGTGAGGCTTCATTGAAGGACGAAAACCCTTCATGTGGCTTGGGTGAAGGACGAAAACCCTTCATCATTGTTTGATCTTGAAGTGAAGAGCTGATTTGAAGATATATTTGTAATTTCCAGCTGATATTTGAATTATTTAGGGTGGAGCGACCTACCTTGGGTAGGGTTTGGAACTATTGGTGAAGAATTTGAGAAATCTGGTTTCATAATCTGATTTGTAATATTTTTAAAGGTTGGAATCTGAAGTTTGATGAATTTGGAGGGTTTCTAGACCCATATTTCATATATTTTCTGGTGGCTGCAATTCCCAGTTCATATTTAATTTCCAGCAGTGTATTCTTCAACATTTCTTTGTGATTTTGACTTCTAATATTCCATAAAATTTTAAAAATATTGGCGAGTTGGTTTGTGGTGTTTTGTGGTGATTTTTGGCATTTTTGGTGATAGTTCAAGTCGCTGATTTTACTCTTTCAGTCTGCTGCAATTCAAATTTCAGATCTGCATTTGGTGTGTTTGGTTGAAACCCTCAAAAGGGTTATTACGGTGAACAATCTAAATGGTGTTATGCCATTGTAAGAGTGTGTGCAGCTTCCAATAAGGTTCAATTGATGATCTGAAGAAACTGCAAACCCATGGAAGTGGTCCAGATGGACCGATGTCCATTAGCTTTGGAGCATTTCTACCCCATTGTGTCCTAAGGATCTTTTCCAAGCTTGCAAAACTCAAATGAAGGTCTTCTTGGTTCCACTCGATGAGATAAAATGAGTTCTGCGAGATAGGGATGAACCTGCATCAAATGCCCACTATTCAAGATGAAAAAAAAAAAAAATTCAAAACTTATTATAGTGGAATGAATCCATGAAAAGATCACCTATGCATGCTAAGTGCTTTGCCCCTACATATTATGAGCTGAGATAAAGAACCTAAACTGTTAAATTGACATACATATTAGGAAAGCAAAACATTCAACTCTCACTAGCAAGGAGACACATACCAAAGTAATTTCAATGAGACCCATCGGAAAAACCAATCAAACTGATATGTTTGCGGCTCACGTGCTTATTAGACATTGGTAGGTTGCTTCGTCCAACTATATTTGAGCCTTGGAAAACTGGTAATGTTGAGCATGAAGAATCCTCTTCATCATTCCCCTTTAATGGCACTAAAACTCCAACTTTTATCTGAAACATCCCAAAACCCTCTCGAAGTAATTTACATAAATCTGTGTCAATACTCAATAAAGTGTTTCAATGACATTCAACTCCAAATCAAGGCATTCAATTCAACCATGATAAAGGCTTGAAATGCCATGCACAAAGTGTACCGCACTATGGAACCGTGACCTCAATAAAAAAAAAGTGAACGAGTATAGACTTCATATTTATTCTCATTTGCTGAACTAAAATTCATACAATTACTAATTACTCTACATAACTTAGTTTCTCACCCTTAACAACTAACAAGAATATATTAAACATTTTTCTGAGAATTGTAATTACTGTATCGTCACACTTTCAAAGAATCACAAACATTGCAACATTTTTTATTTTTCATGCCAATAATTGCTTCAGTTATCATATTCATATCACAAGGTTAGATAGCAAGTACCTACAGTTATAAAAATTATTTATCAACCATCGTAGAATTTTATTCCATATTCTTTCCAATAATAGATTCTCAAATAAATTTGATCGCTGAAAAAGGACAAGACTATTAACCTCTCAAGTTAACTCCTGCCATATAAGAAGACGAATATATTTCTTTGAAAAGGATGCACCTCAATAAGAACTTCTTAGTAGTAGTGTATCTACATATATATTCGAATATCAGCACAAGAGGAGGCTCTACGGCTTTGGTTGGCTTGATGGTCAAATTCTGATTTTGCGCCTTTGAATGGAATAAGGTCTAAACAGCTAGCTTGACAGAGGTATTCAAACCTTGCCAAGACTTACAAAGAAACCTCTTTTGCAAATCTTTGGAGCCACTTCTCATGGGACTTCTCTAGAATAAATAGCCTAAATTGTGCAGTGAATTTCAGCTGATAATCATCCACTGAAAATTGTTTAATGAAAATGTTGTGAATTATTAAATGAAAATGTTGTGAATTATAAAGTGAAAATACAGAAAACCATCCAGTGAAATAAAGGAGCGAGCTTTGAATTGACGTGAAAACCCTCAGCCATGCTGCCGAAATGAAAACAGGCTTTCTTTCCAAGACACTTCACACCTCTTTTTCTCACTACTAATGTAGAGGGTCGGTAGTTACTAGCATAGATGATGATAGATCATGAGATGTTGATCTTCTCGTGAGATGTTGTCCCCCTTAGCGAGAAGCCACAAGGGCACTTCACACCTCTTATTCTCACTCCCAAGGTAGAGGCCAAATACTCTTCACCATTTACAGTCTAGATTATAAGGACAGAGTAATGTCTCCTTTTTTCGAATTGAGGCCTAAATATGGACTTCTTGCCATTCCCTTTTCGTGGCAAAGAAGAATTATTGAACAAGGAAAGGAATTGCATTTCATTTCAGTTTTCTTTATTAGATTTAATGTTTTCTTTTTAAGTGTTTCCCTTTATAAGGCAGGTCAGTTGTGATTGGAGAGTCATAAAGGCAAATTAAAAGATAAAAAGAAGCCCAAGGAGGTCGGTCCACTTCTATTTGGCCTTTGGTGCCAAACAAGTGCTATAAAAGGAGATTTGTGACTTCATTTGCATCCTATCTTGGCGCATTTTTATATATACTTGGTTTTTTGGGCAAAGTGCTCATTAACTATCCACTTGAGGATGAAAACCCTCGTGTAGCATTCCAAGGAAGAGAAAAACCTTCCTTGTGGCTTGGTGGAGGACGGAAACCCTCCATTTTGGGTGATTTGAAGTCCTCTTTTGAAGAATACTTGCAGATTTGGATCTGGGGCATTAAGGAGAAAATCTACAAAGGCTTTGCATGCATTTTGGAGCTCTCCCTAAGGAGAGCAACTAGGGTTTGGTGTTAGTTGGAATACTTCAAATTTTATTTGATATTCTGATTTGGCATAATTTATAAGGCTGGAATCTATGTTTTGGTGATTTTGGGGGAGTTTACCTATCATTTTCAGCCTTGATTTGTGGCTATCGTGTTGTTGTTCCAAATTTAATTACAACAAAGTGTGTTATCTTTGGTTTTCTCCATTTGTTTATTGCAAATTGAATGGATAAGTGTTGTCATACATGAAATAATTATTTAGAAGTGTTTTCAACTATTGTGCATGGTTTTATGGTGCATTTAAGTCCCTTTACAGTTTGTTGCTAGGGTTTATATTATTGTTGGAACTGCTGTCATAAAATCAGATTATTTTCATTTTTGGTGTTGGTGTATTTTTAGATCTGATTCTCAGGGTTTGTGGCCAAACCCTTATTTTTGTTTTTGCCCTAGAAAGGGACATTACAGTGGTATCAGAGCTTTGGTCTTCCCATCCTGAGGGTTTCCTTGCTAGAAGATCAAAATGGTGGATAGAATTTTCAGTGATGCTAGGCTCGAAAAGCTTGCCCTAGGGCAAGAAAGATTGGCCAACACAATGGCTTGGTTGATCCATACCATTCAAGGTCCAAATGGTGGAAGGAGCTCTTCAAAGGAAGTCATTAACTCTCATCCATCCAAAGTGAGCAACATGAGGAGTATAGAGCTCTTCCAGAGAAGGTCTGAGATGCCCTACCTTTTGCAGAGTTCGTGAAGTTGGAGACAGAAAGAGTTGGAATTGGCACGAGGTCAAAACCTCAAGCACCATGGAAGGGGTCAACATTCCATGAGGACCCCACACTCAAGGGTGTGGACGTTGTGCATAAAGAAGGGCTTGAAGGTAGAGGGTTTTCAAGTCCACATAGTCTCGAATGATGAGGATTCACAAGATGATGGGGTGGTGTTACGAAGAAGAGAAGTTCAAAGTCGTGATCAATAGTGAATGGTTGGTGGCGCACAAACCGAAGCCAAAAATCCTAGTTGGAAATGCAAAAATGCGGTGGTAGTAAAAAATGGGTTTTACTCCCAAGAGTAAGATGGCTATAGAAGAGACGGCACCACCAAGAAGACCAAAAATCCCAAGGAGTCACCAAAGGTGCATTCTCCACATGTATATAAAAAGAAGCATGATGCAAAGAAGGACGCGGAAAAATCCCAAAAGAGGGGAAAGCTAAAAGGAGAAGTAATTGAAGAAATCATTGAAGACGAGGAAAAAGAATAAGAACAAGGAAAAGAGGAAAGCGGTGACTACTCTAGCAAAAGTGGGGACGATGAATCGCGTAGATCCGATGAAGAGAGGCGATTTGAGGAAAGACGAAACGAAGGTGAGCCATGAGGAGGAGCTCAAGATAATATATTTAGAAAAAGAGCGAGATAGAGGATGGGGCTTTTGAATTTGTGGAGAAATCCGATGCTAGTCAGGCGCACATATACAACATAATCCAGTGAACTCCCAACATCCGAGGAGCAACTACCAAGAGAGTCAAATGCAAAAAGAGACCCTCAAAGTATTCTAGCAAAGTTGAGGCCAATTTTACAACTTAAGGTTTACGTGATAGGCATCAAAGAATCTAATAATTCATGAAGGTGGCCAAGTCCTTGCAATGTAGTAATGTTTGACCCAAACACCTTCACAAATGAACAAGAAGGATGTGTTGTGTTGGAAATGATGGTTGAACAAATTCCGCAAAATTTGGATGCAGAGGCAACAAAAGTGAGACTTGAGCTAGACTTGAAGCAAGAAAAGGCTACCGAGGACAAGCTTAAGGCGAAAGCCGCTGCCATGCACAAGAAAATAGAGGTAATAGTGCAAGACATTGTGGAGAATCGTCCGATACCAACACCAAAGTTTTTGCAGAAAAGGGATGACACCCCTAAAGTAGTTACAACAACCATCACCGAATTGGTGGAAGTCTATTAACTCATGGAGTCCATTGGGAAACCTAACCCTAATGCAATAAGGCTAGAGGCTCTATGTAATGTCCCTTTTTTATAAATAAAAAAATCTGAAAATTCACAAAAATCCTTACAGCTGGAAATAAAATACTAGAATTACCCTCAATTCCTAAATTTCTAAACAACACAAGAATTTTATTTTATTTTATTTGCAAATAGTTGGAGTACAGTTTAGAGAATTTTTCCACATTGAAACCCTAGCTGGATTTACAAATTATTTTACGAAATAGAAGCCCTAGCTAATTCACGAAAACCACACAAAAACCAACCCGATAAATGCCGTAGATGTCAAATGGTGAACAATGGAAATTCTCAAGGGTGGTGTCCAACCTAGAAAAGGCTAGAAATGATGATGTTAGCCCTAGAAAGTGATGCCCTAGCAAAGATCTCAAATCTAATGATGCCCAAGCTGAAATCTATAAATTTGATGATGTCCTAGATGAAAGATGTAAATATGATGATGCCCTAGCTGAAATCAGTAAATCGATGATGCCCTAGATGAAAGTGTAAATCTGATGATGCCTTAGATGAAAGTTGTAAATCTAATGATGCCCTAGCTGAAATCTATAAATCTATTACCGGATGCACAAATGCAACTCCTAGATGGAGTCAAAATTGAAGATTGGAGGGTTTTCTTCGCCAAATTTGATTGCAATTGAGGGTTTTCATCTTGAAAGCAAAAGTTGAAGCAAAGCAGCTCAAACTCTCAATGTAAAAAATAGATAATGGCCAAAAGATGGTTCTAAATGAGCCCCTAACACCTTTTTATAAGTTCACTTGACACTTTTCCCAAGGGAATGCCCCAAAAGTAACTTTCCCTCTTGTAATTTGATATTGACTTGCTTAATTTGGAAAGTCGCCTTTATTTTTATTCATAATAATAAAGTAATATTAAGTTAGTGCAATTGGTCCTTAACTCGGATATTAGAATCTTTGTTATCCGCTTGAATTATTGCGGCGAGGCTTTTTCCATAGAAACCAAAAGGTCTCGAATGATGAGGATTCACAAGATGATGGAGTGGTGTTACACGAAGAAGAGAAGTTCAAAGTCATGATCAATAGTGAATGGTTCGAGGTGCGCAAAGCTGAAGCCAAAATATGTGGCTCATAAGCCAAAAATCCTAGTTTGAAATGCAAAAATGCGGTGGTAGGAAAAATGGGTTTTACTCCCAAGAGTAAGATGGCTATAGAAGAGATGGCAGCCGCAAGAAGACCAAAAATCCCAAGGAGTCACCAAAGGTGCATTCTCCGCATGTATATAAAAAGAAGCATGATACAAAGAAGACGCGGAAAAATCCCAAAAGAGGGGAAAGCTAAAAAAAGGAGAAGTAATTGAAGAAATCATTGAATAGGAGGAAAAAGAATAAGAACAAGGAAAAGAGTAAAGCGGTGACTACTACTCTAGCAAAAGTGGGGACGATGAATCGCGTAGATCTAATGAAGAGAGGCGATTTGAGGAAGACGAAACGAAGGTGAGCCATGAGGAGGAGATGTTGTTGCAAATCAGCAGCACCCCCTGGATTTTGATCAGATTTCTAGTTTGATCACCCTATGCATCCAATGTGATTGCACAACATTGAATCCTCTTCCCAAGTGTGGGACTTGCAAAATGGAAGAGGAATCTCCAGATTAGAGGCTGGTTCCTCAACTCTTCTGATCAGCTATTTCACTTGCACAATTGCAGAGGTTTAAACTCCTAAATCTACTCTAAATTCCAAGGAGACAAAGATAGAGAATGCAAAAAAGAAAGAACTAATGCTAATAGGTGATGCATCAAAGGAGTTGTAGACACACGATCTTTGCATGAAATACACAATCCACAAGGAAACACAGACACAAAACATGCACAAATGCTCAAAATGTAATGAAAGATCAAGAAAGAAAGCAATGATAGATATATGAAAGGATTGAGGATTTTAATCACTGAGAACATATATCAACATCTCGGATCCAATACAAGTACATTACGGTGATCCGAGAGGCAAGAAAAGGTGTTGCATTACATGGAAAGGTAAAATTTCTTCACAAATTACGCAAGGAGGAAGAAAACGGAAGTTGCAGAGCTGAAAAAGTGTCTCGCCTTTGCAAAATGAACTCATTAAAGCTTTTACAAAGTGCAAACCACGACTCCAGGAGAGAGAAACGCGGGAAAAACGTGCAAGGGTTCAACCATTGACCAAAATGCCATCAAAACATCATGGCGCCCTGACGGACCCATTCCTGACATTTTTAACCATGCTTTGGGAGAGAATGCGAGCCATTCTTCATTAAAAGCGGTGGTTGAAACGTCATTTCTTGTCCATCACCATGTGCCGAGGCGTTTCTTGATTTTCTCTCTCAAACTCCACCAAAATGCAAAAATGACCCCGGAATCTTGTAGAGAATTTTGACTTTCCATTGATATAAAGAATGCGAAAAACCGAGCTCTGGATCGAAAGATATGGCGATTTGAAGTTTTAGGTCAAAACGAGGACCAAATCGGGTCGACGGGCAAAAATTGGAATTTTTGCACCTTTTTGGTCATTTGGAAAATTTTCCAAAATTTCCCCGCACTCCGCCACTCTAGGTGCCACGTGGCGGCATCTCATTGCCACGGGCCTTTCGAGGGAAAATTTTTCAAAAAACTCCATGAGCCATAACTTCAAAAATACATGGAGTTAGGAGGAAAACTTTACCTTTCTGGAAAGCTGAGAAAGAGCTCTATCCAATGGTGCCATTTCCAGAAGGTTTTGAGTGCCTGAAAAGCAAAATTTTGTGACTGAGGCACAAGAGAGGGAAGAATGAGAGGAGTTAGCCACAAAATGAGCAGGGGGCACATTTTGGATAACAATTTTAGCGACTCGAGAGGGTCATCACTTTCTTTGGATGAAGTTACTGGGTTACTGAAAGCATCCATTGGGCATGGAGTCATGAGTTGTAGCCTGCAAACTGATCTGAACTTTGAAAACCTCCTCTCTGAGCCACTTGGAAACCCACTGAAATGGACTGTGCAAGAGCAAAACCAGCACCACAAAAACTATGTACAAAACTAAAGGTCATACATGCTCCAAAATGGAACATGCAGAGTGTGCACAAGCACTTCTTTTACTGAAAGAAAAACTACCTATCCTACTCTAACTAGAAGCAAAAGTGGGCTAAACAAACCCTGCAACTGGTTGGGAGAAATAGCTTCCCTTTCTCAAAATTGGCAACCATGCAACTAATTTGGCATTGAACATGGCTGATTGAATGAGTGGAAAATCAACAAGAAGCCGGTCTTCTACCCAAATCATCAAGGTGTCAACTGAAAACAAATCTAATACCTCTTTTAGTTGCTCTGCATTTGGATTGAAGAGGTATGACAGCTGATCCTTGGTACTTTGTAGCTCACCCTCATGCTTAGAAGCAAGCATGACTAGTTGTGACTTCTCCTTTGACTCCAATGAAGTCAAATACCTTATTGGGCAAGGTATGATCCGTTTGATATGCCCATAGCTCTGATTTTCAACTCCAAAAATGGAGTCTTCTTGTAGACCTTCTTGGGTGGGTGATGTGGAAGCAATGGTAGGCCTTTTCTGCCCTTTCTCTTCCTTCATGGCAACATGGAACTCTTCTATAGTGTGCAACTCCTCGTTATTGATTGCAACATCCAATGAAGTTGTTTTTGCATTGTTGTTACCTGCTGCAATACATTGTTGGCTTTGGAGCTCCTCCATTGTAGCTTTTGGAAGATCAAATTCTTTCAGCTTTGATTCAAGAGGCATGTTGCAAACTATAGGCTATTGTCCTTGAACTCTTTTGTCCATGGCAGCAAGTTCTTGTTGTTGGAGAACGAATGGTGAAGAAGGAAACATGGTAATTTGAGCTAGCTCTTCATCTAAACATTCTTCTAAGTCTGATGGCAAATCAAATTCTTGAATGTCTTGTTGCAGCAAAGTCTCTCCCTCTTGTATGGTGGCCTCCAAATCTGCATTTTCTTCACCCTGTATAACTTCATTTTCAAACATGAAACTTGTCAATCCAAACTCATCCCAAAAATCAGATTGTTGGAGAGATGAAGTGGGAGAGAAGCATGAAATTTCTTGTGCCTTTTGCTCACAATTTGGACCTGTTTTGTTCACCTCCATAATGGCTTCATCAATCAAATCAGCCCCTTCAAATGAAAGCAAAAACGTATCAATAATGCTTCCTTCTTCTACTGTTGTAAAAACTGACTTGACCTCATCCATTTGCTCCTCAAAGATGGGGTTTTGAGATGGTTTTCCTTCCTTCTCGATGGCTGATTTTGCAGTGCAAACTGGATCAGCATTTTCTTTGGGCAAAGTGCCAACATGGACACCCAACTCATCACCAACAAACTGTTGTTTTTCTCGCTTCACTGCTGTTATAAAATCAGCCTTGTTTTCCACTTGTTCTCCAACTTCAACATCCTCTATTGGTTTCACCATCAAGGGGATTTTTGTAATCCCGAATTTAAGAGCCCAACTCTTCAAACTTTGAATTTCTTCATCCTTGTTTGGCTCTTCTTTCTGCTGCTGTTTTCCTTGATTGGCATTCTGATTTTTATCCTCCCAACATGGATTTGGGAATGCAAGAGGAGAAGTGGATTGTAACTCAATTGATTTTGCAATTTTTTGTGGTGGTGGAGGAGGTAGGAACTCTTGTTTCTTTGGAGGGAATGGTTGTTTGGAAGGGAAAAGGACAAAAGAATTGAGATGGGGTGGAAGACTAGGGAATGGAGAAATGGATTCAACACTTGGGACAGCAGATGGAGAGTTTAAAACTTGACACTGCTGAGATAAAACAGATTGGGAAAGAGGGAGAGAAAAGGCATGAGATGGTGTGCTTACCTATTGACAAGGTTGTTGAATACTCCTCTCATACACCTTTATTCCTTCAGTCCACTTTACAAGCAATGGTAGTGTTGTAATCATGAAGTCTAGCTTCTCTTGAGGGCTGTAATGCCTTGGAAAAGGTCCCACCCATGGACAAGGTGCTCTACAACCGATTCTAAATGCTTTCATTTGTGCTTGAGCCCTGGATTGCACCATGTTTACCTCCATCTTTTGGATTTGTTCCAGCATATCTACATTTTCTTCTTGACTGCCCTCACAACCAGCATACCCTTGTGCTTGACATGCTTCATATCCAAACTGACTTTGGCACTGCTGCTCATATGGGTAGACATGCTGATTTTGAATTTGATCAAAATGCTGATTTGGAGGATTTGTAAAACATGTTGGAGGTGTGATATACTGCTGTTGTAAATGTGAATTCCATGATGGAAATGAAGTCATGATTGCACAACTTCATGGAATGGAAAAGAATGAAAATGATGGAAAGAAGAATGGATGGAAATGAATGGAAAACAGGTCTGCAACTTAGAGAATGAGTTGTTTACCGGATGGAGTCGCGGATGTGCTTTTGAAAGTGCCTCAAAAGGCTGAATCTTTAACAGGAACACACCAACCTGTCAAAGATAAAGTGGAAGACCTCTAAGGTCCCACCGGGCGTGCCAAAATTGTTGTTGCAAATCAGCAGCACCCCCTGGATGTTGATCAGATTTCTAGTTTGATCACCCTATGCATCCAGTGTGATTGCACAACATTGAATCCTCTTCCCAAGTGTGGGACTTGCAAAATGGAAGAGGAATCTCCAGATTAGAGGCTGGTTCCTCAACTCCTCTGATTAGCTATTTCACTTGCACAATTGCAGAGGTTTAAACTCCTAAATCTATTTTAAATTCCAAAGAGACAGAGATAGAGAATGCAAAAAGAAAGAACTAATGCTAATAGGTGATGCACAAAAGGAGTTGTAGACACCTAATGCTGCATGAAATACACAATCCACAAAGAAACACAACACAAAACATGCACAAATGCTCAAAATGTAATGAAAGATCAAGAAAGCAATGATAGATATATGAAAGGATTGAGGATTTTAATCACGAACATATATCAACATCTCGGATCCAATACGAGTACATTACGGTGATCGAGAGGCAAGAAAAGGTGCTTTGCATTACATGGAAAGGTAAAATTTCTTCACAAATTCTCGCAAGGAGGAAGAAAGCGGAAGTTGCGGAGAGCTGAAAAAGTGTCTCTCCTTTGCAAAATGAACTCATTCAGCTTTTACGGTGCAAACCACGACCCGGGAGAGAGAAACGCGGGAAAACGTGCAAGGGTTCAACCATTGACCAAAATGCCATCAAAACAAAGCATGGGCACCTGACTGAGCGGACCCATTCCACGACATTTTTAACCATCTTTGGGAGAGAATGCGAGCCATTCTTCATTAAAAGCGGTTGAAACGTCATTTCGTCCATGACCACGTGCCAGAGGCGTTTCTTGATTTTCTCTCTCCAAACTCCACCAAAATGCAAAAATGACCCCGGAATCTTGTAGAGAATTTTACCAGCTTTCCATTGATATAAAGAATGCGAAAAACCGAGCTCTGGATCGAAAGATATGGCGATTTGAAGTTTTAGGTCAAAACAGGACCAAATCGGGTCGGCGGGCAAAAATTCGAATTTTTGCACCTTTTTGGTCATTTGGAAAATTTTCCAAAATTTCCCGCACTCCGCCACTCTAGGTGCCACGTGGCGGCATCTCATTGGCCACGGGCCTTTCGAGGGAAAATTTTTCCAAAAATTTCGCGAGCCATAACTTCAAAAAATACATGGAGTTAGGAGGAAAACTTTACCTTTCTGCGGAAAGCCGAGAAAGAGCTCTATCCAATGGTGTCATTTCTAGAAGGTTTTGAGTGCCTGAAAAGCAAAATTTTGTGACTGAGGCACAAGAGAGGGAAGAATGAGAGGAGTTAGCCACAAAATGAGCAGGGGGCACATTTTGGATAACAGGAGCCCAAGATAATATATTTAGAAAAAATGCAGATAGAGGATGGGGCTTTTGAATTTGTGGAGAAATTCGATGCTAGTCAAGGCGCACATATACAACATAATCCGGTGAACTCCCCAACATCCGAGGAGCAACTACTAAGAGAGTCAAATGCAAAAAGAGACCCTCAAAGTATTCTAGCAAAGTTGAGGCCAATTTTACAACTTAAGGTTTCGTGATAGGCATCAGCAATCTAATAATTCATGAAGGTGGCCAAGTCCTCGCAATGTAGTAATGTTTGACCCAAACACCTTCACAAATGAACAAGAAGGATGTGTTGTGTTGGAAATGATGGTTGAACAAATTCCGCAAAATTTGGATGCAGAGGCAACAAAAGTGAGACTTGAGCTACACTTGAAGCAAGAGAAGGCTACCGAGGACAAGCTTAAGGCGAAAGCTGCTGCCATGCGCAAGAAAATAGAGGTAATAGTGCAAGACATTGTGGAGAATCGTCCCGATACCAACACCAAAGTTTTTGCAAAAGGGATGACACCCCTAAAGTAATTACAAGCAACCATCACCGAATTGGTGTAAGTCTATTAACTTCATGGAGTCCATTGGGAAACCTAACCCTAATGCAATAAGGCTAGAGGCTCTATGTAATGTCCCTTTTTTATTAATAAAAAAATCTGAAAATTCACAAAAACCCTTACCGCTGGAAATAAAATACTAGAATTACCCTCAATTCCTAAATTTCTAAACAACACAAGAATTTTATTTTATTTTATTTGCAAATAGTTGGAGTACAATTTAGAGAAATTTTCCACATTGAAACCCTAGCTGGATTTACAAATTATTTTACAGAAATAGAAGCCCTAGCTAATTAACTGAAAACCACACAAAAACCAACCCGATAAATGCCGTAGATGTCAAATGGTGAACAATGGAAATTCTCAAGGGTGGTGTCCAACCTAGAAAAGGCTAGAAATGATGACGTTAGCCCTAGAAAGTGATGCCCTAGCAAAGATCTGTAAATCTAATGATGCCCTAGCTGAAATCTATAAATTTGATGATGTCCTAGCTGAAAGTTGTAAATATGATGATGCCCTAGCTGAAATCTGTAAATCTGATGATGCCCTAGATGAAAGCTGTAAATCTGATGATGCCTTAGATGAAAGTTGTAAATCTAATGATGCCCTAGCTGAAATCTATAAATCTATTACTGGATGCACAAATGCAACTCCTAGATGGAGTCGGCATTGAAGATTGGAGGGTTTTCTTCGCCAAATTTGATTGCAATTGAGGGTTTTCATCCTCAAAAGCAAAAGTTGAAGCAGCAGCTCAAACTCTCAATGTAAAAAATAGATAATGGCCAAAAGATGGTTCCAAATGACCCCCCAACGCCTTTTTATAAGTTCACTTGACACTTTTCCCAAGGAAATGCCCCAAAAGTAACTTTCCATCTTGTAATTTGATATTGACTTGCTTAATTTGGAAAGTCGCCTTTATTTTTTTATTCATAATAATAAAGTAATATTAAGTTGGTGCAATTGGTCCTTAACTGGGATATTAGAATCTTTGTTAACCACTTGAATATTGCATCTACATTTACTTTCTGGTCATGCTCAATCGTAAGGTTAATTCTAACAGGTTTTTGTTTTCTTCTTTCCATGCTGCTTTGTTTCTCCTATACTGTTTGGACAATTCTTGAAAGTTAATTTTCCATCTATTCATCGAATTGTTATTTTGTGTAATCCATGTCCCCTTTCTTCTGTCCAGCTCTTCTTCCCTTACCTGTGCAGGCCATCTATGTGCTTTAATATCTTCTACTTTTTTAGATAAGTTAATAAGTATATCGTAGTTGCTTCCCCTAGAGGCTAGAGAACACTGCCTATTGATCTCGAAGGAACTTAAGTTTTGACTTTGAATGTATTTGATATTAAGTGTTGCTAAATTATGTCTATGGATTACACGTACTGCTGGATGTTAACTTAGTAAACATGTCGTAGTTGCTGCCCCTAAAGAAACACTATCTACTAATCTCGTAAGGAACTGAAGCTTCGATTATGAATGTTTATAGATTCTTTCCATTTTAGGCGTGCACTGCTGGCACATACATCACACCCAAAGCCAGTGATCTAAATAGTTTTTGAATCCCACAATTTCGCTTCTCTACATCTATTTTATAAAACCTCCTTGCGTTCTCTAACCTCCTTGGATTCTCTTCATCCTTGTTTCCAGGCTGAGTTTGCTGTGGAAATGTAAGCCTAGATACATGTGATCCGTCACTATCTCTAGTGGTCTCCCTTCACAAATAAAGTCCGTCCGTTCCTTCGCAGAGAAAATCATAAGGTTTGTATTGCTGATGTTTACCTCCGTCCTTACTTCATTGCAAAGTTGGTTACACGAGGAATGGAGATGGGGATGACTAGTTTATTTTAATTGAAGTTTTGTGTGTGTGAGATTTCCATTGTTAAAATAAATTATATTCCAAAAACTTATACTCGTTTTCATAATAGGAATGGATTCTAGAAACACACAAGCTTAGAAGAAGGGCGAGGAGAGAAAATCCAAACGTGCAGAACCCAAATAAAATTGAAAACAATCAGAGAAGAAACAAAGAAGTTGAGAGTCGAGAACATACCCGAGGGAGAGACGGAGTGGCATTGGCCATGTGTACATAAATATTGAGTGTATGCAACGATGAAAAGTTTTATGCCTGTTGAGTACTTGCCCGCCAATGCCAATCTGCGACTCTCCCTTTGCTATATTTTAATTTTATCGAGTCGGTGACATATAATGTTGAGTGGATGAGTAAATGAGATATTAGCATAATAGTTTCCACCCGAGGAGGAGTTTATAGGACCATTTGTTGAAACAAAGGTGTTTCGTTCAAGTCAACTACAAAGGTTGCTCTATTACCTAGTCTTGCAAGATTTCAGATTTTATTTCAATGTTTGAATTTCTATTGTGGATCTTGATTCCCGTATTTCAACTTCGGTTCCGCAATCACAATATTCTCGCCACAACATTTTGTAATCACAATATTCATTATTGAGAATAATGATATAAACGGTGATTGAACCCATGAGTTGCTAAACTATTCATTGGCCATTATTTTTCTTGTCAATGTTGATAATTTGAGAGGAAGCATATGTTAGGCGCACAATCTCTTCAACTGGAGATGGCCCTTCTCATTGCCTGCACAAAATTCTTCGGTTGCACACCCTGAACGTGACACAATAGTCATGGTGATAGCAGTTGTGTTGCAGCATTGTGTTTTAATACTTTGTGTGGTCGAGGATGAAGGAGGTAGATTGGTGCAGAGCACCGGTCATTGGCAATGCACAGGTCATTGGCAAAGGCAAGCTATCTACACCGGACATATTGGCGCAGGCACATGGCAAAGTACGCTTGCTCAAGGTAGAGTGGACCCCAATCAGAACACGAGAATCTCCATTGGACCCCAACAAGCTTGTAAAGGGTCTATTGGGAACGGATGCTAACTATTTGACAAAATGTCCATCAACGAAATCATAGAAAGGATGCACAACATTTGATAGATTCCATTGTCTACGAATTGTTTGGACGAATGTTATGTTAAAAGCTCTCAAATATTGCTTTCATATGGAATGGAAACCAACCAAAAAGTATAAGCGGAACTACTAGTTTAACAGAGACAAATCAATTAGGCCAGGTAAAAATTACAGCATCAGACAAGAGTGGGAAATGGATATGGGTGAATGCCAAACAATACCATGGCATTTTAAGACACGGGGCTTCTCAAGTAAAATGGCTACTGATTGTGAAGAAAGCAATCTCAACAAGAGATAAGGACTTCACATACTCAAAAGGTCAAAACCCAACCAACCAGCTATATGGCACTCAAGTTTGAAATGCCCAGACTACAAGATAACGGAGTGAAGTAAGACACAAGCAACTACAACCCCATTTCTATGTCACTCACTTGGTCGGCACAATTGTTTGTGTAAGAGGTCCTATATGTCAAAAGCATAGTTAAGTGTTTGGAAAAAAGGGAAGAAGAAAATAATTACAAGATCTCGAGAAAGTATATTGGCAAACCAATCTTTAGCAGAAGATAACAAAATATTAAAAGTGCAGATGGAAGAGTTACAAAAGGCTTTAACAATGGGAAAACGAGAATGACAAGACATGAAATCGAATTGTAGAATATGCATAAATCAATTAAAGTGAATACGATGCAATAAACTCAAAAATGGTAGAGGCAAGAACATAAATACTTCAGCATAAACATTCTTAGAACCCGGTGGTGATAGAGAATGAAAAAGATAACAGACCAAAAGAAACCAAAACATGGACCCACACATTTAAAGGCATATTAGACAAAAGTAAAAGTGCATGTCCAAATCAAATCAAGGGACAAGAAAGGGAAGACAAAGAAAGGCAAGAAAGAGCAACTAACATAATTATTAGAGGAGTAAAAGATTATGGAAAGAATGAAAATACCTTCAATCTTACAACTGATTTTCTAAGAGACAAAATATAATGGAAAGGTCAAATCTACTAAGCACGGAGGGTTGGAAAGATGAGGGAAGGGAACATGAGGCCTATCAAAGTTAACATGGCAAAAATAGAAGACAAACAACAAATTCTAAGCAAAAAGAGACTTTTGAAAGGTTTGCGCTTCTTTATAGAGGAGGATTTAACTCCAATGCAAGTCGAAGAGAAAAGAAAAGAATTGATCAAAGTAAGAGCAACAAGAGATGAAGGTAAAAGAGCATGGATATATAATGGAAAAGTTTTCATTGCCAATTTCATGCCTCCAAACACATCAACAAAGCAAGGTAACAGAAAGGAGACCACAAGAACATATAACTACAAGGAATGCAACAAGACAAGTGTGGGTTGAGAGGCAGAAAGACTCCACTATGAGTCTTCAACAACAAAATAAATAGCAAATACAACTTCCCCCTCACCAAGAATGTTTAAAATTGGTATGTTGGAATTGTAGAGGATATCCTTGGAGGAGGGGACCAGGATTAGGATAGGTTGCAAAAGGAAGATTCATGATATGCCTTGCAAAAACTCATGAATGGGTTACAAGAATCCTACTTTTGATGGTTGGTTATACGAAGTTCACGGTTTGGAACAATACTTTCTACTCCACAAATGGGTTTTCTCTTGGCAAGCCTTATGGGATTGTGGTCCTCCTTGTTGCATAAAATGCTAGATTGTTCATTCGTTGTCCTAGCATTAAAATTTCCCAAAAGAAGAACTTCTAGGAGTTGAGATTACACATAAATATATTTTTTAGAGCTGCATATAGATCCTTTCCATTTAACCCATTTTTGTAGGATTTTGAGCCTTGTGGTGCAAAATAACAAGTTGCAATTCTAATGTGTCTTCCATTTTATGATATTTTGAACCATATATACCGCTTATTTGTGTCTTCTTTTTCCAACTGGATCTTTCTACCCTTTACCTCTCTCATTAACACCATTATGCCACCATATCCTTTTCCCTTACCCATGGACACAGATCATGATGCGCAACATTATGTCTTTGAAGTGATAACAAAAGTTATGGAATTACTTCCCAAAAAATGTAAAACACTTGGTGAAGATGGATTTACAAAAATTAAAAGAATTTTCCCAACAAGAACCACTATCACGAAAGAAAATAACAAAAAGTGTAGAGATAGTATATGGTGAATTTGTTAATTTGACTACAGTTGCTAGAGCACATTTGTTGGTTACATTCTTGAATCATGTTGATATGAGGGAAACATTAGAATTGTTAGGTGTTGATTTTGGATGGAAAAATTCAAAACGTGTAGAAGAAGAATTTGTTGGGAATGTTTTTAAAGGAATAAGTTCTTTGGGTACAAAAACTAGGTCTGCTGATAAGATTATTTCCGTGAGAGCAATATTAACTTCAGTTGTAAGTGAAGATACAACAAATAATCGTCATGTTACCGCCTTTGCCAAGGCATTGGGTTTATCTAGAAAGATGGTTAGCATGTATGCAAAGAGGAGGAAGACATTGGATGACTCTACTATGGAAGGAAATTGGGCACTAATGTGTAGAAATCCACGTTATGATAAAATAGAGGATAATATTGTGAAGATAGTTTCGATTTTGGAATGAGAGGACTCGTCCTTCTTCGAATGTGAGGGATGTTTTAAAACATAGGATAACTCGCAATAACTATGATGAACATATAAAACATTGGCTTGAAATAACTCAACATGAGATGTACATAAAGTTTACAGAAGAAAATCCAGATGTTAAGATTGGACAACGAATGTTTGAAAATTTGAAGCCTTGGGTATGTCTTGGTGATAAAGTCCTTGACACATGTTGTTGTTATCACGTTGAGTTTGATTATCACTATCGTGTACATAAAAATTTATAGATTCAATGTATATATATTTTGAGGCATGCTTTCATTTATATCTATATATTTAAAATTTGTTTAAATATCATTTTTTGAGATGTGATTTAAAATTAATGTATTTCAAAATCTATGTTTTTTTCAGTGTATAGAAAGTTACGAGAAGAAATTTCCCCACCTACACGTGTCGGTGAATTCGTAACTTCAATTATTTGCAATGTATCTGATGATCATGACGATGATCGTATGACTTGCATCAAAGGTGTCTGTGACAAGTGTGGGGACTATAAATTATTACCAAAAACAAATGAATATTTGGACACAATTAACTGAGTTTCTTTGTAAGAGGTGATATATATAAATTTATGTTTTTAAATTTGGATGTTAGATTTTATTTTGATTTTGATTTTATTACAAATGAATACATGACAATTTGTCCATGTTATGAATTGATTTTGTAGGTTCAAATACATAAAATATTCAGCAAGGCTTGGAAAAGATGTAACCAAGTTGGATTTGGTAGAAGAGGAAATCCCCATTGCTACATTCATGCAAAGTTTCTAAAGTTTAATTAGTCTGTACATCAAACATTCTCACTATGCAAAGTGGAAGGCTACACAATTCAAGACTAATAGAGACACATTCCCTATTGGTTCCATATTGTTTGTGGTTGATTTTGCTGAGAATTACTCATTTTCTCATCAAAAAGAGATTCAAACACAAGTATTATCATCTTACCGACTGAGTTACTATCATGGTTCAAGTATTTTATAGGCATGCACAATTGGATTTGGATGGGGTTGAAAGTACATATGTGAAGTGAATGATCAAGAAGGAATATCACTTCTATATAAGTGATGACAAGGAACATGACACCCACTTTGTGCAACATTGTTTTGGTTTGTTCTTTCAATATCTTCATCGGCGAGGAATACAAATAGATCAACATTTTGTTTGGTCAAATGGTTGCACATCACAATTCAAATCCTCTCGCCCTTTCTTTGCACTCAGTCGTTATCATCGTCATCACAAAATTCCTCATTTATGGAGTTTTTTTAGAGTGGTCATGGGAAGGGAGAACACGATGTTGTGGGTGCATGCATCAAATGTGCTCTAAAGAAACAAAGCTTTGATTATGAGGGAGATTGATTGATTGATGCCCACACCATTGTTGAATGGTGTAAGAAACATTTTGATTCAGGTTTCAACCTCACAGGCTTCAACATCACACGCTTCAACCCCACAGGCTTCAACCCCACACAGAGTGTTTTGGGAGATAACAGGTACATGCACATTTAAAACATAGATATGTAAATCTTGATGTGATTTATTAAGTGGACTACAAGTTACTAACTTTAAATTTTTTTATTCGATTTTTGTTGTTTATTTTAAACTTTATTGATCTTTTGAGCATGATTAAATGAAGGTATTGATCGGAGGACAAAGTATGGACGTGAAAGGATTCCCAATTCTAGGTCTTTGCACTCTTTGATGACTATGGATAGTAATAAGCTGGACAATCATGACAAGAGATTATTCTTGTTTTTGTTATGAATTCATGAACAAAACATATTCAGAGTGCAATAGTCAAAAACATGGGTATGTAGGTGAGTGGAAGCAAGTTCCTTTAGTTGTGGATGACACATATGGATCAGATCATGATGATAGTTTTGAAGATGTGCCATTAATTTCAACTAATTATGACCACATATATGGACTGGTTAAACAAGGTATGTTTTATTTGAAAGGATCAAGTATAATTTGATAATTAAATATATATGTATATAATTTAGACTATACATCCGATCATTGAATGTTTCTTTGCATTTTGTTGTAGGAGATGTATTTGCAGTCATTGCTGAAGAAGCCAATATTGAGAAAGTGGAGTACTACTTGTTGCGTTGCATAAAGGAAAGAACAAAGCTAACATGTGAAATAACAAGTGAAGTGACAACATTTTTATTGGCTCGGTTGTAGTGCAGGAACATACTTACAACAAGTGAAAGCCCTCCAAAGTGGGATTCACTTTGTTGATTACAAACAGCAGACAAAAAGGTGTATCATTACACCCATCACATAATTGCTACTGGGGTTACAATTGCAAAGCAGGTGAAGACTACAAATAGTAAACGTAAAAATGGAGACTAGATGTAGAAGACCATGAAAACTTTTACAAGTCATTGAACAACGAAAGCAGAGCCACTTGGTATTATATGAAGGACATGGAATAAATTACTAAACCTTGTTGGTAATAAACTATTAAGCTAGATAGCATTGTATTTTCTACTTGAAGGGACTATGGAGACCACTATACAATAAAGTTGTTTAATACTTTTGATTCTTACTTGTTGTGAGATGGTTTATGGTTTAAAAGTATTGTGATATGGTTGTTACATGGAAGTATGTATGGTATAAACATGATTTATGATGTGGATGTATGTTACATTATTATTTATTAAAGAATTCATACTTCGTTATCTCAAAAATGTAGAAGGGAACAAGCTATCACTTAGGCACTATCTTTTGTAGATTATTGTATTTCAAAACTTGATCGAAGATATGTGTTTGAACAACAATTTGAAAGATGATCAAGACCTAGTGAGGAGGAGAACTTCGTATAAAAAACTGAAGTGCCAAATACACAGAAAAAGTTGCCAAAATGGGCAACACAACATTGGTTTCACAACTACCCCTATGGATTAAGGGGGATGTAACAGATATTGTACATAATCCTAGGTGTAGGTAATAAATGTAATAATAATATTTTATATTATTATTACCTAGATACATTAGAAGCCAAAGCAATCATCTTGAAGATGAATTGAACAGTCATTTCATCTTGATAAATATGAACTTTGTATCACATTATCGAGAGAATGAAATTGGGTTTCACTCTCCCATTTCCATTTTATTTTTACAATCCATTTCCTAGCCTTATGTTTAGGTGGCTTCATCAAAATAGATAAGTAAAAACGCACATCGAAAGTGACAAATCTGAAATTGAATTATCAAAAGTCAAACTCTTAGAAGAAATTAATGAGGTCCAAAACTAACAAAAATCATAATCAAATTTTGTCAATGCAAGTCAAACGTTTAAAGGACAAGTCTAAGTTAATGAAAAGAAATCACAAGATTTCAATAAATGTTTATCTGAAAAAATATACTAAAATCATCCGCCTGCAAAATCATAATGAATCTCTTTTAAATCAAGTTTGAAGTCGCAAAGAAGAGCATGTTAAAACAAGAACTGACATTGGTTGATAATCAAATTATTATTGATAATGACTAAAAGAAACCCAAAAGAATGTTAATTTTTTATGTTGAAAATGAAAATGAAACTAAACAAAAGTTGAATAACTATACTTTTTATAATTTTTTGAATGACTATTGCAAAGGTGAAAGAAGTTAATCAACATGTACAAATTAAACCTAGAACCAGTCACTAAGAAACTCAAATATAGGGACGAGGACTGCATTCTAGTTCCTATCCTTGTACCCACAACTTCCAGTGACTATATTTATATATAATATAGCATTTTCCTTATTCATTTACTCCCATCCACTGATTTAGATGGCATTTTTGTCCCCGTACCTATATCGATACCCATATGCATACGCCTACTTGTCTAGTTGACTATGCCTAAAACCAAACCTTATCAACACCCTCACTATAATGAGAGCATTCTATTCTAATAAAAAATTTCTGAGGATCGTACTAAACTATTATCAAATATATGCACAGACTCTGAGTTGAGAGAATTGGAGCCGATAAAATTCAAGGATTTCAATATGACAACATTCTCCGCTTATCAACATTGATCTTGGAGGGATTGATCCTGATTCTATGAGTGGCCACTCTTGAATTTTATAAAGATCGATTGCCTCTCATATTCTAAATGTCTTTAAGGTTGAGTCTTTTGGACAACGAAGGTCATGTTATTTACCTGATGAAGTGCCTCAAGAGTTAGTTTTCAAGAGTTGCTATGAATAAATACAACCCATCACCTCATAGGGGTACCATTTATTGTAGGTGTCTCCCTATTCACATCTCATGCCTTGTATTGTAGTTCTATGTTTTCTTAAATATGCAAATCTTACATATTTTGTATGTACACTTGTTCAACATACTACAAGTGGTATTAGAATGCACATGTTTCCTTATATATGCAAATCCTTATCTATGTATGCATTCCGCATGTGGTTTGAGGTTGAAGCCTTCCCAACACAGGGGGTATGTTATATACCTAATTAAGCGTCATTAGTTAAGAAGGTTTCCTATGAAGAGCTGGAGACCATCACCTTGTAGGAACACGGTGTAGGTTATGTATCCTTCACACACACACACACATCGCATCTATAGGTGATAGTATATCACCCTATTCAGATCTTTCCTCATGTGTACATTCTCGCTTTTATATATAGCAAGGTTGGGTACCACTATCTTAGGTTTTCTGATCGTAAATTTTGTTTAGAACTTGATTTTTTTAAAGTGAGATGCATTTCTTTATTTTTTTAATTGCTTCTTTTAAAATGATCATTATGCTACTAACTTTTTGAGCTTCCTTTTCTTGATGTAGGTAGCACCATTTGGAGGTGTCAAGGAGTCTGGCCTTGGATGTGAGGGCTCAAAATATGGAATAGATGAGTATTTAGAGGTCTGTTATGTGTTTTGTGCATATAGTTGGTATCAATTGAAATTGCGTGTAAATAAGATTTGTAGTAAAATGATCATTTGATGTATTAAAATGTAATATGAGTTTCAAGAATAATTTTTATTGTTCTCGGCATTTTTTCAATGGATAGAAACTTATACCTTCTTAAGGTATTGGGGTGTAGTGTCTTAGTAATAGCATGTGCCTATCAATCAAAAACATTTTCCATCTACTCCTTAATGGTGCTGTTATGGCTGGTCATGATATGTGCAAAATGGTGTTTCTTGAACAAAATTTGTAGATGGGTAGTAGGAACACAACTCACTGGAGACAAAATAATTGATCTCAGCATCATGAGAAATAGTTGGTATTGCGTTATAGAGGTTCTCCTCTTCTCTATTACTATCACTATACAAGAGTTCTGAATTTTCAATCCACATACTAAAGATGAATCCGTTACTAGGTACACACATCTGGAGTACTGATCTGTTTTCGAACCATTGAAAAAAAAAACAGTGAAAAATGAGATGAGAATAATTTTTGAGAAAGAGGAATGTCATCCTCATCATTTATGCATGGCAATGTGAATGTGAGAGGAAAGGGCAATTTTCCACCATTGGGTGCTAGTTTAAATGTAAGAAATTCCCAGCAGCAGATAGTGTGACCAACTGCGGTGTTTATGTAGATTTTTTATCATAATTTTTCACATTTTCAGCAGCTTGTTTCAACTTTCTTTTTGATTGTGGGAAGCTCGTGTGTGTGCGTTGAAGGCTATTCTGCTGCTATTTGTTTCCATTTTCTTCAAGGCTTCATATTTTGACTTTGAGCTGCTTTTGCAATTATCTAGGTCTCATGGTACTGTTGGGAGAAAGCTATGATGAAACCAAAAGTGCCTTTCATTTCCATCTTGATGTTGAATTTAATGATGAGGAACAAGGAGATGTATATGGAACTTTAAATACATTTTTTGTTATGAAAAACATCAGCCTACCTCTACTACAATGCCCTAGATTTTCTTCTTTAAACATTAAACACACATCCCTACTACTCGAAGACTTCCAACTTACAAGAAATTGATGGACTATTTGTATGCGGGTGAGATAGGCAATGTTGATTCCAAGGCATTCTGTTTCTTCTATGAATTTGGAGTGCCATATAATGTTTTGAAATTTTATATGCGTCCTTGGGAACAACTGTAGAGGTTTGGTGAGGGTTCATAACTGTACTATGACTGCATCTGTGATGTTGGACTGCCACTCTACTCATTGATATTGAGATGCGATTACGAGGGTCTCTAATCTTGGATGTGCCTCAAATTGGAATTTGCAAGAAATTGACAATAGATAAAACACCTCTTGTTCTCTTGGAAGAAGATACTCCTATCCTCTCTGCAAGAGCAGCGACCTTAAATTCTCAGTTAGCTAGCCTTCCATGTCAAACTTTTAAAGATAAATGAAATCCAAGTGGAAAACTCAAGCTTAGGTGGGAAATCATTTGCTTCCTCAAGGATTTTTCTTGGTTATTTTTGTTGTTATGGAAGATAAGGAAGCCATTTTACTGGTGATTCTAGGTTTCATTACAAGTCCGAACTGTACTTGTTTCATTGGTCATGTGATTTCGACCTTGGATGTTGGTATGCTCTCCAAATTTGCAATGTGGCTTCTATTTATTTTGTTTACAGGTGAAGTTTTAAAGTCAGTATTTCTGAAGTAATTTGGTAATTATTAGGGGAGTTTTTGCACTGCCAAGGCCATTTTTTAGAGAAACCTAGCTGCTTATGCTAGAGCTATTGTCAAATTGGACGTCCACAAACTACCTCCTAAAGCCGTTACTCATGTCTGGCCTTATAAACACAAAGTTTTAAACATTCCTTTCCATTGTTAAGTATGCCACGAGAAGGGGAATTTGAAGCACTATGGCATTGGAAAGCCTTATGTTACTATGTCAAACACAGATTAAGATGGGACTTCAAAAACCCAAGAAAGTGGCCAAAAGATTGAAGCATATTTGCATGTTGAGCGACAAATGTTTGGAGAAATTCTGGAGTAGTTGGAAATAGAAAAAATTCAGATAATTTTAGGGGGTTGTTTTGCACAAAACATAATGCTTCAAGTTCATCTAGTCAAGCTTTTGAAGAGGAAATTACATGGACAGAGATGCATAGTCGATTTCACAGACCCTGCCATCCTCTAGGAAAAACAATTAATTAGGATGTGAATGGTCACCCTTCATGATCCAAATTAGATCATGAAATAATTTGTAATCTAGTTTGATTGATGTAACTAGATTCCATAGTTTTTATGGCTAATGAAGTGACTTAAGATATGCCCACACTCACTGTCTAAGGAAGAATCGGCTGACACAAAGATGTAGAAGTAGTAAAGAGTCAAGGAAATAGGTATAGGATGGTTTTAAGACAATCCAAGCATCTTGAGGCTCACAACATGTGTGGAACATCCATACATGGCAGGTTCAACTATGTAAGAACACACATAACAGAATTGGTTAGATGAGATTAATGTGTTGGTGAGCGGAACTGGGTTCCTTGGAACCGTGTGCCTTTGGTTCTTTTGATTCATCTTCTTTTTTCTCCATCTACTCACACAATTACTTTCCCTTGGGAGGGCTAGAGAGGGTGATAACTTAGCCTCTAGAAGTGGAGCCTTCCTCGCTCTTGCTTTCCATTTTTCTTTTCTTCTTTGGAGGAGAGTATTGTAAATTTTGGGCTTGGTATACTCCCCTGCATTGATGGCTACCTGCCTGTCCTACGATAGCTTCTTCTAGGAGCGGTAATTCTTCCACTCCTCTTATGCTGGATAGGGACGTTGTGTGATTCTCCCAATACTTAATGCTACACATGATCCAAATAGAAGCTGAAGGGATCATAACTCTTCGGGTAGAGTTCAAGCTTGCCAACATCTAGGCTTTCTTTACAAATGAATCTAAGGCCATTGATTGTACTTAGGCAGGTGAAATGTTGTGCTCCTTTTTCTTGAGGAAGTGCCAGTGGGCCAATGTGAGCTGCCTTCTGAACTCGAGCACAAACATCACTTTTGTGTTGAAGGCTGACAAATTGTAAGGAGGGACCAATGAGTCAAATATTTTGATGTAGGTGGTTGTCTCCTCTAGTTATCAATTTCCTAGTTTGGGATTGATATCATCCATCTTTGGTTTAATATTCTTGTTGTCAAACAAAGTGTCTTGTATGCCTTTTGTGGATTGGATTGTGTGGCACGAGCCATGACAAATACGAGGAACATGATGGATGGAGTATATGATAAAATTTGGCCAAGAAATTATTTATGGCATCTATGAAGGTACACATGTCCTCAAGATACCTCAAGTTGGGGCATCATTCTCAATGAGGACTTAGTAGACCTAGTTGACTTATGGTTCATCAAACACTTTTGAATAGAGAAACACGTAACACAAGACCAAGTAGCTGATGGATTTTTTGTTGTTCGATAGGATTGGAATTGATTGATCATCTTATCCAATATCTAGTTCACCCTAATGAAGATGATAGCGATTGTGTTCTTACTCTGCATGGAGGACCATAATGTCATCATGTAAGGGTAGATGGCTAAGTCATCAAACCCATGAACTTGACACCACATGGCATGGTGGTCCATGAAGTTTTTTGTTGAAATTTCTCTTTGGTGCTAGCAAGGGCCAATTGGATGGCTTTAGTGGCTTAGCCTAGAAATCTTTCAATGTTCCATATGTGAGCTCAAAAGCATTTTCAAACCTTTTGTTTATTCGCAGCCAAACCATTTGACAAAGAAGTGGAACTCATTTCAGATGCTTTCTTGTCAAGTCGGCTGACATGAAATGTGTCATTGACAACAATGGTGTTTCTATTTGGATCAAATCTTGGTGCACTCCAATTGACAACCTCTGAGATGGGGTAAAATTCTAGAACTATGGTGTGAGCACAACTGGACACCCTCCACTTGAACTGGCATTCTTTATAATTATGGGATCAAAAATTCCAGTGTGGTCTCTAACTTCACCATGTTTATCATGTACTAAATGTTCTAAGTTTGATTTACATGTAGCACCTTTGAGTGGTTTGGTGATTGTAACCTGATCGCCACTCTTCCTTTTCCCCCCTGGTTTGTGTTCATTTTTCTTACACTCACTTAAGTTTTGGGGGACATTTTCTGCACATAGAAGAAGCTTGTCCATTGCAACTCTTTCGAAGATCTTTCCCTAGAGAAATTGATCGTGGTGACTTATGCCAAGGGACACCCCTTTTGTAAGAAACAATCAAGGTCGATACATTGAATGCATGATAGATTATCACTGCCTAGATGTCTTCCATAAACAGTTGTGGGAAGGTGAACCACTACTGGGCGGATTAGGGAGAATCAATGATTCTTTTGACATCAATGCTAATTCAACAGTTCATGCCATTTAACCCTTAGGCCAAATGATCATGCCACCATTAGTTCATGGGAACTAAAATGTTTTTCCTTTTTGGAATGAACCTTAATCGGTAGAAGATACTTTTTCCAGACAACCACTTTTGTTTCCCTTTAGAGTGACCCAATTTTTATTTGTGTGTTGGCTCTCGGAGGATCCTTTCTTCAGAAGATTTTTCAGAGTGATATTGAGCTGATGATATGACTTTGGTGGTTCCCTTGGCTATTGCACAAGAGAGATTCAGAACTTTGGATGAGTTTATTGGGCTCAGGATTACTTTCCTGACTCAGAGCAGGGCGAGAAGCGAGATAACAAAAGTGTGAATTCTTTAATATATAATGGCCAAAATGAGCACAGAAAGGACTGTCCCATTTTATTTAAAACCAGAAACATAACTGTCTAAATCATAGTCATTCTGAAGCACACTACATAGGAATAACATGGCCTTTCAAACAAGGCATAAGAATCCTAACTCTCTATAGGAAAATAAGGATGTGCTTTGATTGTGCTTATATACCTATTATGATATCATCAAGAGACAAAAATAAAAGATAAGGGGGTGTCTTATATTCACATCCATAATTGTAAATACACGTGTCTAAGACATATATCAAAATATATTAATAATACACGTGTCTAAGACATATATCAAAATATAATAATAATGTCTAGAATGAGTATGAATATATATACATGTCTAAAATCTCTAAAAGTATGTCTAAAATGTTTGAAATCTATAAAATATCACTGAAGTCTCCTCTCAGTGCGGTAGGGTGAGTGCGGACCCCTCACTACGCTGCTCGCCGCACCTGCATGTTAAAAAAAAGGAATATACACGTCATAAACTATATATAGCATGTACCATATATTAAAATATATAAGCAAAAATCTACAACAATTTCTTGATTAATTCAATACATCATATAACTGATATGTACAATTGATTACCTCAGTATCTGTCCCTGCGCGGATGTTGGGAGTATCTACGCTACCCGTAGATCTCTGTCTCGTAGATCCCTATGAAACAAAATAAATAAAATGTAAGAAGTTGATAAATAAGTTTTTTGAATAAAGTTCATTAATTTCTAACATTTCAATTTAGATTAAATATTAATTATATTAAAACACATGTATTTATACCTCTGCGGAACACATCTCCAAATGTATGGGATTGTCATCCACGACCTCAACACCAAAGAAATATGTCGCCAACTAAGCCAAGTTGACTCAGACCGGAACATCGAGATCCATGTTGTGCTCAGTCAAGAGTTGTGTGTATGTGACACGGGTAGATGGTGTGGGCTATGAAGCTCCACACACTAGAGCAAAAGCCTAAACACAAAAGTACATGTTTAATTTTAATATTAATAAATTGTAAAGTAATGATCAATTAAAATAAATTTTAATTATATTAAAGGTTTAATTTTCACACACCGGAATAGAAATGTGTTGAACATCAGGTGTGACAATCCCAACAACAGGAAGTCTATCTGTAGCAGCGCAGTAGTACCTTGACTAGAAGATACACTCCCACTCTGCTCTATAAAATCTAAAACCCCGATAGTGGAATGCTGCAATGCCGAGAAATCACCTCATACACATGCAACAAGTCAGCCATGATGCGTCCTAGCCGACGTGCCTAAGCGGGATCTGTAACTATCTCAAATTCATCTAGGGAAATCAAAGATGCATGAGCGTATACCTTGCTGCGTGCATCACTGGTGCTACTAGCACCTCCACTGCTAGTATCACGTCTCTGAAGGTACTGACCCACACGGTCAGAAGAGATCAATTGGGTCTCGTGAGCAATGCCAACAAGACCCTCGATAGTAGCCTCATGTGTAGTCATAATGACAGGGTGGTCTTTGCGACATCCACGAAAGCGATAAGAATGGTTGTGGCCTTGGTACAAGCTGCTGTGCGTCAACAACTACAGGAGCTCCCTCCTTTCTATATGCTTTCCTGTGGATAATACGGCCACGCCCCTACCCCAAATAACTAGGGATGTCTAAATAGTTCACCTTTAGGTTTAAGTGAACCTCAACATGTAGCATCATTATGAAGTATAACGGTAATTGGTCATTATTTGGAAATTGGCCTTGAGAGGCCACAAATCTAGGATAAATCAAAGGGGCACATAAAGGACATGAACATTTGTTTACATAATATGCCCTTATTTTCCATTTGTCTGCATAAAAACTCCAACAAGACCTCTTAATGACTTCCTTATCGGAAAGTCGTGATGTAATCTCATTATAACCTACATCTCTTGAGACACTTGATTTTAGTGAATCCATAAATTTTTTTATTGATTCAGAATCAAATGGATTATATGTTTTCAAACTTGTCTCTATTCTACGAAGATCAACTAGTATTTTTTCGCAATGGGCTTTATACTGCCCAACTGTAGTTGGATTTTGAGAATAGATGCAATCTCTAAATCGGTCCTCTCAAACAAATTAGGAGTTCCAGAAGAAGCCATGACTGTAAAAAAAATGAAAGTAAAATTCTAATTAATAGTACTTTTAATTAAAAAAATCCTAAGATATTCTCCTATATTAATGAAAACAGAAATATGAAATTTTCAAGCTTCAATGCAACTAATATAGAAAATAAATTACAAAATCAAATAAATTACAAATCACAATGATAATAAAATATACCAAGTGATGTTTGCAGAGTTCATAAATGAAAGTTTGGAATACATTTAGATGATCTTAAAGTCAAAGCAATGTTTCTAGAAGAGAATGTAAGTTGACCTAGGCACAAACCATTGTCGAGCCTCACATTGAGTGTGATTCACCTTTCCTCGAACACAATTTTTGTGCATATGATATAGAATTAGCACAATCAAATAGAACACCAATCCAATTTTAAACAACAAAGCACATTGGTAAAAGACATGTCTAATGCAACTATATCTCCACATGTACAAGTTGACCACTTATGCATGCTTAAAAATAACAAAAACATTGAAATTATTTGTAATCTATTATTGATGTCATCACAATGTTTGTATACAAAATCAGGGATAAATCAACTTTACATTTCAAGGAAGCTGTTTATTTCTAGTAATTAAGTAAGAAAATTCCTTAATAATAAATGAATGTTCAGGTATTTTTCATTGCCTTTTATTTTCTTTTAATTGTTCTACAAGTAAGGTTATGGTAATCATTATTATGATTGCACCTCTATTTTTTAATGTTGGTTACTCCTAATTGAATTGTTGTGCCGGTCTTTACACGTTACAGATAAGGACAATCTATGTCTCTATGGATTGCCATCTGAGCAATGGGAAGTAAATCTTCCTGCAGAAGAGGTGCCTCTGAGCTACCTGAACCAGCTTTGGGAATTAACTTTGCTATATGGTTATGGTTATGCCAACTAGCTTCTTCTTCCGCAAAATGGTCATCTCTTTGCCCTTGTAGCCATCTCAACATTTTCAGGTCCAACAACGGAACCATTGTTACAGCGGTCCCTAAATTTCCTCATCAAGACATGCTACAGTTGTATTCTACTCACTGGACTCATTTGTGCTATGTCTATTTACAAATTAGTTATGTTATACATTTGACAAAACATGAACTTACAAACTAAAACTATGCATGCGATCTCAACTATGCTTGTTTATAGAAACTATGAGACACTAATCAAAACTGCAATGCATAAGAGGCTAGGGAATCAAGACTTCCATTATATAAAACAACAAGATATTGCACTAATCTATTACTGCAAAATCAACCTTCTACGGACGGTTTCTTACACTCTTTCATCTTTCTTCTTACTCTAAGAGCATTACATTTTTCTCTCTCTTATACAAAATGACACAAGATATGACATTGCACAAGCTTTATCATTTGACTGGCCTTGGTCCTCAATGACCTTCCAAGGGTAACATTCCTATCCCAATCATTCAAAAGCTGAAAGACTGTATCTTTTGTTGTATGGTTATGGTGTAGGCCCCAATAGAAACCCTGTTAAGTTATAAATAAAATGTTCCCTGTGCCTGCAAACAATCTCCTAGGTCCCAACCATCTCGAATCTCTCTTTTTATCTATGCAAAATGATCACTCCTTGTCTTTGCTTGCACTAATTTGAATGTCCTAATTGAACTGACTCTTTAACTTTCTAACCGGACTAACTTCTGGTACAGAAATAATTTTCTATTCTCTAGGTGTAGGTTCCTGATTAAGATTGCATTTTCTCCCGAACTTAATCACGAAGTCAAAAATAAAGGATAAAATTTTTGAACAACATATAAAGTAAATAGAAAGAAATCCCATTTGGCCAAATTAGCATCCGGCTTAGCCATGAGTCGTGATCTAAAAGCAATATTTACCTTGTGCCTTGTAAGGCTGAACACGAAATTATTGTTAGAAAACTAGTCTAAAATTAGTAAAGAAGCACTTAACCATGGATGCCTGCATCAACTTTAAGGCAACAATAATGGAACTTACATTGGATAGATCGAACTTCTAGATCGAATTTTTTTTTCGCCCCCTAGAAAAAAACAATTCTAGATACATATAGGGTTCACTTCAATGGTGATAACTGATTTTTTTTTGCAATATATACTACAGTAATGCCAAGCAATTTTCCTGGAGCATAAAATGATGTGCTTTAAGAATAACCTTGCCTTCCAGTTGGATTCAGTTTAATGTATTCTGACTTGATCTCGGGTCTTGACATAGTGCAGTGCAAAAGTTCAAATTACTGGCTGAACAGGCAGTTGATTGAATTTGTATTCATTATCATTGAAAAGTGACTCTTATAAATGCTTTTGAAGTGATTTGATTGGTGGGTTATGTTTCTATTTTTCTCACACTTGGCTCACACTCACACTCACTTGAATACCAAGCTTAACCCAACATTTCTGAAAAGAATGGTTTTACCACAATGCTCACGGTTCTTCCTTATTATATAACACTTGTAGTAAGAATGTTTTGGCTTTGCCATAATAAGCACAATTGTACCTTCCAAATGATGAGAAAATGCCATTACCAATAAAGACCTAATGCTGCCATGATGATGACCCAGGTTCATGCCCATAACAATCAACTTACATTGGATACGCAGGCTACTCAAATCAATGTTCTTGATGAATTCGAATCCGGGGTAGCTTGATGTATCATTTTAGGGTAGTTTTTTCTGGTTTCCTATTTTCAAAGCTGTCGTAAACTGAACCTTAGTCGTACGTGAGGAAGGGTGGGTGCAGGGTTTACGACTTGCAGATCAGAAATCTTGAGAAGCTCCACAAGAGTGAGCAATGTTGATTTCAGTCAAGGAAAACATATTCAGGTCGCTCTTCCATGTCGGCCATTCTCATGGCTTCTAGATCTATTTATAGCTACGAGAAAGATTCAAATATATATACCAATTCACAAGTTTCTGGCGACTGGAAATCTTTCCTCAATTGGGGAATGGCATTTCCTCAACACTTCGTATCTCAACAAGAGTTGTGTGTTACCTGTAGTCCCAGAAGCCTTTTTCTTTATCCTCATTTGGGTGTCATGTAAATAGCCAGGTATGAATGGCTTTGAATATACAGGGTTTAACACTCGAAGGTGTTAAAAAATTACGAAACATATGATGCATTACCAGCGAGTCTTAACAGAATGCACAGGGTGTTCAAGATCTTTATACCTCTTTTCCATACTTCATGCCTCGATTCAACTGAAAAAGTTCAATGCACCTCATGCAAAAACCCATTGGAAGAAAAATAAGTTTAAGGTATTGAAAAACTTGTGGTTTTGGGTTATTGTTGCATTTAACCATCCACCACGGTACAAATCCTTTTAAATATATTTATATTTGAGTCGATTTTGATACAGACTCACACTTTTTAAACTTGTAAATCAATCTTTGATATGTAAATATGGGCAACGATATCAATATTTATATAACATCGATAGACACCCTTAAGACTGATTCTTGGCCAAAGAGCCCTTTGGTATTTTGGCAGTGCACTCTGCAATCTCGGCTCCAATCAACAATTATGCCACTATTGGGATCTTAGTATGGCGTGTAGTAGTATGAGCTACACAATATACTCATTTTTCTAGAAACTAAAAATATCCTTTATGTTACAATTATAAAGCACATAAAAGAAGCCATTCAAAAAAAAAATACATTGAGCAACCTGGGGCAACCAAGAGGACCTTGGAAAAATGTACAGTAACAACCATATGAATTATTCCTTAGTCGCGGATCAAATCTAATAGAAATAAAGCTATATAAAATTAGCTTTAAACTACAAAGTATAATCATCCATTGTAAAAAATAAGTTTCTCTGAACCTAGTAAAAGGTTACTTTTATTGTCTGATTGGACGTACATAATGGAAGGGTATAAATATTGCTTATTGCCCTTAGAGTTTCTCAAAGAGACCATTTACAAGTAACAAGGATGTAGCATACAAAATGGTCAACCAGGTATTTTGAGTTGACCTTCACATTCAATTCATTTCTAGGAGAAAAAATGGGGTTTTACCAAAAAAATGAGCCAGGGTTTCACAAAAATGGTATTTTAATGGGTACGATTTTGCTAAAAAATGGGTACAATTTTGCTAACATACATGGGCTCGTCATTGCTGGGCTTCATCACTGGTGGGCTCATTGGTGTGGTGGGCTCATTGGTGTGGTGGGCTCTTGGCTGGTGTGGTGGGCTCACTAGTGTGGTGGGCTCTAGTCGGTCGCACAAACTTCACGTGAAGGAGGCGGGCGGAGGAAAATGATTTCCTCCGCAGCACCTCCACTATATCAATCGCTGCTGCGACACGCAGCAAGATAACGTCTTGCGCGTCTCTTCGTGTGAAACGAAGTTCATGCGAAGCGGTGTGTTCGCGTGAACCCACCTTGGATACTGCCCATTTACCATCTTTGCTCGCATTTTCGGGACAAAAAGTGGGACACAACACCATGCATTGACCCTGCTCGAGATGATTACAAGGACACCAATCATTTTGGTGAAGAGCTAATCACTATTTATGGTATGTTTGATCTTATTATTTGCGATGGTTTGAGTAGACGGAAAAATTCGGAAAACTTACATGTAAAAGCTATAACGGTGTAAGTGTTGTTGGCTATGTCATTTGTTCACAAAGTTTGATTGAAAAGATAACAAATGTTTTGGTAGATGTCCCCGTGCATGATTTAAAATTAGACCACAACTCAATTTGCATAGTGATATGTTGGGGATCAAAATATAATATACAATAAAAATTCATACTTGTCAACAATCTCCAACAAAGGGCAAAATTCTCAGAACACAAGAAAATCATGTTTTCTTCAAGGAAACTATAAAACGTTTAATGTAGGCAAAAAGAGCATATTTATAGGACATCAAAAGTTATGAGCTAATAAAAATTATTCAAAAATCACTTGGGAGATGCAAGAGGTCCAAAAACAAGAGGAAAAAATCAAATGATTTTCCAACAAATAAGTGGTTTGATGAGGAATGCAAAGCTACAAGGAAAACTCTTAAGGTTTTAGAGAAAGAGAAAACAGACATAAAGGTGTACAGGCAGATTATTAAGAGAAAGAAAGATGAGTTCATGAGAAATAGGAGAGAAGAACTCATTTATCTAGGGAAAAATACGCTAAATTATTTTGGAGAGAACTTCAGCAAAGAAATAAGCAAACAATAAATAACATTACAGCGACTCAATGGCTAGAATATGCAAAACAATTATATGAACAAAAACAAGAGGTTAAGGATTAATATACACTTGTGTTGGGATCATAAGGGCTTTGTATCTTTCCCGGCTGAAGTTTTTGAATTTTCAAAGTGCGCTCTCCTGTGACCATGTCAGACCCTTCTAGTCCGGCCTCTAATCCTCCACCCGACCCTTGGTGGTTCGCCGCCACGTAGTCCTCCTATGGCATGGAATATTGTGGTTGTTGGGGCCCCTACGAGTCCCATTCTGTTAAGCTTCAGCTAATGCTCCTAGATGGAACCCTGTTTCTACATATTCACTCTCGATCACTATTATTCTACGGCTTTGAGAGGATTTTCCCGATAGAAAACTTATGGGACCCAAACCCCCTCTGGAAGACATAAAAAAATGGGCATGCATGAAGTGGACCCCTGTGGTGCCCTTAAGATTGAGGTTATGCCAAATGGCTTCATCTTGTCCACCTTCACCTTAAGGAGTATTTTTCTCATTCTATCCTTGGGGATCATGGTTCTTTAGAAGACAAGGTTTCTATCTTCAAAATGGACTATGGGTTTCAATACTCACACCGAAACTATGACCCATGCTCCGGTCCGGGTTCACCTTCCGGTCTCCCTCTGGAATTTTGGGATCCTATTATTATAGAAGGTATCACTCTTTCCCTGGGTACTCTCATTGCCATTGATCAGGCTACAAAGGAAAAATCTAGAATCATTCATGCACACTTTTGTGTGAATGTTGATGTTAGTGGCCCTCTACCCAAATCCATAGACCTCCTGTCAGATTTTGGCGTATGGACTCAACCTATTGAATATGAATATATTCCTCAAGCTTGCTCTATCTATAAGAGCATTGGACATAGGGCCCCAACTTGTCCATCGAAACCAGCCCCTAAGCAAAAACACCCCGTCATCTCCCCAAAGAAGAAAGGTAAATTCATTCATAAATTCATTCATGAAGTTGGCACCTCCAATCCCTTTGTAGTCCTTGAAGATGATAAGATCCCCTCTTATGAGCCCCCTTCCGAGATGCAGCCCCTTGTCCCACATTCTGCTACTCCCCCTTCTTATCTCTTCCCTAGAGTGAGCTCTCCCTTTGTCCCTCCTTTCCTTATGTTGAATATATCGCTTCTTTCCCCTCTTCTCATTCCCATGTCCTTTTTTGGAGGAGAAGTCTTCCCTTCCCTCACCCTGTTCATTGGCCTCGGTGGAATGTAATCAGCCTAGAATCACTAGAAGTATTCCAAGCAATATATTGATGTAGGAGTCAATAAACAAAAAGGAAGACCCACTAATCATGTAAAGATTCAACAAAAATCAGCCCAAGATATTACACAAGGCATTAAAGGTACCTTCACTATGGAAGGTGAGGGAAAATCCAGATCTAAAAAATGAAGATCATTTCCTAGAATATTAGGGGAATCAACACTCCCATAAGAAAAGAGTCCTCAAGGATATTAGATTAAAATATTCCCGGACATCATCATGCTTCAAGAAACTAAACTAAAGGATGATTTCAACCTCTCTACGCTACGATCTTCTGCCTCTTTTTCCTCTCATAAATCTTCTAGAAATTTTGGAGGCCTTTGCATTTTTTGGAATCCATAGATATTTTTGGTGACCACGTTATCGAACTCCACATTTCATGGTCATGTTTTTCCAAGAGATAGGCGCGGATCTTGGTTGGGAACGCTATCAACCTCTATGCACCAAATCTTGAAGCACAAAGGGAAATCATCTGGAGAGACATTCTAGAATTCAAAAATAGTTGTAAGCATTTACCCTGGCTTATAACAGGTGATTTCAATACCACCCTCCATCCTTCGGAAAAGCAGGTGGTTCTCCGCCTAACTTCAACAATATGGACTCTTTAGCTACCTTCATCAGACAAGCTAAGTTTTTTTATTTAAATCTTCATGGTGCATCTTTTACATGGTCAAACCGTAGACCATGACATAGTCACATCCAAAGTAGGCTAGATAGAGTCCCTCATTCTATGGACTAGATTATGCACTTCTCTGACTTCTACCTGAGTTCTCTTCCCAAATCTACTTCCGATCACAACCCTCTATTATTATGTGAAGCAACATCTTGAGAACCCTATAAATATAAATTTATAAGACCATAATGAGGGTCCTAGCATCACATACTACTATCATTCCATCTATAGTTACATCCATTACATCACTTGCATCCACATAGTGTCATGCATCAAGACTAGGAGATCTATATCAACACACACAACATAGGGGAGGGATTATATTATATTCCATGCACATATGTTATTAAATTTTCTATAGTTATTATTGCTCACTACTTCACAAAGTGCAACTGACACGAGAGCACCTAGGGCATGATATGAACACACTCACCATAACTACATCCGGGTCCGAAATGTATTGCAACACTCAATGATAAGACCAATAGTTTGATGGATGAGGTCAATTTGACCCATTCATCATGTATTTTATTTTTCTTAGGGTTTGATACTTCCTTTTCTATTGCAGGTCATCATTTGATTATTCACCACATTCGGCGTAATCTAGTGAATCCAGTGTGACAGATAGACAAAGTATTGGATCATCTTGTGACCATACAAAATTCAGATTTGAGCATTTACAGAGACTAAGGCACCTAATTAGAGACGGCAGCACCGGGGCACCCCCCAAATTCATATCTTCCATATTTGGTCTTTCGCAGAACTTGAGTGATCGTCTACACTTCCATATTTTATTTCCAGGACTGCAAACTGCATGTAGTCTCTTTGAATTAGCTAATCCATTTCTTTTCCTTCTCTTACATACTTAGGGTTTTATTTCACTTAGAATAATTAATTACAATTTTTCTATACTGTTTTAGTTTCATTTATACATTGTTTTAGTCCTCCTATTAGATTAACTAGTGACTATACTTTCATAGTTTAGTTTAATTTTAGTTAATAATTTTGGTGAACCCAACCGTTCTTCCAATCCTCATTTGCCTTAGGTATCCTTCATCATGGCTATTTCCATTCATGAATTTTTTGCTTCTTCACCCTGAATTATGCACTAAGATTATCAGTCTTTTAATCACTACTCGTATTCCTGACGATACTCATCTAAATATAGTCTACAATACTTTTGCGGATGCTTTCTCTCAACACATTACTTTCCCATCCACTCCTCATCATGCCTGCACCACTTTTGACAATGATCCACCTTTGCATATCATCTCTCGCATTTATAATGTTGTTATTAAGAGAACTTTGATTGACAATGGATCTGAGCTTAATTTGTGTACCATGCCTTTTCTTAAAGATTTAGGCCTCACTGATCATGACATTAATCCCTCTAGTATTTCACTACATGCTTATGATGGTTCCACCCATCCATGTCTTGGTCACATCACACTACCCTCACTATTGGTCCTAAAATTATCAATACAGTCTTCTTTGTTATGGATTTCCCGTTGCTTACAATTGTCTACTTGGTCGACCATGGCTATATGCCATGCGGATTTTCACCTCTACTATCCATAGTTGTGTTAAGTTCCTACATGAGGGCATGGAGTATACCGTTTTCCATGACCATGACTCATTTCAGTATTGCGACCGTGTTTCTAATACTAGTTTTCCCACTCCACGTATCAACACTACTAATGACCCCAAACTTATGGATGAACAACCACATCTACCACCACTTGATGGTATTATGTGTGCGATTGGTGTTATTCCTTATGCGCCACCAACTACTTCCATTATTATGATTCTTCCTCAGTAGGTTGTCACATTTATGGATATTGATCTATCGTATCCACATCCTAGTATACCTCCTACTTTGGCATGCCCACTTTTCACTTACACACTTTTCATTCATAACTCTTATTGGGAACATGCCTCGTTCGACCCCACATGCTTGAAACATATGTTATCCTAATGGTCTAGCTCGTTTTGGCTTTACTTTTGAGGATCTAAAGCCTTATGCTCATGCTTCTCATCTAAATTATGGTTTTTTCACTATCACTACCACTTATGGCTTATGTGTCTTTGATATTTTAGTCTATCTCCCACTCTACGTATCAACACTACCAATGACCCCAACCTATGGATGAGCAACCACATCTACCACCACTTGATGGTACTATTTGTGTGATTGATGTTGTTCCTTCGCTCCACCAACTACTTCCACCGATATGATTCTTCCTCAAGAGCCATCACGTTTATGGACATTGATCTATCGTATCCACATCCTAGTACACCTCTTACTTTTCCATTCCCACTTTTCACTTGCACACTTTTCATTCATAACTCTTATTGAGAACATGTTCCATTTGACCCCACATGTGACGAAACCATCTATTCTCCTGATGGTCTAGCTCGTCTTGGCTTTACTTTTGAGGATCTACAACCTTCTACTCACACTTCTCATCTATATTATGGTTTTGTCACTATCACTTGCCACTTATGGATTGTGTGTCTTTGATCTTTTAGTCTATCTACCACGTACCCCTTGTTCTTCTCTACTCACATTAGGGGAATCTTGGCTCACTTACATCGAGGCACCTTAGACCCTAGTCACACCGATATTTCATTTCCTATGCCTTTTGGTCATGTTTTCATTTACAATAGTTCCTTTCTTGGCTACTCACATAACCTCACTCGATGGTACACACATGGTTGTCTGCCTCCTCCATTCACTGATGAAGAATACGCTATGGGCATGTATCATCTACGTCTTACTAGCTCATTATATGATCAACCTCATACTATAGCTTACCATGTCACCAATCCCGATCTATTTGACTTTGATCCGAGGATGATGATCTCCTTGATGAGTTCACCTAGTTCCCTACACTCACTATTGCTGGGGGCATATCACATTACATATTTACCCCCATCGTTTAGCGTAATTTCACCCTTATACATCACACATTCCATATCTATCACTTATTTACACATCACCATGCATATCACAATACCGTCATTACCCGATGACACACTCTTGTGCTTCGGTTCACACTAGAATTTTGAGGGATTACCATTACACTAAACCCCACACATTGCACTATAGGTTCTACACACTTACATTCTATCATACACACTATTTATCCTACACCTCTACATCACACATCTTCATAGCATACATTTTTCATATACTACACTAGTCGTCAGTACATATGAGTCTAGTTTTCCATTTTCATCCACATATTCTACATTTACGTTAGGTTACATTATATATATGAGTCTAGTTTTACACGTCATCACTCCATATTATATCTACACCTATCACCGCATCTTACATAATCTACACACCCTACATTTCCTACATTACATGAGTCACATAACGCATATATTCATCATATACATTCTACATACTACACTAGATTCTCTTACATATGGGTCTAGTTTCATCTTATCATCCTTACATATTCCATTTCTATATACAATCACTATTGAATCTCACACATTACATATTTTATACACACCACATATCTTATATTGCATTTCCCACACTACGCATTTACATACCATCTTCATCACTTGGTCATTTATATACTACGTTGTTTTCTATGCGCTGCACTCACCACCCTATGACACACTTTAGTTCCTCGGTCCATACTTGACTGCCGAGGGTTTACCAATCAAATGGACCTTACATTCACCAATGCAACATTTTCCTCATGCAACATTTCCAACATTAGTGACATACACCTTAGGTTAAATTGTCACCTATCTTATCATCTTGTAGTGGTATATGCTTTAGGCTAAATCACCACCCCCATTCTCATCTTGTAGTGGCATACACCTTAGGTTACATCACCACTCCCTCCTTTCATCTATAGTGATATACACTTTAGGCTAAATCATCACCCATCTTCATCCTTTCATATTATAGTGACATACATTTAGGCTAAATCATCACCCATCTTCATCCTTTCATCTTATAGTGACATACACTTTAGGCTAAATCATCACCCATCTTCATCCTTTCATCTTATAGTGATATACGCTTAGGGATAAATCATCACTCATACATTCAACAAGTCATGGTATATGCTTAGGCTATAGGTCCACGCACATCTTTCCATATGTCTCATCCCCATACACTCATTCTATAGTGATATATACTTAGGGATAAATCATCACTCCTCCATTCAATAAGTTGTGATATACACTTCAGCTATAGGGTTCATGCACATCTCTCCACATATCACATTTCATCACCATTTCATATACACACTCCTCACAAAGCGTGCTAGACACAACCAACACTACTCGACCATTTCCCGATGATGCACTCTCGTTTATGGTTCATTCTTGACTGTTGAAGGGAAAAAAAATGAACCTCATTGCATACACATTCCATCCACTTGGGGGGCACATTGCTCCTATCATTCCATCCCATTCCATTCCATCCATCCACAATATATTGCATGGTCTTGGGGCATTTACATTTTTCTTACTAGTGTTTTCCATGCTCACTTTATTACACATGTTAGACTACTTTCCTATATGTCATTATCATACACACATGTGTGTTCATGCCTTTGTTTAGTGTGATCACAGATACAAGATTCTACATGTGGCATGGATGCTCACCTTCTACCCTTCCTATATTGGTCCTGGGGCATCCACATTCATCTTATCTAGGTGTTATTGTTTCATTTTGTACTTAGCATCTTATACTACTTATTCATACACACTTTGACATATTGGTTATCGCTTTGACATGCTAATGGGTGTTCCATGTGCAACACTTGTTTTGCAGGATTACATGTTTCCATGACTACCTCTTTGTTTCTACTTGTCTACTTTGTTTGCCTTTGTATGCAGGATTTTCCTTTGCTTTGTGTGCACACTTTTGATTATTTTTTGGCCATGATGGCCTTGCATGTCTTGTGACATCATGAGTGATGTCCCATGTTTGCAACCCACTTTGTGTGGTCTACTTGTTTTCTTGCGTGTTTACACTACTTTGTTTGGTAGTTCTTACATTGTCTCATGTATTTTACACTTGTCTTCTTGCATGCATGTGTTTTCAGACTAACACTTTTTTGGCTAGCCATCCCCTTTTGTGTGCACCTTGGTATCTACCAAGTGTTTCCCTTCCCCCTATAGGGTAGATTTCTATAGGTCAGAGTGTGGTTGGTCCTCTTTTGGGGCCACATTCTCCTTTCAATGATGTCACACATGCCCCCAAAGAGGGGGCATCATTGAGGGTTTTTCTACTAACACAATGTATTTACACCGGTTCAGTACAATGCACTTTTCACCCTTGGCATTATGGGTTTACATACATCGAGTGAGTTCAGACTAGTCTACGAACTCCATACACAATGGCCTCTACAGGACATGGTGTCCTTTGGAAATTTTATGGAGCAATTATAGGCTTGGGGGTTACATTGGGTGTGCCTCTCTACACTACTCATTTCTAGTGGCATCGGATCACCCAAAAACTAGGACAGATAAAGATCTCTTCACACATTTCAACAGAAGTGGTTAAAGGTTGGAGGACATAGAGCATTTCCTCCCTATACTTCTTCAACCAGGGTGGCATGAGATCACCCAAAAACTCGTGATAATACAAGATATCCTTCTACACCCTTTCTCTCGACATGGATCAGGTGCACATGTTCCATTTACACTTTTATTTCAGCATATTTTACATTTGTGTACTTTACACATTTCTATATACATGCGTATTTTACACAACATTTTTACATACATACATATTTGACTACTTGATTCATTTTCTCCTTGTAAGTCCGGCCGTATGAGAAACAAGCAGTCAAATTAGAAACAACAACAACAACTGAAAACAACAACAACACACACTACTAGTGCACTTGCCTTTACTAACCATGCAGGTACACTACATACAACAAAATACACACGCGTTTTGCCCTAGGTTCACTCTCATCACTTTTTATGCGTTTTTCATCTTTAGAATCCATGCTCCACATTTTTTTTTTTGTCATTCCACGCTTGAGTCTAGTCCATTAACACGTCTTCTTCTACACTCTACATGGATATAAGGTATGCATCTCTATCTACTTTATGTTACCGAGCTTTTTCTCACCAACATAAAGTGGGGGCAAAATGTAGACACAAAATCATGCACTTTAGGCATTATTTAGCTTGGTCTTATACTACTATTTAGAAGGTTCTCAAGTGAATAAAGTACTAATTAATCCCACCTTTTGGCCATCTTTTTCTTATATTTTATTTCGTCATTCCCATGTATTTTTCTATACTTATCCACTTGTTTCACAACTACCCCATCATTCTAGCCTAAAATTAGGGCCTGGAGCCTATAATGGGGTGTCTCAGAGGGCACCCCTGGTCCCACCTTGGGTACCCTAGTCTATGTTTCTCTTTTTCGCTTCTTTTTGGGGCCTTTCTAGCCATTTTTCATCCTTATCCTTTTCTCTATTCGGCCATGTCGGGTTAATTATGAAATTAAGCTTGAGAACCCTATAAATATAAAGTTATAAGACCATAATGAGGGTCCTAAGCATCACATACTACTATCACTCCATCTAGAGTTGCATCCATTGCATCACTTGCATCCACATAGTGTCATGCATCAAGGCTAGGAGATCTACATCAACACACACAACATAGGGGGGGATTCTATTCTATTCCATGCACACATGCTATTACATTTTCTATAGTTATTATTACTCGCTACTTCACAAAGTGTGACTGACACGAGAGCACCTAGGGAACGACATACACACACTCACTAGAACTACATCTAGGTCCAAAATGTAGTGCAATGCTCAATGATAAGACCACTAGTTTGGCGGTTGAGGTTAGTCGACCCATTCATTTTGCATCTTTATTTTTCTTAGGGTTTGATACTTCTTTTTATTCTTTTGCAGGTCATCATTTGATTATTCACCACATTTGACACAATCCAATGAATCCAAAGTGCATTGGAAAGATAGAGTATCAGATCATCCTAAAAACATACAAAATTTAGATTTGAGCATTTACAGAGACTAGGGTGCCTAATCTGAGACCAAGGCACCCTAAGGTGCCCCAATACCTTCCCAGGTACCCTAATCAGTTCAAATCTTCCATATTTGGTCTTCGCAGGACTTTTGAGTGATCATCGCACTTTCTAGATTTTATTTCCAGACCTGCGATAACCTGTGATAGTCTCTTTGAATTAACTAAGCCATTTCCTTTCCTTCTCTTGCATACTTAGGGTTTTATTTCACTTAGAATAATTAATTACAATTGTTCCATATTGTTTTAGTTTCATTTATACAATGTTTTAGTCCTCCTATTTAGATTAACTAGTGACTATACTTTCATAGTTTAGTTTAATTTTTTTAATTTCCTCATTAGTGTTTGGACACTCTTGCATGTTAATGTCCCTTTACTCATCCACTTCTTATTTTGTTTCATCCACATGTTCTTCCTTCTATCTATCTCTTCTTTTATCACCATTTTGGGTCATCAATAGGTCTCTCGTACTTTTGGTCTTTTTATAATAACTTGGTGTCTAAATCAATGTTTATGCTCTAATACGAAAGTACATATTCCAAAAATATAATCTCATACAAAACTAATGTTTTTAATTTGAGGTTGCTTGTGATTAAGTATTTTTGATTCTTTTTATATATCTATATTTTAGATTCGACACATTATTACCCCAAACTTCACATATGTATAGCACCACTAGTGTGGTAAGAAAGTTGAATAAGGTTCTCTTCATTATCCAATCCATAATTTTGCATTCCTACATCTACTCTATAGTGAGTATAAAACCATTCATCCCACTCGTATCCTCTTTTCCCTACATGTCTCCTAACTAAATTTGTTCTAAAAATCAAGCCTAGGTACTTGAATTCATCCACTACTTTATTTGGGCTTCTTTAAAAAAGGAATATAATTTGTTTATTTTTTCTTCGTAGTGAAAATATTGTGATTTTGGTTTGTGTATACTCACTCATAATCCCATCTCTTGGGAAAGGAGCTCTAGAGCCATTAAATGTTCTCTCAAGCTATGTATTATTTTTGCAATTAGGATAAGATCATCTCGCATATAAGGGTGAATTTACTACATGGTTGTCTAGATGAATGCCCCATCCAACAAATATGTTTATCCACTCCTCTAAATTATTCGTGTATATCCCAAACAAAGTGGGGGTAATAGACATCCTTATTTTACATTGATATCACTTCTAAAGCATTTGGCATTCCTTCAATTGTTTTTGTTTTGGCCCTAACTTGTTTATGTGGTTTATGAAATTTTATTTTATAATCATTTGGTACTTTAAGTTCCTTTGTTTTTCTTCCAATTTTTCCTCTAGGTACTTTGTTAGATACTTTTTCAAAGTAAAAAAGAAACCAAAAAGTTCTACTCCTTGGGTATCCCATATTTTGCAACCAAATTCTCGATTGTGGTAGTGGTCGATGCGGTGAAATGCTTTGATTTGAAACTTGCTTGTCATGTTTATCTTTTCTTTCTTTTTACCCGACTATTAATTATGAATTATATTGTACTACTGATGTCTTTCTAAGGAGAGGATTGACCATAATAATGTGATAGTTTGACAGTTAGTGATTCCTCATCTTTTATATAAAGGGATAATTATGTTAGTATTCCAATCCATCGAGAAGATTTCCTTGACAACACCATTGAATATGATTTTGATGTGTCATGTGAGGACATCTAAACCCATTTCAGATACTCTACTTACAACTCATCTATGTCTTGTTTTTGCTCCCTACTAGTCTCTTCATCACTTGGGTAATATCCTCTATTTAGAAGAGCTTCATTGATGTGTAGATTATAAGGGTAATGTCTTTATCCTTAACTTGTTCATAAAGTAACTTTATGCATTCTAGCTATTATGCATCTATAAAATTATTCACTCAGATTTTAATTTTGTTGTAGTTCCCTCCAAAAGCCTTTGTTGTTTTGTTTTAAGGAAAATTAATTTTTTCCTTCTTGTGTTCATATAAATTTCTTTTTAGACTATATCAATTTTGCATAATTCTTTTTATTCTCTTTGTTCATCTAAAATTTTCTCTACGTTATCATTGTTGTGTTGCACTCTTTTTCATACCATGGATTTGTCAAAAAACTACTTGTATTTCCTCTATCATGCCTATGTCTTTTACACATGCTTAGTGATCTCGTGAATTAAGGGAATCAACATAGTGTCGTTTACTAGGAAATTTTTGTGTATGATGTACTACTCTCTACTTCCTAAAGTGTTCATAAAGAGCTAATCTTAAGAGTTCATGATTCTTGTAGGTCATTAGGATTTTATCCTAAATAAGTATCTTCTTTTTTATTTTTGGGACTTTCTCTCTTTGTTGATTATTTGTGAGCAAGAAAACTTTATATATATTGGATTATGATATGATTTTATCTCTGTATGACAGTCCCTAACTTTTAAATCCATTAATCTTGAAATTGAGCTTTATGAGTAAATGAAATAATTTGTTACACTTTGGCCATTGTATGTTTTATACATGATGTTTCCTAAATTCAAAAATTTTCCCATGTCATTGTATATAATTGTATCATATAAACTACATGTTCCCAACAATTTTCCTCCATTGTGTGATACACCCCTATTCTTGTCTTGCAAATTTCCTTCCCAAGTTGGTATTCTTATTATTCTCTATCCACAATAGATTACTTTTCACTCCACCCCTATTTCCCAAATCTAGGGCTTATTTTTTTGACATCCCCTGTATTGAATTCTTCTATTATTAAGGCTTATCACAAGGTGTTAAATGCTAAAATGACAATTTTTAGTGATGCATAAGGTTTTTCACAATCCAAGTTCCTTCTATTACATGTTTTTAGCTTCTTGATGTGAAGTAACATTCATTGATTCTATTTTTTTACACATTTTTAGTTCTATTTTCAGCCATATGTATTATTTATTTGGGCATTTTTTTCCAATTTTATAGTTCCAACCCATGAAGATACATGAGAGAAAAATCAACAAAATCATGCATTAAAATATAGCTTGGATAAAAGAGAACACTATGTCAAAGAATTAAATCTTATTTGTGACCACCGAACAAAGGAAAATGGGAGTAGAAATCAAACAAAATGGGATTATTGATAGTTTAGCTAAAGACTAGTTCACGTTGTCGTAGGTGTGAAGAAGGTGGACAATACCTAAAGAAGATTTGGTAAATAAAATATGCCATTTTTTGTATTGTAGGGTTGTTGGAGATAGAACGACACTACATCATGGAATATCAAACTTAAAAGGATATCGAATCAAGTAGACCATCATCTTAAAATTTGACTCCTTAACTATCATGTTTAAAGAGGAGATATTAGTAAAAACAATTGAATTTTTTTATTATCGAGATTCATAGTAGAAGATCCAAGGTTAAAAAGGAAATATATTTCATACAAGCATAGTTTCATAAACTTATTTCCAAAGGTTGTTTTCTGAAAAAAAATAAAATACTATCCTTTGGTCCCATAGACTACTTGGTCTTGTGAACATTAATAAAAGCATTCATTCATTCCTTCTAAATAAAACAAATTATTCATCACCCACAAATAAATTCCACGATTATACCTTCCTTTTTGTTTTTATTTTTATTTTATGGATTATATGATTTAGGTAGAGATTCAATAATAAACATTAGCATGAAAACGATCTTATATGATCATCAACATAAAAATACCATTAAATTAAGCAATAATAACAAGCTACCTAAAAGTGAACAGATCATGATAATTCAGTTTGGCATCCCACCTAGATTTTAAATAGGTCATCACCTTCAAATATTGGATCCCAACTAACGTTTCAATTATTTTCTAGTTTCACAACCTTTATTTCCATTTGAAAATTTACATGTTGAGTGTCTTATTTTATATAGGGAAAAATGGCTAAGTCCAACCACATTAACTTATCACAATAAGATGGCGGAGGCCATTCACTACATTGAGTCAAATGAGGAAATGACCTTCACATTGGTTACTATATTCATATCTATAAAAGGAGCTATGATGTTGGCCCCTCTTACATCAAACCCCTTAAACAAAAAAAAAAACAAGGTGTATGAAACATAGTGCAAAGAATGTTTGGATAAGCTATATTTAGGGCCATCCTATTGGCTTGCACTTAAATTTACATAAATTTTTTTAATATAACCACAATGTCATTATAAGTAGAAAAATTTCTACTAGATGTAGTGTTAGAAAAAAATGAATTCATTTTTTTCAATATAAAAAGAAAAAATTACTTATAAAGTATGTTAAGTTTATGTGAACTTTTAGGCTAACCCTAAAGCAAAACAATTGACCATGAAAATGTTAAGCCTAAATTTTTCAAAAACAATGGGTCTATGTCCATGGTTGTTAAGATTTAATGAAAAACTAAAATAGGGAGGAACATCTAAGTTCAAGAGGTGATCTCCCAAGGGAAAATCTTGGTATAATGAACATAAGGAAAATCGAGTTAGCTTGGTCTTAATAGTAGCAATCCATAGTCTAAAATATCCTACCCCAAGAGTGAGCACAACACTAAAGAGACCATCATTAGTTAAGATTTTGAAATATGGGTAGTCATGGACAAATCCACTCATATCCCCTAGAAGGAATATATTTGAGAAAAGGATTTTCAACAAACCACTTTCAATATTTCCACCATGGCCATAGTGAATTAAACTTTTATGCAAAATTTTACTAATATAAATTTCGCGATGTACTAAATAGATCCATATTCATTATCGAGGAGGTAGAATTTGGATTTGAATTTAAGCTAAAATAGCCACTAAAAAGTAGCTTTTAAGAATAAATCAAGATTAGTGTGGATGCCTCATATGTAAAATTCAAGGGCATCAACTCATGATGCTCCAACAAAGAGGCATTATGAACATTGATGATTAGAGACCACCATAGTGAGTTTGAATTAATAGATACTTGTGTCATTAAATTCATTACCTCTTCAAAAAATCTAAGGATTCGTAGATTCTTAAGATTTCCAAATATTATTGGCCCAAAAATTCCCCACAATCTTAATTAGAACTCAAGAAATAAGAAGGGTTTGAAATATTAAGCCTTTCCTCACAATTTTTCCATAAAGACTTCCAACATAGATACAATACCTTAGAAAATCACCCAATATTTGATGGCTCACGTAGTTTGGGTTATCCATTTAACACAAAGAAGTGCCTTGTTTGGACATAAAATAATCCCATATCACTATTTTTATTAGAAAATAACAAAAATCATTATCCATATGATGGAAACTTCATTTTCGAACTATCCCATGAGATATATCTTAAAAAATTGTCAAGCTTCTAATAAGAGGCCTTATAAGGCACTCAATGAAAATGTAGCGCATCCTAGATCGCTGATCATATCAAAATAATATTTTTCCAAATACGTATAATCTAGTGCCCATGAAATTGCAAAAACTAAGCACCACAACATTTTGCTTTCCTTGTAGGACATGTCCCTAAATTGTACATATGTCCGATATAGGAGAGAACGGGTTGCATGATACAATAAATAAATATTAAAATACAACTATGTTTTTAATTGTTAGTCATTTGAAAACCCTTTTAATTTGAAATTGGATATATATCATATTAGATGTATAGGGGGTGATAGTGGTGACCATTGTGGAGATAAGGGCTAATGTGTGGAATATATGAAGGTATATATAAATTAGTGGGTTGAAATAGATAAGATAAATAGGTCATAAATATATATATATAAGGGATCAAATGAAGTAGATTTGGGATGTTAAATCAGCTTGCCAAAGTATTGTACTTCAAGATGGCTTCAATTTTCCTTTATGGAATAGGGTTTCCCAATATCATTTAGTTAGTCTAGTTTAGATAACAAGGAAGAACACACACACACACACATCAAAAAATGACTAGTGCCTTATCCATTGGGATCTCGAGTCATGTACAACTTACGACTTAGAGAGAGAGAGAGAGAGAGAGAGAGAGAGAGAGAGAGAGAGAGAGAGAGAGAGAGAGAGATAAAAATGACGAAAGAAAACACACACCACACATGGAAAAGGAAAGACACACACACAATAGAAAGGAAAACAAACATAATAATCACCTATGGTATAAGGTGGGGACGATCCATTTTCTTTGAAGCACTTTCCTTTTCAGGAGTTACCCGAAGGGGTAATAGAAAATGCTGATTTTCTCGCGAAGCCGTTGATTGGTTCCAGAAAGTAACCTCCTCTCCTAAACTAATTTTGAAATCTAGGTCCTTTCACACTTTCCTATATAATTTGTAGGAGTGGGCCTACATGAGCTTCTTGATGCTAGGGTCTTCGCTCAGAGATTCCATTGCCTTCATTTCCTTTGAAATTTCTTTCTGTGCTTATCTGCACTTCTGATTTTTCTTCTACCCTATCATTACTATTCTAGGGATGACTTTTGTTTGAATTGTTGAAATATCTTGAGCTCTCTTCAATCCCGCATTCATGTTCATCCACATGTTTTTTTCGAGATCCTTGAATTCATTTTTTTGACTCATGTCTTTATGAGGTATTTGTAAGTTGAGTGAAGAATCGTACATAACTTCATGCCCATCTTGCATGGGAACATCCTGAATCAAGAGGTTGAGACTCAACTTTGGATCTTTGGTGCTTTTATTGCTTCCAAAATCTCTTGTATTGAATCCTTATCCAAAGTGCTTTATCAAAATTTCATCTTCACCCTTATTTGAAAATGCTTCACTTTTAAAGCCAAGGAACTCTTCAAGAGGCATTACTTCGATATCTTGAGGTTTATTATATTCTATCACTTCTTCATCTGGAGGAATCTTAATTTTGAGGGCTTAAAAACTCCTTGCTTGAACTTATTCACAATTAAAAGAGTTATTATCTTCAAATGGAAAAGAAAAGACTTCACTTTCATCATTAACTGTCTCGGGGGACTTCAGACTCTTCACCTTGTTTTGGTTCATCATGACTAGTATTTGAATCGGTTGAGCATCCGGATTAAATTAACACCAGTATTATAATTCCATAGCTTGTATCATGAGTTCAAGACTGAGCTCAGGGTCTTCTACTTCTTCCATGACTCTTAGAAGGTCTTGTATAAATGGTTCTTTCCAACCATTCGAGGGTTCATCATAGGATGGATTGGTATCTTCCAGGTGAAATGATCAATGGAATCTTCATCTTCATATGGGAATGAGAATATATCCTCATTATGGATATGCACATAAGCTGATTTTTCTACTTGAAAATCATCGAGAACCAGTTCCTCTTCTTCATGCCTCACATAACTGGAAATTGGGGCTATTCTCTTGCATATCAAAGTTCATCAATGATTCCTTTAGATTCCTCGGGTAAGGAAGGTTTGGTCCTATCAAAATTGGGATCTCGTCCTCTTCTTTAGTCATCACAAAATAATTCATCCTCTTGCTATTTTGGTATAAAATGTTGGCTCTCAGGCTTCAGGACTTTCGTGCCTTTGTGTACCTCATCTTCTTCTCTAGAAAGATATTTCTCCATGCCTCCCGTTCACTGGAATGGTTGCAAAAGACCAATTCATCTAGATTTTCCCTCCCAACTATTGGCAAAACTTCTACCTAGCAACATTCCAAATGAAGTCGAAATGTCTGCTACCAAAATCATCATCAAATTTTTTTGTCTGGAAATTGGGCGAGAGCCACCTATGCATCTTTGATCTTCCCTATAAGTGGGAATTCTTTGGACTCCATGGAGTAAAAAGAGCCACCGGGTGGAGTCATGGGGAGTTTAAGAGCTTTGGCAACCTTCACAGGCATCACATTATTTGAGGCACCTGAATCTATTATGTAATTGTTTAATACATATTCCCCAACTAGAAGGGAGACACAAAAGGATCAAACTTGTCTGTCTTTGATGCACTTATGGAAAGCATGTTCTGTGAGGGAGGCGCAGGTGGGTTTTTTAGTATTCCTATAGAATTGGGAGTTATAACACTGGGTGTTAAACTACCATTCATAATATATTTGATGAATTTCTCAAATTATCCAGGGTGAGTCCACAAATATTCGGTTTTAGTAATCCACACTTTGGCTTTGTTTGCATATTCTTTGAAGTCAAAAGGAGTATATGCAGATGAGGGTGATGAAGGGAATGCTTTTGGAGTTAGGACAGGTTTGGAAGCAGGGGTAGATTTTTGGGGAACAAAGGGAATTTTGAAAGGTACACTAGGAGCTTTCAAAGTACTAGATTTTATAGGAGTAGATTTAGATTTAGAATTGGAAGAGACATTGGAAGAATTACTTGGAATTGCAGGAGCCTTCTTACTTGCTACAGGATCAGGTTTCTCAAATTTGGACTCTATGGAAGGTGGAAGTGGAGATCCTTGACTGATTATTTTATTTTGCGGAGTTGCCACAGGAGAATCTTTAGTCTTATTTTTCTTCGCAGTTGTGGAGGAAGAAGCTCCCTTTTGAGACTAGGAGTGAGTAAACACAACACATGAGAAACTCAGTGCCTCTTCACCATCATCATCTTTTCTCCTTGAGTGATATTCAATGAGTCCATTTTGAGTATCACAACCCACTTCTTCTGTCTCTAGGAAATTTATGCCTTCACTTTCTTATTCGAGTCCTTCCTCATCCTCTTAGATTCTACCACTTGTATTGATGGGCAGAGCCTCTAAGGAAAGTATTTGGGGTGCCCTAGAAATCTGATTCATGTTATTTATTTGAGGTGATATTCATTCAAAAATTCCCTCTTTAGTGAAGACATTTCATTTTCCATTTTTGGCAAAAAGGATCGGTTCTTTCATCTGCAAGACATTAAGCTTTACCCTTTGAGGGATTCTTGATCTTTCTAGATAGGATGAGATTGTCATCAAGTTCAATGGCCAATCTTTTGCACTTCTACAATATCCCTCGGTTGAACTCTTCATAGGAAAAATCCTACCTCTGGTGATTGAGCACTAATAAATAATCTCTTGACATTGTTCTCTAATGGTGAATCCTCTTCCGGTATCCTGCAAAACAACCAGTTGAAACGAGCAATGAAGTCTCTCATAGTTTCATTTTCTCCTTTCTTCATTTGTGCCAATTGAACAAGGAGGTATTGAAAGTCCTTAATAAATCTGAATCTTTCCTCGAACTTACTTTTGATGTCATTCCAACAAGTGATGGATCGAGACGTAGGTAGGAGGTAGAACCATTCCGCTGCTTTTTCTTAGAGAGACTCCACAAACAATCTTACAACGAAATCTTCATGTTGGACACCAAGAATCCCACATGATGTGGTAAAGGCCAATATGTGCTCTTCAAGATGTTGTGTGTTGTCACCTTTGAACTTTGGAAAGTTCTTGTGGGAATCCATTGGTAGATCGTGTAGAGGGGGTTCAAGAGCAAGCAGACATGCATTTATTCCCCATGGAACAATGGATTGAGGTATTTCTACTTCATCTACCATTGTTGCTTCTACAAATTATTCTTCTGGTTTTCATTCTTCTCACTTGGGAACTCAATTCTCAATGGTGGTTGAAAAATGGGAGAATTTGAAGGGGAGTATCAACAGGTGTTTGAATGGGATTACTAGGTGAACTACTTGAAGACCTAGATGGGGATGAGGTTTGAGAAAAGTAATAAGGGTTATTTCGATTTGATTTTTCTGATTTTGGAAATCCTTGAAAGTGGAATCAACGACACCTCTCAACCTGTTCAATTGGGTGTATCTCCTTTCAACCAACTTTTGGAAAATTTTAGAATGGGGATATGAAAAGACACTGTGGAATGCGAAAGGTCACTTGTAAGAATCAATAATGTGTCTTTCAACAATGGATTTCTATCAAATCTAATTTTTTATTCTTTCAATTTTTTGTTTTTTGGATTTTCAGACCTTACGGTCATATTTTGGGTGCAAATGTTGCTAAATCTACCCCATGGTGGTCACAAAAACTATTGGCGAGAAAATTTGTCAGGTGGACAAATTTATGTGATTTTTTCCAACACTATGGGAATCTAAGTCCCTCTACTTAAACAATGTAGCTTCCATGTTTACATGTGCATGAAAAGTGATTTCGTGGTGTTTTTTTATTAGGGATTCAATGGGGGCACTCCACCGAACCCGTAGTAAAGCTAATAATTTCTTGCTAGAGAGTACTTTGCAAGAGAAGGGGAAGGGAGTGAGAAAAAGAAAGGAGGGGATTAATGCCATGGGTAGAAAATTAGAGTCCCACACCCATTAATCAGAAATTTCCAACATGCATTAAATTTAAGAAGAAACAACCCTACAAATGGCAACAAGACCAATTAGGACTTATGAGCACAAAGAATCAATAAATCCCTCAGTCAAAAAAGGCTATAAAATCCTTCTTGTATTGATGCTCGAGAAAAAATTGTACATAGCAAGAATAAAGGAATGCAAGAGTGGGAAAATAGAAGAATTTTAGTTATCTCTTTGTTCCTTCACAAGAATTACTCCCTCATGAGATTACAAGTTGACAACCAGCTAAGAAGAAGCCCAAATGAGGGGCTCATTATAATTTATAAAAGAGAGACAACTCTTCATCTTCTCGATGACACTTCATATACCTTATTTTTGACTTTAGACTATTCACATTCCTTATCAAATATTAAGTCCCTTTTATAAAAACAAGGTGACTTAATTTTACATCATATTTCTAAAGTCACTTTTTGAATAACTTAAAGGCATATTAAAAAGTGCAAACCCCAATGAAGAATTAGAAAATTTGAAGAGAGAGAAAGTTGGGGGGAAGGAAGAGAAGAGAGAGAGGAGGAGAGAATATTTCTCTCGATGGAGTTTGCTGATCCCGATCATTGGAATGCTCCAAGGTCATGAAACTCGAATCTATGAACTATTGCGCACACCGAGAAACTTCCTTTAGAAGAAGCGTGAACACCACAAACTAAGTGTTTTAAAAACACCGTTGAATGAATCCATCGCTGACCATGAGCATAACTCATGAAGATCCCCTCTGAAGGGACTAAAGATTTAGAAAAATCTTTCCTTGACTCCTTACAACACCGCCACACCGCTCGATAGATTTAGACATGATCTTGATGAAGCATCTTATGAACAATATGATGGTGTTGATTATGAATTCTAGATCACACATACGAATTGAAACATGAAATGAATTTTGGAAGAAAGCTGTTGAGATCCATGTAAGTGACCTCACTGTCACCTATTCCCGCATAGTCCAGTGATGGAGACTGCACTATTTTCGCCCCCGTGAATCGAACTTCATTTTTTTCTTAACTCTTACTATATGAGGAAAAGACACCTATTTTTTGAAAGTGTCGATATTTTCCCTCTCTAGTCCCCAATTGGTGATGTCAACTTGAATGTTTAACTCTTGTACACTCCCTTTGTGGAATCGCCCTCTCGAGTATGGCTTACCATTAATAGTAGGTACCCGGATGGGAGACTTACTATTTTTAGTAATTGTTTGTTTTCATTGTTTTCTACCTCGGACAATCATTCTAGCTTCTGGTGATCTTTAGTGCTGCTTTGCCTTCGCTTAACTACTTTTGATGATGACTTTCTAAACATAACAAGTTTGTATAGGAAAACTTACTATTTTTGAAAGTGAATTTCTAGTGCTTAGGTTTGTGACGTAACATAGTTTTTGGACTTATCTCGTTGTCATGGTCACGTCCTCGAATTTCACTTGATTTTTCCCACTAGAATGCTTGGAAATAAAATTTAATTTTTTTTTTTGGCGGTGGCTTCGGAACGCATGAGTTGCCATGTAAGCCTTTAATGGAGCTAAAAATTTACAGGTCTAGTTTTTATCTCCAATTGTGATGTAATCAACTCCATTGCGACAAATTTTTCATTTGGAGTCCGTGTGAAAGGTTTTAGCTTGATCCAATTGTCAGATTGTTGAGAAATCCAACAAACGTGAGTTAGGGCACGAAATGGGGTTTTTTATGAAACAAATGGTTTAGGGCATTATTTAATCTCTCGTTTATTAAATCTAGATTGTCTTGAAAAATGAGGAATTTTGCAAAATAAGGCATCTCGATTCGTGCTCCAGATTGAGAGAAACAAACATTTATCCATTTTTTACTATGAGGATTTTTAGGCAAAATCTCTTCATTTTTCTTTGTTTTGTTTCATTCAAATATGATTTCTTTGTGTTTTTGGTTTTTTCATGGTATGAAAGCATCAACGATCTTTTTTTTTCAAAAAAATGGAGCATGGAATTATGGGGAAGATCCGACAACATTTCGGCAATGCGAGGAGAATGTGGGGGAATAAGTTGGCATGAAAATGCGTGTCTAGATATACATTCATAAAAAAATGCAAGCCATAGGGCTGGGTGCATTTTTGTGTCACTTATGTACCTTTTCTAAAGGGATGAAATGGACATCAATTTATACATCACACTTAATTGCAACACTTGGCGATCATCTGACGGGTTGAGCATTTGATCAAGAGACCTTGAGGTAAGCACCCGGGGGCTGAGTTTTGGGCGTATGGAGGACCAGAAGACATAGCTAGGGTTGGGTGAATTTTTGTTTCCCCTATGTTATTTAGATAAAGAGATGAAATGGACATCAATTTTCACATCATGTTTAATCACGACACTTGGCGATCATCCGTGCAGTGAGGGGAATGGCTTCAATTAGCTCCTAGGAGCTGAACTGGGAATGCAAAGGGTCCTATGGGTGATCAGAGGGATAAAAGGGCTAGGTGAATTTTCATGTCCCTCATGTCCCTTTGATAAAGGGATGAAAGGGACATAAAAATGTGCTAGGCTCCTAGAGCTGACACGTGTCCACTTCAAAAATTGGCTAAGTACGAGAGCTTACCTTGAGGCCAACTTGCAACGATGATATCTTGAGCTCCCAAATGAGTTTAAAGGTGAAATTTTATATGAATTTGACTAAAAATCCTTTTGAATCCAATGGTGGGGTATCAGATCTTGATTCCTTCATTTGAGCCTTGAGAAATTATATTTTTGTTATAAATCCATGACTGAGCATGAGAAAAACTGGATATAAACATATTGCGCCTAAGTTTTGTGAAAAATATGATTCCACAATATTTTAGAGATCTGAATTAAATTTTTGAAGGCATCCTTTTTATATCCTAACTCCTTATAGAAATATTGGAATTGCTTCTCGAAGCTCAAGTTCTTTTTTAGCACCATGCATTACATAGGCTTGAGAACTTGTTTTTGATGAACCTAACCCAAAACTTCCAAATATTCCCTGAATCTTCCAAAATATTTTCCTTGATGTTATTAGACCTTGATTTCATCTCCATGTTGAATTTTTATCCTCTGTTCTACTCTGTGGGGTTCGCATGAGTCTCGGGAAGGCCAGTGGTAGCCCTTCCAAAAGCGCTTGAAATTGAGGTTCTTCACGAGCTCCTAAAATCACCTACGGGGACTAAACTTTCTTTCCTAAACCATCTAGGGGGATTGGATGGAAATCTAATTGAGGACCATTACACTAACTAAGTAAGGTTTGGTGTTTAAGGTTAGGTATACCAGGGTGTCTTGGAAAGGTAAAATTTTAAATTTTGACATAGGGGTATCATTTTCATGCTTGAAAATTGGAAATTTTCTTGTTACACATTTGTATGACAACACAGTACATAAAAATAAATATGGAAGTAAGGTGAGGCCTCCTAGATAATACATCAATGAAAACATTATTCTTACCTCTAGTGTACTCTATGTCAAAGACATACGTTTGTGTCTTATTCACCCATCTCTACTAGTGGTCGTTGAGATCCTTCTGCCCTAGAAAGAACCTCAAACTATTGTGATCCATATGAACCACAAATTTGCTGCCCAAAAGGTATTGTCTAAATTTTTCCAAAGAATGCATAACGACCAACATATCTTTGTTGTAAATCGAGTACCCCCTCTCTACAAGGCTCAATTTCCAACTCTTGTAGGCAATGGGATGCCTATCTTGCATAAGAACTGATCCAATACCCTCACCTGATGCGTCACATTCAAGTATGAATGGACGAGAGAAATCTGGCAATGCAAGAATGGGACATGAACTCATCACCCCCTTAAGGTGATCAAAAACTTGTTGTGCTGATTTTGACCAAGCAAAAGCCCCTTCTTGGTCAAATCATCAATGGTGCAGTCAAGCGAGAGAAGTTCTTCACAAACCTCTTGTAGTATGTGCATAGCCCCAAGAACCCTCTCAACTATGTCAATGTCCTAGGTGGTGGCCAATCCAATATCGCATGAATATTTTCCTGTCAACCTTGACTACACCTCCACCAATCACATATCCCAAATACAATAACTCTGTCATACCAAACTCACACTTAGAATCTTTCGCGTATAGTGAGTTAGTTTCCAACATACACAACACCTCATCAATATGTCTAATATGATCCTCCCAAGTTCTGTTGTAGACCAATATGTCATTAAAAAAGACCAATAAAACTTCCAAAAATGTTAGTCAAACACGTGGTTCATACAAGACCGAAAGGTGATCAATGCATTAGACAAACTGAATGACATCACTAGAAACTCAAAGTGACCATAATGACATCTGAAAGCCATCTTATGCACATCCTCCTCTCTAACCTTGATTTGGTGATATCTAGATCACAAATCTATTTTAGAAAAATAGATTGCCCCTATAGCTCATCTAATAACTCATCAATGCATGGCACTGGATACTTATTTTTTATTGTCTTCTTGTTTAATGCATGGTAATCTATGCACATCCACATGGTTCCATCCTTCTTCTTCACCAACACTATTGAAGAAGCAAAGGGACTAGAACTAGGTCTAATATGCCCCATCTCTATGAGCTCATGTATAATGCTCTCGATATCTTCCTTAAACCATTTGGGATGATGGTAAGGATTAGTAACCAATACCTTGTTTTCCTCAAGCTCAATCACATGCTCAAATCCACTATCTAGAGGCACATCTAAAGGTATATCACTTAAAAACTGCACTATATTTGTCCAAGATGCCGTGAACATCTACGTGGTACTCTAGTAAACCATATTCTAACTTATTGGTCATAACCAAACATTATACTGCCTAATCCACCCCATTGTGCCTATAAATATTTTCAATCCACTTGGCCATGACCACCTTGGCTACATCCGTTGATAATCCCCTCAAGATCATGTTCCTCCCTTTAGACTTAAACTTCATCTCCATAGTCTGAAATTTAGTCTAGAAATCTCCAAGAGAGTGGAGCCACTACACTCCCAACACAAGGTTGGTCTCTCCGATACCAACAATATAAAAGTCATTGGTAATTGTATAGTTACCCATCGTAATGCTCAACCTGTGGGACTCACTGTGTGCACCTCATAAACTCTTCATTAGCTACAAGCACATTGAATTCCTCAAAATCCTCTCGTCTCGCAAACCCCATATCTTAACCAATGATGCATCAATAAAGTTGTGGGTAGCCCCATTGTCAATGAGCACCACTACTCGCTGACCTTGTAGAACTCCTTTGACCTTGAATGCCTTGTACCTCGGGGTACTAGACAAAGTGGCAATAGTCTCTTGAGGGAAAGTCTCATCCTCCTACTCAATACCAACACTACCCAAAGCATCTCTATCTCCATCATCCAATCCCTGAGTCTCCTACTCCTCATCTCCATCATTGTCATCCTCCTCAAAGACCTCAATGAATTGGGCCTTTCCTTTCCCTGTGCAATCATGTCCTGGAGCCCAAGGTGTGTGGAAATCGAAACATAGTTTCTTTTGCCTCAACTCATCTCTAACCTCTCGGGTTATGAATGGCTTCTTAGCCATATCTTTCTGGGTGTGGAGGCATCTTCACCGAGAGCCAAATAGTCTAGATAGAGGTACCCTTTGCTAAACTCGAGGTGGAAACCTTGACTTTGGAGTAGATAACTCCAAATCCCATGCTCTCCTAATAACATCATGCAATGAAGAAGGCTCAAATGCCTTCACAAGTCCTGCTAGTGCATATGTCAACCTAGCTATGAAGAGTGAAGTCAATCTCATCTTTGAAACATTAAGAACCATGACTGACAACCTCTGAAAGTTTGCAATGTACATGTCTAAAGAACTTGTCTATCTTAAATGAGTCAACTCTCTGAAATACCTGTTAGGATCCCTCCTGTCAAACATGCTCATCAACCTCTATGTGAACTCCACATAGGTACCAATATACATGTGCCCCTATGTAATAAGACCATGATGCCACCAGTCATGTGCATCTCCCTCAAGGTGTAGGATTACAAACTTAATTGCATCCTCTTCGCGCATGGGATTCAAGTCAAAGTATGTCTTCAAATTTTGAATCCAAGATTGCATTGTACACTTCTTGGACCCATCGAAGTGTGGAATGGAAATTTGTCTCAATATCCTCTATAACTCGGAACATGAGTAGTTGTTACAAATATATTATGTAACATTATTAATATATTGTGTATGTTATTAATATTTAGTTAATATAGATCATATTAATAATATAGTTAGTGTGAGTGTGTTGTGATAACAACTCGCGTTGATTAGTCTTGAGGGATATTTGGGATATTTGGGATGTTTGAGATATCTTATGGATGAGAGAGATTGTAGGGAGTTTGGAGATGATTGTTGATTCCTTGTATTAAGGAGTGCATCCTCCTATTTATGTGTATCACTCTTGTATTGAGATATCCCACATGAATACAATTCAATATTTTCAATGTGCATGTGCTGAGTTTATTATAAATCTATACCAAAGTATAACAAAGGTGGCATCGAGCAAGTTATCTTGTTCGTGTGTTGGAGAAATAATTATTATTGAAGGGGCTAGCCATGGGCTTTATTTCAAATTCATCAAAACTGCATCAATTCATTTTTTTCAGATTGAAATATATTCTTGCCAACCTACGTGCCATATACACCATTCATTTGATATCTTGGTGTATTTCACCATATCTACATTTTAGCATCTTGCTATCTTGGCGTTGCATTTCCTTTCATACTTCTGGTCCACCATTTTCTTCTGTGGCTTTGAAAAGTTGATCTCCATGCTAAAACAATCAAGATTGAGCTCCAAATAATAAGACGTGCCCAGATCTGCGATTCTATCTCTCTGACATCAAGGCATTCATCATCTCGGTTGCAATCCTATTTGATCTCAGCTTTAATCATGGAAAGTGAGTTCCTTGAAAAATCATGAGTTACAACTCTTCTTATCTTTTTTTGCCATTTTTGGATTTAGTGAAAAACACAAGGTCGAATTTTTTTTTCCATTTTTGGAAAGGGGTTTGGAAAGATGTTGGATTTAAAATTTGTAGTTGCCATAAATTTCATTGGTAACTCAAATTAAGATGATGATTTTTTTAAAATGTGTGTTTTTTCGAGCTCTTTGCATTGATCATATGCTTTCTGCTATCAATTGAAAATAAAATTTTACTTTCTATTTTTTTAGTTTATTATAAGGGTTCATTTTCGACTGAGTTCGACACCCATAATGGAAAAATTAAGTCGTATGGAAAAGTTTGAAGGTAAAGATTTCCATACTTGAAATTTCAACCCAATTATTGTTAATTAACAAAGAATTGTGGGAAATTGCCGATGGTAAAATACCAAAACCAACTGATGCAGATGAAGCCACCAAATGGGAAAGCAAGGATAAAAAAGCTACAACAATTATTGTCCTAGGATTATTTGATGCTTACTTAAATCATACAGACTCATCAAAAATTTCAAATGTCATATGGATTACATTAAACAAGCTTTTTGGATCCCAAACAAGAAGCACAACAATATCTCTCAAATAAAAATTGTTTAGACTCAAGATGGAGGAAAGTGAGAACATGGTGTAACACATAAGTAAGTTTTGTTCCATTTTAAATCAATTAGCAAGGATAAAAGTATATTTTCTTGATGGTGATGCAAAAGCTATATTCTATGAATAACATGCGTGCAGTTATTCCAACATGGTTTTTACACTAAGGAAAATAAATCCTAGCCTAGAAGATCTAATTTCTTCATTGATAGATGAAGAAAATACAAATATTGATCTAGAAGAAAGTGTGTTGTATGGAAAAAATAAAGACGACAAATCATTTGTTAAAATAATATTTCAATATTCTTCTAAGCAAGGATCAAATTCGAAGGATTCAAAGAAGCGATTTATCTGCTACTATTGTAAAAACCTGGTCATATGGTTGTAAACTATAAACTAAGAGCTCAAGACCTACTTGATGGGAGACTACAAGAGAATGCCATGGGTGCTAATGAATAAAAGATTGTGATAAGAAAGAACCAATGAATGATGACAACGGTTATGATTTTGAATATTTTCTTTACCAAGTAAGTATCATCTACATGGAGGTAGGAGGCAACATAGGAAGGTGGTCAATCAACAACTCTCTCGTCACCACAACAAGTGGCAGGGCCGCATAATGTTGTTGTGGCATTTTATTTCAGTTGTGTGTTTAATTTCCACTATGTGAAAATAAGAATAGATGTCACATTCTGTTCAATTGCAATGTGTGAGAAATTCCTATATGTAACCTCCTAGAATAAAACATTGTAGAGTATGTCTCTAAGTTTATTATAACACTCATAGATTTGGAAAGGGTTGGTGGTAGATCCAGAAAACCATAGATGTAAAAAGGTAGATAAACTTTTACTAATGTAGCGGTCCTCTGAATGCCTTCCTTCTTTATGAAGATGATCTCGCTAGTGGAATGCCGAGTGCATTCTTTTCATGGAGTAAATGTGGGATGCGTTCCTTCACATAGTTGTGGTCATGTGCAACAAGAAAATCAATCAGTTGGAAGTTTACACGCCTTTCTTTGATCCAGATTATGAGGCAAGCCCGTGCAACACGTTGTAATAAAAGGAGTTATGTTGTACCATGTCAACATTAGGGGAGTGTATATTGGGAATTAATAATGTTAACAATAGGGGAGTGAATGTTACAAATATATTATGTAACATTATTAATATATTGTGTATGTTATTAATATTGAGTTAATATAACTCATATTAATAATATAGTTAGTGTGAGTGTGTTGTGATAACAACTCACGTTGATTAGTCTTGAGGGATATTTGGGATGTTGGAGATATCTTAGGGATGAGAGAGATTGTAGGGGAAGTTGGAGATGATTGTTGACTCCTTGTATTAAGGAGTGCATCCTCCTATTTATGTGTATCACTCTTGTATTGAGATATCTTGCATGAATACAATTCAATATTTTCAATGTGCATGTGTTGAGTTTATTGTAAATCTATACCAAATTATAACAAGTAGTGTGATCCCTCTTGGGCCTACTACCAATCTTCATCTTGCAGTACTCGGTAAAAGGCATGTTAGCTTTAAACCCTTCACTCAAGGATTCATATTTCAGCCAACAAGTCTCCTCATCAAAAATTTCTGATTGTTGTCCCATTTGTGTATTTTCCGGATCTTTCAAAAATGCGGGCTCATGCATGCTCGAATGTGTATTATGGGAATGGGAAGTGTGCTTCCCTGAATTACTATTTTCACATTTTTGACCTTGCTACCATGTGTTACTATTTTATTATCTTTCAGCATGATTCTCAACTCTTCTCTCGCATTAATATTTTGGTGAGCTAGCTCAAATAAAGATTAGTGGTCTCCTGTTATTTAACCATATTGATAAATATTTTTTCATCATCTCTTCGTTTAGCTCATCATTGTCACCCATTTTCTTCCCTTATTTTTGCAGTGTGTTTATCCTAGAATAAAATTTGATTCAAACCCAACAAGATAGAGGAAATCCGGCTCTGATACCACTTAAATATCCCTTATGGGATATAACTTGGAATTCGAAAAATTAATAAAAATTGCAGCAAATGATTTTATGATTTTTCTGGAATAAAATCCAAATAGGGAAGCAAATTGAAAAATAAAGATAACTTGCAAATCACTTATCCAAATCACACGAAATTTTATAAAGAGATTTTTGAGATGATAACAAATACTAGAAAAATATTTTTGGATTTTTCTAAATAATAGATAATTGCCTTAAATTTTGTCCTAAATTGCTAAAATATTTCAAAAATTCATAACCATCTGAATACAACTGATAAAAATATGATTTTATGTAAATAACATCTACAAATTTGAAAATGGGCACTGTAAACCATAGAAAAACTAGTTACAATCTCTCGTGGTTGACATCTCCCTATGAAAGGGGATGGAAACCCTCCAAAACTCCTCCAAAAGCTACAAAAACTTGCCCTAAGTGTTGGAAAAAATATGAAATGCAAATGGCTGAAATATATGGGCAAATGATCTTCCTCAACCTATAAAAACAATCTGAAAGCCTTGAAGAATATTCCTGAAAATATACTCGAATGGGCTCGAAATTAGCAAACTAGGGTGGATCTTTCACAACCAAAGACTACTTTACTAGCTAGGAGTGGATATCTCATCACCAAAGCTATGGTTGTGGGATCTTATCCACAAGCAAAGAGAAGTGAAAATAAAAGTTGTTATAATATCAAAAGATGTGTGTGTATGAATGACCTCTTCTTCTCCCCAACACCACATTTTATAACCTTCCAATGCAATAAAGGGACCAAAAACCCTAATTGACCCACTAGGGAAAACCCATGTGAACATAAAGTAACCCCTGTGCACTAAAAGTGACCACAACAAAGGAATAGAATAACAAAGTACCATGATTCCCCCTTAACGACAAAATATAATAATAATTCCCACCAAGTTGCCCAATACTAATGTCAACAATAAAATATAACATGAATCAAAGTGGTAATCAGACATCCATACCCAATAGCTCTAACATCGTTAGCCGCTTGGGTATGACCAATGATAAGAATGAAAAATGGCCATTAGGCCCTCGGTGAAGGAATGGGGACATCACAAAAGTCTAGAAAAAATATAATACTAAATTTAATACCATTAAGGATTTTAAGGAGATTTGAAAAGTTCAGTCCTTAGAGACCGAATTAGTGATGGATGTGATATGTAACGAGAACTCAAAGAGTACATATGCTCATCATGATTAGGATTTAAAATCTCTCAGAAGCCAATGGTATTGACCATAGTCGATGTTGTCATTTGTTAATAATGCAAGTTGGATGGCATCAACCATGGTAAATATTGTCAATTGTGGGCAATGTTCTCTCATGGGGGTCCTAAAGGTATCTCTTGATGAGAGGATACTCACTACTACATACTTGTGTAAAAAATGTAGAAAATAGGGTCAATTTTGCATCGATTCATGAATGATTTTTTTTAAATAAATTTTTTGGAAGGGATTTTTAACGAAGCATGACACACTAACTAAAGTGTCACAAAGGTGGCACAAATGTGGTGTAAATAGCATCACTTTTGTGCCACCTTCATGTCGCATTAGTTCTAACCACACAACCCTATAATTTTTGTTTAGGCCCAAGTGAATGTCATTTTCCTCATATCTCTCATTTTCAGTGTTGCAAAGTTGGAGAAGAAGCTCACATAACCTAGTGTTTTTTGAACGTAAAAAGAAAGGCAAGCTAAAAATTTTATTTGATTTTTTCGTAAATAATTGAGTTCAAGTTCAAATAGGTTATTGATTTTGTTTAAATGTTAATAAAACACATTATAATAAATTTATTCCATGGGACCACATATCCTTGAGTAATTTTGTTGATAAAATTAATTAACTTTGTTGAACTTGTGATAAAGTTAGAATTTCACCAAACTTTATTCTCATATAACATGAACTCCAACTTTATCCATTATTTTTACAGAGAAGTTTTTGATGTGATTTTGCATTATCTTCCCTTAAGGTAAAATTTATCTACATGATTATTCATCATTTTAAATCTATTAAAATGATGATTAAAACATTAGGTTGTTTTAGACACAAAATCAAACACTTACTACTATTTACTATACCGCAAAGTATTTTATTTTATATTTGGATCTTGCGTAAGAAAAATATTCACTGGTGACCCATTTCCTAGTCCATCCACTTGTCTTGTTGGTTTCTATTGATTTTATCTTTCACACTTGTCACTCATATACCTAGTTTTGATCAGAGCATAGGGATCCCTGTCAGTTAGTCTCCACTCATTTGTCGTCACTTGTCTCTGGACACTAGCACCCAGGACTAGAAACTAGTGCCCAGGTGCTCCTGTCCATCCTGGGTGCCCGTGCCCTCTTTATGTTTGATCTTATTTTTGATGTTCGAGGTCAGTATTTTAGATTTTTCCATTTGTATCTTGAGGTACTAGTCGACATGTTAGGTCATTAGTGTCAAAATTCAAGCAAGATATCCCTATTTAAACGCAACATAGATATTATTATAATGGAAGATAATTCTTATCAAGGGCTATCTATCTACATATATCAAGTGATTGCATTTGGGTGCATTATTCTACATACACTACATAGGAAGGGGATTTCATTCTATTCCATCCACACATTTGCATTTCATCTAAAGCTACGCCCTATCTTGCATCATTGGTGTGAGGGTAACCTAATAGCACTATTGCACACACAAGAACATAAATAAATTGGAGTCCGAGATGTAGTGCAATTCTCAACCGTAAGTTCACCATTGTGACAGTTGAGGATAGTCTGACCCCTCATTTTGTATCTTTATTTTTTAGGATTTGATGTCTTTTTGAGGGTTTTGTAGGAGGATATTTGTGTGCAGGTTTACAGTACCTCGGCAATCCAAGCGCAACATACATGTGAATAAAGGAAAACAAGAGCAAACCCTTGACGATAGTATTGGAGCAAATTTTTGACCTTTTCTACAAACTCCATCACCCTCACAAAGGTCTAGGGATCCGCAGAACCCCTGCGTTCTTAGCTAACACTGTGTCTAAGAATTTCCACCTCCTCTCGCATTGTTCCGAGGCTTGTTGTGATGGTCTGTGTTTCTGTTTCATCACATTCTTCATCCCAATCACACTTTGAGATAAGTGAAATCAAGGTAATTGCCCTATCTATTCCATTTCCTTTCATAATTAAAATCAAATAGATTACCTAACATTTATATTTCATTGTATGCCATTTATAACAAATCATTACTTTAAAATTTTAATAAAATAAAATTCATATTTTATTAAATCATTTTGGTGAACCCATAGCTTAGAACTCATTTCCCTAGGATCCACTAAAACCCTAATGGCTAAGAGTATCTCTTCTCCTCCTACCCAAGCTATGCCTCCTACGAATGTAAACCCTATCTATGATGACGCAGCCTATCACTTAACTTCATGCTCTTGATCACAATCTTACTCTATGAGGATATTATTGATTATTTTCTTAACATTGATAATGGTAGTACAAATAAAACACATAATGAAAATGTACATGTGCATGATATTGCTTCTAATACTATTGATGATAATTATATAGCTACATCTCATACTCCTTGCATTTCTGAAATTTTTCTAGTGATTCTAAGGTTACATATCATAAACATTGATGATATGCTTGATGAAATCCTTGCCTCCAAATCTTTGTATGATATTAATGAGGCACATGATAGTAATGATTCCACCTCTTTGCATACTACTGAATGTGAATCCCCACTCCACTTTCATATTCTTCGAGATTGTGTCTAGTAACATGCATGTTAAATCATCTCCTTCTATTACTTCATCTCCTAACTGTTCTTCCTATGATATTTCTAGTGTCTTTATTGATATTACATGTTCTTCACCACCTATTAATTCTTCCGCACATACACCTATGATGCTTATATCATCAACATCATCCACTTCTTCTGATATACCTATGATCACTCATAATGAAAAGATACAACCACTCAATACACCATCTACATATCCTACTATTCCATCATAAGATATCTTATCACTCATGCATGTTTTTGGTCAATTACAATCTCAAGTCCAATCTCTCACTCTTAAAAGCAAGGCCTATTATGCTTCCATTGATAATAATTCTTTACATGGAAATCCTATTCCAAAGAAGATTCAAAATTTAGCATTCCCCAAGGATTTCATTATGCCTACATTTTCATGCTTTGATGGTACTGGAAATCCATATTTTCATCTCAAGCACTATCGTTTAGCTATGAATTCTTACTCCAATGATCGATTATTGCTTAAATCCTTTCATCATAGTATTACTATTGATGCTATCCAATGGTACACACATTTACCTTTCGGATCTATTAGTACCTATTGTGAGATGGAAGAGGTCTTTCTTCATTTTTTCATAATTAAAAATGGCCCTAGAGTCACACATGATTGCTATGGCTTACATCAAGGCAATACATAACCTATCATTGATTACATTTTACATTTCAATGATTGCATGCATCAATTAGTATTTCAGCCATTGACTTAGAAAAGCAATTCATATTTTTTCATGGCTTGATTCCTTCTTTAAAAGAGCACTTGCAATATGACACATGTGAATAATTCACACTCTTGTGCTATAAGGTCATTGATCTAGAGCAAGATATAATTGTTGTACATGTTATAAATCCTCGTCCTATCGATGCTACTACATCATCATCTACTTCTTCTCCACTTCCATATGTTGAGTATCCTTAATTGTCTCCATATCCTCCGCCTCATAAGAAATTCCAATCTTCTCCATTGAATAAACATCGCTCATCTCCTCCACCATTTATGGATCCACCTTAGACTTCGCATCTCCTTCACGGGAGCCATGAAACTTTTCTCATCAAGTTAGACCTCATGATGTGCCTCGTGCCTTGCTTGAAAAGTGTTTGATTTGTTTACCTTCTAATCAACATCATCCACCTCATCACTTGAAAATTCAATGTGGTCAACCTTATTTAAAATATCATCGTATCAATGGCCATTGCAAAAATGAATATTGCACCCTTCATGATAGATTATAACAATTAGAAGATAAGGGTGTCATTTATTTTGGTTCTCACTCTTGGAGCGTTTTTATGTCTCAAACTCCATGCAAGTGTTTTGTTACTTCAATTGACTTATCTCCTTCATCTAGTTATAAGGTCATTATTCATCCACCACCATAGGTCATTCTCGCATGTGCCCTCTCCAACTCATCCATCCAATGCTTTGTACCATCTCATTCGCCACACAATGCTACTTCTACAAATTAGCTTCCTTAGCCATAAACATTTGCACTTCCCACCATTGCATCTCCCATAATTGGCACCATTTCATCATGAATTTAGTTTGGTTCATACACTCATGCTGTTTCCATGCCACATGTTTCCATCACTCTGTGCTCGCTTGGTCTTTGATAGGTGATTTTCCTCACCTTACCCCTTGATGATGCACTCATGTTCTTACAATTCTTACATGACTGTCGAGGGATTTGTTACAATAATAACCTCACCATATCCTCACCTTACACATTATATCAATATATTTATCTAATCTAGACACAAAATCACACACTTTGTGTCATTATCTAGTCTTGATCACATACTACTATTTGCATGATTCCTAAGTAAGAAAACTACTAATTAAGCTCGCCTTTGGCATATTTTTTTTACTTACTATTGCTACTTTCGGTATCTCACATTTATCGGCCCATCTATCTTTTCATACTTTAGTTTTACCCTTTCTCGGACTTGGGTACCTAGTCAAGATGCCAACGCCAAGCACCCTCATCCCCTCTGGGTGCCCCAGTCCTCTTTGTACTTTGGTCACACTTTTGGGTCCTTTATAGCCATTTGAGCATCTTATCTTTTTGGTAGTTGGCATTTTTGGGGTTAATTACGAAATTCATGCAAGAAATCATATAAATATAAAGTTATGTGATCATAATAAGGGAATAAACACTAAACATCTACTATCACCACCTAAGGTTGCATCCATCAAAGGCATCTATAGCTCCATTTGTATCCATCTAGCTCCATCACAAGGACACAAGGCTAGTTCATCTGCATCACACTTCATAGGAGGGGAGTCTATTATTTCCATGCACACATTATTTACATTCTACATGTTGTTGCTTTCTCACCTTGCTCATAAAGTGTGACTGACATAAGAGCAACTTAGGAATAATTCCATACACACATACCTAGAACTACATTGGGTTTGAGATGTAGTGCATCGCTCATTGATAAGTCCCTCAAATTGGAAGCTAAGGACAGTTCGACCCCTTCATATGATTATTTATTTTTTATGGTTTTGATGCTTGGATTGGGGTTTTATAGGTGATTTATCCATTGTAGGTTTACAACGACATACAATAAATTCCAGTTATATACATGTGAAAAGAAGCAAAGGAGTGCAAACATATAACAACCATATCAGAACCAAGTTCTAACCATTTCTGCAAACCAGGGCACCGGAACTTAGACCAAGGCCCCCACAAGTTCCCCTATCCCTTTCCAGGTACTCCAGTGCACTCAAATCTACTAGATCCATAATTTTCAGAGCTTCTGTGTGATTAGTTTACATCTTTGTTCAATCAGTCTCCATTGCGACATAGTCCAATAACCTCTCGTGAGTCGAGTTGAGGCTCTTCTATCCGTTTTTACTGATTAGGGTTTCATATTTTCTATCTTAGTTTGCTTGGGTATTATTTTAGTATTTCATTATTCATTTATTTACTACAAACTTGCATTAGATTAGGCTAGTGTATTTAAATTTTAGCATAATCATTTTGGTGAACCTAACTCGATCTTCACGTTATTAGGATCCTTATTGCTTTATCATCACAAGTATCTCAATTAATAATTTCTTTCTTACAAATCTTGATTTAAGGTATAGAGTCCAACATCTCCTTGCTACTACTTGCATTCTGTTGATATGCATCCAGACTCCGTATATAATTATTTTGTTGATGCATTTTCTTAACATATTGCTTTCCCATCTAATCCTCATGTTGATCTTTCTATTTTTGATAATGATCCACCCTTGCATATCATGATTCACATCTACAATATGGGTATCAAGTGTACTTTAATCAACAATGGATCTGAACTTAATCTATGTCCCATGTCATTCCTTGAAAATATTGGTATTTCAGATGCTAATGTTAGTCCATCATGTCTCTCTCTTCGTGCATATGATGGCTCTATTCATCCATGCGTAGGTCACATTGTTTTACCTATCATTGTAGGACCAAAAATCTCAACACAATCTTCTTTGTCATTGACTTTCCGGTTTCATATAATTGTTTACTTAGTAGGTGTTATCAAGCAAATGTGCAACAAGAAAATTTCTAATTTTTAAGAATGACAACATACCCTTGTGTCAAAATTTCAAGTTTTATCTTTCCAAGACACCTCAAGTATACCCATCCTCACCATCACACCTTATTCAGTCCATATAGTGGTCCTCAATTGGATTTCCATCTAATCCCCCTAGGTGATTTAGGAAATAAAAGTCAATCCCCCTAGGTGATTTTAGGAGTTCTTGGAGAATGCCAATTTTGGGTAGTTTTGGGAAGGGCTACCACTAGCCTTCCTGGGACTAATGCACTTCGAAGTGGAACAAAGGATAAAAATTAAATATGGAGATGAAATAAAGGTCTAAGAACATTAAGGAAAATATTTTGGAAGATTCAGGGAAGATTTGGAAGTTTTGGGTGTCATCATCAAACGGGTTCTCGGGCCTAGCAATGCAAAGTGTTAAAAAGAATCGAGCTTCGAGAAGAAATTTGAGAGTTCTATAAGGATTTAGGAGCTAAAAATATATCAATGGAAAGGTGATTAAGATCAATTTAAGATGGTGGAATCATATTTTCACAACACCTAGGTGAAATATGTTTATATCTAGTTTTTCCGACACTTAATCATAGAGCTCCGGGATCCTAACGCATTTTGATGTCCCTTTTGTCCCTTTAGCAAAGGGACATGAAAATTATCCCAACTTTTTTAGCCTCTCGATCACCCATAGGACCCTCCGCATTGTCAATTCATCCCCAGAGCTAGTCGGAGCCATTCCCCTCACCACATGGATGATTGCCAAGTGTTCGCCAACCAGATGCAATGCGTAAAATGATGTCCCTTTCGTCCCTTTAGCTAAGGGATAAAAAAATGTGCCCAACCCCTATGATTACATTTTTGGATGAATTCAGATCCAGACTTAGCCATTTTTCATGTTGGTTCATCCCCCCACATTCTCCTCTCATGTCGCGATCTCCCCCATAATTCCATGCTCCATTTTTTTGCAAAAACAAGATTTTTGATGCTCTCATACCATGAAAACACCAAAAACACAAATAAATTTGGATTTGAATGAAGCAAAATGAAGAAAAATGAAGATATTTTCCTGAAAACCCTCATAGTCAAAAACAGAGAAATGCTCATTTCTCTCAATCTAGAGCACAAATCGAGATGCCATCTTTTGTAGAATTCCTTGTTTTTCAATACAATCAAGATGCAAATTATGAAAGATTTAATAATGCCTTGAATCATTTGTTTCATAAAAAAATCCCATTTCATGCCCTATCTAACCTTCATTGGATATCCCATCAATCTGAGAGCCGGATCGAGCTAAAAACTTGCACACGAAATCCAAGTAAAAAACCTATCACAATGGAGTTAATTTCATCATGATCAGAGGAAAAAAATAGACCTGTAAATTTTGAGATCCATTAAGGGCCGCCATGATAGCTCGCCCGAAGCCACTGCCAAGTGAAAATTTTAAATTTTATTTCCAAGAATTCTGGAGGGTGAAATCAAGTGAAATTCGGAGGACGTGATTGCGATGACGAGCCGAGTCTAAAAAAATGCTTTATGTCAAAAATGAGCATCGAAATCCACTTTCCAAAAACAATAAGATTTCATATACATGCTTTCTATGTTTGGAAATTCATCATCAAAGGTGTTTATGATGAAGGCAATATACACAAAAGATCACTAGGAAGCAGAATGATTGTCCAAGCAAAAAACAATGAAAACAACACTTATTAAAAATAGTAAGCCCCCTATATGGGTGCTTACTAAAAATAGTAAGTCATCCCAAGAAGTGGCCTAGGTGAAGGAAATGTGCGCAGGAGAGAATGAGAGAGTTCATCACATCAGGATGGTAAAGAAGAGGCAAAAATCACCTCTTACCAAAAATAGTAGGCCTCCCATCTGGGCACTTGTTATTAATGGTAAGTTACACTCAAAGGGAAATTTTGACACAATAGGACATAAAGGGATGATCATTCAAGTTGACATCATCATTCATGATCATCCATGAGCATTTATCACAAGGCATTCAAGACCCATCTCAGGGAATTTGATAGTGTCTTTTGACACTCACTTCGTGACTCGAGTTGTAGGAAATCAATGTGTAGGGCGGAGGTTACAATCATTGGTGAAACTGTTCATTTTAACTTGGTAGGATCATTTCTGAGATCCTATCTCTTTTGAAGGGATCTTCATGGGTTATGTTTGTGGTCATTGGAAAATTCATTCAACAATGTTCTTAAACACTTAACCCAAGGTGTCTATGAACCATCCAAAAGAGTTTCTTAGGGTGCAAAGGATTCAAAGATTTAGAGTTTCATCACCTTGAAGCATTCCAATGATTAGGATCAATGGACATCATTGGGAGAAAAATATTCTCTCCTTTTCTCTCTTCTCTTCATCCCCCAACTTTATCTCTCTTCAAATGTTCTAATTCTTCATTGGGGTTTGCACTTTTTAATATTCCTTTAAGTTATTCGAAAAGTGAATTTAGAAATATGATGTAAAATTAAGTCACCTTGTTTTTATAAAAGGGACTTAATATTTGATAAGGAATGTGAATAGTCTAATGTCAAAAGTATGGTATACTTAGTGTCACCAAGAAGATGAAGAGTTGTCTCTCTTCTATAAATTGTAAAGCCATTCCCATTTCAAAGGGTTGGTGTTCAATTTTTTAAACTCAAGAATGCAATGTGATTAAGAGAGAACAAAGGAGATAGCCATTTTATTCTATTTTCCCCTCACTATTTTTCTTCCATTCTTACACTACGTACAACTTTAATTGAAATTCTAAGTAAGGAAGAATTTTCTAATTTCCAAGGCATATGAATGTGTGCATCTTTATATACATGGTTTCCTCTAACTAGTACATGCGGGACTAGGATTTTCTACCCGAAAATATGTTCTCCTACCTCATATTCTCACTCCCTTTCCCTGCTCTCTTGAAAAATTCCTCTCTAGAAATTAATTGATAGATTTTCCACATGGTTAGTGGAGTGCCCCTATTGGATCCCGACCGTAAGGCCACCAAGAAAATCTACCTTTTCATGTGCATGAAAATATAGAAGCTGCATTGTCTAAGTAGAGGGACTTCGACTCCCAGAGTGTTGGCAAGAAACCCACAAATTTGTCCACTGATAAATTTTCTCACCAATGTGATGGCGATGGCTCTATGCCATGCAACTGTTTCCTCTACCGTGCATCATTGTGTCAAATTTCTACATGAGGGTGTTGAGTATACTGTTCTTCATGATCGCCATCCATTCAAATATTGTGAGCATGATGCAAATACTATACTTCATATTCTAAGGGCTGACACTACTGATGACCCACAACCTATAGATGAACTACCACATTTACCACCACTTAAAGGTTCCATTTGCATGATAGATTATGTAGAAAATATATCTACGCCTCCCCCTACCTCTACTACTACTATGATTGTTTATTAGGGGCTTGTTCCTACGTCGGACGTCACTCTAGCTCCTCCACCTTCTCATGTGCCACCTCCACCAAGTATGACCTCCTTTCACATGCACTATTTTCATGAATGATTCTTATTGGGAGCATATTCCATTCAATCCTACTTGTGATGACATAATATGTACACATGATGGCTTGACTCACTAGGTTTTGCTTTTGAAGATCTCTATCCTCCACCACATTCTTCTCATCTTTATCATGGATTCGTTCACATTACTTGTAACATCCCCATTTTAAGATACCAGAACAAGGGATTTTTTTTTTTTTTTTTGATAACGTTCTCTATTATGAATTATAAAATTCAAACACACGTTCAAGTTTTAATAATTGTTCTCTGCCCAAACAACGCAGTTTGGATCACACAATTTCTTTTTAAAACTAATGTTCCCTGTTCGCATATTTACAATATGGAACACACATTCAATGCCATTCAATCTTATAATGATTCTATATGCTGCTGTAAATGACTCGAGGAACTGCCGATCTTCCATTTTCATGGCTCGGAGTTTCAACGATCCTTCATTTCATGACTCGGCAACAACCGATCCTTCATGTTCGTTTATGCATAGTATATTATATATACCTGTTCTCATAACCGTTTCCGGTTATCGAAGTGATCCATTTAAGAAGCCTATCTGAATATCTGTTACTGATATTCATCTGACATCCTGCATCTTAAATTAAGTGATAAGGACAACGCAACAAGCAATTGCGATACTTTGGCCAAAGATTTTCACATGCTTTGCATGATCATATTCCTGGATGTGATACACATCAACGGAATACGTCCTTCACTTCACTTCACCTATTATCTAGAATGGTCTTTCTTGGTTCCTACCAGTCCTCTTCGTTTAAGGTCAGATTTAAAATACCAATTTCCAACTAGTAATATGAACGAATATACTTTCTTCTTTTCACAATTCCTCGAAGAGGAATAAAAGTAACAATTACAATTCATCTTCAACTAATCAAGAAGCATCAGAAAACAGCCATGTCTTCATTCTAATCAAATTCCATCTGCAAAATGATTTGCACGGGTCAGTTCAATGAACTGAGCATATTAAGCACTTATCCTTAAAATGAGGTGCTTCAACTAACTGTCTCAATAAAAGAACCCTGCTTTTATGAAACGACAGTAAGACATCAATCACGAAATAGGTACAAAAGAAAGATCAGCATAACAACTGAACTATCAAAATAACATCACAACCAGCCAAAGAACTGCTGTCCCGTTTCCACATAACCGTTACAAGTCTTAATTCACAATATTTGCACAGTTAGAAATATAAATAGCTTACTGCTGATATAACACACTGTTATCCTTTCCACGCCTTTCATTAATAATAAATGCAAAGGATGAAACTAACTGAAATGTAAACCCGTTACTTTCCTTTCAGTTCATGCATCATATTAGAATCCAAGCAATCAAGCACAGACAAGAAAGTGAACAACAATGCATATAGTCGCTCTTATCTAAGCACTACAAGATTCGTTATCAACGAATTATAGATTTCCAACTGAATGAAAGAAGAACAGATCATTTTTCCAAATCATTCATCCATGTCCCTATTTCTTTCCACATGACTGTCCTAACAATGGAATCCAAACGAGAGACAAATCAAGATAACAGTTCAGAGTGAAACTTACAAAATCCATTCGGAATTCACTTTCCAGCAGCAAGAATAATTTCATTTATAATCCTTTTAAAATGAAAACAGGGAAGAATTCATCATCCATATCCATATTTCAAGTTCATAATAGTATGCAGAACTCCAGAATGCAAAATCAGATGTCATTGCCTTTATCAAAGTAAACCGTACAGGGTGTCAATACATGGATCTAGTACAGTCAAGACAACCCCCCCATAGCAAGACAAAATTTCTAGGCATGTATTCCTTTGCTCAGCAATTCAAGGCTAAGTCGTAATCACCAAAACAGTCCAATCTCAAAAGACCGATCAGCATCAATAAACACAACTAATCATCATACTTTCTTAGCAAGATCACCGTTTATTCATTATACATTCAGAAGGAAAGCTATTTCTTTTCTAGCTCCCACGAATACTCATTCGTATTCGTCAATTCACATAAAAGAAGAAACACAACAATAATTATATTACTAGCATATCCGTCTAATCGAGTTCACAATACTCAGATAAAACTCTAATGCCAATTCCTTTAAAATGCAAAATGCTATTTCCTTCTAATCCCGAAACAAGCAGAGGGAAAAGAAAAGTTTTATTTCTTCAGCAAGAAAAGGAAAGAAACAGCCAAAAACGTGTTATCATTTCTTTTTCCAAGGCAACTTCCTATATTCAGACAAAATCCAATGTTGTATTCATCCTAATCAAACACAGCAGAAGAGAGAAGATCCATTTCCTCTTGTAAAAGAAATTTCAGATAGAAACGACCTCATGCAACTCGCACAGCCGATACAATTATATCACGAAAGACCATATAACAAAGAACATTCTCATAGCAGTGAAAACAACCCACACAGTCTGCCAGTTCATGATATAAAACTTAAACAGTGAAATACCCATTCCATGAAGCTCGAAAAGAAATGATATTTCTTTTAATCCCGAACAATGAGATAGTAAACAAAAAGATCTTATTTCCTTCAATGAAAACTTCAGTATAGAAACGACCTCAGGCCGTTCACACAACCAATACAATCATATCGCAAGTTCAGGTGACAACAAAACAATAGTACAGCAATAAAATACCCATACTGCCTGTACAGTTCCACATTCTATTTTACAAGAATAACCAGTTCGAAATTTCATATTATGTCAATAACCAGCACAACATGGAGGTGTTTCCACTCAATTAAAATGCAAGGACAGATCAATCACAACAACAAGAGAACGATTTTACCCCATCATTTCCAAAAATGACAGCAAGGGTCAACGAACCCAAATCATAGCAACATAACACGACTGTATTTCCACTTCTTTTTTTTTTACATACAAAGGCAGTTCCAACACAACAGCAAGGGAACGATTTCTCAGAAAGGAGAACATCTCACAAAGCCTGTTCCTATTTCATACAACATGAACAGAGAAAGAAACTATCTATTTCAATCCACCATACTGTCAACCATCTAATACAGTAATTCATGTTCCAACTTGATTCGTGCAAAGACGAATCAAAGCCTAGCAACCAGAAGCGAAGCTTCTTAACATTTTCAAAAAAAGAAGGCAAGAATCAACGAAATCCAAATCAAATCGACTCGACAACAATCACACAATCCAAACCCAAGAGCAGGGTTGTTTTAATGAGACACTTAAACAAAGCAAGAATTTTTAAAGAGAAGGGCTTAACATGCCTGTAATCTCTTTTCCAGAACTCGAAGAAAGCTTCGTTTTCGAGTTATTTCCTTCCACCGCGGTAGCACAAACTTCCCAACACTCCTTTCTTCTTCAGGCTCAACAACAGCCTTAAAATCTCCAAGAACAGTGTCAAATTCCAAGAGCTGGGTCGACTGAACCAGACCAGAAAAACCAAATGCAGAGCAACTTTGCAAAAGCCCGAATCGACAAAATGAAAATCAAAATTCCCTCATACACTTTCCAAGGCGAGCTGGTCGTGAGGACCAAGAATAATCAATGCATTAAAGGCTCTGCCTTTTCCTAACTTCCCACGCCACTGCCAACTTGAGTTGGCGAACTCTAAATTTCAAATTTCCCATGCAAAACCGAATTTGGCTCTATCTCCACATAGATACCTCCATTTCTTACCTGCCCCGCCAAAACTGGCACTGTCCACGTATGGACTTTCTATTAAATGCTAATGAATACCCTCCTTCCATCCTTATCCTTTCCCTCCAAGGGTCTGTGCGCCCCTTTAGATTAGGATTAGTTTAGGTTGCATATAGTGTTCAACCTAGGTCTTAGTTTAGCCTTAGGTTATTAGGGCTTAGGTCTATTTTCCCCCTTTTTTTTGTAATTTAAAAATCCACTTAGGATAGTAGTTTAGGATGCATGTTAGGACTTAGGATTAGTTTAGGGTTTTAATTCCTACTAACCACTAACACCAAACAACTTCCATCCAGCCTTCCAACTGACATTCACGTTAATGCAGAGCAGGACGTTCCGTCCTTTGGATCACGTGTCAAGGCCACCCATGTCCAGGCATTTCTTGCCTCACGAGGTCCCAAGTTCGACAGTACAGGGTTCAAAAATCGAACCCCTGTCGTTGGCATTTACGTGCCAGCTGCTCATTCCTGCAATCAGGCGCTGCACGTTCATATCAACCTCTGGTTCGGTTCAAGAGTAAATCGACACAGAAATCACAAGAAGCCCTCAGCACACTTTGGATCAATGAAATTGATTCAAGGTGTGTTGTCAATCAGCAACGAGAGTTTAGCAAGTATACGACAATTTTTCGTCACATCAGCAAACACGCAAGTACAATAACTGCTGTCCTAACAATAAATCACAGCATGCAAGAATCCAAGTTAGCAACACATTCCTTTAAGATCAGAGTTTATCTTAACATGTTTGCTTTCATTCCAATGATTATAACAAAGCATGAAAAACTTTCAAAGCAAGATAACATACAAAATCGGAGCGTTACATTACATTACGCCGCTTATGGTCTATGTGTATTTCACCTCACAATTTTTCTTGCATGAAGCCCTCACTCTTCATCACTGACTTTAGGAAAATCATGGCTTAATTACATTGGGGGCACCCTAGTTCCTGATCATATAGATATCTCGTTTCTCAAGCCTTTTTATTCATGTGTTCATTTGAAATAGTTCCTTTCTTGGCTCTACACAAAATCTCACTCGCTTATATGCACATGTGTGTACATTACCGACCTTTGCTTTGATGAGGAATATGCCTTAGGTATGTATAACTTACACTTGTAATGGCTCATTATGTGATCAACCGAGACACCGTTGCTTACCACGTCTCCGATGCTTGTTCATTTGGCTTTGACCATGACAACGATGACCTCCTAGATGACATTACATGATTGAATTCTTCATCTTACAAACTTGGGGGAATTACATCTATATCACCCCCTAGCTTTGACTCATGTCTTATACTCACCTTACTCATACATCTTGATACACATCTACATTTTCATTACCCGACAATGCACTATTGTGCTTTGGTTTACACTTGATTGTTGAGGGCATCCTCTACACATGAACCTCACAAACTGCACAATATACACTACACATTACACACCTTCACACATATTACATACATAAATCCTTCATCCTACATCCTACATCCTACATCCTACATCCTACATCCTACATCCTACATCCTACTCTTACATCTAATGTCTTACTATGCATCTACATCCATGCATATTGCATTACATACTATACCTCCTACATTACACACATTACACTTGGTGATTTCTCATCACCATCTAGTACACATATCACACATTTTCACTCATCTATTTATATGCGCTACATTCGAAGCACCTGATGACGCACTCTAGTATCACGGTCCATATTGGATTGTTGAGGGTATACATCACAAATGGACCTCATCACACTCCCATGTTCATCATGTAATCTTTTTATCATGCGACATTCCTACATTAGTGATATATGCTATATGATACATCATCACTTCTTCTAGAATCCTTTAGTCATATACGCTTTAGGGTAAATCATCACAAATTCTCACACCCCATCTCTCAGTCACATATTATCATTACACATTCATCACATCATGTTACACACAACATATAATTCGACCATTTCCCAATGAAAAACTCTCATTTACGGTTCATTCTTGACTACTGAGGGGGCATAAACAAAAAAACCTCATTACATAAATTTCCATCTACTCTGGGGCACACTACTCCTATCATTCATACTACATTCCATTCCATCCATCCACACAATACCGCATATCTTGGTTGCATTTACTCTTGTTTACATTTACTCGTATATGTTCAAGTTGTTACACATGCTAGATAGATATCTTGTATGTCATTATATTCATCATACATACATGTGCATTCACTTGATTTTTTAGGTGTGATCACATATTATATAGGGCCATTACACATAACATGGATGCTTGGCACATTACCTATTACCAGTCCCACAACGGCTCTTGGGGGCATCCACTTTCACATACTACATGCACTATTTTTTCATTTTATACTTAGCACACTACTTTATCATATTATCCACATTTTGACATACTTTTTATCTTTCTAACATGCTAACGGGTGTTTCATATGCAACATTTGTTTTGCAGGGCTACTTGTTTCCATGATTATTTGTTATATTACTTGTATTTTCTTGTCATTATATGCCATTGTTTGTAGGATTTTCCCTTTGTCTCATGTGCAAACACGTATGCTTTTAGCTTCGTCGGCCTTGATTGTCTTGCGACATCGTGAATGGTGTCCCATGTTTGCAACCCACTTTTCATGGTCTATGTTGTCTTCTTGCATTTTTACTTGTATCCTAGCTTATACATTGTTTGCATATCTTACACTTGTTTTCTACATGCATGCTTGCTCATACTAACACTTGTTTCCTAGCCACTTGTTTACATGTTCCTTGGTTTCTACCAAACACATCCCCTTCCCCTATAGGGCACAATTTCAATGGTCGGTCCTCTTTTGGGCTGCATACTCCTACAACGACATCACATGTGCCCCCAAAGAGGGGGCATCATTTGGGTGAATAAGTCACCTCATATAGTGGTTTACACACAGTATACAACACAACACAATACCAATATAATACAGTTCAAGGCTCAGAATCAGACTTGGATCATTAGTATAGCGATGCCTTTACTAGAGTGCCTATAACTAGGGTCGGTTACACATTGATTGGGTTCAACGCAGTTTATAAAATTCATACACAATGACTTTTACAGGTAGGTTGTCCTTAGCACATGCATTGGTACACATCATCTGTAGTGGTGTTTTATTCCAGGGAGTAGTTAAATGTTAGAGGATAACACCAGACCTTCCTCTCTACACTACTTTTTCCATGGCATCTTATCACGCAAAAAACTGATAAGAAAGAGATCTCTACAGCTTTTAGGAAGTGGTTAAAGGTTGGAGGATAAATTAGAATTTCTTCCCCATACTTCTTCAACTAGTGGCGCGAGATCACCCAAAAACTTGCACTTCATCAATAGGATCCTTTCTACACTCTTTTCTCATCACATATTAGGTGCACATGTTCCTTTTTCACATTTTTCAGCAATTTATTTTACATACATGCTTTTTACACACATACATGCGTCTTTAAACACACTTTTATCATATACATGTGTATTTGACTACTTGATCATCTTATCTTTTACAGGTCCATCCGTATGGGAGGAAAATAGTCAACAACATCACACAAATTGACATCAATAATAGGTACATCACACACATTGAAATTTACACACGCATTTCCGCCTAGGTTCATTTTCATCACCTTTTTACATTTTGGCATATTTAGTCTCCACACTCCATATTTTTATCACTCCACGCTTTGTCTAGTCCCTTGGCACACTTTCTACATCAATCTACATGGATATCAGGTATGCATATCTATCTAATTTATGTTACCAAGCATTCTTCTCACCAACATAAAGTGGAGGTAAATATAGACACGAAATCACACACTTTGAGTCATTATCTAGTCTCGACCACATACTACTATTTGTATGATTCCTAAGTAAGAAAAGTACTAATTAACGTATGTCTTTGGCCATGTTTTGTTACTTTCTATTGTTATATTCAGTCTTGCACCTTTATTGACCTATTATTTCTTTTCATACGTCAATTTTACCCTTTTGGGACTCGAGCGCCCAACCAAGATGCCAGTACCAGCTGCCCTCATCCTCTCTAGGTGCCCCAATCCTCTTTGTACTTTGGTCACACTTTTAGGGTCGTTTATAGCCGTTTGAGCATCTTATATTTTTGGTAGTTTGAATTTTCGAGGTTAATTACTAAATTCAAGAAAGGGAATCATATAAATATAAAATTATATGATCATAATAAGAGACCAAGCACTAAGCATCTAGTATCATCCATAAGGCTACATCAATCAAAGGCATCTATAGCTCCATTTGCATCTATCTAGCTCCATCACAAGGGACACAAGGATAGTTCATCTGCATCACACTTCATATGAGGGGATTCTATTATTTCCATGTACACATTATTTACATTCTACATCTAGTTACTTGCTCGCTACTCACAAAGTGCAACTAGCACAAGAGCAACCTAGGGCACAATTCCACACACACATACCTAGAACTACATTGGATTTGAGATGCAAGCTGCAATGCTAAATGATAAGTCTATCAATTTGGAAGGTGAGGATAGTCGACCCCTTCATATGCATCTTTATTTTTTTATGGATTTGATGCTTGGCTTGGGGTTTTGTAGGTGATTTATCCATTGTATGTTTACAGTGACATATAATGAAGTCCAAAAACATACACATGACAAGAAGTGAAGGATTTCAGACACCTAGTGACCATATCATAACCAAGTTCTGACCATTTTTGCAGACTAGGGAACCTAGAACTCGATCGGGTGCCCACTTGGTGCCCCTATCCCTCTCCACCTACCCCAATCTAGTCAAATATCCCGGATCTACAATTTTCGATCTTTTGTATGACAAGTTTCTATCTCTGTTTAGCTTGGTCTCCATTGCAAAACAACCCAACAACCTCTATGAATCAGTTAAGGCTCTTCTAACCCTCTTTGCACATTAGGGTTTTGTATTTTCTAGTATAGTTTACTTGGGTATTATTTCATTATTAATTTATTTACTACAAAATTACATTAGATTAGGACAATGCATTTACATTTTAGCATAATCATCTAAGCATACCCTATCATATCACTTCACGATGACACACTATTGCTTTAGTGTTCATTCTTGATTCTTTGAGGGTCTTATGTAAATGAACCTTATCATCTAAACACTGGGGGGCATCGATATTCTACTCCCCTTCCTTATCATAAAAACATACACTTAATTACATTTTTTCACATACTCGATTCATTTTATACTTTACCATTCATCATAACTCTATTCCTACATATAATACACTTTTTCATCATCACATGGCACAATCACATTATATACACTATCTATTATCACATACACTATCACATCATGATAACATTAATCATCATTATCCATTAGTCAACATCAACAAATACACGATGCAAATCAAATCACCAAATATGAACAATGCTCCAAACATCACACATCAAATAAAAACAATAATCAACACATCATACGCATACCAATCATCACATCGCATATCAATAAACATCAAATACAACGAACATATGCCAATAGTCCATATATATAAATCGTTCAAAATCATAGTTACAAAAATGTCAATGTTGGATGGCAAGCCCCCATACATCGCTACATCACTACATATCATATCTCATCATCACTATCACTATCCACAATTGTGGGATCTGTTGACCTAAAACCCCAACGGACTTGTGAGGTTTAGGCATGGATCGATCAAGGTTAAGGATGTACATGGGAAATACACCACCACTATGCTAAGGATAGAAAAGTAAATAACAACATGCAAGATAATTTAATCCTGAAACTTCAATATTTATTCATATATCAAAATGCATTACATCAATACATATACATTTCTTTCATTCTAATCTCTCTTCTATCTTTCTTACAATATCTCAAAATGGCACTCTCACATAAGTCTTCATGAGGCACACTTTACATAATACATTGATTACAATAAATATACAAAATACAATCTATTTCAAAGGTCACTTCCTTGACTTGTGCCTTTGTCACCTTCCGACACAATCTAATGTGATTTATCTTCAATCCGTAACATTCTGCCACTTTCGCGACTTCTTCTAGTCCTCCAAAATTTATGCTCTTTAGATTCTTTCCTTTATGCATGAATTTTCTTCATTCTACTACTTTGCTCCTTTACCCGTGGCTTTCCTAGTTCTTCACGTCTATATTTAGTACATCACGGCTATTTTCTTTACTTTGCACCTATTCTATCCCTTCGCGGCCATCTCTATCATTTCACGGCTTTATGTCTAAAATCCTGCCAACATTATCCCCCTCTTAAACTTTGTCTCGTCCTCGAGACAACAATTGGTGATGAATTTTACGCCTCCCTTCAAAAATTTCTTTAATTTTTTTGCATCAAATGGGCATTAACCACTAGGACTTAGGCGTCTAGCATAGGGAAGGGTTCCCTTGCTTGAATCGATCGATTGTATTTATGGAACACTAAGGTATAAAAGCATCAACCTCCCCAAGAACTTAGATGTCTAGCATAGGGAAGGGTTCCCTTGCTCGACTCGACCCGAAAGGGTTTTATGGGACACCTCAACCTTTTATCTTCTAAGGTGTACTCTGCGGTATGTACTTTGAAATTTGGGGAATGATATTATTTTCATAGTTTAACCATGAAGTTAAATGAGTATTCACCTGATTAATCCATTCCTGTTGTGTATTCTCTTGAATCAATGACACCAATTCGGATGGAGTGGGATGTGCTTGTAGTTTCTTCCATCGATCTTGGGCAAGTGTAGTTTCTTCTTTGCATACGCTTAAGGATTTATCCAGTGTAGTGCTACAAGCGTGTAAGTCATATATCTTATCTTTTCACTCCCTCTATTGATTTTGATATTTCTCTATAAGTTCTGCTAGTTTTCTCCTTTTTGAGCCATCCTTATCGTTTCCAATGTCATATGTTGTGGAAATCTTATGTATTTCATGTTCAATATTTTCCATTTTCTGCTTGTCTTCTACAGTCATGCTTGGCCATCCAACAATGTATGTGTAGTATACTGCGACATTATTCAGTTCTGTCTTGATCTTCTTCACTCTGTTTGAAATTTTGTTCTTTTTCTCGGTTCTTAGTTATGTGAGGTTCCTTGACGTATTTTTGGTGTTCTCTTATGATAACTTTGAAAATTGTTTCTTTTTTCGCCTCCAAGTTTATACGGTGTTATTTAAAGATTGATCCCACCCGTATTCCGTAGATGGTTCAACTGACGGTGAAGTATCAACTGGATATGTGGCTTATTTTTTTGAATGCTTTGGTGAGCACCTTTTGTATTACCTCCTCTGTTTCTACACACCTTTGCATTCAGTCTTGAATAACACTCTGATCTAACACCTGACTGCAACTAGTTTTTTGTAGAGGAGTTAGTTTATGTAAATGGACCTTAAATCTTTATGTGGTTTTCTCAACAACTCCCTGTTGCAATTGAAAATTTTGTTCTTATTTCCTCTTCTGTAGAGCCTACTTGATTCTAGCTATGAGTCTCTTTGTGCTTATGTGATCAATAGGATAGAAGATGATAGTTGTAATGATTTATTCTACCTTATCATTTTTCCTTCTCTTTTTCTTCTTGTTTTTGCCATTCTTTCTTTTCTTTTGCTTTCTTTTCTTCCTCTTCCTTATCTTATGCCGCTTTTCGTCGCTGCCTTCTTCTTTCTTCTTCTACTTGTTTTTTCTTAAATTCTTCCTCTTTCTTCTTATTTTGTGCCTCTTATTTCTTTTTCTTTTCTAATTATTATTTATTTTTTTTCTCTTCTTCTTCTTATTTATTTTTCTTTTCTTCTTGTTCTTTCTTTTTTCTCTTCTTCTTATTATTTCTTTTTCTTTTCTTCTTGTTCTTTCTTCTTTTCCTCTTCTTCTTATTTTCTTCTTGTTCTTTCTTCTTTTTCTCTGCTAACTCAATTTTCAGTTTTCTCTCTTCTTCTACCTTTCTCTCCTTCTCCACTTTCTGCTTACTAATGTCTTCTTCCTTTTGTTTCTTATCCAACTCTTCTTGTTCTTTTTCTTGTGTTTGCTTCTTGTTTTTGGTCTTCTGATTCATTTCCCTTTTTTGTTCTTCTCTCTCCTTCTTTTGTTTGAAATAGGTGAATTAGCTCATTTGCTTCCTTTATGCACTATAATATGCTCTTGGTGTGGAGTTTATTTTGTTTAAGAGTGGTTTGTTCTTGTTGAAGTGCAACCAAGTGGTGTGTTTTCTCTATCTCTATTTGGTCTTGTATTTCTTCTGCCAATGATGGTGTAAGCAAGTGACTTATATCTTCGAGTATGAATGCATGCTTCTCTAGATAGTACACTATGGATTTTGCAATAGCCATCTATTCCCCAATGTACTTGTGGTATATTCTTGGGAAAGTTGTGAAATTCCACCAACAATTAGACATTTCTGATAGTAGTTATAGGATTGCTGACTAAGCCATGTTTCTTCTATCGGTTCTACATATTTTGAAATTGATGGTGCTAAAGGGTCATGCGGATGTGGAGGTGATGGAGTGTAAGATTTTTCTTCCTCTGAGTCATAAGTGACTTCTATTTCTTTAGATTATGTTTCTTCTTTGCCTTGGTTGGCCCACGACTTCTTTCATCTTAGCATTTTTCTGCTAGAGCTTTTTGTCTTTTTGTGATGGGTTTTGTGATGCTAGGGGATTTCTTCCATTTGTATGTCTTGGGAAGGGATTTTCTTGATTCTTCCTTGTCCACTTGTGTGGAGAATTTCTGTCAATATTCTTCAAATGTCTCTTTAATTACCTCATCAAAATTAGGCAACTTGGCTTTGGTAGAATCAATAGGTAGATTTCAAATTGCTTCTACAGATGTAGCCACTAGTTCATTTGATGCCTCATAAGGTAATGGAGGTATGTGTTGTGTGCATGGAACTGTATGCCAAATGAATGTATAGTCAATTTTGGCAATAAAATACACCTCCTTTTTGTATTTTGCAACAACTTGCTCGATATCCTAGATTTGTCTCCAATGATTTGTTTAACCCTTTTTATCTAGCCTAACAATGATGTGATCTGAGTTACTGCATCCAGAGTAGCCATATGTTCCCAAATTTGTTCCATGATAGATTTATCTTCCTATCACTCTATTGTGTTTGTTGTATGAGGTAGGGTTTTTGTGAAGTACATAGCCAAACATATCAACAATGAATCAGTAGCAAAAAGTATGCTTCCCCTCTTTTATCCTCCTAGTATTTTCATGGAATTCTATTGTTAATAGTTCCACAAGATTATACTCTGAATGAAATTGAACCATATCTAGGGAAATATGTGTGTTAATCCTATGGGCACCATATTCTCGTATTTGTGTGATATATTTTTAGACATATGGCTTTAGTTGCATACCTTAATGTGTGATTGGAAATATCTGATATTCGTACTCCCCATTTTGATTTTGTGACACCCATTACTCGAGTTGTATCTTTCAACGCCATCTTCTTTTTGGTAATTACAGAACACCCTTTATCCCATAAGCTAGTAACCCTAGATATCACCTCTGTATTAATCTGATATGGTTCATCTAAGTACAACATCTGATTGTGGAGCCTGCTCAATAGAACTCAAAGTATAGAATATTCCCAAGGAAAGTAGGGTATTCGACTCCAAACATCGATTTTTAATTCCTTGATAACTTCAGCATTCTTCTTATATACCAGTGCCTTTGTATTTGGATCTTCTTCTAACAAAGCAATGCTCTCTCTACCTCGAGTGTTGTGTGATCATATTCCAGAATTTGTGAGTGTATGTATTTCTGTAGATCTCTCGCATGTGTAACTTTGAATGGAATGTGTGAGAAGGCACCGTACGCCGTAAAAGTGACAAGCGAGCATGGTAATCTACAGGTAACTCTTCCGTGTACCCGACCTCCCGAGGTCATGCCGAGACAGCCGGTGGGGGTAGAATATGCGTGGGATGCAAATGAACTAGCTAGGCAATCTAATGTCTTCGACACGCACTAATGGAATTTACGAATCTAAGGCAAAGAAGGCCCTTCTAACTTGGACTGGTGTGATAGATCGATCGGCAAGGATGACTACTCGAAGGCTCCAATTAATATAGAGCTCTAGTGTGATTCGATCTATGGGTTGTGGAATACATGGGAAATGACTTGGGATAGTTTCGTGTATGTCTCCAGATAAGGTCATATGGTGGATGGTGGAATACAATTGACTCTACGGACGATTCTCTGGCCTAGTCCAAAATTCTCTAGCTTTGTTAGCCGTTATATCTAGTAAGGACAATTGTTCGATGATGATGGGTGGAATTGGAGTGGATTGGAATACTAGTGTGCGTAGGCGAGTGTTTATATCTGATTGACTTATGGACTCGTTAGGCTGCGGGATTTGTGGATCACAACCGTAGACTCTAGGTTGTTGCGGTCCTGTTATGGTCATGTACAAAATCAAGTCCTAATCCCTAGTATCCAGTAATCATATGCTTTCTCAGCTTCTATGTTTAGGACCAATAACTGCGTGATCTTCTCAGAATATCTCACAGGTGTTCGTGCAACCTAGATCCTTAAACTAGTATCTATGTTTGTGAGAGTGTCTCCTGACCTGGCTGTGGGACCAAAGGATCACAACCAAAGGTTTTTTCTCTTTCGAACCCTTCTACAGTCATGTGAATGTTTTGCCTAGGGCAGTCTGTAGTTCGGTTGATTTGACAAAAAGTGTGTGCTTGGTCGTCTTCTATATTTAACCCTCTCAACCGAGAGCCGATCATCGTAATCTGTTGTTGTTGGAAGACTTGTATTCTAAGGTTTTGATCTATGTCAACTATTGCTGTGACGAGGTTGGGCTGAGGCACGATTGGTTCAAACACGTATTCCCTAGGCTCCCTAGGTCCCGTGATTGTCATATAAAACAAAATATAAATCTAACTGCAACAAAACAAATTTTAACCATCTAAAACATATATAACTTCTACTTTTGTTTTTAACTTTCTAAGAAGAAAAGCAGCTATTTAAATGTATCTAGAAATAACAACTAAATAATAATTTAAAACAAACAAAATAACCGAGTGTAGTTATTTGTCTGTGTAATTTGTAGATTTATTCTAAACAAATAAAATAGCTTATCTAATCTATCTACAAGATTCTCAATCCTACCTCAGAAGTGAGGAGTGAATCATAGTTTCTCATAAACTATCAACCCTCATAGCTTCCCTGACAATATCGAGAATACAATTTACTGAAATGAAGCAATTATCTATTCTATTTGATATGATTCTAACTAGAACTTTGAAAGCTAGAACCTGGATTCCCAGTAATGTGGCGAATCCAATGGTGTGTGCGATCTTGTCCCCAAGTATGATCTCCTGTTCTTTTGTATTCTCATGGATCCGTAAAAGCGTGTAATGCTAAGCATCAACGGAAGTAGATATTGGGACAAGGATAGCTTAGAATGCAGACTGAATATAATGCGAGTAGGAGAGGGATAGCGCAAGAGTACAGAGCTTGGCTTATGCAATTCCTAGCGGGATTTTACTGCGAGTCATGCAACATAAAGCGTCCAGAACCTAAAACTATCCTGTTTGAAGAGCAAAACCTGCAACTTTAATGGCTTCCTAAGCTATTCTACTCCAATGGATTGGATAAAACAACAACACCATTTGCACAAGCTGGATATGTGGCTTACCAACAGTTGAACAATGCTAACTAGACATATAATGAACTAAACCAAGTACTCTAAGCAAAATGAAAGCTAAGTCTATTGCAAAGAGAAATTCAGAGACAAACTTGTGGCCATTTGCTTGAGCACATACAATCTATTTATAGGAATTGCATTCACCCAAAGATCAAAACCAAACTGAACTCTCAAACAATAAACAAAGGCAAAACACTATTCCAGGGGACCAAAAACATAAATGCAAGCCCAAGTCGGCAAGGAAAAGCTGGTGAAACGTTGATCTTTACGTGAGTCACGTCAAAATGCTTTCTGGAAAACACGTAAAGGACCGCCGCTCTGAGTAGGGTGGCGGAGCAGCCCGCCGCCCGATTAGGCGGCGGCGGTCACGAGACCGCCGCCTCCCAGCGGTGGTTTGCCATCAAGAGAAAAAGGCCAAGAAAAGAGAGGAAAAAGGAAAAACAAAGGACGCGGGGGCTAAGCGGGGCATGCGGGATGTTAACACACACTTCGAGAGATTTTCCGGATCCCGAACACCTTACGAGGAGACCTGTATCATCATTGGGGCACTTGTTACACTGTTCCGGCAGTACAATACCTTACAATTTTGGGTACGTACATATTGCCCCCTCGGAGAAGCGTTTTAGCCATGAAGAGGTGTAAAACGGTGGGTCCGAGTATGGCAGTCCCGAAATGGGAAGTTAGAAGTTATACCTAACATGTCCGTGTGTTGAAATGACGCCATCCAAAATTCCCGCTACCTGCAAAATGAAAAGAGAACTCAAGTGCAGATAGATACAATAGTTTGAAAGATAAACGCTAAGAATAACAGGGAATGAGAATGTACCATTTGTGCGGGGATAGGAACTTACCTCCATCAGTGCTCCAAACCTGTGAAAAAGTCATTTTGAAACGAAACATGGTGCTATATATATGAAAGTGGGCCCATTTTCCTATTCATTTGCGCGAGTTGATTTGTTTGATTTTGAGCTCTGGGACCCACGGTGACGGTTTCTTGCGTGAGTAGAGTCGAAATGTTCGCAGCGAGATTGTGATCATGCCTCCACGTGCGAACACCAACCTCAAGCGATCACAAAGTTAGTTTTCTTCAGTTTATTGTTTTTCCCCCTTAATTTTGAAATGCTAAATACTCAGAATGGGGGTCATTTTTGAAAATGCTAGGTTCAAAAGGTCCACTAGGGGGCGCCACGGGTAGGCTTTATTTTTAGTTAAAAGGTCTTTTCTGGCACTTTTTAGGCCTTTTTAGGTTAAAAGCCCGCGTGGGTTTTCGGACCACGACCGCCGCCCTAGCCAGGGCGGTGGTTACATAACCGCCACCCTGTTCAGGGCGGTGGTTACATGACCGCCGCCTTTAAGGCGGCGGTTACAAAACCACCTCCCTGCTCAGGGCGGCGGTTTTGCACAGAATGCAAAAAGAACTTGTTTTTGAGATTGTGTTTATATTTTTAGCATTTCTACGTGTTTTTATGACTTTCTCAGCATTGCCTGGATGCTAACTTAGTTTGTTTTGTGTGTTTTTGGGTGTATGCAGGTGAGAGAGGAGTACATCCGATGGAGCAGAGAGAGAGAGAGTGTGATTGGCTCTCAGGGGTATTAGATGCCCTCTCACAGGACGAGGAGGAAACACTTTAGAGGGCTGGTATATCATGCATATCGCGCGTGCCCCATGTTGCACCATCTAGTCACATCCTTTGTGACCTATTTCTCTTTGGGATGCAGATCGAACACCTTCCGATGCTGTGGGTCCGTGGTGAGTGGACCATTACATTGGAGGACGCTCTACCGCATTCTCGGGGTCCCGATCATGGGAAGCGACTCACTTTGGAGACAACAGCTCACGGGCACAGATTGCCCAAAGTGGGTGACTTTATATATGAGAGATGTAGCCATCTCCACGGGGTCGAAGAAGGGGGTGAGAGTTCGATCCATTCCTTCTTTGCCCATCCCCATATTTTCAAAGCCATCATGGGGATCCTTGCCTCGAGATTGATCGGGGACAAGGGAGGGGATTATACCTTGGGCCCCATTATTACACATGATAGAGGGCCACGGCCGGATATACGCTTGGGGAGAAAATATTCTTGGGACCACCTACCATGATCTATATGGGGTGGTGTGTTTATAGGGGTAGTGGTTGAGCCACCCGACTCTAGTCATGAGTTGGGTTTATGAGCACTTCATCCCTTATGGCAGGGGTGTGGAGGTAGCAGATCCTGGAGCTGTTAGGGCAGCGAGATGGTCAGACATGTCGGTGCTTAGAGCACCTCATCAGCCAGTTGCCTCTCTGACTACCACCGATATGGAGGCGACACCATACCAGACCATGGCCGGTATATGGGGTGAGGAGGCCCTTACCTTGATTTCCTGCTCCACCACAGGGCAGCTTATCGATCGAGTGGGATGAGTGGAGGTGCACCCCTTTGGCCGAGTTCCTCAGCAGTTTGGTCTTCCATACACGGGTATGCTTCCCCCAGTGGCACCGGGTTTAGATCGCCGCGAGGCGCAGGGGGCCAGAGGCCGAGGTTGGATAGTGATTACTCCTGGCATTCCTATTGCAGCCAGGAGGATAGTTTGTGCTAGAGGGAGAGCCGGTGCACCTCGGGCACCTTTGCTTCAGATTGCTACGGGTCCTGCTCATAGCAGTGATGACCCTATTGATATTGACTCTGAGTCCGAGGAGTTTACAGAGGGAGGGACAGAGGAGGAGACCGAGGATAGCGATCCTGAGTGGCATGACACTTAGGATATTATGCGCAGTAGAGAGGGTTGAGCAGAGCAGAGAAGGACACTCTAGTTTCAGAGGAACCACTCTCTTAGGGCCATGGTGGAGAGGATGAGTCAGTTGTGGGGTGACATGTTGCCCCTGCCACAGAGCAGCCCTCGGTCGGCCGCAGCCTCCGTGGCAGTGCCGGCCCAACGACCCATCTGGAGGCCTGGGGATCCGAGTAAGTTACCCTTTCTCCCTTTTAATGTTTATTTGTAGGCTCTCCTTAGTTGTTATTTTTGTATCTTTTAGTTTCTTGCTTAGTTTCTAATTCATTTTCTCCTTTGTTTGCAGAGACTGTTGATGAGTGGTGGGATTTGATCCGTAGGGTATGTACCGATTCCCTGATGATCCCCATGGATAGGACCCACGCAGAGCTATCTGTGGACGCTGGGGAGCCTTCAGCAGCCGGTAGGCATACCGACGTTTTTGCTCCAGTCTGGCATGTGGCCAGGATGGTGTCGACCCTTCGCACCGAGCTAGCGGGCTATAGGACGGCTGAGCGTCTTATGAGGAGCCGTTCTCGTGGTGAGACCGCGGCTGCTCCTAGGGATCCTGAGCCCTCCGTACATTCAGAGCACCGGCGTAGCTGGAGTCCTAGGCGTGGGCGTGCACCTTCGGAGGGGTCGCGTAGGGATTGAGAGGCCACTTGGCTCTCATGTATTTTGTATTATATATTTCTTTGTATATCATGGGCTCTTTGAGCGTTTTGACCATGCTTAGTGCATGATGGCATTGTATATAAATGTTGATCATTTATATGTATGCATTCGTTTTGGATCAAAATCTTGGCACTCATGGTTTCCTTTCTATTTCCAGTTTCTTTGTGTATACTATGATGTATGTTTATATGCTTTTTAGAATGTATGCAATGGAGAACAAATGATGCAAATGTTTGTTTCCTTTTTGTATTTCATGATGCTGATATATGTAGATGTAGATACAATGTGATTTTGAATCTTAGTTTCCGTAAGCAATTTTTGATATCTCATGTTTGTTTTGCAAAGTGATGAATATAACCAGTATGATGAACAGATAAACTTGCCCCACTCCTAACTCCACGCAACTAGTAAGATGTAAGGGCTCTTCACCGAGAGCTAGAAAGGGCACAAGTTATGAGGTGTAGCTGAAATGATAGTGATGAAAGACAGACAAGGCTTTGGTGGAACCAAATAGGAAACTACAAGCTTACTCCACCCGAGTGACTTCATAGTTTAGAATGTAACTTACTTGCGGTTTATCAAGACTTAGATCCATAGATGGCCACATAGTAGAGAAAAATCTGGGTTTTTAGGATTTTAATTCTTGGAATTTTGAACATCTGATTCATTCGTTTTTGACTCAAAGTTTGAATTGTTTGTTTATGACTTTTAACGTTTGCTTTGTCAAGAGGACCCCCTATACTTTGGCCCATGCTACTAGTAAGAAGCGTGGGTTTATCACCGTGGGAAAGGTATAGGCGAGTAAGGGAATTTCCATCCTTTCCCAACCCTACGTCACTAGTAAGAGATGCAAGCTCATCACCGAAGGTTGGTGGGGCAAGGAAATGTGTAAAAATAAAATTTTCTGTTTAATCACTTGTTGACTTGTTTTCTTGAGTAAAATGTCAGTATGTGCTTATTTCCAAAGAGATATACATATGGGATAGATGTGACACCCTGAAGCTTCTAGAACAAACCATAGGTAAGGCACCTATCCTAAGAAGAAATCAAAGTGAGAATAAACTTACAGATCTTGGTATGGTTACCGTTAAGACTTCGTCATGTCTGACTTTATTTGATAAAATGATTCTGAGATGATTTGATGATATCATGAAAATGGAGAGGTATGATTAGAAAGTTTATGCCAACAACATCATGAGTTTGTAATGAATTACTTTGAGGATAGATTCCTTGATCACCATTTATGTAAGAAACAAGTGGAAAAAATGATCTTAATCTATACGAAGATGTAATGTAGATAATTATACAAGTAGTGCTAGTTGCTTATGCGTAGAACCACTTGAGGTGCAGGGAATTGACTGTTTCGCCAAATTCCTCACCTTCTAGTGTACATAAGAGGTAAGCACCATTTCCGTAGTCTTTCATGACTCGGTACGGGCCCAACCATTTGGGCCGGAATTTCCTTCCTTCGCCGGTCTTCTTGTCGATCCGGCTGTCTAGCCTTAGAACTAGATCACCTTCGTATATGTCGCGTTCATAGACCTTCTTATTATACCGCGAAACATTCGGTCAAGATAATCTCTATGCCATTGTTCAAGCATCTAACCTAGTTTCATCTAGGCTTTCTAGTTGGGAAAGACGTGCTTCTTTATAAGTGTCTTCATCCGTAATCCTTGTAGTGAAATACGGAGACTGGGTATTTCGACCTCAAGTGGGAGAACTGCTTCTGCCCCAAATACTAGCGAGAAAGGAGTTGCTCCCGTTGGTGTTCTTATTGAGGTTCGGTGGGCCCACAAGGCCGGATATAACTTCAAATGCCAATCTCATTTGTTTTCTTTTACCATTTTAAGGAGAATGGCTTTCAGTGTCTTGTTTTTCGCTTCAGCCTGTCCGTTGGCTTGGGGGTAATACAAGGAAGCCGTATGATGGCTTATCTTAAATTTATTGCATAGTTCACAAACCTCTTCATTCTTAAAAGAAGTTCCATTATCAGAGATAATGATTTGTGGGATACCGTACCTGCAAATGATTTGGTTCAAAATGAACTTGGCGATTACAAAACTAGGTACAGTAGTAAGAGGCATAGCCTCTACCCATTTGGTAAAATATTCAGTGGCCGTGATTATAAAATTATGGCCATCCATGGATGAGGGAGAGAATTTCCCTATTAAGTCTAGACCCCATGTGGAAAAGGGCCATGGAGTAGCGATTGGTTGCAGAGCTTGTGCCGGCATATGAATCTCATGGGAGAATTCTTGGCACTTATGACACCTGCGTACAAACTCTATTGCGTCATGTTCTAGAGTGGGCCAGAAATAGCCCATTCGATGTATTTTTCGAGCGGTGGCATGGCCACTGAAGTGGCCTCCACATATTCCACTATGAGATTCATGGAGAATCTTCTTGGATTCTTCCGTGTCGACACATCTTAGGAGCATTCCATCGAATGCTTTTCGGTAGAGCACTTGCTCTATAATGACGTATTTAGCTACGATAATGCGTAACCGCCTTCTTTGTTGCGGTGTAACTCCTTCTGGGTACGTATGGTCCATGATATAATTAATGATATCCATGTACCAAAGGCACTCAGAGATAGAGGGTCGGGTTTTGATGTAGTATACGCACTCATCTGGAAAGTCTAAATCTACTAAATCACCTCCGTCTAATGGGTTGTCAGCTAACCAATCTGCATGATGATTTGTCCTTTAACCAACTTCTGATTTACAAATGTTAATTCGAATTCTCCCATTAAGGTTATAAAACGTCCAACCTTTTTAGACAAGGACCCTTGTGTGAGGAAAGTTCGTAAATGGTCCATTTTTACCATGACCCTTGTTTCTTGGTTTAGCATATAATGTCTTAGGTGTTTAGTAGCAAAGACTATGGCAAGGCATTCTCGTTCTGCCTATGTATAGCGTGTTTCATAGTCGAGCAGCGTTCGGCTGATGAAATAAATCACACGTTCCTTCTTGTCATCGTCCTCTTGGGCCAACATACAAGCTAACGAGACATTGGTAGCTCGTGAATATAAGATTAACGGGCGATCTAGCTTTGGTGGCATTAGCGTAGGTGGCGATAATAGGAAACACTTAACTGCTTCAAAGGCTTCATTACAGTCTTTGGTCCAATCAATGCTATAGTCTTTCTTGAGTAAATTGTTGATTGGATGAATGGCGAAGCTTAAGTCCGGGATAAATCTCCAGATTGCACCAGTTTTCTGAGAAATGATCTCGATTCCGCATTCATTCAAGGTGGGACCATTTCGAGGACAGCCCAAATTTTGTTTGGATCAACATCTATCCCTCGTGATGATATGATGTAACCTAGGAGTTTTCCTCCTGTTACACCAAAGACACATTTCTCTGGATTTAGTGTGACTCGTATTCTATTAGGCGTGAAAGAATGACGCGGAGTACTTCCGGATGGTCACAACGCTTCTTGGCCTTAGCCAATAAGTCATCTACGTAGGACTCCACGATTTTATGAATTAAATCGTGGAATATATATGTCATAGCTCAGCGTAGCAATAGGTTCCCCAAGGAGTTATAAACGTAGTTTTAGCTTGATCTTGCTCAGATATTTTGATTTGATTGTATCCCGAGAATCCATCCATGAGAGACAAAAGTTCAAATCCAGTTGTTGCATCAACAATGACATCTATGGATGGTAATGGGAAGTCGTCCTTAGGACATGCTTTGTTGATGTCTCGAAAATCTATGCAGATGCGTATCTTTCCATTCTTCTTGAGAACGGGAATGATGTTAGATACCCATTGGGAGTAGTCGACTAGCTTGATGAATCCTACCTGGAGGAGTTTTATTACCTCTTCCTTTACCATGAGAGCTACCTTGGGCTTCATGGGTCTTGATTTTTGTTTAATTGGCTTTGGATCTGATTTAGTGATGAGGTTGTGTACCACAATGTGGGGTGTGACTCCTGTCATCTCCTTATAATTAAATGCAAATGCCTTCTGATGTTCTTTGAGGATTTGAGTATGTATTTCTACTTCTTCTAGGGTTAACGAGGATCCTAGTTTCAATATTCTCAGTTCATTTTCTGTCCCGATGTTGACATCGATTGTTTCTTCGATCAAATAGGCATTACCTTCTTCGAACTCAGGTGGTGCTGGAGGTAAATCCAAATCATCCCCATTTTCTATTGCGTATATGCTAGGTTCCATTTGTGAGGGATGATCCATCACGGGATTTCCGAAGTAGGAAGACGAATGTGGAATTAAGGATAAATCTAGCATATGATAGGAGAGATGTAGTGCTGTATAGGCGTTTAAGTAATCCAAAGTAGCTGCATCACTATCAATACGGTTTAGGATGGTAGATTCACTTCCGCTTGAAAGGGGATTTGTCATTTTTTTTATCAATGGTTCATCACGAATGGACACCGTGAATTGGGTATCTTCTAACTCATTGCTTGGAGTAAAACATGATGCTGAAGTTGCTATTGAATCGGTGAGAAGATTTTTATCTCTCGGGATTGCTTCAATGGATATGAAGTTAAACGCCTTGCTTAAATCTAATATGGCTTCTTTGCAAAGCTACAAATGTTCACTTTGGTTTCGTATACTTGAAAACCTGGTTTGTCACTAATTGCGAGTCTCCTAAGACTCTGATGTTATCAATACCAATTCTTTTGGCTAAGGTGAGGCCAAGGAGGAGGGCTTCGTACTCAGCACCATTGTTTGTGCATTCAAAGTTTAGCTTAAAGGCAAATGGTAGGACTTTCTCTTCGGGTGAAGTAAGAATTATACCTGCCCCCACTCCATAACAACATTTAGCTCCATCGAAATGGAGAGTCCAATATTTAGCCGGGAGTATAGATGTTGGGATATCTCGCTATGTTAGCGCACTCAAATTCTACCATGCAAGTCCTCTCACTGGAAGGGAACCAACACCTAGGAATATCCTATGCCTACCGAATCAAATGGTAAAACATGGTGAATCTTGCTCTATTAACTCAACGATTTTGCAGTAGTCCCTAATGATACCGTTTCTATAGCCTTATCTTTGGGGGTTGGGGTTGTTTTGGATATGTTGATAGTTTCAAGATCCGTTGTAGGTACCAAATTTTCCTCTGGTTTTGGGTCAGTGGGTTTATTAAGTTGGTTTGTCGGAAGTTCAAATTCTGAGTGCACACCTGGTCTTTTCTTTAAATCAGCTAGGTGCAAATCGAAAGGTTTTGGATCACCTTTGGCTACAAATACCTTTCCTAAATGTAAGAATCTTACTTCTTGAAATAACGTAGAAGGGATTTTCTTCATTCAGTGTATCCATGGTCGGCTGAGTATCATATTATAATTAGTTTCCTGATCTATAATATAAAACTCAGTCAGGATTGTTTTGGGTCCTAAGGTGACCGGCAGTATTATAGTTCCTATCGAAGTGGCTTTAAGGCTATCATAGCCTCTCAATTTATTTCGAGTGGTGGAATAGTTTGTTTCCCCATATCCTAGTTTTTGGAGGAAAGAGAAAGGGACTATGTTAACTGCGGCCCCATCACAACCATCGCCCGTTTTACATAGTTATTATAAACCCATACTTGTAAGTGTAAGGTGGATCACCTCGGCGTGCGATCTCAAAGATTCGTGGGCATTTTACTTATTTGAATATGAATTCGACATCCTTGTCCGGCTGCCCGTGAGGGTGGATATCAAAATCTACGTGATTTACTTGTGTTTCGGAGGTGGAGTGATGTTAATTAGATGACCTAGACCTAATGCTTCTAAAAGAGCAGCTCTGAGTGGGAGAGTTCTTTAGTAAATCCAAAAATTAAATGTGCGAGAAGGTCTTTGTTAGGTCACTAATTAAATCATAGGCACCCATAGGTTTTTCTACTATTTGTTGACTCTTATCCATTTCTGGCAGATGACTTGGGCTCGGTTGAGAGAAATATTCTCGTGTTCTTGTTATAGCTTCGATAGGTAGTTCAGCGTCTAATTCTACCAAACTGACTATCTTGGGTCTCGGTTGACTTCCTAACTGTGGCGCAACTGATGGATTTAGTGAAGTCGAGGATTCATGATCATTGTTTCCCGTCATTGCACTTTTGTTTGTTCCAGTTGGATTCAGCCTGTTGCTATCATGATTTGGGAGTGGATCGTTAAAGATCTTGAGGGGAGCATTCTGAGGGGAAACTACCCCTGCGAGCGTATTTGGTGGTGGTGACACGGGATCTGCCAAAAACAAATCTGTGAAGAACTGTCTTTGTTCTTCTGGCAAACGTTGCATGAATTTATTGTAGTCACGCACGTTCTAGTATCATGACCCCAAATTTTGTGGAAACCACAATAAGAATTGGGATTGTAATTCCTGTTTTGTTGGTTTGGTGTATATTGTGGCCTAAAATTCTGATCAAACTGTTGCCTATTAGGATTAAAATTTTGCATTTGTTGTTTCTGGCTTTGGTTTTGATAACCAAATGAGTTTTGGCTTGGCCCTTGTATAGGATTTCACCGTTGTTGTTGTTGTTGTGGATGGTTAAAATCCACTGTATTGATTATTATCGGGTAAAGTTGTTGTTTCGTTGGTTGTTTGTTTGTGATGGAGTATTGACCATATTTACCTTCTTGGGCTGGTCGGTTACTCCATCCGTTGTTACACCATGATTTTTGTTAAGGATTTTAGGTCCTTGATTGATGTTCGTGGTAGTTGTAGTGTTCTGGCTGGAGGTGATTAACCTCCCGTTTGCTCCATATGTCTTATGACCACTATCTATCACTACTTGATCTATTGAAGAGTGCTCTCAAGTACTTCATCATAAGTTCTTAGCGGGAACTGGACTTCTTCCTTCACCTCTCTCCGAGAGAATAAAGGAATAAATCACATAGTTTCATCTCGATCCATGTTTGGAGCACTTGTCAAGAATAAAGAACTCGTACACCACCTTTGGATGAAATGGGCAATAGATTCGTTGTGTTCTTGTTTGATGTGCAAGAATTCCCGATTCTCTGTTCTCAATAGTTTGTTCATGTCGAACATCTTAATGAACTCGATACGAGTTACTTAAATGAATGGATGGAGGCTTGGTGTATTCTATAATACCATCGAGAGCAATGCCTTCCAAGGTTTTGGGGAATATTTAAGAACAACCCCATCCCAAGGGAGTAATTCACGTATGGCTGTAGCGTAAGCTTTGATATGTGCGTTTGGATCTCCTTCACCTTTGTACTTGGGTAAATTGGGAAGGGGTCTTGGAAGCATGACGCTTCGTATGGCAAAGTCTAAGGGCTCTTTCAGATATTCTGAATAAGTCCCTATCGCATAGGTTTCACCATTGATGGTGGTTGCTGAGGGAGTGATGGTGGGATGGGTTGTTGATATGGCGCAGCGTATGCATTGGCAGGGGCATAGGGAAGTCCCTGCATTTGAGCCAAAATTCCGGGAGAGGAGAACATATCTCCTTGTGGTGATTTGGAGTACATGTTTAAGTATGACGGGGTATTGTCTAGTAATGGATTGTTTGATACTAGACCGGGAGGAATAGTGTTAGAGATGATGGGCCTTGTTGGCGTTTGTTGCGGATACTGAGGAGGCATGCCTAACGTGCCTACTCCTGTGAGGAGATCTACTTGGCTAGGGTGGTATGGAGGATTGGAACTTCCTGCTTGCATGAACTGAGAATTTTGACTTGCTTGAGCAAGTTCTAACCCTCTCACTTTTTCTACTAACGTTGAAATGACTTCATTTGGTGAAGTCACGGTGCTTTGCCTTAACAAAGCATTTGTGGTATACCCTGGTGTTGTATAGGCATGTGATATCCTGCTATGAACTGATCACTATCTTGCCAAGTTTCTCCGAGAGTATTTCCTATATGTAGTGGCATAGAGGTATTTTCTTGAAAAGAGACCTTGGGTTGTATTTGTAAACCTCCTATAGATGGGTACATACCCCAAGAGCATTGTTCAATTCTAGGATAACGTATTGACTGTTCATTATCTAAGACCAGGTATGGGTCAGATTGTCTACTAATTTGTGGTCTAAGTAGCATCTGAGGAGATGAACTAGATTCTCCAGTAAACATCATATTGTTCGAGCCTGAAGGCTCTGTTTGTTGTGTTTGAGGGGGTTGATCTAACTCCTCAGTTTGAAAAGATGAATTATATCTGATTCTTGGGGTTTGTGTTGACAACTGATTAGTTGAATAGTTGTCACCCCATACTGAGAGTGAGGGTGATGATTGCCTATTCTGTTGGGCGTAGTATGCCTTAAGACCCAAGAGGGGTCTGCCATATGCATCGAATCCCGACATATTCGGGGGGTATATGAATACCCGTAGAATAATGGGAAGGAGCGAAGGTGATTGAGATAAGATGAAACTTCTCAAAGAGAAGGTGAAACAGTTGTTAGTTCACGTTGGGTTCACCAATTTTGTATGCCGGAAAAGTGACAAGCGAGCGTGGTAATCTACAAGTAACTCTTCCGCATGCACCGACCTCCCGAGGTCGTGCCGAGATAGCCGGTGGGGGTAGAATATGCATGGGATGCAAATGAACTAGTTAGGCAATCTAATGTCTTCGACACGCACTAATGGAATTTGTGAATCTAAGGCAAAGAAGGCCCTTCTAACTTGGACTGGTGTGATAGATCGATCGGAAAGGATGACTGCTCGAAGGCTCCAATCAATATCAAGCTCTGGTGTGATTCGATCTATGGGTTGTGGAATACGTGGGAAATGACCTGGGATAGTTTTGTGTATGTCTCCAGATAAGGTCATATGGTGGATGGTGGAATACAATTGACTCTACGGATGATTCTCTGGCCTAGTCCAAAATTCTCTAGCTTTGTTAGTCGTTATATCTAGTAAGGACAATTTTTCGATGATGATGGGTGGAATTGGAGTGGATTGGAATACTAGTGTGCGTGAGGCCGTTGTTTATATCTCGATTAACTTATGGACTCCTTAGGCCGCGGGATTTGTGGATCACAACCGTAGACTCTAGGTTGTTGCGGTCGTCGTGTTATGGTCATGTATGAAATCAAGTCCTAATCCCTAGTATCCAGTAATCATATGCCTTCTCAGCTTCTATGTTTAGGACCAATAACTATGCGATCTTCTCAGAATATCTCACAGCGTTCGTGCAACCTCGGATCCTTAAACTAGTATCTATGTCCTGTGAGAGTGTCTCCCGCACTGGCCGTGGGACCAAAGGATCACATTCAAAGGTTTGTTCTCTTTCGAACCCTTCTACAATCATGTGAATGTTTTGCTAGGGGCAAATCTGTAGTTCGGTTGATTTGACAAAAAGTGTGTGCTTGGTCGCTCTTCTATATTTAACCCTCTCAACCGAGAGCCGATCACCATGAATCTGTTGTTGTTGGAAGACTTGTATTCTAAGGTTTCGATCTATGTCAACTATTGCTGTGACGAGGTTGGGCTGAGGCACGATTGGTTCAAACACGTATTCCCTGGGCTCCCTAGGTCCCGTGATTGTCATATAAAACAAAATATAAATCTAACTGCAACAAAACAAATTTTAACCATCTAAAACATATATAACTTCTACTTTTGTTTTTAACTTTCTAAGAAGAAAAGTAGCTATTTAAACGTATCTAGAAATAACAACTAAATAATAATTTAAAACAAACAAAATAACCGAGTGTAGTTATTTGTCTGTGTAATTTGTAGATTTATTCTAAACAAATAAAATAGCTTATCTAATCTATCTACAAGATTCTCAATCCTACCTCAGAAGTGAGGAGTGAATCATAGTTTCTCAGAAACTATCAACCCTCACAGCTTCCCTGGCAATATCGAGAATATAATTTACTGAAATGAAGTAATTATCTACTCTATTTGATATGATTCTAACTAGAACTTTGAAAGCTAGAACCTGGATTCCGCAGAACAGTGGCGAATCTGATGGTGTGTGTGATCTTGTCCCCTCAGTATGATCTCCTCATTCTTTCGTATTCTCGTGGATCCAGAAAAGTGTGTAATGCTAGCATCAACAGAAGTAGATATTGGGACAAGGACAGCTCAGAATGCAGACTGAATATAATGCGAGTAGGAGAGGGATAGTGCAAGAGTATAGAGCTTGGCTTATGCAATTCCTAGCGGGATTTACTGCGAGTCATGCAACATAAAGCATCTAGAACCTGAAACTATCCTATTTGAAGAGCAAAACCTGCAACTTTAATGGCTTCCTAAGCTATTCTACTCCAATGGATTGGATAAAACAACAACACCGTTTGCACAAGCTGGATATGTGGCTTACCAACAGTTGAACAATGCTAACTAAGCATATAATGAACCAAACCAAGTGCTCTAAGTAAAATGAAAGATAATTCTATTGCAAAGAGAAATTCAGAGACAAACTTCAGTGGCCATTTCCTTGAGCACAAACAATCTATTTATAGAATTACATTCACCCAAATATCAAAACCAAACCGAACTCTCAAATAATAAACAAAGGCAAAACAATATTCCAGGGAACAAAAACATAAATTCAAGCCCAAGTCGGCAAGGAAAAGTGGTGAAACGTTGATCTTTACGTGAGTTGCGCCAAAATGCTTTTCGGAAAATGCGTAAAGAATCGCCGCCCGAGCAGGTGGTGGCACACGGGACCGCCGCCCTAATTAGGTGGTGGTCACGAGACCACCGCCTGCAGGCAGGCGGCGGTTTTGTCATTGAAGAGCAAAAGGCCAAGAAAAGAGAGGAAAAAGGAAAACAAAGGATGCGGGGCTAAGCGGGGCATGCGGGATGTTAACGCACACTTCGAGAGCTTTTCGGATCCCAAACACCTGCGAGGAGACTGTATCATCATTGGGGCACTTGTTACACCATTCGCAAGACAAGACCTTACAATTTTGGGTACGCATAAGCACCCTCGGGAGTGGTCACTGGTGTATGAATTCATCGAATGCTTAAGAAATTTCAGCTTGGGAAGGTGTGCCTGTGTGATCTCGACTAGAACATCCATTTTTCTTTCACAATTTTCCCTCGCCATGCCCTTGTTTTCTTCTTCGCACTTGTACTTCAATTTTTCTTCTAGATTTTTGTGCCTTAGTTTAGTTCCCTTTGATGCCTTTAATACTATTGTCAATCTACCTACTGAATTTATTGATTTTTACACATAAAATTTCTTCTTCAAATTGGTCGCAGTGTGACTCCGTTTATTTTCTGTGTTTTTGTAATTTCCTTCATTTGATGACTTTTTATTTGTTCTATGACTTGTTCCTTTATTTATTTGGATTACAGATTTTCTCATCCTTCATGTCATGGTTTGTTCTTCCTTTTTCTATGTTTCATGGCATCATGTATTGTGTGGCTTCATTGTGTTCCTTATTCACGGTTTCGTTGTCTCCTTCTTTATTTCGTGGTTTTGTTGTTTTCTTTTATTTTACAGCTTTTACCTTTCTCCCTTTATTCTATGGGTATACTTCCTCTGTGTATTTTCCTTTTCATGCGGGTATGTTACCTCCGTGGATTATCTTTCTCATTATCCATCTTTAGGGTAGAGATGCCCTTACAGGTTTTCATCCTAATGCTCAACCTATTTTCGAATTGTCGGTTTTCAAATAAAGGTCGAGTTTTTGATTTTTTTGATTTACTACTATGTTACATTTACCTTTACTCTTGCTCTATTTACATATCCTAAAGAACTCAATCGATTGTAAGGTTTGTATTTGTACTTGCTCCTCAAGGTATTATTTCCTTTACAATATAAGGTCCTAACCATCTAATCTTTAATTTTCCTAGATGTTTGTATTTGCTATCATATAGAAGAATGAACATGTAACAAAACCTATTTGGTCTTTGCAAGATGCAGGTATTATAGTGAGACTTGAAGTGTTTACCTCCATTTCTAGGTGAGCCAATTGTTGGCCTCCACTTGATGTGGGTGAATTTCTTATTTTCTCTACCTTCTCTTCTCCTTTCTTAACCTTATTCACTTTCTCCTTTCTTTCTTTCATCTTCTTTTCTCTCTCTTCTCTTCCAGCTTTCTATATTTTTTCCTTTTCTTTTAAATCTTTCTTTACTGCCTAATCTTTTCTCTCTTGCATTCCCTTCATTTTAACTATCTCCTAATCTCCTTTTTAATTTTCTTAATCCTTCTGTTTTAATCCTCTAAATTTTCTATCTTTTTATTTTCTTTTTCTCATGTCGGCCTATTTCTGCCACCCCAACCAATACCCCATTAATTTTGATCAGTCATGATTCTTGGATCACCCCCTTCACTTCCACCATCCCACGGTGCCTGTCCCCTAAAGAAACTTTTCTACTTCTCTAATTAATCCTTTTCGATCATTAACACCTTGATTAAGAATGAAACTAATTGAAGGAAATGACCGTGAGCTCGCTTAGTAGTTTTTATTTCTTGTTATCAAATCTTGTCCAACCCTGTATTGCTCATGTGATTATGAAAGAATATAGTGTAGTCTCATACCAATAGTCAATTTCTTTGGTCCAAGGTTCGTCTAGGTATTTTACTATTGTTAATTTTTTTGTAGTCCACTCAAAAGGTTGTCTCAAATACATGCGCTTCCATTTGGTCCTTTTTTCATGTGTTAATAAGCAAGGCCACAACTAATGAGGAAAATAAGACCATAATTCTTCTCTGAATTCTCCAAAATTTTATGCTTCTACCACTTTATAGGTGATTTTACATCTTTTTGATTCCCCTTTCATAAATATGTCGATTTGCTTTTCCCACCAATTTTCAATTTCTAATAATACAAGTTTCCAGTATCCAAGTGGTGAGATCTTTCTGAAATATTCTTAACATATCTTAGACACCAAATTTTGACCTAAAACCCCAACGAACTTGTGAGGTTTAGGCACAGATCGATCAAGGTTAAGGATGTACGCGGGAAATACACCACCACTATGCTAAGGACATAAAATTAAATAACAACATGCAAGATAATTTAATCCCAAAACTTCAATATTTATTCATATATCAAAATGCATTGCATCGTACATATAGATTTCTTTCATTATAATCTCTCTTTTATCTTTCTTACAATATCTCAAAATGACACTCTCACATAAGTCTTTCGTGAGGCACACTTTACATAATACATTGATTACAATAAATATACAAAATACAATCTATTTCAAAGGTCACTTCCTTTGACTCGTGCCTCTATCAGCTTATGACATGATCTAGTGTGATTTATCTTCAATCCGCGACTTTATAGTCTTTGATGGATTCTTTCCTTTATGCGTGGCTGTTCTTCATTATGTGGCTTTGCTCCTTTACCCACGGATTTCTCTACTTCTTAGTGGCTATCTTGATTACATCATGACTATTTGATTTACTTCGCGGCCTATTCTAACCATTCACGGAAATCTCTATCATTTTGTGGCTTTATGTCTAAAATCTTGCCAACAAGATCTCTCAAACTATAATATTCTCCACTCAATTTGTGCCGCTGATCGCGACCCCTATATGTCTCTACCCCCTAATACAATAATGTAACTTTAGTTAACTACTCAGCAAAATGACCCTGGAACTCCACAAACCTCACAAATACATTTTGTGCTAAGCCCAACCTCCACCCAAATCCTCTCTAGCTTGTTGTGTTTCCTCTCATGCCTCATCCCACTCACTTGATAACACACAAGAACGTAGCCGCCACTAGTGCCACTAGATCAAATAAGTGCGCATGCTCACTAACAATAACATCCTTACGTTCTAGCATACTACCACCTATGAGTACATTGGTGGGCACATTCCACATTAATATGCGGATGTACATGTCCAAAATCAGAGACTAATATGCATCACCTACATCCATAAATTAACATGTTAGAAGACAATGATAATTATGTAACCAAATAACCAATCACAAACATCACTATATAAATAGTCATGCTTTGCTATCACTGCTGCTATGTTATCGAGGGCATATGCTTTCCCCTCTACTCCTTCGTCATCGTTGCTCCCACAACATCCATAAAAATTGGAAACAAAAATACCCACGAATGTGATGCCCAATATGCCTCAATACACAATGTGTCATCCATATCTATCCACTCTATAGTTACATCTACCTCATTTGGTCCTGGAGGTACTAGCTATGCTATATGGGCCTTGGTCTAGCTCTAACATGCCTTGGTGCTCTAATGGACCTCACCCATAAATGTGGCTCGGTGGCAAATCCTAGGCCATACCAAATCTGTTGTGAAACATGCTCTACCTAGAATAGCTTGGTCACCCCTAGAAACTGATCCTCTAGGTACATAGCCCACTAGATACATCAGATCTCTAATCCATCCTCTTGCCACCCTCTCGTAGTCTTTGTATGGCCTCCATATCAAGGCCTCGGCCTAATATGATTTAACATCACCCTATAGGTATCAATTTCCATATTCCTACTGTGAATACCTATGCATCTCCCAGCAAATATATCTGGCCTTTCCCACTCTCCTCATGTTCCACCAACCGACCTCAGAGTATCACAATATGATTATAGGCCCATACATGTAATAATGTGATGGCTCTAATCCCACCCCCGTACTCCTCTTCGCATGATTTTATCCTGTACAAATGGGCTAATACACATTGTTCCCAAGCATATCTTGTCCCATCCTCCTCTATCCGATGACAAATATCATGCATCTTATACAAGATGCCTACACCACCACCCTCCACTGCAACCAATGAAGTAATCACAACGACAATGAACTTCCACAATCACGGAACCCCCGACCTCAATAAAATATAGAATGATATGAACCACAATATGTACTCGAGTCCCTATAAAATATCACCCAACGGCCCTCATCTGTCTCTAAGCATCATCTATAACCATCACCTGAACCCTCTCACCAACAACATGTAATCACAATATGTGATATATATCCTCCAAGGTCACCGTAATCTCTCCGGTAGGAAACCAAAATGTGGAAGTATCTGCACACCATCTCTCATACAATGCGGTGATCATAAACATATTATGGGAAAAATTCCCCATCCTTGCTATGTACCACAGGCTGACATGGTCCAACACATCTCACTTATCATTTGATAAACCCAATCCCAACAACGTACTCAAATGATGACCACCATAAAACTCTCGTGAATGAATATCCCTATGCACAACATAAAATGACAACAAACATGACATTAGAACCTCATACATATATAAATGTACCTACCAATTGCATAAACAAACATCAATTTCCACATTTCTCACACTCTAGGCTAAGAAAAATCCTTCTAGGTCGGCAGATCCTGGGAGCGGGATGCGGGTGCCAAGGAGAAAGTCACCAACACCTATATTTGGGTGATGGTGTCTTGAAGGTCATTAACACCTTCATCAATCTTACCCAGGTCTAAAATGCCTAGAAATTCACAAACAATATGTTTGTAAAAATTAGCGAAAATAACTAATTTCAACACAATTTTTGGAAAAAATCACACTTACTAGCTCAACTGTCATAAGTGATGCCATAGCTATCGCCACCATCTCGAATCAACAAAAACACGGTTCTCTCATTTGGGGAATCTTCACACACCCAAAGCTCAAAATCACACTCATGCAATAATCAAATGACTTGCCTATTCACTTTTTCACATTACTATTTATAGTAACTTTTGATTACCTACCACGCTATAGTCATTATTTACACCTATCCTCCGAACTAATAAACATCGCACAATTTCAATCATATCTTGAGAAACCTACTCCGATAATTTTCGATTTGTGTTGTTATCTCCAAAATTCCACCTACTATTGTATCATACACATTCCACAAATGCTATCTTCCTCATCGACATAGTTTCAACTCAATATACACACACTTTTGTGATACCTATCATTCATTCACTATTTCATCATTACACGATTACTTTCGCTCAACGTTCATTCTCATCATCACTCATCCTTTCATGAAAGGGGGTATATAATAAAGGGAATCCCATAATACCGTTCATGCCATTACCCAATCATTATACATTTATAATTTGTCATTATCAAAAATTTGCTCATACATTACAATACATTTCACACCATTTTATACCAATTCCCCTTAATGACCTAATATGGGGGCAACAAGCATAAAATATCTCCATGAGTAACCAATCAATCAATCACACACATTCAATTCTTGACAACACAAACATTCTACTATTTAAAATCACATCAATCAATTAACATAACACAACGTATTTATTCTCCCAGATGACCTAACTTGGGAGTTACATCACCACTTTCCCAGATGACCTAACATGGGAAGTTATTCTACATTTTCTACTACTTCCATATGACCTAACATGGAATCCATATCATATACATTGTAGCGAAACCCCTAGAGTGGGGAAATGAGACATCATTTCCTTTCCTATACTACTCTATATGGGTTATTCACGTTTGATCGAAATAAAGCAAAATGGATCCAAATGAACAAAATTCAGTCTTTTTCCGTCTACAATGGCTAGACCTTTTAAGGATGTAGTTAAAGTTGGAGAGTAAAACTAAACCTCTCTCCCTACACTCTTCCTTTGGTGGCAGGACGCCCAAATCCTCAGTTTTTCACACACACAAAATTGGGTTGGGAATTGATCACTCCCTACCCTAACACATCTCCATCAGTGACAAAATCGAAATCTCCAATCACTCAATATCAAAATCATCAATCTCACTTAGTGCTCCTCATAATGGTCCCACATCTCTCATTATGCCACATGGATTGACATGTTAATCCATGGTTCACCATGATATTTTTCTTTTTTACACGTACTTCTACAACATGGGATTCTTTGGAATTCTCACAGGTATGTTCCTTACTTCCTTTACACTACTTGAATTTCATTCAAATAACATAAAGGTGGGAAAATGTAAACACAAAATCACACACTTACTACTATTTACTATACCGCCAAGTATGTTATTTTATATATGGATCTTGCGTAAGAAAAGTATTCACTGGTGACCCATTCCCTAGTCCATCCGCTTGTCTTGTTGGTTTCTATTGCTTTTATCTTTCACACTTCTCACTCATTCATCCAGTTCATGCGAGCACTGGGATCCCTATCACCAATCTCCACTCATTTATCATCACTTGTTTATGGACACTAATGCCCAGTGCTCTTGTCCATCCCGGGCACCCATTACCTATTTATGCTTGATCTTATTTTTAACACTTGATGTCGGTCTTTTCAGTTTTTCATTCATATCCCGAGGCACTAGTTGGCATGTCAAGTCATTAGTGTCAAATTTTAAGTAAGATATCCCTATATAAGCAAAACATACATATCATTATAATGGAGAGAAATTATTATCAAGGGCTATTTATCTACATATCTCAAGGGACTACATTTGGGTGCATTATTGTGCATACACACATTTAGGTGCATTATTGGGCTATCTAGGAGGGGGAGTTCATTCTATTCCATCCACACATTTGCATTTTTCTAGCTACCACCCACTATCTTGGCGTCATTGGCATAGAGGTGACCTAGAGCACTATTGCACACACAAGGACATATAAATACATTGGGTCGTAGATGTAGTGCATCACATAGTCGTAATTTCATTGTTGTGATAGATGAGGATAGTACAAACCATTATTTTTTAAATTTATTTTTTAGGATTTGATGTCTCTTTGAGGGTTTTGTAGGAGGATATTTGTGTGCATGTTTACATGTACCTTGGCAATCCAAGCGCAACATACGAGGTGAATAAAGGAAAACAAGTGCAAAACCCGGAAATAGTATTAGAACAAAGTTATGACCTTTTCTCGCAGACTCCATTGCCCCCATTAAAGGTCTAGGAGCCCGCAGCACCCTTGTTCTTGCATAAGCACCCATGTCTAATAATTTCCACCTTCTTTGCATTGTTTTGAGGCTTGTTGTGATGATTTTTGTTTTTTTTTCATCACATTCTTCATCCTAGGCACACTTCAAGATAAGTGAAATCAAGGTAAGTTCCCTATCTATTCCATTTCCTTTCATAATTAAAATCAAATAGATTGCCTATCATTTATATTTCATTGTATGTCATTTATAACAATCATTTCTTTCAGAGTTTAATAGAATAAAATTTAGATTTTATTGAATCAATTGTAAGAAAAATAATTGTGGGTGATAAAGAAATATAAATTAGGTTCATTAAAATATTAAAATTACACAATTAACCACAAACATTGTGTAACTATGCAGAACCTAGAAAATGTTTACATCACACAACACTTGGGGATACAATCAATTGTAGTGGGGAAACCAATAAATAACTATTTATTTTCCTCTCATACCCATGCTCATCCAACCACCAAGAAAACACGTTCACATAACCACCTAAAGTTTAATTAGCTTTTAGATTATAACATTTAGAGCTTCCTTGAGATAGCCAAGATGGCCAAGAAGGTTAACCATGCATACAAAATGATTTATTTTGGGTGTAAAACACTAAAAATGGTCATGCCATTGAATTATTTATAGTCCTCATCCAGTCAAATTTCATGGTTACTTGCATATTACAAAATTTGTAACCCTAGAAGCTGATAAAATACACTAACAAAATATATTTGTAACCCTAACAACAACACACAAACCCCTTATAAACCTTCTACATATCTCTAGCTCTTGCAAACTCATGTTTCTCCTTTAGAGGGAAAGTAGAATTGTTTCAACATAAAAGAGAGGGAATATAAAAGGATTCTCACACAGTGTTGAGATATTAGATTTATTTATTTTTTTGCAACAATACACATGCCTTCAATATCCTTCGACATTGTTAGTACATTTCTAATAGGGAACCTTCCTTATCTGCAAATGGAAATATGAAAAGTTGTAACTTAAAATTTTTGGCAAGTTTTTGTAAAATAATGATATTGTTGTAATTTTTTATTGGTATTTGGTTTTAGCTAATATTTGTAAAATAATGTAGTTATTGTTATTGTTACTGCATATCGCGTCTTCCTCTCGGAAATTCAATTTTCTCTTCACCACACCTAGTGACGAGTTCATAAATTGACCTATTAAATAACCACATAATGATAATTTTTCTCATGAAAACATTAATTGATGCATTGGATGGTTTGATTGATCAAGTATAAATTAGGGAAATAAATCATCTTATCCTTGTTGAATTATGTGGACTAATGATTAAGGTTTTTTTCTAACTATCTACTTTGAAAATATGCATGGTGATGTGTGCAAGTTAAAAAATTCATGGAAACCACCAATGCAAGGTATCACATTCAAGATTAGATGTGGTATACTCCATCATGAAGATCAATTTAAGGGAATTTAATGAAAATTGAAAACAAGGAAATCAATTCTTAGTTCCTTTATGAGTTGTAACCAACTCCCAAACTATTCTCATATCGTGCCGCCTAAATTATTGTGCATGTGTTGGGAGACATTAGCTATAACATAACAATATTGATTGAGTTGAATATATGAATGTGTGTGTATAATGTAATAGTATAGAGGAGTGCAAGTAATCGTTACAATTATTTCCAATTTATGTTGTAAGAAACTCATTTTTGATAAATAAAAGCATGTTATTCGAGGAAAATGTATCGTTAATCCAATTTGAATGAGAGAAAGGGCCCACTCAACAAAGGAATTAGCTATTTTTGTATTTATATTCATGTGTTTATTTCATTCTTAAATACCAAAGTGTGCTTAAAAAAGCATTCCCAAAACTTACGTTATTCCAGTCAAACTAGCATTACTCTTTCAACAATTTGCTTAACTATATCTTTTTTCAATTCATGTAAGTTTCATTTCAAAGTATCTTCAATTCCAGTAAGTTTCATTTCAGAGAAATTTCATTCGAAAAGTATTTATTTTCTATATATTGGTTTCAGTAGGTTAAATGTTATTTATGTTGTTTAATTTTGAATAGTATAGAGTTATTGCTCTTAATAGTTTTAAGAAGTTGTTTGGTTTTCGGTAGTTAGATTAGCGAATAGAAAAGATAAACAAACATAAAACCCCCATAAATCTATAAGCACTACCACTAGTTATATATCCGCATTCTTCATTTTATACTACCTTGGACACATCCTTAGTTAAAATGACATCAACTTTAGACTAGTTGATTAAATGATTGAACATTACAGGTGACCCATCATTTTTGACACTCTTTGTAAAAGAAATTATGTTATTGAAGAAAAAATGTAACTCGTAGTGATTCATATAGAAAAAAACTCACGCTGAGAGGGGGTGAATCAATATTATCTGATTTTTACAATTTAAGCTTTAACATTCAAAACATCAACAATTAAAAGATATAACAATTACACAACACAATATTTATATGGAAACCATTTTGGGAGAAAATCACAGAGAAAATACTTATTGGAGATACTTTCTAAATCCATCCACAAAATTAATTATTTTACAAATTTTTGTAGGCACCAATCTACTAGAGACACCAATCCCTAATGTTGAGAACCACCTTAACTTAATTTGTGAGCACCAACTCACTAGAGGCACCGATCCCCACCTCCGAGCATTAACTCAACTAAATCGTAGGAATCAACCTACTGGAGACACCAATCCCCAATTGTATGAGGCATAAACCTCAATAATGCAAAGATCCACCCATTGTAGTTTCTTATTCAACTTGATGATGGTACTTAGATTACACTTCACTTTTCTTGTTGTCTTGCACATTCCATACTTCACATTCAACTTACTTCATGCAAAGTGCTCTCACTTCATTTTTCTTCAAAATTACATCATTATAATATGCTTGAGTTTTCTCTTCCACTCTCTTCATAAATATTCTAGACGTGTCTTCATTAATCATTCCTCTCCTCTTTCTATTTCTTTTCTTTTCAAATCATAATCATAATACCGTGAGCACACACATGAATTCACAATTGAATCCATTTATATACCATGTTCATTTCATGAAAAATATGAAAATTTGTAACTCAACATCCTTTCGGATATTTATTATAAGTCAGCTTTAGTATACTTTGATAGTTTGATGTTTAAAGTTTTCCAAGACTCCCAAAGACATCCCCTATTTTCTCTTGGTCCCGCAACATTTCATGACCATCACTGACAATTCTATTCATACTAGAGATTTATCTTAATTGTGTGGCTACCATCCTTTGTATTACAATAATTTTTGACTTTTACATCTTTTTCTTCATTACGTGACATATATCCTTTGTTGCACAATTTCGGCCTCATAAAATACTTTGATCTGGTTCTTCAATACGCAAGGCACTACTACAACCCAAAATACACTACAGATACCCATGAAACATTACTCGTGGAACACTACAAAATGTGTGGAACACTAAAAACCCATGGAACACTAGAGAACCTATGAAACACCGCAAAACTTGCATAACACTATAAAATAGTATTCTTTGGTGCACGACACGAAAAATTCAAACTAAATCATTTTTTTCATAAGAGGCATACATATGTAAACATTAATGAAAATATTTATAACGTAGGAGATACTTAGCAATATTTCTTTGACATCAATGAAAATATTTTCAATATTTCTGCCTTTGTCATTGATGGAAACCAACCATATTAACCAAATAATATTGAAATATCTTCCATCTTGATCAATTCCCCCTCCTTCTCGTTTGTACTCCAAGTTTTTTTCACATACGCTTTAATTTTATGAATGATTCTTTTGGAATGATCTATATGGTGTTTTTGTTTCCTTTATCTCAACTTATTCTTTTTCATTTTCATCTTCCTTTTCATATTCACTGTTGGCTTCTTCAGAATAATAAATTTCTTGTACCCTTCCTTGTTTATACTCGATATCATCTACCTTCACATTTGTAATTTCAACAATTTTGAATGTTCTCAAATGTAGAATGACCTACAAGCCGTGCTCATTTAGGAATAACCATGAAAAATACCTTCATTATATCTAGAATCAAACTTACCTAAGTATTCATCATATTTCTTGATATAGCATTTGATTCCAAATAATTTCAAGTTTTTGACAGCTTGTTGATCTTCCCTTATATAGTTCATATGATGTTTTGTTGTTATTTACCCTAATCTATCCTCTATTTATAATATTGACTATTGTGTTGACTACATCTCTACAATTTTTTTTAGATTATTTGGATTCATCTAGCATGGTTATGGCCATCTCTTGCACAATTCTATTTTTCCTTACAAAAACTCCATTTTGTTGTGGAGTTATAGTAAATAAATATTGTCTTTTTATTCCATGACGTTCACAATACTCTATGAATTCATTTAAAGTGAATTATCCTCCTTGGTTAGATCTTAAACACTTGATTTTCAAATCCGTTTCATTTTCAACCAATGCTTTGAATGCCTTAAATATTTCAAATGCTTCAATTTTTTATCTTAGAAAATTAACCCATATCGTTCTAGAACAGCTTATCAATAAATAACATAAAATACATCTCACCCTGTATGCTTTGTGTTATTATAGGCCCACAAATATTAGTATGCACAAGTTCCAACAACCTTATGGTTGATTAATCCTTTGTCTTGAATGAGGCTCTTGTCTGCTTTTCAAACTGACATTGTTTGCAAATGGTATTTTCTAGTTTAGTAATATTTGGCATGTCTCTAACAACTTGTTTGGAACTAATATTTACTAGATTATAAAATTTCATATGACCCATTATTCTATGTCACAACCAACTCTCATCAATTTACCCCATGCAACACTTTTCACCTTTAATATCACTAAGAATGTAAAGATTATTTATTATCCTGCATGCATCAACAATAACTTTTCTTGTACTTTCCTTTCTGATTTCACATCCTCCAACATAAAATGTTACTGTATATCCTTTGTCTCTCATTTTACTCATACTCAAAATATTATGCTTTAGTCCTTCAACATACAAGACATTTTCAATTTTTGATTTACCATTATTTAAGATAATGGTGCCTTTACCTAAAATTATTACAGTGGCATTGTCTCCAAATTTTACAATACCTCCATTTACCTTTTTCAAAGTGAGAAACTTAATTTTTCTCCAATAATGTGGCTTGAGCAACCCCTATCAATGTACCACTACTTTTCTTCATTCAATACATAAAATGTTGTCTGAACAATCATGGATTTTTCTTTGTTTATTTATTTCTCTTGTTTATCCTTCTATACTTTTTGCTGACTTAACCTTTTGATGGTATTTGGTTTCCTCATTCTCACGCTACCTATAGGATTTAACAAACCAAAGTCTACAAAATCAATCTTTATGCCCAAAGTTGTGGCACTTATAACATTCAATATTGAAATTCATCAGAGGTGCAAATGAGTTGTAATTTATTTTGAGGACATAAATGAGTTTACAATTTTTCCTATCAAAATTTCTTACGGTAAGATCTCGTGGTCTAATGGTTTGTAACCATGTTGGTTACATGAAAAAATAGCCATAAAAGGAATTTTGAAACCTGATTTTGTAATGTTTCCTTTGAGGAAATGATCTTCTTGTTGTATCCTTGTCTCCTTTTGGAGGAGTATTATGTGGAGTATGATTTTTTCCCTTATGTAGCTTTCATTTGAAGTGCTTGTATGTTAAGGGAGATACAATTCTTCCTTCTTATTGTTATCATCTACGGTAGAAATTTTAAGTGCATCTACATAGCTTTTTGATTTCTTTGGTCTTGTCATCTTTGGAGATTATTTCGGATCTTCTTTTGTAGAATTTTCATTGTACCCAAGACCTACTTTGATAAAGGGTGATATTTGATTATTGATGATATTTTCAAAAACTTCAGAGCTATTTTCAAAATTGAGACATCTGTTCATCTTGGTAGTCGATTTCTTAATATTCTTTCTTCAAGAAACAACTTCACATTCAAGTTTCTTACAATATTATTCTTTTTGTTTCAACAATGTTCTCACATCCTCATCCATATTATTCATCTCTTCTAGTTGAATCAATTATGTTTTTTTATTCTTCAATATCATGTGTCAACTTTGATTTTAAGACACCATACTCATCTTATAGTTTATGAAATTAATTTTTTTCATTTTTATTTTTTTCTTAGACCATTGAGTTCTTCTAGGGAAGAAACGAGTTTTGCTTCAAGATCCACTTCAGCTTCAAATTCAGTATCTTCTTCATATTATGAATCCATATCTTCTTTTCTTTCTTTAATCTCTAAAACCATGAGTGGCGATTCATATTTATCACTGGAAAATATGTTTTCATCACTTTTTCATATGAATTACTTCCCTCCTTGGTATAGATATTTTTGTTATGCTTGTAGAGATTCTTCTTACTTTAGGATATTCTTTACTTTTGATTTATATTATATTGATAGTACATGTTACTCTCCTTTAAGTTTTGTTTTTCTTTATCATCCTTGTTTTTATACGGGCATTTATTTACATAATGTCCTATTTCACTATAGTAAAAACATTTGAATAGTAATTTAACTTTATATTTTATAGACCCTTTCTTTAGCCTTCTAACAAAGTGTGGTTCTTCTTCATTTGAATCATTGCTAGAGAAATCATGTGATTTAGATTTCTTAATTTTCACTTTCTTTGATACTTTAAATACATCTTGTCACTTTGATGATTTACCACCTTCAATTCTCATTTCATATGCTATGAGAATCCCAAACATTTTATCCATTGTGAGGATGCTTAAGTATTTCAATTCTTCAATATCGATAATTTGGCATCGAATCTCAAAGGAAGAGATCTTTCTACTTTTTTTTGCACAATAGTTTCATCCTTAATTTATTCACTAAGTCCTCTAATAGTATTGACAACTAAATCCACACGAAGAAGGTAAAAATATTTTTTCTTCATCCTTCATATTCAAACTCTCAAAATGACCTTTGTGTATTTGGAGTTTGGCTTTCTTTACTTTATCATATCCTTCATAGATATTCCTGAGCTTATCCCAAATTTCCTTCACTGAACTACAATGCATCACTTTGACAAATTCTGCCTCACATAATCCACTAAAAATTACATTCATAGCTTTCACATTTCTCCCACTTGCTTTATTTCTAGCTTGATATATTAAAGTAGTTTCTAGAACTGTATAACCATTAACAACAGATTGCCATATATCAAACCCAAGAGCCATTAGATAGGTGTGCATCCTTATGATCCAAAATGCATAATTATTTCTATCAAACACTGGATCCCTGGTGGAGGAAAAACCTTCTTAACCCACCATGTGTGTTTTTAAGACTACCTTCTAGTGATTAGACTATTTAGAAGGAACCTACTCTAATACCAATTATAGAAAACAAACTTATTCTTAGGTGGGTAAATCATTATTATCCAATTTTTAGAATTTAAGATTTAACATTCACAACATCAACAATTAAAATATATAATCAGTACAATACAATATTTATGTGGAAACCATTTTAGAAGAAAAACCACAGAGAAAATACTTCTTAGAGCTATTGTCCAAATATAGCCATAAAATTAATTATTTTACAAATGTTTGTAGGAACCAACCTACTGAAGACACCAATCCCCAATGTTGAGCACCAAATCAAATTTATTTGTGAGAAAAAACTCATTAGAGACACCAATCCCCTATTTCGAGCACCAAATCATATAATTCATAGGCACCAACCTACTCAAGACATGAATCCCCAATTACATGAGGCACTGACCTCAACAATGCAAAGATCCACCTATTGTAGTTGCTTCTTCAACCTGATGATGGTACTTAGATTACTCTTCACTTTTCTTGTTGTCTTCACACATTCCAAACTTCACATTCATCTTACTTCATGCATTGCTCACTCTTTGTTCTTCTTCAACAATATAACATTCTAATTTGCTTGAGTTTTCTCTTCCTCTCTCTTCATAAATATTCTAGATGTGTCTTCATTAATCACTTCTCTCCTCTTGCTCTTTTCTTTTCTTTTCAAATCATCATCATAATACCGTGAGTGCACACATGAATTCATAATTGAATCTATTTATATACCATGTTCATTTCATGAAAAATATGAATTTTCATGAGTTGACATTCTTTTGAATATTCATCATGAGTCAGATATAATATACTTTGAAATTTGAATGTTTAAAGTTTTCCAAGGCTCCCGCAAACATCCCTTGTTTTCTCTTTTGCCACATGGCATTTCATGACCATCACGGAAAATTCTATTCATATTATAGATTTCTCTTTGTTGCGTGGCTATCCTCCTTTGTATTACAATACTTGTTGAATTTTACGTCTTTTTCTTTGTTTCGTGACATATATCCTTTGTTGAGCGGTATTATTTTAGTCCCACAAAATACTTCAAGTATGGTTCTTCAATACGTGAGACACTACTATAACCCGCAATATACTACAGACACCCGCAAAACATTACCAAAACCCACATAACACTATAAAACCTGCAAACCACTAAAAACCCATGGAACACTAGAGAAACCATGAAACACTACAAAATAATTTTATTTGGTGCGCGACATGTAGAATTAAAAATAGATAATATTTTTCATAAGAGACACACATCTATAAACATCAAAGATAATATTTCTAATGTAAGAAATACTTAGCAATATTTCTTTGACATCAATGAAAATATTTTCAACAATACCATAATTTCTAAAGAAAAAATTGATATATAGGTTGTGGGACCCTCGGGGAAGATACATACTTAGGAACTCTCAACCAATAACACTAGGTAGAGATACCACTTAATATTTTTATAACAACACTCAAGGAGTTAATAAAATATTGGAATTAATTTGCCTCCCGAGGAACCAACATCCCTTGATACTCCTGAGTTACACACTCTCTTCACAGAAATGGGTGAACGAGTGGAAGATCCTCTCCAAAGGAACAAGCCCACGGGATGAAGATTTACTTATCTCATTATCCTAAACAATGAGGAAGAAATCCCTATGAAGAACATTTCTCCATTTGTACTACCTACCTTTAGAGAAATTCCAGAGAATACGTAGAACAATTTTTGTTTGAGTTCAAAGTATTATGTGAGACATCCGACTACAAAATAGGTAATTAGAAAATTAAAATCTTTCCCTCCACTCTCAAGGATTCTACTATGAGATGGTTTAAGGGGTTAGAACCTAACTCCATTCATTCACGAGAAGAAATGGAAACCTTTTTTAAGAAAAATACCAAGATTATTGTAGAGGAAGGGACAGGAAAGAATAATTCTTCTAAATAAGACAAAGAAAATGAGAACTTGGAAGATTACTTAGACAAATTTATTTTTTTCCATAAAAAAGAGTGGATATCAGTTACATGAAGAATTAAGTAAAACAATATTTCTCAAAGGAAAAGGTGAAGAAGCTAGGGAATCCTTCAATTGAATGTGAAGAGGTGACATAAATAATCTTACCCTCCATAAGATTGTTGAGATGTGTAGAAGCTATTCTAGAACAAGGGGAAACATTAGGAAAAATACTTTCGACACTTCACAATTCATGGAAGAACTCTCCAACATGAAAACGAACATCTTAACACAACTGAATTCTACTTTGGATGGGTTACATGTCAAAACTAAGGCTTTTACAAAACCTCTGAATATGTATTTTCCTAGGTCTAGGAAAATACATCCTTTAAAGGATTTTCCTTTAGACCACATAAACATGTGCCCGATTCATGATGTCAATGAGCATGATAATAATCATTGTACCTTTCAACATTTTCTAAAAGAAATATTGAAAAAATTTTCTTAGCCAATAAGAGAATTAAAATATGTTTAGAGACAAACCAATCAACATGATTTTCCTCCAATACCTATTCCAAATGCTTGGTTAATCTAATGGGCCGCTTAGAATCCTCCATCCACTGGGGATAACCTAATTGGAAAAACAAAAGCTGGATGATTTTTCCAAATCAACAACCATGGATAGCTCAATTTAATCAACATAGATGGATGCCACTAGTTAATCCATAGCTATGGAAAAATCTAAAATGGTTTCAATAGAAAAACTTCAATTAGCCAAAAAAATCCATTTTAGTAGGCTTTGATGCCACCACCTCAATCAAACCCACATGGAGGACACCTAACGTAGACTTAGCTCTCGACTCAACTTGTTTCAAATCCAAAAATCAGCAGAAAAACTTAGTTAATGAAGTTGGATAAGAAGGAACAATGTAGGTAAACTCTATCAATAACCTACGATTGAGATCGTGAAAGACATTAAATAACCCGCTAATTGTTATCTCATAAATGTATGAGGAAAATATATAATTTGACCCCATTGAACCAAAAAAAAGAATAAAGTAATAAATTAGAAGACAAGAGTATTCACACAACCCCCTTTCTAGAGAGATTAAATGAAAAACTTGCTATAGAAGAATCCACACAAGTGTAGCAGTTGAGAAAATTATATATTGAGATCTCACTTTTGAGAGCAATCGAGGATATTTCATAACTTAACAAAACTATTAAAGGCATTTGCATAAAGACACCAGACAAAAAGAAACACTACCCAAAAATAATGCAAGTTGATGGAAAATTAGCTGATTTATTGGTAGGAAAGATGCTCTTACCTAAATATGGGGATTTAGGGAGTCCATTCATTACTATTACCAAAAATGGAAAAATAAAATCTAATGTCTTGGTAGGTCTTTGAGATGTTATTAATGTAATGACAATAGACACATTTAATCTAATATATTTAACATGCTTGTAATCAACCAAAATTATCCTTCAAATGGTAGACCAATCCATTGTTATACCAGATGGATTCATAGGAGATATAATGGTTATAATAGAATCATGAGAATATCTAGTAGACTTTATGATATTACAAACCAAAAATTAGAAAACTAGTTATCCAATGATTTTAGGAGGTTAGGATGGCTAGGGTAAATTAGGTTAGGTTTTTTTAAGAGGTTAGGAAGGGTAAATTGGATTCTACATGAGTAAACAAGGAGTTGTGATGGTAATTATGAACTATAGGGATAATGGAATTATGATAGTAATGATAATGTAAACAATTATAATTCAATTAATACATGTAGGGTCTCCTAGGGGTGAAAAAGTGATGTCTGCAATATATATATATATATATATATATATATGTGTGTGTGTGTGTGTGTGTGTGTGTGTGTGTGTGTGTGTGTGTATTGTACATACGTACATACACACACACACATATGTATGTATGTATTGTACGTACACACACACACACACACACATATACATATATAGATATACATACATATATACATACACACACACACACACACACACACACACACACACACACACACACACACACACACACACACACATATATATATGTATATATATATATATATGTATATGTATATGTATATATATGTATATATATGTATGTATATATGTATATATATATACATATACATATATACATACATATACAATATACATATATACATATATACATATATATATATATATACATATATATGTATGTATATGTATATGTATGTATATGTATGTATGTATATGTATATATATGTATGTATGTATATGTATATATATGTATGTATGTATATATATATATATATATATATATATATATATATATATATATATATATATATATATATATATATATGATGATGATGATGATGATATATATTTTTTGATAATGTGGACATGAGTTTAATTGAGTTAATTTACCTTTGTGATGTATTTGGATGTTTTAATGATAAGTGAGAATAATATCTTAGATAAAACAATATAGATATGCATGTATGTTGAATATGGATTGACACTTTAATAAACATAGGTAATAAATAAGTGATTGTGTGAGAATACTCATACTAGAGGAGGATAAACGTTAAAGCGTATAGTATGAAAGGATTTATGGCCTCTAGCGAGAGAGAAGGAAATGAATATGTAAAAGTGACTTGATGGATGTGATATCACGAGTATAGGTTCCAAAAGATAAACCCAAAGTGATCACATCGGCACTAAAAGGATATGAATCTAAAAATGACAAGTGACGTTCCTTCGGGATCCACCTGGGGGTCAAACAAGAAGTGGGGAAAATGGCTTATGTGTAGTTTTAGAAGAAGACAAGGGGACATGAAGAGGATGAGAGGTAGTTATAGTCACAACAACCAACATGTGGTGTTGTGGCATGGGAGAATGATTTCTATCAACATGGCTTGTGCGATTAGAAATGACACCTCAACCCTCAAGCAACTGAATATGATCAAGAAGAGCATAACAATCATTATCACGATGACCATTGATCATATGAAAATGATCAAATGTATATTATTGTGTTGTAATTGATGAGGAGGATGATGCTCATTAGAAGGTAAACAAATTAACCTCTCATCAAACAAGGTTTGTAAAACATCATGCGGCCTAGAAGAATGTGAAAAGTATAATGGCTCATGCTTAGGAGGTGGAGTGAAATGAGGCAGAGGCCAACAAAAGGGTAGAGGGCGTGCGTAAGTATATTTAAAAGGAGATGATGATCATGAAGGTGGTGCAATAGGTGGAAGAGAAGAATAAGTGCTAGGTGGGGTAGGAGTAGAAGAACTAGAAGCATGCACAATAGTATGATCATTAAGCAATTCTTTTTCTAAAGATATAACTTTGAAGAAAATGAGAGTAAATGATTCACATGTATCATATAATACATTTTCTTTCAAAGGATGAATTAAGCCAGGATAAATGATATATTGCATTTCTAGATCAATAGGCTAAAAAGAAAATGATGCATAAATTTTTGAAATGTAAAATGTAATCATGAATTAGTTCATAATTTTCTTTATGAAAAGTAGGTAAAAATCAAATGTAACTTTAGGACTGTTATCCAAAATGTGCCCCTACTCATTTTTGTGGCTAACTCCTTGTGTTCTTACCTCTTTTGTGCCACAGTCTCCATTTTTGATTTTTAGGCACTCAAATATTTCTAAAAATAGCACCATTGGATAGAGCTCTCTCTCGCCTTTCCAGAAAGGTAAAGTTTTCCTCCTAACTCCTCATATTTTTCAAGTTATGGCTCGGTGGAGTTTTTGTGGGAAGTTTTCCTTAGGAGGCTCACGGAAAATAGTTAGCCACCACATGGCACCCTGGAGTGGCAGAGCGTGGGGAAAATTTGAAATTTTTTCCAAAGACCAAACGGGTAAAAATTCAAACTTTTGCCTCGCCGATCCGATTTTGGCCTGTTTTTGCCCTAAATTTTCAAATCACCATATCTTTTGATCCATAGCTCGTATTTTCACGTTCTTTATATCAATGGAAAGCTAGTGAAATTATCTACATGATTCCAAGGTCAATTTTTCATTTTGGTTGGGTTTGGAGAGAGAAAATCAAGAAACACCTCTCGCACGTGGTAATGGCCGAAATGACGTTTCAACAACCGGTTTAATGCAAAATGGGTCGCATTCTTCTTCAAAGATGGGCAAAAATGTCGTGGCATGGGTCCTGTAAGGACACCCATGCTATTTTAATGCATTTTCATTTAATGGGGAATGACTTCCATGTTTTTTACATGTTTCTCTCTCTGGGATCGACCCATGCATTGTAAAAGCGATTTGGCTCATTTTTTGAGGTTGAACATTTTTTTGTATAGCAAGCTTCTTCTTTCACCTTCAACAAGTGATTTTTGCAAGTATCGACATTCTTCATGATTGTAATAGGTTTCGCCTCTTTGATGTTGCAAATGCAAGGATTTTGTGATGAAAATGACAAGCAAGTGCGGAGACTCTATGATCAATTTTCAGTCCTTTGTTTGTATTGTCTTGCTTCATTTCAGACCTCTAATTACATCTTATCAGCCTGTGTATGATGTTTCATGTTGCATTTTATGAAATTGTGTCAATTTGCATGAACAAGAAGTGTTCACCACTCCTTTGGTGTATCACCTATTAGTTTAGTTTCAATTTTTGCACTTTCTATCTCTGTCTCCTTGGAGTTTAGAGTAGGATTAGGATTCAAACCTCTGTAATTATGTAAATAACTGATTTGATCAGAGGAGTTTGAGGAACCAGCCTCTAATCTGGAGATTCCTCTCTCATTTTACAAGTCCCACACTTGGAGAGAGGTTTCAATGTTGTGCAATCACACTGGATGCCTGAAACATCAACTTAGAAACCTGATTTGCATCCAGGGGTGCTACTGATTTGCAACAACAGGACCATTATTAGAAATAAAGCGTCTAATAAATGCCTCTTCTATATAAAGATAAGTACTAATAGATCCACTAGGAAAATAATGAAACTATTGAGAAGCAATATCAGAGTAACATAATTAGGAAAATATTTGAATAACAATCTATCATTGGAAAATGAAGCCATAACTAGCCTAAAATCCCTAAGATGCATGTAAATATTTCCCAAAATTCAATTAAATAATTAAAAAGTAGGCATAGTAAAACTCTTAGAAAGGTAGAATTGTAAATATTCTTAGGAATTAGATTGCCATAAAGGGAATTATTATAAGTACTAGCATAGTGGGCCATACTTTCAAAAGTAAGAGTATGGAGTTTATTTTGCAAATCACCAACAACATGCATAAGAGAAAGAAATTCTTAGGGAGGGATGACATACACATTGAGGGGCTCATTAAGGGGTTGGATTTTTCCATTGTAAGTAGCCATAGGGACACTATTAGGTTGGAAGTCAACTTTAGGATCAACAAGAGGGTAACTAGTAGTAGGAATGGAAAGAGTTTCAATAGGAAGGGAAGTTTGCACACATTTATTAACAAGCTCAACAAAATGAGGAGAATAAGAAACATGTACATCTTCTTTAGCATCATTTTTAGTTTATTATCTTTAGAAACATCAAGAGTAGTAATACATGTATCATGACTAAAATCATATTGTAACACATCATGAGAGGTAATATGAACATCAAAAATAACAACACAAGAAATAAAAAGAGTCATACATGCAATAAAAGAAAAATATAGGTCTCTTTATACACAATGGTCAATGGAAAAGTAGAAGGTGGAGGGTAAGGATCTAAAATAGGAAGATCAACCTCAACATGATTAGTTCCAAGGATTTTTTCATATGTAAGGGGAGGAGAAGAAAATGAAGAGGAGGAGGGATATGGCCATAGATGATAGAATTGACAACATCAAGAGACTCGGGAGAAAGAGAATCATCATTAGCAAGGCCTTCTTCATCAAAAAATTTGACTATGTCCTCAACACATGTCTCATTAGTAGCAATAGACTCATTATCAGAATCATGAACACTAGTGTTGGGCTCCTAAAATATTAGCCAAGTACAAAAGGGCACGTCGGCGCGTAAGGCCTAGTTGAAGAAAGGCACACAAGGAGAAGACACACAAAAAAGGGTTTAAGGAAACTCGTGGCATGCTGCGGACAAATCCAAGGTTCCAAGACTTAGCCATATTGGGAATTTTGATTAGGATATGAAGAAAATGTGACCATACCGCCCATGCAGAGTGGATAAGGTTCTAGTCTGGCGACAAGTTGGCCTAGGAAGGAATATACCATGTGGTAGAGGCTTCTAGAAGGACATCATGGAACGAAGTGGTGAGCTCAGGCATGGAGGAGCATGTGCTCTTGGAGGACCACATTCAAACACTTGGTAATGGATCTGAGGCCACAGGAGAATGAGTTGGCAGATCAAAGAAGCTATATATACAAGTGCTTGCGAAGTAAAAGACACACCTGAACATATAGAGAAAGGGTAGAGCTCTGTAGAAATACTGCAAGGACTCTGCTAGTTTGGGAAAATAAGGGTAGGAAAGAATGTATCAGGGGTTGGGAATTATAAATTTTCTTTTGTAGGCCTAGTTATATGAGTCCAGTTATAATGCATGACTACGGTCTGCCTTTTTGTGACATTCTGTAATGGCCTAATGAATGTAATAAGGTTACCAGTTGATATGAATATGAGCATTAATGGTTCTGATACATACATCCTTCTTCATAGTTCTTTCTCATTTATGTTTATGAACTAGTATGAATGCTTGTATGATTTCCTTTCTATATTGGTGTAATTTCTTTTATCTGTTAAAGTACTTTATGTCTGGAATAACTGCAAGGATCTAGAAGCCGTTCTGAGCTCTATGGTGCTTGTATGTCTTATTTCCTTTCAAAATATCTTACACTCAGATCATAGATGATGTTTCCCATTAAACTCACATAAAAGAGAGACTCAACGCTGCGTGTGCCTTGGGTGAGCACCCAATGCCCGCTAGGTGATAGGCTAATGCGCATGGGATTTCTTTCCTTTGTGATGGGGGTAAAAATGACTACATCTTGGTTCTATTTCCAGGACCTCTTTTGAAGTTGTAGTGGGAAATGGCATACATCATGATCTGGGTAATGAGTAATGATAGAATGTTTAACTCTGGAAAGTGTTGAATCATGGTTCAAGAGCACAGAGGATGAATTTTCTCAGAGATTCAACATTGGACCTGAATTTAATGCATGTAGGTGGGTAGAAGAGAACCTCTACCATGATTTATATGAAATATTTTTTTGTTGTTTCCTAGTAGAACTGTATGAATGGCTCTTAGCATATGCATCTAGATCAAGCTAGTATTATAGATCACGCACGTGGACCCAAGAAGAATACTAGAGGCTACAAGATGTAGATTTGACATGGAATCATGTTGTGGATCATTGGTGGAAGGGTGTGTTGGCTAGCTACACTCTGGAGTACGCTATTTCCACATATTATTTCCTAGAAGTTGCTGAGTTTGAATTTTGTGGGAGCCTCAGAGGATCATTTCTATGTGCTATCCCTCTGGAAATGAAGATCTTGATTGTTACTTTGAGTTTAGAGGCATTTCCAATGGTCTGGCTAAACCATTTTGAGCATTGGGCGAGGAAGCTAGGGTGGAGGAAGATGGCAGATATTACGATGGAGAAAGAAAGGGAGGAGAGACGGCTCAAGTATAGTGAAGCACATGAAAGGGAGATTGCTAGATGATGCGAGGTTGCAAGTGTGATGGATCTATGGAGGTAGACATTGTGGGAAGGAGTTAAGGTTCACACGGAGGACGTGGAACCTGAACAGTTTGTGCTACCCCGTCTTGGAAAGTACGTAAGAGAGAGACCCTTCAACTTCCTCGATGAGAGTTCATCATGCAGAGAGAGAAGAGTCATTGACATGTATCTAAACCCACCCAGTGACCAAACCCTAGCACTTGGTTTTCCATATCAAGGAAGGAGTATCATTGACCCAGTTGGTATCAGTGGAAGTGACAGATCTGCACCTAGGAGATACAATTTTTCAGTTCCCACTTCTATGGCTATGCATATTCTAGTATTCAGAGGAGTCTTTAGATAAGGAGAAAGTATACAAGCCTTGGTCTCACATCTGGGAGTGGCATGGGGTATAATAGTGGTAGTGGGGCATTATCATAGACCATCGGCACACAATTTAGTGGAACCTTGGGGACACTTGGCATGACTACTACAGGACATGGTGGTTTTGGTGGGTTAGGAGGAACATGACTTGGTGGACCTAGTGGTTCTAGTGGATTTGGTGGCTTAGGAGGCACAAGACTTGGTGGACCTAGTGGATCCGGTGGTGGAGGAAACACCGAAGGGAACCAAGGCTCTGGCTCAGGAGGACAAGGGCCCTAGCCACCCCCTCAAGTCTTCTTTGAGATGTCTTTACATTTGCTAGATTACAAAGGTATTGAGGATGCTACAGAACATGTTCACAAGTGTGAGCTGCTATGACATGCAAAGGGGATCACAACCTCGGAGCAGAAGACTAGTCAGTTTGCAACGATGTTGCAGGGGTGCACCCATAGCTGGTATAGGAAATATGACCCTCATCAAATGGTGGTAGATTATACTACTTTAAAGAACACCTTCTTGGCAGAATTCCACATCCCTAGGTTTGAACAAAAGAGTATCAATGCCTTGAAGGAGATTCAACAGGGAATGATAGAGTGTACGGGAGTATGATGCATGCTTTAAAACTCTCTTGTCTAAATTATCATAAGATATTCACCCTTCACAACATGCTCAATGGTTTGTTGGGGGGTTGATCACACCTTTTAGAAGGACCTTATCTCATAAGACTTTCACAAACCCGTGCGAGGTGTTAGAAGATGTGCTACGAGCCAAGGTTGTTGGCGGTGTTAGCACACCGGTATGAGCCTGTTTTTAGAGGCTCAAATTGCTGCTATGGATAAGCAACTGGAAAATTTATCTGTGAACTCAGCCCATGAGACTCGCAATGGTTTATGGTGTACAAATTGTGAAGTAGAGGGGCATGTCAAGGATAGTTTCCCAGGAGGATAGTACATGCCGTGACAGTAGACTATGAGATTTTTCATGGGGACCATGATGCAAGTAGATGCCCCTTGTTACAACGCACAATCCGAAAGAATGTGTCTTGCTACTATAAGATCTGCACCTCTACAACCCATGATACTAAGGATTATAGGCTTATTGATTAGATCCATGAGGCCATTGATCATGGGGTGCACTAGACCAACATTGCCAATAGTTCTAAAGGTGATGATCACCATTATGAGGAGCACACAGATGGAGGCATGCGTGGAAGGGGATTTCACGAGGATTCTCGTGGTCGTGGTAACCATGGAGGAAGAAGTGAGTTCCCATGTGGAACTTATTTTAATTATGGGTCTATAGAACATTACAAACAAGAGTTCCTAGACCTATTGTAGTGCTCATGGTGCGGGAAGAAACACAAGTATGAGGAGTGCCCTGAGTTATTTGAGCACATGAATCAGTAGCAATGGAAAGACAAGGGTACTGCAATGGTAAGCATTAAGAAGATAGACACACAATGGATGCCATGGGTAACATGTGATGTAGGCTTAGAACCTATTTTAGTAACAACAAGAGAAGAGGATGCACATGCAAAGGAAATACCAAGGTAGAGGACCCTGGTTTCAAGAGAAGAAGTGGTGCATGGAAAGTACCCAGATCCTGCTCATCAGAAGGAGGTATATCAAGATACCATGGATGTCATTTGGAGTTTACAAGGAGAAATCTAGTGTCTAAAGGAGCAGTCCAGGAGGGAGGAGCAAAGGAGGAAGGTCAAGGCACCAAGAGATGACCTAGATGAGGTCAGGGAAGTATGTAAAATGCTAAGGCAAGAGAATGTTATTCCCTTGCTAGGAGCATGGTTGAGGGAGAAGGTACCATATGCCGAAGAAGAGCGTGAGAGGTAGGTCCTGCATGCAAACCTTCCCCCTCACAAGCCTTGACTATGATAGAGAGATCACGTTGAATGCAGTAGTGGATGGATGGCTATTGAGTAATATCCTCATTGACATAGGCACGAGAGGTCAATGTTCTCACACTAGATGCTTGGCATCAGATGGGAAGGCCTGCATTACATCCATCTTCGAATGTGTTGTATATGGAAAAAAAAACAAAGGAAATGCCCATTGGTGTCTTAAAAGATGTGGCTATCACCATTCAGGGAGATAAGTTTACTGGGGACTTCAAAGTCTTGGTGCTCATCGAGGTAGAAAATTTCCCAACACTACTTGGGTGCCCATGGTGTTACAAGAACAATGCAGATCTTCAGTTCAAAAAAGGGTACATCAGCTTTGAAAATGAGGAGGAGTGAGTCATCATACCCTTGGCTGATGGGAAGTCAACACCCTATACTGAACCCTTGGGAGAAGAGGTCCTAGATAGAATATATGTGCACTCAATCAGGGATCTAGAGATAATCCATCCTACCAATGGAGTTATCCAGTTTGAAGATGCTTAGTCGGTAAGTGACACCACCAATCTAGCATGTGATAATTGGGTGCACGAGACCTACAAATTGATCAGATGACATTTAAGAGGATCAGTGACAAAGGTGACAAAGGCACACACAGTCAAGCACCTAGGAGGAAAAGAGCTACCTAAGTACTTAGGAGGGGCCTCCCCTGAGGTATTTTGGAAGCTCAGTGGAAGGAAGAAAATGAAAGAAGAGGGATGTTAAGTTACGTCCTACTAGGAACTGCTATGCACTAGTGGGTGACACATCAAGATAATCTATTGGAATGACACGAAGTGAGAATTGCCTTCTGTGTTCATTTCTCTAAAAGTAATGCGCCCACTGCCATCAAGCACTACCATGGTAAGGATCCCGCCTCTTTCCACGTCCAAGCCTATGAAAGGACCTGGAGGGAAGGCGCGGAAGCTTTACCACCATCCCTCTGGGTGCACAAACTATATTCTACATTGTAGGGTTGCACGTGCACATGGTACATACATTCTAAGACACGCCGCCAAATAGGAAATTGGAAAGAACTAGTAGCTGACCTAGTTTAGACATTCGAGTATCAAAGTACCAAGCCATCAATTGATAAGGCATTATAGGTTGTTAAGCACCTTACCATGGGGGATAGTGCCATGGTTGAAGATAGGCTGCTAGAATTTCTTGGTGAACCAGGTTTGGGGAAGCACTTTGAAGAAGAGGAAATAGAGGAGGATCAGTTTGCACGCACGTGTGTGAAAAAGGAGAAAGGAAATCTTGTTTATGTGATTGATGGGGAGGAAGTAGAAAGTTTGGATGTTAACCATTCTGTAGGGATGCATGAGGTAGTGGACAGTGTTGATACTCACGCGCACCTACCATGAACCTTTAAAAACTAAAAAGGTTAACATCAGCTCAAGAGAAGAACCTAAGGAAGCTATCATTGGAGATTATTGGTCGGAGAAGGAGGTCTCTAAGATCATTGATCTTTTATGAAAATTTGAGGATTTATTTCCACTCGGGTACCATGAGCTCAAGGGTGTCCACCATTCCTTGGGGAAATGAGGAAAAACCTAAGGATGGTGCACACCCGGTCAAGAAGAGACCCTACCAGATGAATCCCAATTTACACATGAAGGTAAAGGAAGAGATAGAAAAAATGATAGCTTCTAGGATCATTGAAGTTGTGGAAGAATCAGAATGGATAAGTCTCGATGGTATTCAACATCAAGAAGGATGGGTGGATTAGGATCTATGTGGATTTTTATGGAGCTAAATGTAGTGTGTGTCATCGATCCTTTTCCAACCCCCTTCATTGAAGAAATTTTGGAGGGAGTCACTGGGCGTGAAATCTATTCCTTTAGAGATGGATTTTCAGGGTACCACTAAGTCCTTATTGTAAAGGAAGACCAGGAGAAGACAAATTTTTCCACTGAATGGGGAAGTTTTGCATACACGGTCATGCCCTTTGGGTTGAAGAATGTGCCTGCTATTTTCTCACACATAGTGGTATAGGCATTCTAGGACTTCATCCATAAATTCCTTCAGGTCTATTTGGATGATTGGATGATGTATGGGCTAGTAAAGGACCATTGTGATAATTTGAGGCTGATGTTTGAGAGGTTTCGGCAGTTGAGGATATCCCTCAACATTAAAAAGTGTGTATTTTCTACCCCCTTTGGAACGTTATTGGGGCATATCATATGTAAGGAGGGCTTGCTAGTAGATCCTGCCAAAAGTTGTTGTGATTGTGGGATTGGGGGAACCTACTAGCCAGAGTGCAGTGCGTGGGTTTCTTGGACACGTGGGCTACTATCGGAAGTTTATCAAGGGGTATGCCAAGATTTCCGCACCTTTAGAAGAACTTCTTAGACATAACGTGCCAACCATTGGGGAAAGGCACAATAGAAGGCATTTGATACATTGAAGGATAGGCTTATCACCGCACCTATATTACATTTTCCCTCTTGGGATAAGCCCTTCCATGTTCATGTAGATGCCTTTGGAACGACCATTGGGGTAGTGCTTACACAACCTAGTGAGGGAATTTTTGATCATCCCCTATGCTTTGTAAGCATGAAGTTGACACCAACATAACAAAATTATACTACGACTGAGCGTGAAGCATTGTCAATGATCTACACACTTCACAAGTTTAGACAATATCTACTGGCAACTCCTTTGTGTTTTACACTGACCACATGGCATTAAAGTACTTGGTGAATAAGCCCGTTCTACAAGGGCACATATGCCGATGGGTGTTGTTATTCCAAGAATTTGAATTCACGGTAGTTGTGAAGCCGAGAAAGAGTAACTGTGGACACGATCAATTATCAAAAATTGATTCGAGGGGAGGACGTGTAGAGCATTGGAGAGATAATGCTAGATGCGCAACTATTTAGGTTACGACACACACCCTCGATTTGGAGGAGATTACAATATTTCTTAAGATAGGTGTTGTGCCGGAAGGGATGAAGATATTAGAGAAGAAGCAACTAGCCATACGTGCCACACCTAACATGTTGATCAGTGGGGACTTATAAAAATTAGGGCATGATGAAGTTTTACGTAGGTGTGTACTAGAGCATGAGCGCCTCGCCATCATAGAGGAAGAACACAGAGGAATTACAGGTGGACATTATGCAGGTGACACCACCGCACATAAAATATTAATGACAGGATTATAGTGGGAAACCTTGTATAAGGATTGCAAGGACTATTGTAAAGCGTGTGACCACTGTCAGTGCATTGACAAGCTAGGAAGAAGAGATGAAATTCCTTTGTGCCCTATCCCTAGTGCTGAACCTTTTGATAAATGGGAAATAGACTTTGTAGGCCCTATTACAATAGCAGCGCGTAAGACTATATCATGTGACATAATCACTTGCATGAACTATCTGACAAGGTGGGTAGAAGCAGCCCCAACTAAAGACTACACAACTACTACAATAACAAGGTTTTTATGGGAAAACATTATCACAAGGTGTGGATGCCGTTTAAGTTTAACCAACGATAGGGGTATAAATTTCTTGAATGAGACCGTGAGGATCCTGTTAGCAGAGTTCATGGTGGCTCATCATAAGAGTACATCTTATCACCCATAAGGTAATGGAACTGCAGAAGCATTTAACAAAATACTGAGTCATACCCTAACAAAAATTTGTGATGTCGGAAGACAAGATTGGGATGATAAGGTATCAGCCGTATTATGGGATTATAAGACAACTTATAAAAGGCTAAACAAAGCCACACCATTTCAATTGGTGTTTGGCTCGAAGCTATTTTTCTAGTTGAGTTCATGATACCTTCTTTGCGAATAGCACGTGCAGGAGGGCTGGCTGATGAGCAAGTGATAGAAGAGAGAATTGAGGAATTAATGAAGTTGGATGAAAGACGATCACTTGCTAGGTGGAGAAAAACAATAGAAAAAGAAAAGAAAAAAGCATGGCATGATCACCACATAATAAAAAAATAAATTTGAGGTTGGGCAGATGGTCTTACTGTATGATTCTAAGTTTCTGTGCCACCCAGGGAAGTTAAAATTCCATTGGTTGGGTCCCTACACAATCTTGTACATTCTTGATTTAGGTGCATACCGATTACAAGAAACCTTGGATGGAATGAAAGCGCTGGACACTTCAATGGGAGTAGGCTGAAGCCCTACTATAAATAAGGCTTCTTGGTGTTTGTAAATAAGGTAGTTTTGCTAGATAATTTAGAATTTCCTTTATGCATTTTCCTTTCTTGTATTTCCCTTTCGCATTGTTGTTTTGTTTTGCGCCTTGGGTGCCGAACCTTGTTACTTTTGAGGGTTTTGAATGCACAGAGGGCCGCACATCATTTAAGTGTGGGGTGGAGAGATGTGAAGGAAAGCATGAGTAAAGTACAAGTAGGATTTTGTCAAAATCCTGGTTGAATATTAACCTGTTGAAAGAGGTGGATGAAAAAGGTGGAAAAGGATGGTTAGTGTCAAGATAAGGATACTTTCAGATCCCACGTAAAGATAAGGAAGAAGTGCATAAACAACATGAGGTAGGTGAGAGCAAAAATCATGACAGAAGAAGTGCCTTAGGTGCAGGTGACGCACGTGCAAGAGTCTCCTATCAAGATGGATTGGTTACATGCCAGAAGGTTGGGGATTACCCGCACAGGTTGGGTGCATAAGTTAGGGTGCAAAAGTGAGGCTTTGTTTGAAAAATCCACTTTAAATGTTAAAATTACAGTGGTAGGTAAAGTAGCATTTAATGCTTAAAATTGGGAAAAACTATAAGTAAAGGTTTGGAAATTTCATTATTCACTTTACGTATAAGGAGAAAGAAGCGCTTGTAGCATCTTTACAAACTAGGGCTTCTAGAACTGATCCGTGTGAAGAAAAATTTGAAAAGTGTAAGCATGAGTAACTATTTGGATTTGCAAACCAGAGAGAAGGGATTTCATGGGCGTAAGAGAAAAAGTGAGAAGGCACCGTTTGCGAAGGAACTATCCCAGTTAGGGTTTGAAGAACTAGGGCACAAGTTTAAAGGGTTTTCTTCACAAGTTCGAGATCTAAGGTTGGAGGGAGTGGAAGAACAAAGTAACAACAAGTGATTGAAGTGATAAGAGAACCTAAGCAATGGCACCCAAGAAACTAGTTGGCACACCTAAGAAGGGCAAGGGCAAGGGAAAGCAACAAGAAACTGTCGCACATACAAATGAAGAGTGGTACATAGAAATGTAGTACCCAGATGGAGTATTGTTAGGAAAGGAGTGGGAGTCCCATTTGAGAAGCATGTCTGTAAATGATTACAATCATCATTCGAGCACAATCGAGAAGGATATGGCACTAGAGTTAGTGTACCCAACAAATAAAAGGACACCAGAGGGTTGCCCATCTATGATGATGATGTAAAGGTCAAATTGGAGAAGTCGGTGGTTATTGAATCGTTTGAGTTGCCCTACTTTGGGAAACCTGAGCGCCTTTATCAATGGTTGATGGTGCGCATACACAAAGAATACTTACACTTTGCAGGGCACAAGATGCACATTACCCCTCAACTCATTTCACATTTCACAGGCCTCATCTATGAAGGAGATAGTTTGGAGGACGACTTAAGCGACAAAGAGGCAATTAAGGAGACTGTCTGTTGCTGCCTATGCATACAAAAAGGGGTCAAGGTACTATGATATCTCAGACATCAAGGACCCAGTGATGAAGATGGCCGTGCACCTTGTGAAAAAGTTAAATGGCCAGGAGAGATGGACCCAGGTTAATAAGGCATGGTTATAGGAAAATTTTAGAGGGCACCATCTACAACTTGTCCGCATTCATCGCGGATGAGATTTTCAGCAACATGAAGGAAGGTGAAAAAATACTTTTCGGTAATATCCTATTAACCATTGTGTTTTTAGAGATTGGAGTACTAGATGCTTTGGAAAAATTCATGTGGGAGTACCCTACTGAGGACCCTTCACCCACGAAGAGATTTGAAAAGTATTCTTGTGACACTATGATGGTCTGTGCATAAGGCACACTTGGAGAAATGGTATACGCACTTGAGGAACATGTTTGGGGTAGAATGGATGATACCCGAACAAGCTGCGCATACTACTACTAAGGGAGAGGTAGATTTTATTGTGTACCAATATTTCTACATGGGAAGATTAAAAATGATAGATGAGACATGGAGCCCTTGGTGAAAGCTCCCTTTTGCCTTCAAATCTCAACACTTCCAAGGAGAAGTAAACATGTTAAAATAATACAAGAAGCTTAGGTTGGACCTTGGAAATCTAGACCGGGACCATAGGGAAATGCAAAAAGGGTTAGTCTACCCCAACAAGCACGCATACGTGGAGAGGTACGTGTCACATGAGGTCCAAATGGTGAAACCCGTGACTCTTCCCATTACAAGAGGATCCATAACACATGTATACCTTCACATAAGGCCCAAAGTGAGACTCGGTGCATACCTAGAGAATGAAATATCCATACCTGAGGACCCAACTGGTAGGAAGAGACCCACACCTAAGTGGGAGGAAAAAGAGCCAGAGAAGAAAATACCAAGTGTGGTGGAAACACAGGTAATAGGCTCCCCTAGGAAAAGTGCCAGAACCAACATGTACTCACACAAGAAGAATTCCATAATCAAAGAGAAGACTCCAAAGCCAGAAAATCCATTAGACAAGGAGTCATTGGAGGAAGAGAAGACATAGTCACCTATACCAGAATCCTCGATTAGGAAGAATTAGAGGGTAGAAGAAGAGACTACCTCGAAAGAAACTGGGAGTTTGGAGAGGTACACAGTGAAAAGGACGATGATGATGAGGAAGATGGCAGTGAAGAAGATGATCCTAGAAGAGATCAAGAGCCACCCGTCTTTGACGTGCATGACTCAGAAGAAGAAGGTGGAGAAGAAGAACAGGGGTTCCATTTCATATGACGCAAGGGTATCCAGGACAGGAAGGCACCCAGGACATAAGAAGAAGTGAGGAGGTCGGTGTGCAGAAGCAAAGGCCTCCAAGCCTTACACAAGAGAAGATAACAAAGGCATAAAAAGAAGAAGCAACAGAGATCATTGAGACTTTGGTGGAAGAGGAGATGGAATGCAACGCTGAGTTGGTATTGAATGAGGATAAGGAAGAGAGCACAAAAAGGACCACCACAACATTGGAGGACCCACACTAATTGTAGTTATTCCCAAGGGCACACACACAGGGGGAAGGTGCACGGAGGAGGAGAGTCTAGGGATGGGTTACATTAATAACCCCAATAAAGTGTTGCGCGTGTGATTCCAGAGCACAATTCCAGTAGAGAAGCTCATGGCGATGTCATCTTTTGATAAGGAGGCTGCTTACTCATAGATAAGGAAGATACTCTCATGGGCATTTGAGTCCCATCTTGATGAGCCAAAATTTAAAGTAAGCAATGGGGAAATTATAACATTTCTAGAATCAAAAGGAGACAACCCATTGGTGAATGCTCAACAACTCTCAGATGAACAACTGTGCAACATGCTCAACAAGGTCTCCATTGAGGTCGAAGCTAGACTCTTTGGGTGAAATGATAAAATCAAAGATATGGAGGATGAGTGAAGAAGAAAGAGGAAGAGCTAGCTGCGTAGAAAAAGGAGCTAAGCCAAGAGAAGTTGATCAGTGCCTAGTGGTAGTGAGAGTTAAGGGATGAGAAGGCTAGAGTGTGCAAAGTTTACAAAAAGGTGGAGTCCATTATAGATGCCATAGTGTTGAAGCATCTAGACCTAGCACCTACCGCGCGGAAGTATGCAAATTCCTTGGAGTGCCTGGAGGACTTAACAAGAGCCCTCACCATGGAGAGACAACCGCTAGCTTTGGAGTCTATAGAAGAGGTGGCCACATGCTTAGAAAAGGAGGACAAATTAAAAGTCATGGTGCTCATAGTAGAATACAACAAGGTCCATGCTGATGTGAAGATTGCCTCCTAGAATGCTGAGGCCGCGCGTACGACAACTGCGTGGACAGGGACAAAGTGGCGAGCATGCTGGTCACAGGGATGAAGTAGAAATTAAAGAGTTCTGGAGAAAAACAAGGGAAACAGAGCAGAGATGGGTTTAATCAAAAACCGGTTAAAGGAACTATACCCACAGATTACATGAAGGATGGATGCGTTGGAAGATGTAGGCAAGGAGTTAGAAAATATTGTTGACACCATGAGTGCACAAGGGGATGGGATAGGTTTTGAATAGGTGAGCACCTTGGTGGGTGATATTTTCCAGAGAGTACAGAATGAAGTTGATGCCTGGAACAAGTTGGAGGCCGACTTACAAAAAGATTTTCCTAGTTTATTACAGTGATGCCATCATTGTCCCATTCTTTCTTCTTTCCCAAATTCTTCATCCCCTTATTCTTTTTCCAAGGCGTAAGCCTACTATGATTCCTTATTCATTTAAGAAGTGTTCCACAGTGGAGAACAGGCATAGTGTGGGGTGATGTTGGGCCCCTGAAATATTGGCTAAGTATAAAAGGGCATGTAGGCGCACAAGGCCTAGTTGAAGAAAGGTGCGCAAGGAGAAGGTGTGTAGGAAAGGGTTTAAGGAAACCTGTGGCACGTGTGTAGATAAAGCCAAGGTTCTAGGAATTAGCCATATTGGGAATTTTGGGCAGGATACGAGCAAAACGTGACTCGACTGCACATGTAGAGTGGATAAGGTGCTAGCTGGCGATATGTTGGCCCAAGAAGGAATATACCCTATGGTAGAGGATTCTACAAGGACATCATGACATGGAGTGGTGAGATTAAGCCTGGAGGAGCATGCGCTCCTGGAGGACCACATTCAGACACTTAGATCATAGATGATGTTTCCCATTAAACTCACATAAAAGAGAGACTCGACTCCCATGCTTGCCTCAGGTGAGTGCCCAATGCCCACTGGGTGATAGGCTAACGCGCATGGGATTTATTTCCTTTGTGATGGGGGTAAAAATGACTACAACTAGCAACCTCTATGGGGATTAAAATACAACATCAAGGATAGGATTATAAGGCTTGGTAAACACACAAGCTATGGCTGGATTGTATGTAGGGGTAATATGATGCTTGTGATAGAAATTTTCTTCATCCTCGGCATTGGTGAAATAAGGTTTGATGTTGGTCATAGGAATCAATTCATACTTAGGAGAACTAGACTTAGATTAATGGTTTTACAACATACGGGATGGGATCCTAGAGGCCAAATACAAAAAGATTACATTGTGACAGTACCAAAGAGAGACAAAAGAGGAATAGGACCCTAGGAGTTAAACATGCTTAACTCCAAAAAAATAAAGAAGGAGGTCCAAGAAACAACTAATAGAAGAGACCTAAACCATTAAAAAAAAAGAAACAAAGAAAGTTCCTTGAAATTCCGCAGACAATTCAAGAGAAGTTCCTTTAGTTATCTTTACTATTATTGGAGGGTTTAACCTCCCTGATCTCATCTTTCCTACTAGGTTCAATATTCAGCTTCTTCTAGGGGGTCCTCGACATCATATTCCTTAGAATCCTCCTCAGTCTCATCCTCCTCCTCTTCCTCTTCATCATAATTGGCCCACCTCCTTTTCAGTTCTCTTTTTCCACAACTTCCAGATGAGCACCCAAATCCTAAACCAGAGTATCCAACTACTTGATATCCCCTCTAATGTTATTCTGGGCCAAGAATATTTTTTTGGTGGCTTCAATGCTATCAATCATGCCCTTCCTCACCACCGAGTTAGTCTCTTCCATGACCTGAACCACTGTCTCCAAATACTACACTTTGTTCTTCCACATCTTAAGACAATGCTCTCCTTTGAGGCACTTTATCCTTACCCTTCGACGGACTGACTTCTTGCTTTTCCATCCCTTCCACATTCTTCCCCTCTCCCATCTTCTTAGTACCTAGATTACCCTCCCTCATCTTAGAAAGACACTCAGCTAGGGTAATATCCTCCTCATCCTCAATTTGGGGCATAGGTTTATCCCAGTTAGTTTCCCATTTCAAAACATGAGAAGAATGAGTCCCTCATGGATGGGGAACTCCACCTTACTCCATTGGAAATCCTTCACCGAGGTGTTCAGAGACATAAATAAAAATAAGGGAATACTAAGAATTTTCTTGTGTCTGAACATATTCAAAAAGGACAAGTGGTGAGTATATATCTTGCGATATTTACCTTCTAAGGTAAGATACTTCATAATGTGTAGACAGACCTCCCTCCACACCCCAGGAATGTAGGAATGAGAAATGCCATCAGTGAAGTAATGGATAGTTTCCTTACCCACAGAATTTTTTTATTTCGTACTCCCTCCGATTCCTATCCTTAAATATTTTCAGACCTTCCATGTCCATGCCAGTTATACAGAAATGTCCTCCTCCGACGTCTCAATTTCCATGCCTTGAATCACCACCTTCCCCTCTTTCCATGCCAGCCCAAACTCCATAGTTAGCGAGGGATCATGCCCTTGGAGTCTGGTAATAAAGTTCCTGAAACCCCCAATCCTAAACAGGTGCCACATAGACTTATCATCCACAATACTCCCATGACTGGATGACTCAAATTTGGTTCTATCTCTACCCATGATGGCGAAATTTTACCCCAATGCTCAGCTCAGTTGAAACCTGAAAATTTTGATATTAGACTTTCCTTTCCAAGAATAGATAAAACCAGACTCACTTTTGTAATTTTGGAAAATGATCCCTTTATTCTCCCTCGTATAGCTTAAGGTGAAGTCCTTATAATTTTTCATGATTAATAATATCATTAATAGGCACAGGTATGACATCACCTTTTTGCCACACTTTGAAATCATTAATTTGAACTCCCTCATTCAAAAATATTTCCGCACAAGTATTGTCAATGCGAGGGATATGAGTGATGATATAGGTATCAAATATTTTAAGATGCTCTTTAATATCATGAGTAATATTACCCAAAGCCCAATTATGGGAACTAGTCTTGTTGATGGCATTTAAAATGAGAAGAGAGCCCCCTCAATAAGAATGTGTTTAATTCCTTTTTCCTTAGCAAGACTGACACCCCAAAGAAGAGCACTGAGCTTCAACCACATTATTACTCTGAGTCCCCAAAGGTCCTGCATAGGCAAGGATCCAGTCCCCATTATGGTCCCTGATTATGCCTCCTCCACCTACTCAGACTAGGGTTGCCTTTTGAAGCCCCATCAAAATTAAGTTTGACTTTTCCCCTTTCTAGTTTAGACCACTTAATGATAGTGGACAGGAATCTGACTTGAGGCGATTGAAGGTGAAATGTTTGAGAACTTCCTCTTCTTTTCTAGAACAAGCCTTTTTAGTCTTCACCTTAATGAGATTGGAGTTCTCTTTAATAGAGGAAATCAAACAAGCACTGACCTTTCTGATGTTAGATTTCTAATTTCGAAGATGAGAGCATTCCTTTCCTTCCATAAACTCCAGATGAAGTGGGGAAGGGCCATTTTCTAGGTAGCCATAAGAAATGGGTACCTGAAAGGACAATCCCATTGTAACCAACATTCCTCAATGGAGTTAGGGCAAACCCATTGCACTTTGAAAAGCTTCAACACCTTTAAAAGCACCACTTGAGCAAAGGGGCAAGAGATGAGGAGGTGGTTGAAAATTTCCTCATATTTTATAAAGCACACACTTGTTGGGGAGGAACATCCCATGTTTCCTCAGATTATCCACAGTGAGGATTTTGCAACATATTTTGATAGGCCATGATGAATATACAAAAATAAAGGAGCCTAGAGAAAGCTAGGGTTCGATATATAAATAGGTTCACCAAATGATTTAATAAAATTAAATCTAAGATAAAGACACTACTAATCATATAAAATGACAAGAATATACACGATCTAGTTAATAGAAGTACAATGAAGAGTGATATATAAGGTTTCTAGAATAACTCAAACTTAACACTATAGGTCAAGACCGATTCGAGTAGGTGAATGATTTGAAAAGGTGTATTCTAGGTGTGTAAGATCTAATTTTGAAACCTGACATGTGATGATCTTAGGGATAGGATTCTGGGAGAGGAACCATGTGCTTGGGTGCTAACATTTGTTTTAACAACTAATGTTTATAGAACCAATCATGATCCGATTCTTTCGTGTCACTTATTTTTACCTTTAGCTCACTATAGGACGTTTTTGGTTTGCTGCACTTCTTCTTTGTCACACATGTACCTATAAAATAAAACTTAACCACATGCATGATACTCAAGTGCACATTAGATGAATAAAAATATGCATATGTTTGAGTTGGACTAACCTTAGTTCTCACCACCAATATCATTATCACCGAGCATTGCACTACATTTCGAGACTTCATGTAGGTCTATTGGTGTGTGATTGAAATATTTTCCCTTAAGCTAGGATACCCTAGTTTTAGTCACACAAGGAATAATGACCTACAACTACTTTGTCCCAATGCAAGAATGTGTGATATGGAATTTAAAATAGCCTCCCCCTATATAGTGAATAATGCAGCCAAAAATGTATTCTGTTGTGTTTCTCTTGTGTATGTGGTAGATGTAGAAATGATAGCCCCAATTTCTCCTTATAATAGTTAGTTGGTTGTGTATATATATGAGTTATTTGTTTGAATTTTAGCACATAGTGACACCAAAAGTTGACCTAGGTCATGAAAAGGAGATAAGAAAAGACCCAAATAAAAACTGACAAATGAGTGTTGGTTGGATATTTTTTCAAAGACAAAATATGAGGTTCAACCACAGTACACGGGACAATGTCCCTCCTCAAATAAAGGGGAGGCACCCTATTTATTACTAATCTAAAACACACAAAGGATATATACAATATTCACACTATTCTAACCATTAGGGTTGGGATCTCATCCCAGTAGACGTATTCTTATTAGAAAGAAATAAGAATGGAAAGAAAGAGAATAGGAAGAAAGAAGTGAGTTATTATAATGTAGAAATAATAGAATGAATAAGAACATGTTTTTTCTTGAGAAAACATAGATCAAAAGATAATCACACATGATTTAAATTGTAATAACTTGTAGAAGAGTTGATAAACTATAAATTTAAAGCAAAGAATGATTTAAAGCATTTGAACATAAGAACAATACCTCAAACCACAAAGATATTCTCCACAACACAAAGTTTGCAATAGATTATCTTTTGTATTCTTCAATGATTAAAAGAAAACACACAATATTTCTCTTTCTCAAATCTAAACTCTATGCTTCATAAAAAACTTCCAACCCTTTGGAATGCAACAACATCTCATATATATAGAGAAGGGAAGGAGAGAAAATAGGAAACAATTGCAACAACATACTAAAAATAGTAAATAAGAGTAATTAGTCCATTTGATTGATTCTCATATAGAGACCCAATCAATCCTTCCAAGTTTATAGGATGTCAAAATAATATTGAAAAAGACATGTCAAATGGAAAATAAAAATGACATGACAAGTTCATCATTCAAACTTGTCTTTTTCTTCATCTGTGTTGCTTGCTTCTCATGAAATTCTTGAAATTTTAGGATCATCACCCAAGCTTCTTCTTCATCTGGTCTGCAGGAGTAATGATTCAGGACCTCACATGTTTCTTGCGTGTTATTGACATTCCCTTGGAGCCTTCAATATTTCTTGTTATATTTGGCCAAGGTACTTAGAAAAATTTCACAAAGGATTAGCTTGTCAATAACTACTATATCAAATTTTTCACCTCATGGATTCTTTTTCAACCAATTCTTGAAATAATTTGTATAGATCATCTACATGTAGAATATTTAAGCTATCATCCAGAACCTTTGTGAAGATATTTGATAATTCTTCATCAAATTCATTGGTAGCATCCAACACTTGATCCTTTGACTCTCTTAGTTTTCTACAAGCTTCATTAAGGATTTTAACTCGGAATTCAATTGCTTTGCAAAACTCAAAATGCTTATCCACATCTAGAACTATTCCTTCTTTAACCAAGGTTTCTGAAGGAACCTTTTTAAGTGCACTGAGAGCTTCCAAAGTTAACTCCAAGTTACCAATTTCTTCAAGGATTTCATCATTCAACCTATTGAAATCTTTCCTTGCATCCTCCAGAGAATTAAAAACATTCACCGAATCACTAAGAACCTTTTTTCCTTGAATCAGAAGACTTTGAATCCATTCATCAACAACTCTACCCTTCTCGTTAAAATTTTCCATTCTAGGTACTGATGAGAAATAAAAATGAATAGGGTAGGCGTAGGAATTGTTATCTGCATCTGATTAGGCTTGGAGAGTTTGAGTAATACTTTTGTCAACTGTTCAACCTTTTCCTTTAATTCATCCCTTGAAACCTTAGTATATTTAAACTTCTTATAAAGTAAATCTACAACACTTTGAGCATCTTATTGAGCACCCTCAATAGCAAACTTTCAAAGACCGACCCTCGTGATCTAGTAATATGTAGCCATTATGTCTTTCTTTTTTTTTTCTTCTGCAGCATGGTAACATCTACAAATTTATGACTTGATGCATAAAAAAACCCGTGAAACAATCTTAGGTTTCTTGACTATTTAGGTAGGTGTTGGTTTTAGTGATCTAAAATAAAAGGCCTCGAGTGGAACAATCAATTTCCTCTTCTTTGGGGTTTAGTCAAATAACCACGAGGGAGATGAAGTAGAAGATAATTCTAAGAGAGGAACTGAGATGGTTCTAGAGGAAGGTGGAGGAGTGGGCAGAGTGGTGATCAGAGATGGAGGAGTGGAAATGATATTGGTAAAAATGACAAACAACATTTGAGGTGGAAGGGAAATGGTGACCAGGATCTATGATGACACTGATAACTCCAATATTAATCCCACTCCACTCGATAGAGGGGATAAGGAGGAGGAAAAAATGGCCATGGTAGATGCAAGCGGTGATGACACAAATGGAGTAAAAGGAGGAGGAGAATAAAGGAAGAGCGAAGGAGAAAAATTGGAAGGAAGCACTGGAGATGATTGGGTGGATACATGAATGGACATAGAAATAAGAGTAAAAGAAATGACAGGTATATAGACCACAATAATTACAGAACTTCCTTTGAGACTGATGGAGGGGGTGAATCAAGAACCACAACTGATGTAGAAGGTGCAGTAGATGGAAAAGGATGAGACTTTCCTCCATTTTGAACAAACTTAAATTTCAACTTTTTAGGTGGGCTTGCACCTTTATCCTTTTCCACATGTGAGGGGCCCACCTCTGATGCCAATGTGATAGGTAGATTTGGGAAATTGGATTCCTTGAGCTACATACCCCATGAATATAACCATGCCTTTATACGAACAAGGGTTTGGGTGACCTTTTCCTATATAGGCAATTTTTCCTTAAGCCGACCAATCAATTTCCGGGAATCGGCGCTATAATCATTCATTTATTCGTACATAGCTTCTATAATGCTCTCATTTTTAGTTACATCTTGAGGAACATAAGTGAGATTTAACATCCTTATCTTTTCCAATGTCAACCGACTATTATCTTTCCTTCTCATAACAACATCATCTCTAATATGAATCCAAATATCCTTAATGTATGAGACATGAAGCTGCATTGTTCCGTGGGACTTGAGCATACCTCAAAATTCAAAACCTCACCTTGAATTGATAGTCTTATTAATATTTTCTTGTAACTTGTAAACTGCACTCTCAGCTTTAATTAATGAGGAGCACACATACCTTTAAATTGATATAGGAAATGATACGACAACTTTATACTTACTCTGTTGAAACTTATGAAAATCCAGGAGCTGTCAAACCAATTCCATAAGAATTAATTTATCATTTGGGTATCTTGGAAGACACATTGGAGTCTCTAAAAATATGGGAACCCGGAGGTGTGTAAACTTTCTGAATTGCAGGAAGATGCAACCCCATTTTGATACTTCATTCCACGCAACATCTAAGATTCTTCTTTTTATAAGATCAGGATCTAATCTACAGATAACCTCATAAAAGAAGGCATCATTAACTCTTATGAAATGATCTAAGCTTCCTTTTAGGGACAATTGGGGATAGAACTTGTAGATGTGATCAGTAGACTTGTTACCTTTTGAATCCAACCCAGGATAATTTCTCATTCAGCGACACGATAGGTGACATAGGACATCATATAAAACTTTCTTGTAGAAAAGGACTATTTTCATTTGAGTGTCAATTGTATTGCTAATGAAGGTTCCCTAGTCAAGATACTGCTCATTATTTTTAATGATAGTGATGAAATGGTACATCCACCTGTGAAATTATCTAGCTTCTAGAAGCCCAAATATTCTGCTAAGGATCATAATGATATCACAAATTTCTAAACTGAAATCACTTTTGGGAACTGTTTTTGGAAATCTAGATATAACGAGATTTGGTTTAATCATGAATTTCTTATTCACATGCTTAATACAATTTTTAAGATCATTATCCCATGCCTGTTGAGCTAGTTGAATATTGGTACCAACATATTCCTCGAAATTAGGAAGCTTGAGAAGTGCATAAAAATAGTCCACATCCAATTTGACTATTACTTCTCCCACCTAATTCTGCACTGACCTTGAGTCTGAATCATAGTTACTGGCACATGCAATAATGATTTCATGACACTAAGTGGAAATGGGAAAAGCTACTGACAATGGTAATCTTCTTGCACAAAGGGATTTCATAAAATAAATTTGTGATGAGCCTTGAATTACGCCCCAAAACTCGTCCATGTCTATATGGCCCAACTCAGTATCCCTAATATAAAAATTTGAGTCAATGTTGGAGGGAGCCACAACACCTTGGTACTTTTACTTCATTTCCTTTGCACCTTCTTTCTTCCCTTTCCCTTTTCTAAATCAGACATGGGGAATTGGTCACCAAGACACCTGAAAGTCATGAGAGAAAACTAGGTTTGGGACCCTGTTTAACAAATTTGAAAATCCGGAATAACCGAGTCGGGAAATTGACCTTGTTAAATATCCGTGAAAACCCACCACACTTTTCGGGGTTTGAGTGATTCTTGAAAGATAACAAAACCTTCATTATTACATAAGTTGGGTCTTGTTTAATAGGGGCCAAATTCGACTAAGCTGCGGAAATGTGGAGATTTCAAGCAGCTTTCAAAGTCTAAATTACTTTGATTGCACACACAACTTGTTAAGGCATGAGGAAAACTTGAATATCCATTTTGAGTTTTTGTTTTCCAATTTTTCAACACTTAAAACCCAAGAAAGTGAAATAAAAATTCACCCTTATGGCTGATATATAAAATAATGATTGACTTGGGTGAAAATATAATGAAGGGAAAATGGGGAAAGACTTAACCTTACCCAAATGCAAATAAGGGCGTGACAAAAAAACCAAAGAATAACCCTAGTGAAAAACTACTTACCTCAAGGTGAAAACACTTTAATCCCAGGATAAATAATCCAAAATCAGTAAGAAAGACATGGATCGGGTTTTGGAGGTGTGACAATAAGTTAAAAATTTACATGACATAAGAAATTGCAAGGTTCGAAATGACATGGAAAATCCACTATTTATAAAGACCTAGTATTAAATACACATAGGTTGACACACATGCTCACCTACCCATCAGCTAGAAATTAAATGCATTGATTTTGGAATCGGGAAACCAATTACATATGTCATGTCATTATGTAGTCGATTCAAATATGACAACACGTAGTTATGTTAGGTTTCGGGTTCGTGAAGCAAATAACATATAACATATGTTTCAGTGGGATGGTGTTCCGATGTAATCGGGTTCTGAAATCTGATAGCATGTAGTTCAAATAAGGTTTCAGGTTCGAGGAACATGGGCCACTTTGCATGGGTTTGAATTTCACATGTTTGGTGCAATCGGATCTCGAAATTTGATAATAGACTTCAATTCAGATTTTTGAAATTGGGAAGCAAAGGAAATGAATCATGTTGAATGTTGAGGAAGTTCCAAAATCTGACAAAAATACTTTCTAAGGCAATCACAAAGGTGAATTTGGATCAAAAATACTTAAAAAGAAATCATCATAAAATTTTTGATTGGTTATCTCCATTTTCCTGATAATCATAAAAATGGGATAACAAGGAGAAAAAAAAAAATAGGACGAAGTGCCCAAAAAGACATTAGTGCTAGGAGCTACTTTGCTCTATCTGGGCAATACTATCCTACAATAGGAAAACGAAACATAATGAAAGACATGAACATAGATCCTCGTGACACAACCAAAAATATGTAAATTCCAGATACAAGACACAAACAAATCTAGATAAAGCAAGAAAAGAAGCGAAGAGGTGTCACTAGTGCATAGTTTCCATACTTAGAAATCATGTATATAACAACATACTAGAGGCATAATGTAATAGTAGTGAGTGCATATTTTAGTGATTATAAGTTTATGTATACCATGATTGAGGCCTTTTTAGGACTCTACTAGATCAAGCATCGAAAGTATTGACCATATCATCCTTGGGCTAATGGAAAAGTTGAGTCACAAACAAAGAATTAGAAAACATCTTGAAAAAGATTGTGGATGCAACTAGGAAATATTAGGTACTAAGAATTCTTGAAGTATTTTGGAATATAATACAACATGGAAAACCACCACTGACTTCTCTCTATATGAACTTTTGTATGGGAAGAAACAACTATTTCCTATAAAGTTTGAGTTACTGAGACCTTAAGGACAATAATGGAGGTGGGAATTGAGATTGATGTTGTTGAGAAAGACAATATTATTTAGCTGAGTTACATGAGATGAGGATGGAGGCTCAACAATAGCATGAACTCCTCCAACATCAAAGAAAGATTTGGTATGACTATCATATCAAGACTAAGATATTTAAAGAAGGATCTTTGGGCCCTTTTATTTGATTCGAGGTATCAATATTTTAAAGTAAAGTTAACGAATAGATGGTTGGGGCCCTATCAAGTGGAGAAAAATTATGATAATGGTTCAATCAAGCTACTACCTATTGACGGAGACAATAGAAATATACTAGTAAATGGACACAGATTGAGACTATATCAAGACTCTCGGAGAAAATCTAAGTTCACTAAGAAAATTTAGTCACGTGCTTAAATTTGGTTTCATGGAAGAATGTAGTTCTTCCACCACGATGTCATAAGAAGTTCAAACTCTAATAAAGGGAAAAACCTGGAATTAGAAATGACAATATTCCCTTTCTTATTCCAAAAATACTAATATATATATATGCATTCAAAAATTTAAAAGATGTAATAACACATAGATAATAAAAGGTAGGGATGAGTGAATTTCATAACATGCACACTAATTATAATTCTTTTTCAAATGTAGGAGTGGAAGACCAAATATCATAGAGATACATGTATCGGTAAGGTAAGGTGTATTTATTTTTCCTACTTAAGACTTCTCTTTCTATACATTCCAATGCATTTGATTTAATGTAATTAAAGGGTAAGAGGGAGAAAAAGAAAGAACATTGTTAGTCATTCTCGTGCATGATATTCGGCATGAGGGAAGGAAGACTATGAAATAATTTTGATGTATTAAAAATGATGTGAAGTTACATTCATTAATTTTGGCACCTCAAAAATGTGTCACATAACTGTAGGGATTAATCATTGATGAGATGTCATCATTTATATAACTTGAATTATTGGGTGTTTGCCTAAGTGAAGGAAGTGATAGTTAAAGAGATTACTACTCTAAAAAGAACTTATTATTTTTTTAAGACATTACTCTGCATATTTCTACGAATTGGGTGAGAAGAAGAAATAAAAAACTTCAATTAGTGAAATTTCTCCTAAAAAATGTTGTAATTACACAAATCTTCCATGATGTAGGTTGGTTGGACTTCGATAAAAAAATTGAAGGGTTTGATGCACAATTAATAGAAGATTTTGATTTAAAATTTTAAAAAAATCACACGAAGGTCAAAGGGATAAGAATTGAGGTCAATAGCAATATCATAAGTTCCATGAGTGGCCTCCTTGACTTTGGCATCAACTTCATAAGGAAATATTCAATTAAATACCCTCGTCAATTTTTCCTTGAAAAAGGTGAACCCCTTCCTAAAATCATACTCAACCCCAAGGAATTCGAGAAAGGAATAAAAAGGGAAAGCTTACACGAGCCTTGGAAAACAATATCTTTGTGGGTTATGAAATAATTTATATATTAGGGATGACAAAATGTGTTCATTAGGAATGCCATGAGGCTTTTAAACCACCTAAAATAGGGCATGAGAAAACCTGAACTCGAGTTAAACTCCCTCCCTAGTTTCTTATTTTATGCCATCATTACCATGATAGTAAGATAAACTAAGGACAATACCTCACTCAAGCACTATGGACTAATACGGTTAATTTACAAGTATCATTTCTTAAAGAAACCAATAGGGGAAGAGGCATGGGAAACCTTCTTGGAATTTTTTTGAAATATAAAGAAAATAGAAGTCCCTTATTACACACTTACTCCACCCCTAGGTCTGCATCAAAAGCTGTTGTTACCCACCACAAAGCCAATCTTAAGCTTTTGGGACCTATAATTGTTAAACCAAGTCAAAGTCCTAGGAAACCCACATAACATGTACCTCATCATGAATTGATTATAATAACAGATTTAGAAGAATAAGTACAGGGACTCTAGCCCAAAGGCTTCAAGGAAAAAGGAACAAGGTAACAACATCTTCTCGAGACTCCAACATGGAAGAGAAGAAGACCTATATAATCGATGAAGGTGTTGCACAAATTTTAGAAGAGTTGGCTCATAGTGAAATTCATACTAAAGCTCCAATGTCAAGGTATCTGGATTCATAAGTGGGATAGCAAGCTCCGAGAAATGTACAAACAAGCTCCAAAAATAGAATAAAATGCTCTAGAATTAAACAAACAAGCTCTAGAAATAAACAACCAAGCTCCAGAAACAGAAGAGCAATTTCTAGAAACTAGGGAAGAACAACAACAAAACAAATAAGCATTCCCTTCCTCTTTTACACTCAAACCTACTATTTCAAAAGGGAAAGAAATAATTTTTCCTAAAGAGGAGACAAACCCTCATCGCATGAAGAATAAATAGAAGAACAAAGATAACTTAAACATGTAATCATGTTATCTTAAGTGAAGCCATAATCCAAAAATAACGAAGGAGATAAAATTTTCGAGTATGAAATTAAAATGTATGGAAGAAGCTAACTCTTCTTTGTAACATGAACTTCAACAAACAAATATACAAAGTGTAGATAAGGATATGAGCATGTTTGGATTGAGACTAGAAGTTGTTTAAGAAAACAAAGAAATATTAGTTCTAAGCTTGAGATGATCTAACCACAAAATGGACAAATTTTTTCCAAGAAAACAAAAGACCCTTAAGGAGTAGGATAAGATTTAGACAAAAAAAAATTACTTCTCTATTAATTAATATTGTACCTTATAAATTTATAAGTGAGGTTGTTCCTTAAATTTAGGAAACAACTCACAAGGATAAACCATATATGTAGGTTATTTAAACAACCTAAGTAACAATCCGTAAATAATATTGATAAATAAAATATAATATATCAACCCACATATAACCATGTGAGTACTAAATAAACATTCCTAACATTCCCCCCTTAGTGCGAATATTGTAGGAAAAAAATCACACTTCTTCTGCATGACTTACTACTCATGCATGCTCATGATTTGGATGGTTTTTTAGGATAACCAACAATATTCAAGGATGGTTTTACTGGACAACCACCAACCAACAAGGATGGTTTTTCAGGACAACCAACAACCTCAACAAGGATGGTTTTTCAAGTGGCTTACCAACAACCACAACAAAGGATGGTTTTACAGGACAACCAACAACCCAAATATCATGATACTTTTTTTTATTATGCTTTCATCTATCCACTATGTTATTACATTAGGAAAGTACATAGGAATTACTGCTCACTGAATACAAATTTGAAAAAAGAGGTAGAAATGGAAATGGAACATTGAGATCATGTTCCCCCCCTCAATGTGAATTTTCCACTTATTCAACACAAAACAGGAACTCTAAAATAGAATCACATTGCACAAAACTAGAAACATGAACTCTAAAAATAATCACACAACTGAAACAAACCGAAACTCTGAAATGAAAGCAAACTCACACCACAAAAATTTCACATCATCTTCTATGTGGCCCCATTGTTGGTGATTGACGAGAGGTCATTGATCAACCTCTAGCCTCTTGTGCCTCCGTCATGTAGTGGAGGTATTGCTAAACAAGTTGAATTTTAATTTGGAGCTCAAATTTGCACCATCTTCTATTGACATGACTTCCCCACCAATTTTATTTTTGGTTCTAAAATTCCAAAGCGGGCATTTGGGGCGCGGCCCCTAGTGGGGTCAAGGGGCAACGCGTCTCTTGCAGGTCCTAGGGTAGTGTCCTAGGTGCACTCCCTGTCACGAGATAGGGCGAGTTGAGAGGCGAGATCCCCCGAAGCCATTCCCATCTCCATTATTTACAACCTTCAAAATCTTCATCGAAATGCATCAATTTTCGTCTCATCCTCTCAAAATTTGGGCGTTGGGATTCCACCAAAAATGCATCGGTGAGGTAAATTTATTTTATTTTTACAACTTTTCCCGCTCACAAAATACCTTATGCTTTGACTAACCATACAACACTTGAATGAAAAAATGATTCTTTGTATGACATTTGACACTAGAACTAATTTTGATGACATAGTACTACTAATGTCACTATGACATTTTTTATTTTATTTTTTACACAAACCAAACTCTTTGGACTATGATGACAATAATAATAGAAAAGCTATTATTACTTGAGATGAATGAACAACCATAAAACCATATACCCAAAGTTATAAACCTATACCATTTTCTATAACCCTTATAATAAATAATTTAAACGACCAATTCAATTCACTAAATCTCAAGAATATATTTGGAATAAAGATACAAACTAAGTTCCTTCAAGTGCCATTCTTTAGGTTTCAAGATGACCCGATCATATCAATGTAAATCTAGGTAGGTCAGTTGACGGCCAACTATAATGCATTATTCTATTTTATCACACCCCTGAGCCGAATCAATTCCAGTATTATACTAGAATGTAATTTTAACTCGTGGTTAGAATAACATGAATATACAGAGCATTGGAATGATACAGGTTCGGTGCAATAACTCCGGAATGAATTTGTCTCAGAAACGCCTATACTAAAACCTTAATAATGTGTATGAGGATGCCATAATTTTTTTGGGTAGAAGTATTTCGAACGTATTTACGTGCTTCAATAATATCTAGCTATGATTTACCATCAGATCTGTAACAGGATGTTGACGATTTAATATCCAAGCTCATGCACCACTGATGTCAATGTAAAATCATTTGAAGTGACCAAGCCAAAATATGGGAGTTGTGTGTATTTCTCTTGAACCAATGCATATTGGTGATGCCAAAGTTATTTACATAAAATAGATGTAAACATAGAGCAAAAAGACAATCCTCAAAGTTTCCAAAATAGAGTTAATAGAGAAACCGATTGATTCACCTAGCTTACCGAGCCAAGCTCCAACCTCACCAAAAAAAAATTGATGCATATATATGAGATGATCAATATTATAAGACCAATGTTGAATCAAACGCCAAGGTGATAAATATGGTTAAGCACATGAACAACTCCAAACACATATGTAGAGCATCAATGGTTTAGTAGAGGCAGATGGGTGACATAAAACAATAGAGATAGTTGCAGTTGTATGCAGAAGAATCCAAATGAAATAATGTAAATAGATGCAGAACTAACAAATTGAAATATTTCAATTCAGAATATTTTCCATTCACTGGGAACTAGAATAATCATGATGCCCCTTGGAAATTTTCAAAACTCCATATGCTTTTCATAGATTTTTGGCTCCGATACCAGATGAAGGAGTAGGAGAATATTTAGACACATAAATTTTTTTAATTCTCTACTAATTGATATTTTACCTTATAAATTTATAGGTGAGGTTATTCCTAAAATTTACAAAACAACTCACAACAATAAACCATATATGTAGGTTGTTTAAACAACTTATGCAACAATCTGTAAATAATATTGATAAATAATAAACAATATATTAACCCACATATAACCATGTGAGTACTAAATAAATATTCCTAACGAGGATCCTTGGATGAAAATAACAAGTTAAGAGAACAAGTTGAATAAAAAAAAGAGTCAAAAAGAAATTAGAATCCAAGCTTGGCACCATTTATGAAATAGCTCAAAAATCTAGTTCGCATGAGGACAACTTATGTGTATAGCTTGTTTCTTCAAGAGTAGTTTTATTTTTGGTATCTCACCCAAATCTGCTATGACATACCTCATGAAGTAGGCAATGTAAAAAGCTTTATGGATATTTACAAGACCCGTTCCAAGGAACAACAAAATATGCTTTGTGAATTCTTTTTGTGTAATATTGCTATTCCTAATGTACTAGATTTTCTACTCAATTTTTATGTGGGAGAATTTTAGTTAAAATATTTTCAATCTCTACTGCATAACCATATTTTATGGAATAAAAACACTTATTATTTCATGAATAAGAAAGCGACCATTAAGTTCTTTATAAGGACTCGACATGCAAGTGTAGGTAAGATGAAGATAAATTTCAGCACTTACTATTGTACCAACCCGAGTTTCGAGTATCTACCCACAAATTATGGATGAAAGCATTAAAAATTTAAACTCTTATGGCTGAGAACATTATGAGAAATATCTTACTACATGTAATGCAAGATGGGAAACTTTAAACATTCCATTAAAAATAAGGAGGTAATCTCTCCCCAAAATCTCACATGGAGCATGAGGAGAGCAAGAACAATTGTGAAAATCATTCAACATCGGTACATGAAGAAAATGATGAATGGATGGGAATGAGGACTAGACCACCTTTGGTTCTCAGTCCTATGACATCATAGTAGAATATTACACCACAACATGAAGAGCAATTTAAAGAATGGGAAAATCCGGTCTTTGAATACATGGGATTCAAGAATAAAACTTAAAAAAGGTATGAAAATTAGTATGAATAATTTAATATGGCACAAAGGCTTGAGCAAAGGTTAATATAGCATTAGTTTGTAATAGAACTTGCAAAAGGTAAGGTGCATGTGAGATGATGAGTCCATAAATTGACCCATTAAATCACCAAATAATGATACTTTTTCTCATGAAAACATTAATCAATGCATTGAATGGTTTGAATGATTAAGTCTAAAATAGGGAAATAATGCATCTTATCCTTTTTGAATTATGTGGACTAATGATTAAGGTAAAATTATAACTAAATGATTTAAAAAGATGCATGGTGATGTGTGAAGGTTAATAAATTCATGATAATTGCTAATACAAGGTGTCACGGTCAAGATTGGACATGGTATACTCCATCATGAAGATAAGTTTAAGGGAATTTAATGAAAACTGAAAAACAAGGAAATTGGTTCTTAGTTACTTTATGAGATGTAACCAACTCTCAAAATATTCTCATATATAGCCACCTAGATTCTGGGTGAGCGTTAAAAGACATTAACTATAAAATACCAGTCTTGGTGAGTTAAATGTAGTATGTGTGTGTAGAATGTAATAAGATAAAGGAGAAATTAGAAGTTACGGTTATTTCCAGTTTATGTTGAAAGAAAATTATTTTTGATAAATAAAACATGTTGTTATGAGGAAAAATGTATCGTTAATCCAATCTGAGGAGAACAAGGGACCACTCAACTGAAGAATTGGCTAATTTGGTATTTATATTCATGTTTTTCTTTCATTCTTGAATTTTAAAGTGTACTTCCAACAATCATTCTCAAAACTTGTAATATTCCAATAAAATTAACATTACTCTTTCAAGAATTTGCTTCATTGTATCTTGTTTTTAATTCTAGTAAGTTTCATTTCAAAGTATATTCAATTATAGCAAGTTTCATTTCAAAGCAATTTCATTCTACAAAGTATTTCTTTTTTATCTTTGTTGGTTTCAATATATTAGATGTTATTTGTGTTGTTGTTTAATTTTGAATAGTCTAAAGTTATTACTCTAAGCAATTTTAAGAAGTTGATTGGTTTTGAGTAGCTAATTTAGTGAATAGAAAAGACCCAAACAAACAGACAAATCCCCTAAAAATAGAACTACTACCACTAGGTATATATATTTTTCCTTCATTATATACCGACTTGGACACATCCTATGTTTAAATGACATCAACTTCAAAGCTAGTTGATTAAATGATTGAAAATTATGGATATTGTGGAAAATCAAAAAGATAGTCTGGATTTAATAGGAAAATTTGGGAAAATATGTTGAAGAGGAATAGGTTGAAAGAAATTTTAGTAGTTCATAGAGAAATAGTATGTTGTTAGCAATTGTGAAAAATCTGCATGTAAAAAGGGGGAATATCATATTATAACTTATAAGGAAGAGTCCAAAAATGATTTGGAACTTCCACCTAAGGTATTGAAGAAATGTCAATCTAATCTCCCCAATTAGACACATTATGGGGCTTGTCCAATGGATAAATAAATTCCAACACTTTATGAAGAATTCATAGTTTGGTACTAGAGCTACATGATACCGTCTTATACTATTCCCAATGCAAGTCTTGGGCTGTTCACTTTGACAACAATTAATGTTGGGTATACTACTCATTGTTCATTTGGTTTTCCAATATTACCTTTTTATGTCACAATGTACAAGTTTATATATTGGACTCATGTGGTGAGCTACAAACTCAATATGTCTAAATATGTCATATGTTGTAATGCAAAGTAAATGGAAGAAACAATTTGTATGGGCCTAGAGAAAACTAGTGGGTCACCCTTAATAACACAAATCAGACACCCTTAAAACTAATAAAACACCCTTAGCATTGATATGACACCCTAAGCATTGATACAACACCTAAACACTAATGGGTCACACTTAATAACACAAATTAAACAGTCTAAACATTGATGTAATAACCAAACAATCACACAACATGCTAAACACTAATGTGATGCCCTAAACACTAATAAGAAACCTTAAACATTAATATGACACCCTTAATAACACAATTCATACATCATAAACAATAATATAACACCTTAAACACTAATATGACACACTAAACACTCACATAACATACCAAACATTAATGGTGGTTTATTTGGCGGATAAGGGGGCTTGTTGGGTTGGTATGGAGGTTGACAAGGCCTGGAATTTTGAGTATGATACCTCTTCAAGGATACCAACTCATTTCTAAAGTTTTACAATTACTTTATGACTTCTGTAACTCACTTGAAGGGATTGTAGAGGTAGATGCGACTTGAGCTATGATTTCTTGGGGATGAAATAAGAGCTAATTCGGGGGTTTGGTAAGGCCCCAATGTCCCTACCTCGCGAATATGGGCATTAGAGGTCTAGGGGTAAGTATCTCAACCCGATTAAGACTATTTTTGAACTAATAGTAATATCATAAGAATTTTCTAATCTTATACCCGATTAAGACTATTTTTGAACTAATAGTAATATCATAAGAATTTTCTAATCTTATACCCCCATGGATTGAATCATGACAGAAATGTTAGTATTTAAAGCCCTTAGATAATAAATAATGAATATTGAAGTGTATGTATTACCATTTGAGTGATTCTATCCCAATTCCTCTAGAGTCCGATGTTAAAATAAATCATTAGCTCATGTGGTGCCCTCTTTGTTGTTTTCAGTTGCTCCACCAAAGATATATGGTCTGACTTATCTTCAAAATAGTTATAAAGAGATTCTCCTAACTCATCCCAAGTAGAGATAAAGTTAACTCTTAAGATCCTATACCATTGGAGAGATTTTCCTTTGAAATAAGCCACCAAAAATCGATGGCTACATTATCTTCTCGTAAAATTGTAAAACGAGCATATGTTTATAACATATTTAATGTGCTTAATAAGAGTTGTAGTGTTCTCTCTAGTGAATAAAATAACAATTTTCAGGTGGCTGCAACCTGGAATGCCATCATATTGGGCCAAATGTAAAGGGATTAATCCAATTAATGTGACAAAATCTTGATTCCTTTGATGATCTATGAATGTAATGTGTCTTAAAACCCTAGAGAACAACATGAAAGGCCTACCGAGAGGAGTAGAGAGAACTCTATTTGGAGGGGATGATGATATTTGAACTGATCTACCTCTTCTTCTTCTCCTTGGCGACAAATGCAAGTAGTCAAAAGGCTCTCTATATGCTATCATTTATCTTGTTTGAATCTGTCTCATGAGATAAAGAGACTTGTTTACTTGAACCAATAGATGTAATATTGGGAGTCACCAAATGTGTTTTGTAAAGCCTCTCAAGAATGAATATCACCAAGATACACACCAAAATATTAGTGAAATGACATGAAATTCTTCAAAGTGGTGACAGTAAGGCGTGCCAAACGTCGAGAGGAAAAAAGTAGCACCCTAGGATGATCATGGAAGATCAATTATTTTCTCTAACATGGGATTGTATTCAAAGTGTAAGAATTTATCATTAATACAAACCTCCAGATATGGCAAGTTCTTTATCTCTTAGCTTAATGCAAACTAAACTAAATTTATCAAATTGTAACTATATCTATAAATGAAATCTAAAGCATACGAGGTCCAAGGTTGAGAAAAAATGGATAAAGATGTAAAATGAAATAATGACAATATGTTAACACTAAGACAAGGTTCAAATCGACCAGAAGACACAAAATAATTGCGTATGTAGAGATTTAATGGAAACATAGAATTTTGAAAGACGTGAATGCAAACCACTTAATGAAAACATGAGGTTAAATATCCAAAAAAATAGAGAGCATTTTAAGGGAAAATAACCACGAGATGTATTAAATTTAGTAAGTACCCATCATGTTCACAAAGCAAAGGCTAGATATTTCTTGTAAAATGTAAATTTATAGAGCTCTTAAGGAAAGAAAATGCGTTACTTTAAGGAAAAACAAGCAAATTTGGACGAAAGGAACCCATAAAATATGCCTAAGAACTTACATTTATACAATATGAGAATGGGAGAGATGGAGGGAAATTCAAATTTGGATTTTCCATGAATGGAGACAATTTTCCATCCACATATCATATCACCATTAATCTCCCCAACACACCATCATTTTCCCTACAACACGCCATCGATATTTGTAAGAAAGGGCATTGGTTCCATTTGAGCTTTTACTCCAGGTAGTTCGGGAGGTTGGGTGCTTGAAATGAGAAAGCGTACATTTCTTCTATTTTTCTCAAGATCTCATGGTTTTATTGTTGAAACTTATTCAAATATTGTAACTCCATATTCAAACATGAAGGCTTTGAAGAGATGAAGCGAATGCAACAAATCTCATGCAATTAGGAGCAACACACTAGCAGATATGATCAATTTTTTTTTACCTTGTCCCATGAATCTCTAGATATTCTTTGAATGATATGCAACTCCTACAACATCTCGTGGATCCTTGGATTTGAATGTCTTTGTGGATTGAGAAACCTACAAGACAATACCTCTTGTACATCCATGAAACCCTCTACTCACATTGTCATGGATTTCTAGCTTTTGCTTGCATCACTTGTGCTAAAAGTAGTAAAGGATTTACTCCTTATTTTTCCCATGATTTAGAAATACAAATGATAGTGTATTTGGGAAACACATAAAACATTGAAATAAAATTTCATGGGTTTCATAATTATCCACTTCTCAAACTCTCCAATTTTTCTTTTCCACATGGTGATTCAAGCCTACCCCTCATTGTGTGTTGTGGATTTTCTTAGTGGACTTGATCCTTTATTGCATGACATTGTGACCAACTTCGTGGAACACCAAATGTTTCCAAGTACATGTAGCACTATTTTCCATGTCACGAAGATACAAACTCCATTAGAATCCACCTAAGTCCTGAGCCCAAACTTCTCTGTTATGTGAGTTAGGAGAACCATCGGAAAACTAAGATCCTACAATTTGAGGAGCACTTGAATCGGTGTTTCATGAATTTTTAAACAATTTTTTTCTTAAGTCTAAAATTAGTTTTTGAGTTGTCAAAATTTCTTGGGGTTATTTTGGACAACATCAACCTCTTCACATACTCCTTGAGGATTCAATGCCTAATATTTTGAGCTTCAAGAAGATCAATTTGGTCCCCACTCTATTCATTGATGGAAATTTTTATAATAATGGTATTTGAATCACCTCTCAAGAAATATTCGAGCTTAAGAAATTGTTGGTTGAGAATATTTATCTTAGTTTCATACCTATCTAGGTTCTTCCTTAAGATTTATAATTTAATAGAAATCTCCTTGTAATTTTTCATCACTTATGTTAACACTCATTGAGATTGTTTGATCCAATTTTCATCCCATTCCTTGGTATCTCTACCCATATAACCTATTTCCTTAACATCATTAAGTGTGAATGATTTAGTTATTTAAAGCTAGGGTTTTACAAAGATAGAATACTAAAGAGGTTTGATCATTTTCTAAATAATGGTCTTGAGTTGATTAACCCTCTCCATAAGATGTCCCTTGGTAACTTGATCTCTATCCATGTTTTCAAAAATCTTACTGATTGAGGTTTGGAATTTCTCCTTAGCTACTTCCACGATAAATTTCCCTAGGATGGCCTTGGAGACTTGATAGTCTTTGTACATAGATTTATTATTTATCTTTATCCTTTTGAGGGACAATGATCTTGAAAAACCTTTCACCCTTTTCATCAATGAAAACCCTTAAAACCACCTTTGGTTTCTCTTGTGAAGGGGCTAATTTGAGATCAAAGCTACTATAATAATTTTCTGTGGTTATACCAATTCCTTCCTTTTCTTATGGGTTAACCTTTGTAATCATTTGGGGACTATGGGGATTATTTGGGATGATTCCAATTGTTGTTGTGGATTAGGTATTAAGGGTTAACTATGGATGTGAACAAGGACATATGAAGCAATAATTGAGGATGTCATAGGTATGGGAATGGTTAATAGAGAAAGTGTAGAAGATGAGTGATATAAGAGGAGGAGTAATTACAATAGTTGAAGTTGGAGGATAATTTAGAGGAGTGTAAATTTGAGGTTTAGGAGTATGAGTAGGAATATGACCGGGAGAAGATAGGGGGAGGCTGAGGTTGAGTTCTAGGGATGGAAACAATGGAATTATCACTAGCTAAGAAAGGTTGTGATAGGTTTGGGATGAGTGATGGAAATTATGGATATAATATCATGGTCTTTGTCAAACCTTTCAATTATTCATAAGTAATTTGTTCCCACTATGTGCTTTATTATGTAAAATCTTTATTTTTGGTGTGGTGGTGGATCCCTTAGTGTCTTTTCCCTTTTCTTCTCTTGTTTCCTCTATATTTGTTTTGAAATATTCACTCACTAATCCATTTGAAGCCAACAATTTCAACTTTTGCACATTGAATCCTTGGGAATAAATCCATTTGGTATTTCCCAAAATTACCCCTATGATTATTTCCTCAAGAAAAGTGGAATCATGCTTCAACAAGTTAACCCTTGATAGTGGTTAGAATTTTATTTTTTTCTACTCATATAAAATGTCCATGAGGTTCCAATCATCATTTAAACCTATTAGGATATTTACCATGTCAAATTCCTTGATTTTGTCAAGGAATATATGAGACCAATCCCTTTTCTTGACTTCATGTTCATCATCAAAATTAATCCTATAGTCCTCATAGTATGGAACGTGAGTGTGGGATGATCCTAGGGCATGATTCATCATACCATAAATGTCAAAAGATGGCTAGGCTAAAAAAAGAGTGCATGTTGATTCTAGTGATCTAAACATCCATGTTCTTTCCCTTGACAAAAGAAGGGCATGAATACCTTCCTATACTTGATTGATAAATGAAGCCTTGACCCATCCTTACCGAGAAAGGTTTCGTTCACCTCGACCATTTGTCAAATAATCCCTATTAATGCTATCTTACCACTCATAACCTGGGAAGCATATAAAGAGTACCTATGAAATGAAAAGGTAGGGAAATGGATGAATAATCTTCCCCATCTTGTTATGTTAGTATATTTTTCAAAAATAATTGGAGGATACTAGTACCGGATCCAATGCAGGACTTATGACGTGGTAGAAGAATCCATCATTAACCCAACATAAATGTTGAACATTGACCTTGAGGATCAAATACGGTTTAACATATTATATCTCTATGGAGCTCAACTAACCCACTCTGGTCAAATCTGTAAAAGTGATAGATTTAGATGTGGCATACATGAGGTGAAAAGTTATGTAGAACCTATTTATGTTCTGTACCTCAAAGAGATATTTATGAATAAAATCACTCATATATTTAGCTGAATTGATATGTTTTTTATTCTTCCCTCAAAATGGTTTGGATGTATTGAAGCATCCATTCTCGGAAGTTCCTTGTAGTTTGGATTACCTACTACATTGTTAGGAATATGATGACATCATTAGTTTCTTTCTTGAAATTAGACTTAGATAGCATCTTGGGCATCATTGAGGTAGAGAATTTAGTATTCTCTAAAAAATACTTGTTCACTATATTAGCACACAAAAAGTACTTTCATTCCTTAGACATGGGAAAAATTAGGGGTGATGTCAACATAGGCATCAAATCCAAATAATTCAACATATCTTCAAGGTAGTCTGCGCATCTACCCTTAGTAGGTACTCACCATCAACATTATTTACTAACTTTGTGTTCCTATCATAGTGATTTGATAGTTCAAGCACATACTTCAGAATTAAGTAGATTTGGAAATGTAGCCACCAATGTAATGTCACTATCATATATCCCTTGCACCCAATCTATCTTGTAATCAATTTTTATCCGAGCCTATAAATACTATAGATCAATATACCCAAGGTTGGTGTCTATTATTTTTTCCATGTTGGAATCCAAATTGGATGGAGTGATCCCCTAAAACCAATACTACATGTCTTTCTTACTGTTGGTCCTTTAGACATAGAATAAAATATTAAACACCTAAAACTAATCCTAGGAAGGATTATTTATTTTCATAGTGCAAAATATGCTTAAAAGTCCAATTAGCTTCTTATTGAGCATCTTAAAAAGTGCATATTTCTCCCTATTGGAGTTCTTGAAAAGTCTGATTTTGTCCATGTATGACTTCTTGAAAAGTATGATTTTATCGCTATTTTACTTCTTGAAAATTTTTATTTGGTGTCTATCCTTGATTTTCCTCGATTCAATTTTTGGATTTGCAGAAAAAATGAAAAATATGCCTTGTCTTAATTGGGATTTTAGAGGTGTTAAACATTGGAAAAAATCTCGATTGTTTTTGCAAATCAACTAGGGAACTTAGTTTTTGGAGTGTCCTTTGTCACACAAATTTTGAAATATTAAGGGACACCGAGATTAAAAATATTCAACAACACGTGTTACCTTTTCCCATGGAGAAAAATATTATTTCCACATTTGGAATATCCTCACAAGATCTAGAGATCACCAAGTGCAATGGGAGAGTTTGAGCATGGATATACGAAAAGATATGAACAAAAATCAAATAAGTTGCACCAAGGATTTTTAAATTATGTAGTAGAGAGAGAAATAGGAAACAAAGAGAATATTTGATAAAATAAAGGGTTAAAACTAAAATTTATATCTATTTTGGCCCATAAATGCCATCACACTTGAAATTTATGATGAAGGGAGGTATTAAATGCTTTGAGTAGGAGAGTCATGATTTTGGCCTTATTAGACAAGGTCAAAAGTATAACTCAGTGGAGTCAATATTTTGGCCTTGTTGGATAAGGTCATAAGTATAACTCAGTGGAGTCAATATTTTGGCCTTGTCAGGACAAGGTCAAAGGTTTGAATAAATGGAATTAGACTTTTGGCCTTGTCAGAAAAGGTCAAAATTTTGAACGAACCCTGAACTTAGTTTCTCAGGTGTAAAAATGGGTTTATAAGAAAACAACATAATACTTATTTATTTTTATGAATTTTTACAAAAAGTTCATCTCTAAATAAATATTTTTTGAAAAATATGTATGGTTACTTTTAGGAATATTAGTATTTACATTGGTATCGGGTATTTACCGTATAGTAAAAGTGTACTTACTGGTTATATTGTTATTTGGGTTGTTTGTTATATTGTTGGTAATATTGTTGTTGTTATAACAATATTACATGCATTGGTTACAGGAATATTTTGAGGGATGATTTGTTATAACAGCCTCCTTAATTATAAGAGTTGCATCCCTATATAATTGTATGGTGTCCCGTATGAAATATACAAAAGATAGATTATTCTGTGTTTGATTTAATACTGTACATTCTATAAATTTAATCCAAATCTATTAGTTACCCCAAAATTTCAGTAAAATGCAAATTTGGGGCTAAAAATAACCAATTATACAATTTTTATTATATGGGATTAGCTTTTAGGTGATGATTAATAACATAGCCCTTTTTAAACATGAAGGTAATTTGGGATAAAACATGAATCATTAGGATTAAGCCCTCGTAGGAATTAGAAATGTGATCAATTTTTATTTTACATGTATTCATGTTTATTACTTGCTGGGACTCCTTCCTAAGTAAGAAGCTTGGAAACCTAGGCTTCAAACCATGGAGAGAGTACAGAGCTAGAACATTATAATTGTTATAGTGGTAATTACTGAGTATTTTATAGGAAATTAGTCAAAGAAGGTGGGGGTAAAGGAAGAAAATAAGAGTAATGGTGAAGGTATGTAGAAAATATAGTTATTTGGTGGAAAAGAAGAGAGAGACCTTAAGGAGATTTTTTTTTTTTTTGCAAATTAGTGGAATGTATCTACTCCTACAATTTTGTGATTCTAGTATAAGAATTAAATGAACAATGAGGAAAATAAAAATAATATCGAATGAAGGTGAAATATAATTGACAACCCCATAATAATGCACCCCACACCCTCTTTACTTGTGAAAGGTAAATTTTAGATGCCTTAAAATTTGTGTTATATTTCTTTGTTTTCATTGCTAATTTACTCACAAACATTACTTGGAAATAGATTAAATTTTATGGGTTATGATTCCCCACCTACTAGGTTATTAAATGATAGTTTTTATTTAGGAAAAGTGTTCTTAACTCTCACAAGGATATAAAACACAATATCTAAGATCTCTATGTAAGTGTTTGTTTTTCTTAATTAGCATGTCATGTTTGTTTGTATTTAGAGATAGATGTTGGAGCTCGAAATTGCACCTTACCTTTAATCATGAATTATCCATGATTTCAAGGAAACATGGTTGGAACATGAGTCTATGGGTTACTCATGAACTTTCTCCAGATGAAAGGGATGGTTCCCTTTATTACAACTTGCTGCAACTAATCCTATACTAATTTTATACTCTAAACTATCTAACTTATGCTAACAATTCCAAGGAGACAAAGTAAGGAGGAAGAGAAAAATGAAAAGGAAAAGGGAGGTGATACACTAAACTAAAACTGCGTTCAATTATGGCTTGTAAAGACACAAATACAACCACAATTGCAAGAATTAAAAGGAAACACAAAATTCTACAAGAGACAAATGAATAAATTAAAAAGAGAGAAAGAGGGTGAGAGAGTCACATCAAATACAAAGTATTTCATGGAGTAAACCACAATTGCTCTCATTAAATGTTTCCACTTGCATTTACAGAGCATAGGTTTATAAAAAAATTATAAATAGAACATGAAGATCAAGCATAAGAAGAAGGAGACAATACAAACTAAACAACATCAAAATAGTAAAAAAACAAGTAGAATACAACATCATAACAATAAAAACATAAAAAAATATCCTAATGAAGTATGACCTCTAGATACTTCTTCATTTTTTTGATTGTGGTGCTCATAGTATCCAAAATGGCTTGAAGTTTCTTCTTATTTTCAAATTTTTCTTTCTTCTTGGTATTGGTAGAGTTATGGGTCTCTTGAAAAACCAAAAATGAATCATTTTCTAATGAGAATTCCACCCCTCTATATTGAGAATGCAATAGATAACTAATGAATTTAACTTCTACTTAATGATAGAGTTATTCCTAATTAGTTTCTCCATTATAACTTCATAGTTATGCTTTCCTGTAGAATACTCAATGCCCTTATCTTTCCTCATCCGAGTTTGATCATAGTTTTTACCCATATTAAGGAGACATTTGACAACCTTCTTCCCCATTTTGTTCCCAAATTAAGAATTAATATCATTTAAAATATTCTTCCCCTTTTTAACATGAATCCTTAGAATTCATTGAGAACCCTTCTTCCCTTTTGGATCATTATTAAGGGCCTTCTTTCTAGAGGGAACAAGATGAACCTTAGACCCAAGGAACGATTTGGGGATTTTTTCCAAAACATGATCATGGATGAGGAGAATAACGTCTTAATGAAAATGAACTATTATTCTACCCCTATGAATCTCAATAATCAAGTCTTGTTTAACAAGTAAGATATAAAATTGAATACTAACATGCACATGATGTTTGAAATGACTAAGAAAAACCATATGGCGGGCCTTGACCACCTGCTATATGTCATCTAATGTTATATAATTCATTATCATTATGTCCACCTCTTCAAAGGGTTGGGGAAGGAAGTCCCTCAAAAATCCACTATGGAGGGGAATAAGTTGTTCTCCTTCAAGTAAAAAATTATCTTCTGAACCTCCTTGTTGCTATCATTTCTCTAAAATGTGGTCCCTTCCTTGCTCAAACATGTCATAGCCACAATAATATCCTCTATAATATTGATAACAATGTCATGGATATACACCCATATATTCTTCTAACTCTTTGAAAACTCAACGAGAGATATGTATTTCATAACCCTAAAATCTTTCCATGAAGGTAGTAAAGCCACCAAACTAAAGGACACTCCACAAATGTTTATTTTATTTCCAAGCCCTATTAATAACATGCTCCAAACAACAGGGTATCCACCCATGATATCAATTGATGTCTTTGATTCTATACTATAGAAAGTGAAGAAATCCTAACTCGTCCTCCATAAAGCCAATAATGTCGCCGAGCTGGATATATGATAAGTCTTCCTTGTTTTAAACACAAATGCAAGACTCACTTCAAGCAAGCGTACCACATCAAGATGTGCTTATGTGAAATATTGAGGTATGTACCTCATTATGGATCTTATGAAAGATATTTTGAGGAATATCTTCATATTTAAATAATTTATAAAATCATGGGACTCAACCTCAATGTTGAAAAAGTAATTAGCGATGCAGTTTCCTTCCCTATAGACATGTTTAATAAGAGTCCCTTTAAAGGAAGTGAGGATGTGCAAGGCATATTCTATAATATTTTGAATTGACCAAATAGGTTTACTTTTCATTGTCAAATAATTTATGCTATTAAGGGTATATCCTTACACCTAGAGTCAAGGAAGTTGTAGGTACCCCAGCATTTGGATGCCCCATAAGGCCCCAAGAGCCTCTACCAAGTTATTGGATTAGATACCCATGCTCCCAACATAAGAAAAATATAATTTTACTATTACTATCTCATATCATTCCCCTCTGCCCACTTTTGTAGGGTTACCCATGGATTCCCCATCAAATTTAAGATTGAATCAACCAAGAGAAGGGCTAACCACTTAATTTATTTTCTTATGGTTACCACACAATTGGAATTTTGGTTGCATTCTACTTTGATATTCCAATTGGAAGCAATTTTAGCTTCCTCTTTGTTCATAATACATTTAGAATTATTAAGGGGTATATTTTACAGGATAAAGTCCAAGGCCTTATGGGATAACTTAGTTATATGACATCCTTTATCCATAAATATTCTATTATTCCTTTCCTTCCATATCACCCATATAGTATGAGGAAAGGTAATACTCCACAACACTTTCAAAGTAGTATGTTAAAGGAAAACCTCTAGGAATTCTAGTGGTCTTCTAGAGATAAGGGTTTAACCCAACATAATTCAAACCTTTTAAACACGGTGTTCCATAATTCACTAGTATAGGAACAATGAAAGAGAAGATATGGAACCATTTCTTCAGTCTCTTTACAAATGATACATCTATTGGGGAATATTATTCCATATTTTATGAGATTATAAAAGGTAAGGATCTTGTTTTGAATGGAAAACCAAATAAAGAAGTTAATTTTAAGGATTAAGTCCTTAACATAAATGTTAGACCACATAAAAGATACTTCCTCTTGCTTGATCATCCTACTGTAACAAGATCTAACTTTGTATTTTCCATCACCTGGTCTCCTCCCAAAAAAGTTCATCTTCCTTTTTCATATTACTGATAGAGATTACTTTCAATAGTTCTTAAAGAATTCAAGTATTCCTTTTCTCTTCCTCATTTTACAAAACCAAATTGATATTTCTCCATAAGTTTCATGTGGCCCTAAAGTCAATGTATTCTTGAACTTTAATTACATACTTTGAAGTGAGTCCTATTTCAAAATTTTGCCCTATACCCATATCTTTTGAAGGGATTGTGAGGATCCATTTATCCCACAAAAAGGAGATTAGGGTCCCATTACAGAACCTTTTATGAGGATTTTATAATTAAAGAGAAGGAAATTCAAAAAAATTAGAACCGTTCGGAGGAGTTCCATAGTCAAGAAACTAAAATTGTTTCTATTTTATAAATATTATTCTTAAGGACTTCTATCCAAGAGTTGGTTTTATATTTAAATATCCATCCCATTTTTGCAATTAGATATTTGGTCATAAATCTAATATTTTTAATTCTAATTCCACTAATACTCTTTAGATTATATACCTTATCCCAAACAACAAGAGGTATTATCTTTGTGATCCTCCATGCCGGTCGAGAGAAATATGTTCTATATGATTTCAATCTTATCAATAATTTTAAAGATAGACATCAATTAAATAGGAAGATTTTATGATTTAATTTGGATTAATAAGTACTTACCCCACATATGACAGAACAACACCATTCCATCTTGCCAATTTATTTTGGAATCTATCTAACAAGGCATTCTAAACCTCCTTAGGAAATTTTCTAAGATACTAGGGCCATGCCAGATATATGGTAGGTGATTTCTTTATTTGACAACCAATGATTTTATATATTTAATGTTGTCTATCGGGAGGTGTAATTATAAAGTAGATTTAACTTTTTGTAAAATTGATTAGTTGAATCTTCATCATAGTCATTGAGGATAGTTTTCAAGTCTTTAACCTTAAGGAATGAATCAATAGAAAAAATGATGGCGTCATCTACAAATTGTTGGTGAGAAACTATTTGAATATAAGATGAAGAAATAAATCCTTGAAACTTTTATCTTTAATAGATTTACTTATAGATTTTGTTAGGAAATACATAGTGCTCCATGGTAATTAGTTACTATATAGTCAAATAATACTTACGGTTATATGATTATATCATATATTGTTGTATATAACAATATTAGTTTGCATATTGTTTGGTTATACTCATAACTCATTTAAATGGGTTATAGTTTGTTATTTGTTATTATTGCTTCCTATTTTATAGGAAGTTGTTTTCCTATATCTATGGCTATATAATAGCCCTCCATATATTGTAAAAACATTGCGGTGGATTAATACAAATACTATCTTTTGCGGTGAAAATTGCTCGTATCCAATATTTGGTATCGAGCATGTTTGATTCAATGTCTACAATTTAATTCAATTCTTTATGTCAAGTTGAAGTTAATTAAGATTTTTATGGATCTGTATGCTTTCTTAAAGACCATAAGTCCTCCCTTTGCACGTAGGAAGCTCTCAAGGACAAATGTCTACTTAACATACCTGCATCCTCTCTATCTATGTTGTAGATTTCTTATAATCTCAGTATTCGCGTGGGAATATTTTTTTTTATTATGCATGAAATTGAATAATAAAAATCATGGGATTATTATTTGTAAGATCTTCATTGCATGTGTATGCTATCCATGTCTTACTATTGGCATATCTCATTTGCCATAGTTTCCTTCTAAATAGCGTTGCATTGATTGAATCCCCATACTAGACCCATAAATGTTACAAAGGCACGAGGTTTCAATAATTAAAATATGAGCAAAATCGTCATAGAAGAAGGATTCCCAACATAGACACACGTGGAAGGAGGCAACAATAAGCAATAGGTAAATAAGTGAGCGAGAGTTTTCCATTGTTGAAAGATCTTTTATTTGGGATTTCTCTTACTATGTTGAAGACTCTGCGATCGTGATATACAGATCACTCTTCCTTGCTATGTATGTTAATTGAAAATTTATCTCTCGAGGTCCCTTAACAACTCATAGTCCTCCATTCAAATAAAAATATGCCACACTTTGAATTTGTCATGCATGTGCATGTGTTTGGTGTTTGTTGTATGCCATCTTCACATACTTTGAAGCTTCTATGTGGGTCATTCTTCAAACATTTGTTGTGAATGTAAATCACACGGTGATTTATTTCTTAGCTTGGTTTTAGTAGTATTCATTTACTAAAAATAGTAGTTAATTAAGTCTCATTTAGAATTGGTCATTTTTAATTTGTCCACGTCAATTTTTTTATAGTGGGTCGAGTCTTATTAGTCAAAATTGTGTTATTTCAAGTATTGAGTCTCATATTTACAAAGCATATTAGTCCTTAAAAAGTTATTTGTTTCATTTTATGTCATATCATCAACTCATAAGTCCCGATTCCATGTCAATTAGTTGAATCCTATTTTGGTAAAAATAATAGGTCAAAAGGTCAAATCATGTTGTCATGTCGAAGTTAAATGTAGTAAAAGTTAAATAGGTGATTTTAGGTTTTTAATTGTCATGTTGTAGTTGTATTGTGTCGTCAAATTCTCAATAGAGTCGAAAATAAAAAAATTTGCCTCATGGACACATTTTTGGTGTTACCTAATGTCTGAAAAATAAACAATTTCACATTGTGGGGGGAATAATAAACAATGTGGAAATCATTGAGTTTCATATCCAAACCGAGCTAAGCTAACAAAGTATGAAACTAGAGGATGGAGGCATCAAAGATTGGAGGTCAATCAACAACCTCTTATCAGTCACCAACGACGGGGCCGCACGAAGCTGTGGTGACATTTTGTGGTGTGAGTTTGCTTTCAGTTGTGTGCTTCATTTTCATAGTACCTATTTTATAGTGTGTTCTTTTTCCTATTTCCAGTTGTTTTTTTGTGATATGTTTGAAGATCATTCCTATTCATATTTTTATTCAGTGAGCAATGTTTCCTACATAATTCCCTGAAGGAAAAACATAGTGGAAAAGATGAAAGCACAAGGAAAAGCAACATCATGATATTTGGGTTGTTGGTTGTCTTGTAAAACCATCTGTATGTTTTGGGTTGTTGGTTTTCCTTGGAAAACCATCCTTGTTGAGGTTGTTGGCTATCCTGAAAAACCATCCAGATCATGAGCACGCACAAGTGACAAGTTGTGAAGGAAGTGTGATTGTTTTTCTCCCATGTTCGCACTAAGAGGGGGAATGTTAGGATATACATAGTGCTCCATGGTAATTAACTATTGTATAGTCAAATAATACTTATGGTTATATGATTATTTAAACATGTTATAATTTTTTATTTTTTATTATTGTTTCCTATTTTATACGAAGTTGTTTTCCTATATCCATGGCTATATAATATTGCTCTTGAAATGTCCCTCCTTCTAAAGTAACCATGGCGAAGAACCTTGGCCCATTTTTTCTACTCGAAAGCCAAAGGGAAAATATAAGGGTGACTTAAGTTATCTATAGTTATTATAAAGTGCCATTAGCAAAAGAAAATTATGTAAACACTTATAATAATTTTAGTAACTTAATATTATGTCTAGACTAAGTCATAAAGGGGTGTAAACACATGTTATAATGTTCCTAGGGGAGAAATACGACTTGGGTCACCTTGTAGGGGGAATTTGAATTATTAAAAGACCTTTTATATTTTTAATATGCCCCCATGAGAAATTGCGACTTGGTCTAGGAGGACTTTGGGGGGTAAATGATGTTTAAAAATTGCTGCATGGTGATTGGGTGCCTTGGGAGGTGTTCTTAGGGTCTCATCTTTCCCTTAAGGAGAAAATCGATTTGTTTTGGGGCTCATTACTATTTTTGCTGGAGAAGATTCAGAGATAAAAATCAGGTTTTAGAGCCATTTATCCTTAGCTGGAGCAACTCAGTTTGGGGTTGTTTGCAGGGTTTTGAGGAGCCAAAAATATTATATTTTATATCAGTTTTGTAAGGAGCATTTCCAGAAATTTATTCAAGTACTTTTGGAGTATTTTTGTGGGGTTTCAAACCCTTTTTCTTCTGCTGCAATACTCAGGTCAGATCTGCAATATTTTATGATTGTAATCAACTACTGGAGCTCCCATTTTGGTATCTATTTATGCCATTATTCTCTATAAATATATTTCTATTGAAAATACAAAAAAGAGAAGTGTTTTGCTTTGTTTATGGTGTATTTCTCTCCCTATACAAATCACATTTCCCAGTGATTTATTTCTGCAGCATACATTTTAGATTTTTGATTCACATTTTTAGCTGGGTTATTAGAATTTTCTTTTGGGTCCATTTATGAACATTACACCTCCATATATTGTGAAAACATTGCATAGATTAATACGAAGACTATCTTTTGTTGTGTAAATTTCTCATACCCAATAGATTTTATCAAGAATTCAACCATAATAATAAAGAGAACAGGGAGATGAGGGATATCCTTGTCTAAGTCCCCTATTGATGCTTTGAAATCGTAGGAAAGCCATTAACCATGACCAAAAACATTGGGGAAGATATACATTCCCATATAATATGTATGCTTATTAGAACAAAAGCCAAAATTTTCTAGAACTTTATCTAAAAACGCCCATGACACTCTATAAAAATATTTATTGATATCTAACTTTATTATTTTACAAACATTTTACCTTTTCCCATTAAAGGTATAGTTTTATGGAACAAAATACTACCATCACAAATTTTTTTTCCCGAAAAAACCACCTTATTGCTTGGAAATCAACTCTTGAAGGAGAGGTTGAATTCTTAAGGATATGGTCTTAATGATTATTTTGTAAAGGGTGTTGGTAAAATTGATGGGTCTATAATCTTTCAAACATTTAACACCATTTTTATTTGGAACAAGGACTATATAAGTGTTTCTAATTTCCTTGAGCATTTTCCCTTTGAGAAAAATTCATTAACCGCCTTTAACACATCCTCATTGCATATATCTATATAGTATTGATAAAAGTTAACAGGGAATCCATTGGGCCAATGAGATTTATCTCTATTTAGGAGATTTTATTATTTTTACTTCAAGATATTCATGATTTTTTCCATTCAGTTATGTTCATTGGTTCTTTATGAGATATGATTTACATTATGAGGGAGTCTTGCTCTTAAGGTCGAATCTATGCTATGCATTGTTGAGGAAAAAAATTAAATGATAAGATAGATTTGTATTCAATGTTATAGCTTTCTTAATTAGTAATATAAGGAATGTGTGTGGTTTTCTTAAGATATCCATGGGTGTATGGCAATTTTTATGAAATAACACTTTTATAAGAACATCAAGCTCTTTGTTTAGTGTAGAAGACTATATATGGTGGAATGTGTGTCATGAAAGAAAGTGTTGTGATAAGCATCTCTAATTTTATACATGGTTTTTGGGTGATATTAATCTTGCATTTTGATAAAAAACCAAATGGCTGTTGACTATTGTAGTTGAATGGGAATCATCCATGTTTAATTTATATAGATAGAAATACCTTACAGTCTTAGTGAGACTCTTATTTGATGGTAGTAAATAGAGATTGTGTATTCATTTTCTCATTTTTATTCTTGTATAAGGTAATATTTTTATTTATTAATAGGTTTGATGGAGAAGATAATTTCTTGTCTTGGGAATGTATTACTTGATAATATGGATATGGGAAAGTCTTGATGCTTAACCATGTTGTTACCTATGCTTGAATATCATCTTGCTGCATTTTTTCTAAGTAAAATTAATATCACATGAGATTGATAATAATAATAAATAGATTATTATAGGTGACATTCTTAAGTTAACGTAATAACCTACTCTCTCTTTGGAGTGTGCTCACTCACATGATGGAATCATAAACATTAGTTAAGAAAAAGAGACCTCCAAAGTAGGGTAGTTAATCATTCACTCATGAATTTTATGCAATAAAATTGTTAATAAAATATAAATAGTTATAAAATAAAATGTATGGGGCTGTGATAGTAAGAACTTTTATGAGTATATTTTGGGGCATGACCATGTAGCCTATTTTCTTAGGAAATATATTTTATTTAGTGTGTTTATTTAACCTACCTTGCATGATATAAACACCTAAGTTTCATTTTGAGGAGGTGGCGGTAAGTATAATGAATATGAACTCATTATTTATAATCCATATTGATTGTGTCTATGTTAAAGGATTTGTATTCTTGTTGAAACTATCTTATAGGAATGTAAATGATTGTGTCCTCGAGTTCTAGCTGTTGTTACTCTCTAAATATGAAGCTAGGGATTCATGCATATGAACTCAATATCTTTTTCCATCATATAAGAATGAGGTAGACTATGCTCGTACAATATTTGGTTCTTTATATGTTGTTGCTTTATTAGGTTTTGAATTTTGGAGAAAACCTCCGTGCTTTGTTCACATATTTGTACATAGTGATTTAAGAACTTTAGGCTATTACTCAATTTTTGGTGATTTCATTACTCCATGCATGATATATTGGTCTTGAATGAGTTTCTTAAGAAGTGATGAACCCTTAAAGAAGTAATTAATTATATCAATGTGCTTGATAAATAGGCTATAAATATTACTACAATAACCACTCTTTCATTTTTGTATGAAGTTATAACTATAATAATAACTTTGTTGGGATTGGAATAAGAATAATAATATGAAGACCAGTTATGTTTGTTTCCCTTAGAGACACTATTTCCACGAGGAATGATCCTAACATATGTTATAAGGTATTTTAGACTAAAAAGTTCCTTATAATTGTATTTTCATCCTCCTATTGGTACTATTCAATAGTTGTTTTTAGTTATCTAATTTAGTCCAATGAGGTTCCTTTTGGTTTGAATATTATTTCTTTTCTAGAAAGGGAATTGAAATTAATTCACATTAGTTTTATTGAATGGGTACGGTGACACTCTTATTAATTGGTTCTTTCTCTTCATGTCATAATTTATCCTAGCTATTATGCCTTATTTTTAATAAGATGCTTTTAAATAGTTGTGATTACTATTATGACATATATTTGAATTAGTTATAGGATTGAAATAACATTTATAATTAGAACTAGGGATATTTTTGATATAATATACTAGTGCACTTGAATTTATTCATTATATAAACAATTTATGTTGGTAAACCTAGAATAGTTGGGTAGCACAATTGTAGTAGACATTAAACAATTAATTTTTTTATGTTTTAGATAAGAGTTGAATACATAGTTGTGCTACAAAAAGATTTATGTTTGATTAATTTCAATAAGAGGCATTTGATTTTGCTTGAGCTTATGTTAAATTAGAAAATGAAGTGATTTTTTCAATAACACATTTTAAGGCTTCAAAGGGCTACACACAAAGATTAATTTTGGAGAAAAAAATTGAGTGGTTGGGGGATGTTTTAGTTATTTTTTGGTCATTTTAAACTCATTTCCTTGGTGTAGACACCGTAAATTACATAACTATTATGAACTTGTCCTCAGCTATTCACATCCCATATGATTGATTAATTAAATTAATTAATTCATGCACATTTACATTTTGGGATTAATTATATTAGTTCATAACACACCTTAGATAAGTTAATTAATATTTATTAAATAAATGGTTAGGTAATTGTCTCACACTTTAAAACTAATTAAATTAGTTACATAATTAGAAAATACACCTATTTTCCTAGTCAAAGCTACCAATTAGAATCCATTTGGACCCCACTTGGACTCCTCTTCACCATCCCAATCAAATCTAATTTGAATCCACATCTAGAATCCTAGAAAGGTGGGGGCAATGAAATTACACATACAACCACATTCCCGGATGTAACTTCTACCAAACAAATAGTCATTTCCCCTTCAAAGTTGTGGATCGCAGGACTAAGTCCACTTGTTATTTCACGAAATGAATTAATGATCGTGGAACTCATTTAAATTTTGATCCGATTTTCATGGCCTCTCCCTCAGCTATAAATAAGTAGGCCATTATTCTTTGCAAACCATCTTGGATCTCTCTTAGCTTTCTCTTGGATTGTTTTCTCCCATGTGTAGCCAACTTTTATTATCTTCCCCTTCAATATCTACATATTGGAAGATTTACGATTACTAAAAATATGCTCATAGCATTTTCAAATCTACTTTTGGAGATCGAATCAAGAGCACCCATAATCTAAAATATTAAAAAGTTCCACAAGCTTAAAGCTTCCACAACCTTATCATCAAGCTTTGCAAGAAAGACATGGAGGAGAATGTTTGATGATTTTCTTGTCTCTCCATTATGCACAAGTTTTCTGTGCTTACATTTTGGACACCCGGTGGGATTTTAGTTGGGGTCAAATTTAATAGTTTTTGTTAAATTTTGAGGTAACCTACATTGTTTAAATCTGCATTGCAAATTTATTGAGCTCTGCATATCTCTTAACTCCCTAATTTCCACCTCATACAATCCCTATCTCTCCCATTTATCCTCTCATAGCCCCTTTCATCACTTTCCTACCTTGCCCATCTCATCCCCAACTCAGCCATGCTTTGAGCTCCCCATTCCCCATAATGCTTCACACCCCCTAAAAATTTGGTGAGCTACTCTCGGAGATAAGCTCTACCTACACCGAATCCTCTCCTTCCTCATAAAGGAGTTAGATCCCAACTCTACCTAACTCCTTATCTCTCTTTATATAAAAATATAGAATTTGTAAAACCCTAATTATAGAGTAACATGTGATAAATAAAACATTAAAGTATAGAACTGACCTAAGCAGTAAGCAAGATAAAAATGAAACCTTAGGTGCAAGAGAGGGAATAAAATACTTAGCTGATTTCGTAATTGATCCTGAAGTATTATGGATTGAAAGACTGATGAACAGGAGGAAGAAAATTTTGCAACGTGTGTACACAGAAAAATTTAGAACTATTAGGTATTCCTAGATTGGGGTGCCTAGATTATGTCGGGGGCACCTAGGTGTTTGAGAGACCTTACAGGTGCATATGACTACAAAATGGTTAGAATATAAATTTTCTTGCGTTGCACCAATGTTACTACCTTCATTTTTTTGTCACTTTTATGTCACTTTGGATGATCAAAGAGCTTACCTATAACCTAAAAAATAAATGATCTCATGCAAAACCCCAAAACATATCAAATCCTAAAATAAAAAAGATGTAAATGGGGAGTAAAATAGACCACGAAAGTCACTAGACAGAGTGAACTTACGAAAAGTATTACAATACATATCAGATCCATATAGTTCTGTGTGTGTGATAATCATTCCCTAGGAATCTCTTTTGCAAGATGCACCGAATAACGAGAAATAGCTAGATGTAGCAATGTAAGTAGATGTGTGGATGTCAAAATGAAATTTCCCTCCTATGAAGTGTATGCAGAAAATGCAGTCCATTGTCCCTTGAATGATAGCTAGATGGATGCTTTGATGCTCTTATAATGCCTTTGGATGCAACCTTAGGTGGTGATAGTAGATGCTCAAAGATTGGTCCTTTATTATGGTCATATATATTTGTATTTATATGATTCCTTTGTTTTAATTTCGTAATTGAAAACTAAAATTATGAACCATAAGAAAACAAGATGCCCAAAAGATAAAGGTGACCCAAAAGAGGTGAGTAAGATACAAAGAGGTCGGGGGCACCTAGAGGGGACAAGGGCACTTGGGCACATGGCGTTGGGTGTTGGTGTCAAGAAAGAAAATAAAGCGAAGATTAGAGTGGGTTGAGGGGGTGTAAGACTAAAGAAAAAACCATAAAAAAAAAAAAGAGGCCAAAGATAGATGTCAATTACTAGTTTTCTTTCTTAGGAATCATATGAATAGTAGTATGTGATTAAGACCTAGAAATATACCCAAGTGCATGATTTAGTGTCTATATTTCCCCCACTTTATGTTGTTGAGTGAATACTTGATAACATAAAGTAGATAAGAGATGTGTACTTGATAACCATGTAGATTAATGGTGAAAGCATGTTGAAGAGACAAGAAAAATCATGGAGTGATAAAAATGAAGTGTGGAAGAAAGAAGAAGAGGAAGTGACCCTAGGGGTGAAGCATACATGTGCATGTTGTGTGCTATACCTATTTTCGTTGTCATGCTTGATGTGAAGGGCTACTTATTTTTGCATATTAAGGATGGACCTGTAAAAATAAGAGTGAAAGAGTAGTCAAAGTCATGTATATATGAAAAATCTGATCCAAGTATGTAAAAATGTGTAAAAGCATGTAAAAGTGTGCAAAAAGTAGTAAAAGGAACATGTGCACTGATCCATGATGAGTGAAAAGGATATAAAATATCCTAATAATGCTGTAGAAGAGAAAATGTTTTGGGAAATCTCATGCCACGAGATATTTTTTGGGTGATCTCATACCAAGTATGATTTTTTTGGGTGATCTCATGCCACAATAGAAGAGTGTTGGGGAGAAAGGTCTAGTGTTATTCTCCATCCTGACTACTTCCCGAAATTTATACACCACTACAGATGGTGTGATCCTTCTGTTCCAATTTGATCCATTTTGATCTAGTTTGATCCAAGTAGAAAAAAAATCAAACATGGACATAATGCATTCTAATTCTAGAGGATATGCATATCTTGTGTAAAATGCTCTACTTAATGTTGAAATGTTGAAAATGTGTTGATATGAGAAATTGTTTGTAATTGCCCCACTGGTCATAGGTTCCCGGGAAGGGTCGGGATTTCCTAGGTGCTCATGTCTTTATCTGGGCATTGACATCTGTGTTGTAATGAGGACCCAAGTCAGAATTTGGGCCATTTTCTATGTCTGTAATATTGTTATATTATTGTATTGTGTAGGCATTAGTACTTGAACCTATGAGCTGCTTGTATGGGGTGAACTGATTCACCCAATGTATGCCCCCCCATTTGGGGTGTATGTGATGTCATTAGGAGGATGCAACCAAAAGGAGAGGACTGAAATATAATTTGAAGATGATACCCCACAAGGAGAGGGAATATGTATGGTAGAAACCAAGGCACATGCAAACAAAGTGGCTGGAAACATATGTTAGTTAAATCAAGACAAATACACATATAGAAGAAAATGTGTAATATAACAAGAAAGAAGACAATGTAGACCGTGAAAAAAGTGGGTTTCAAACATGGGACATCACTCATAATGTCACAAGACAATCAAGGCCGAAGTGGCCAAAAGCATACAAAAGTAATGACAAGCAAGACATAAACATATAGCTTCCAAAAAAAATGACATACAATAGAAAAAATGAAAAAAGAGTATCAAGAAAAGTATCAGACAACCATGGTAGAAAATAGTTTCTTGTAAAAAAATTACGACACATGAAGCACCCGTTACATGTTAGAAAGATAAAAAGTATGTCAAAAGTGTGTATATATCGATATAGTAGTGTGCTAGTAAGAATATGAAGTAGTATAAAATGAAACAATAACACTTGTCATGTGTACGAAAGTAGATGCCCCAAGAGCCCTGTGGGATTGGTAAAAGGTATAGTGCCAAACATCCATGATGCATGTAAAGATCTATAGAAAGTCTGCATCACAACTAGAGAAAAAGTGAATGCACATGTGTATATAGAAAAGATAATGACATACAAAGTATCCATATAACATGAAAACAAAGTGTACATGTAACTAGTATTATAAAGCAAGAAAGTATGTGCAACCAAGATATGTAATATGTTGTGAGTGTGAATGGAATGGAATGAAAAGTGAATGTGATAGAAGAAAAATTCCCCCCAAGTGGATGTGAATGAGTATATGTGAGATGAGGTTCATTTATAAAATACCCCTCAACAGTCAAGAATGAACCATAGAACAAGAGTGTGTCATCGAGAAATGGTTTGAAATATGTGCTAGAAATATAGATTAATGAAGTATAGAGTAGAGTGTAGTGTGAATGTGGTGAGGTTCATTTCAGATTTAGACCCTCAACAATTTAAGTATGAACCATGGAAACTAGAGTGCATCATAAGGTAGTGTAATGTGTGAGAATGTGATGCTAGAGATATGTGTCATGAATGCAGAGTGTGAAATGTGAAATGTGTAGTGTGTGAGGTTCATGGATGTAGTATGCCCTCAACAATCAAGTGTGAACCGTAACATAAGAGTGCATCATAGGGTAATGATGATACAAGTGTATCAAGATGTGTAAGATGCATGCAAAATACTAGATGTGAAGCATAGAGTGGAAAAGTAGAAATGCGAGACACCTGATAATGAAAGAAGGTGGGGAAGAGTAAGCATGATGCCCCTAAGTGTATGATGTGATAATAATCAAGTAACATCATCTAAGAGATCATCATTGTCATGGTGAAGTTCAAATGGAGATGCATCAGAGACCTGGTAAGCTATAGTATGAGGTTGATCATATAAAGAGCCATTACGATGCAAATTGTACATGCCCATTGTGTATTCTTCATCAGTGAAAGGTGGTAATGGACAACCATGTGCATACCAATGAGTAAGATTTTGTGAATATATGAGAAATGAATCATTACAAATAAAAACATGGTGAAGGGCATGGGGAATGAAATGTCGATATGATCAGGATCTAAAGTGCCACCAATGTAGTCAAGCCAAGACTTCCCAAGTGTAAGTGGAGATATGTGAGAAGTGTGTGCAACAAAGACTAATAAATGGAAGATGTGAAGGCCATAAGAAAAGTGATGTAGACATATCCATGATAAATATGAGGAGAATGAGGTGGAGGGAGAATATCATTTAGTGTGAATCCAACCGAGCCAAACCATCATATGTGCAAACAATATAGAGAACTAGTAGGATTGAATGGAATATGTGGCCAATAAGAATTATTCATGAAAAGAGTGCATGTGAAAGGAGGAAACACAAGTGTAGGTTTCTCATGAGAAGATGAGGAAGGTGGTATAATTCCAATGTATGGAAATACCCCGATAAAGTACCATAGCATTAGTAGAAGGGGGGGGGCTGAAGCAGATGGAATGACATCTAAGGAAAAAATAGTTCCTTTGAGTGGAGGTAAGTTTTCAAAATAGTCTGCGGGGTTTTGATCATCAATGGGATGCATGATAATAACATAAGTTGGAGTAGGTAACGCAATGGTTAGATCTAGGTAAAAATATTTGAATGGGTCATGATCAATGACTATGGTATATTCAAATCCCTCATGTAAGAATTTAACACCACCTGGTGAATTGTAGAAGGAACTACCTACATAGCATGAATCCATGGCCTACCAAGTAAGCAATTATATTGAACTGGGAAATCAATAACAAAAAATACCACAAGAATAGTTTTTTTGGCCCAAATTGTGAATGGTAAGGATAGGTGATAGTGCCTATGCATGGATATGTAGAAGAATCATATGCACATGAAGAGAAATGGATGTTGGGTTAACTAAAAAGAGGAAACCGAGGTCATGAAGGAGTGATAGAGTACAAATATTGAGCTCAGATCCATTATCGATTATAGTTCGCTTGATACCCATGTTATGAATGCAAGTTAGTATATATAGGGGAGGATCATTGTCATAAATAGAAATATCAAAAGCTATATCAGGTGGAAAAGTAAGTTTTGAGAAAATGCATCTACAAATAATTGATATACTTTGTCTGGATGAGTATTAGAAGGAATGCGAGTATTAGCCAAGAGAGAAATTAATTTTAGATCTATAACCAAGATTGGCTAAAAGAAATCATGAATGGATATATCCATGATGAGATGAGTACCCAAGAGTGTTTGAATGAATCGGGTTCACCAAATGATTTAACAAATATAGAATTTATAAAACCCTAATTGCAGAGTCACATGTGATAAATAAAACACTAAATTATAGATATGACCTAAGTAATAAGCTAGATAAAAATGAAACCCTAGGTGCAAGAGAGGGAATAAAAGACTTAGATAAAATTTTAATTGATCCCAAAGTATTATGGACTGAAAGATTGATAAATAAGAGGAAGAAACTATCAGTAATTGCGCATAGAAAAATATCAAACTATCGAAATAAGCTTGGACTAGGGGCACTGGCTGGGGTAGTGGAGAGGCACTAGGCACATGGGACTAGACTTTGGGTGTACATGTGACTATGAAAATCTCAAAATAAATTTTCTTGTGTCACACCAATGTTGCTAACCTTCACTATTTGTCACTTGTATGTCGTTGGATGATTGCAGAGTTCTCATGTAACCTACAAAACAAATGATCTCCTAAAAACCCCAAAACACATCAAATTCTAAAAAGAAAAATATGCAAATGGGGAGTCGGACTGACCCCAACGGTCACTTGACAGAGTGAACTTATGAACAAGTGTTGCACTACATCTCAGATTCCATGTAATTCTCTGTGTGTGTGTAGAATGATGCCCTAGGAAGCTCTTGTGCAAGATGTACTAGACAACGAGAATAACCAGATGTAACAATGTTAGTTGATTTGTGATGTCAAAATGAGCTTCCCCTCATATGAAGTTTATACACAAAATGTAGTCCCTTGTCCCTTGAATGATAGATAGATGGATGCTTTGATTCTCTTAGAATGCCTTTGGATGCAACCTTAGGTGGTGATAGTAGATACTTAGAGTTTGGTCCTTTATTATGGTCACATAGCTTTGTATTTATATGATTCCCTTATTTTTATTTTGTAATTGAAAACTACAAGGCTGACCCATAAGAAAACAAGATGCCTAAAAGAGGCAAGTAAGATATAAAGAGGTTGGGGGCACCTAGAGGGGATGAGGGCACTTGAGTGCTGATGTCCTGGTTGGAGTCTTTGTGCTGGTGTCTAGAGTTAAGAAATATAAAGAAATTAAGATTAGACTGAGCTATGGGGTGTGCAAGACCAAAGAGGAAACTAGAAAGACATAAAATAATCCAAATATAGATGTCAATTACCAGTTTTCTTGGTTAGGAATCATATGAATAGTGGTATGTAATTAGGACCTAGAAATGTACCCAAGTGTGTGATTTAGTGTCTACATCTCCATCTCATAGACCACCCATCCTCTTCGCACTCCAACCTACTCCGGATCCACTACCTCCTATATACCCTAATCCCCTTCTCGACCTTGCCTCCCCAAGTTACCCATCAATGCATATAAGCCTAACCTAAGCTCTTTATTTCCAACCTAGCCATTGAGCTCCCTCCACTTCACCGCTAAGAACCCATTGAGTCATCAATGAGCCTAAATCCACATGATGCCATCATTTAAACGCCACATTCCAAACATCCACACCCCATCCACCGAGCTCCCACATGTACCCCCATGTTACTACCATGTCACTACCACACAAACCCTTCAACTCATGATCCACCACCATTCTCCCTTCTGTCCCATTCAAACCATACAAATATCCCTTTTCTCATACCTAATATCATGCCAAACCTCAACCTGTGCCATTCAACCACTCGCCACCTTTGCAGCTCGATCGGGAGCCCGAGTCAAGATAAACCTTGAATCGACCTCGAACATCCATGTTGACCTAAAACTCACTCCCTTGAGCCTAAGCCTGAGGTCTTTCCCTCCCCTATTTGACACTTAGCTTAGTAGATTTGTAGGATTTTTCCTTTTCGGTCTAGTCAAACTTAGGTTCAACTCAACCTATGATAGGTCATGCTAATTAATTTTATTCTAATTTATTTATTTTTAATTAATTAGTAATCTAATTAGCTTTTTTGAAAGTTAATTAATTTTTTTAACTAATTAGGCCCTAAAAACTAATTTTTCATCAATTAAATTAAATAGACTAACTATGAATTTTCTTAATGCGGGGTTATTAGGCGTTTTTGTCCCATTAATTTAATTTTTAGTGAACTTTTTAGTGTAATTAATGCTTTGGGGACAATGTTTCTTATTATGTTTTGGGAAATCGTAAATCATATTTTTGTGAATTAATTGTAATAAATTCACGCATATGCTCTTCTCTCACGCTTTTATGAGCGATCTTGAGAACAAAAATGTGATTTTTTTATTTTTATTTTTCTCTTTGTCTACTTTAGGTAAAAATTCTAACACCTTGTTTACATGACCATTCTTACAAAGATTAAAACTACTAATTGCAGGTTTCCATTGTTCATTTTTTCAAGAAAACCTCCTTATCAATTATTTATTAAATGTTATAAAATTAAACATTTATTAAAATTTTCGAGTTGGGATTATTCCCTTATTCCGATTGTAACTATGGGAAGTGCATAACCAAGGGTTAGAAAATCATTGTGAGGAGTACCAAAAGAACCCTAAAGTAGTTGGCACCTTGAGTGAGCTGGATGATGAAACAAGTACCCCCACCCAATTGACTAGTATGCCTTTATGAAAGGATAGAGTCACAAATATCCATAGTGATGACCCAAAATTGATCCTATGAGCGGAGTAAAATCTGACTTATCATATCATTGGCTAAAGTAAAGTTTAAAACTAGCAATAGTACCGCAATCACTCGGATACACTACTAATACCTACAAAGATAACTTATTATAGGAAGCTACACATTGTATAAGCCAATCTAAGGTAAAGACCAACCTTCCATAAATAAACATTATTTTCATTTTTCTATTCTTCTTTTTGTGTCATAAAGTTTGTGTTCCACTTTTTCATTTAAAATTTCTATCTCATCCACCTTATCACTTTGCAAACAAGTCTAAGTCTTGAGTTGTGGACATCCGTACCTAAACTTAAGCACAATCACTTCTTCATCTAAGTCTTAACATCATGATACTTGCTTTATCATAGTCAAGAATGATCACAATCACCTTGATCTATCGTCTTCCTAAGTTTTAAGTTTAACATTTACATTTTTAAAATTTAAGCATTCCACCATCTTATGTCATCAAACTTAACATTCACTTTATTGAATTTTCGACATCTTCATATTTCTTCCCTCCTCTCTTTTAAAGTATTCAATTTTCTATAATCCGAGATCCTTAATTAACCGCTTTCCCTTCGTCCCTTATCTTCAATCTTGTGATATTTGGACCTTTTCATCATCATCTCTTCACCTCTATATTTTGATATTCACATTGTCATTATTTGAGTGCTATCCTTCCATTGTTTAGTCTCCCCTTTAACACTAATTTTGTTAATATTTGAGCATTTTCATTGTATCTCCAAGTCTCTCCTTTTAAATCTCATTTTGTTAAGAATCAAGCAAACTAACCTTTCCTAATTATATTAATTCTTAACACTCATTTTGCTAAGACTCAAATTTTTTTATCATGTTTCCAAGTCTCCTCTTTAAACACTAATTTTGTTAAGAGTCGACACATTCATCAAACATTTTCAATCCTCTTCCCTTTTGATACTCATTTTTTAAGAGTTGAACCAACCTTTTTCATCTCTTCCATCTTTACATTCACTTTGTAAAGGTTCAAGGAACCTTTCAAACCTTTTCATCTCTCTTAGCACTCATTTTTTTTTTGATAGATAATAATTTGGAAAAAGGCTCCAAAGGACCAATTACAAAAAGATATTACAATAAGTTTCAAATGATACTTAATATCTATAAAAAAACCAAACAAAAAGAAAACAGGCAGGATCAACGAGAAAAATTGATCCACAAAAATCCCAGCCAAAACCAACAAAAACAGCTATACAAAAAACCACCAGTCAGCACAAAGGCCACAAAAGGACCTATTTAGTCTTGGCCCTAGTACGAGAGCTTGGCCCAGCTCCTTCCACACCTCCCGCATAGCTGTCTTCCTCCTCAGAGGATGAAATGATCAACTGTCTCTTTTTAATTGTAACGCTTACCACCAAACCTTGAAGGGTATCCACCCTATTCTCTAAAGATCTAATCTCCCCATTTGACTACCTGCACTCCCCTAAGCAAATTTTTGTTCTGAGCTTTTACTTGGGTTACAGATTCTTCCAAGGCTTCTAATTTACTAGCCAAAAAAACAAAACCGAATCTTTCTCCCCTTCTTCCACCTCCTCACCAGCTAAATCCTGCAAAGCCGACACTGCATTTAGCTCCTTCACAGCCCTCTCCTTGATTTTCAAAATTTTGGCTCGATCAGCCAACGGAATGTAATCTTCCCAATCACTACCCAGATGCCCACTGACCCCCTTAGTATTCATAATAGGTTTTCCAGCTCTAACCAACAACATAATTAAACCTTGATGCAAAATCAACTCAGTTTTCTTCTCTTTGAATTTTTTAACAGAGGCACTCAGAGAGTTGAAAATATAAAATGGAATACTAATATTTCTATTTCACCTGAAATGGTTTAGCAACATAAGATGTTGAGAATGTACCTTCCTATATCTACCATCCAACGTAATATATTTCATAAGATGAAAATGCAAAGAGTTACGAGCAATTCCATCCTCCATAAAACAAATTCTTTCCTCATTTTCCAAGAAAATATGTACCTCTTCCTGAAGACGAGATCTATCCTTATAAACTTTGCTACCTTCACAATCCATTTTGGTTACGTTTCTAATTAAATCTTCAGACACTAAAAAACTTACCCCTCTCATCGAAACCAGACCCTTATTCCAGGACAGAGAAAACTCTCATGAAATAACATCATCCAAACCCCTCAAACTTTGAATAAAGTAGGAAATACCACCCTCTTTGAACAGACCCCAAATAAAAGCATCCCATTGCAGACAAGAAGAGGACGACGGCTCCACCCTAACCCTAGCACCCCCCATCTTTGTCTGCCTTCTAAAAAAGGAAAGCAGATACATACCAGAACTCTTAATCGACGTTTTAAAAGCCAGCTCCCACCCATGGCAGTCAGACTAATGATTTGAAAGGATAAATACACCCCAATGAATTTATTTCCCAAATCACAGCACTCCCAAACTCAAGCATGAATCCTCCTTTCTACATAAATTTTGTCCTTTGTACTTTGCGGTAACCCTCCCTCATCCCACCACCATTTTTTATGATTAGCTAACATACCAAAATTAGCTAACGTGTCCACGCATTCATTTGCTTCCCAAAACATGTGCTTAAACATAATATCTTCAAAACTTGACATTATAGATTTTACATCCCTTATAATGAGATCTATATCAATATGCTGTCTTAACTTACCATTCATTACATTAATAATATATTGGGAATCTCCTTCCACATAAAGCTTTTTGATATGTAAGGACTTTGCCCAATGTAACCCAATTAACATAGCATAGGCCTCTGCATAGTTATTAGATTTATTACCAATGGCCTCAGCATAAGCAACCACCATCTTACCAATTTCATTTCTGATAATTCCCCCAACCACCGCTAACCCCAAACTCCCCTTAGCAAAGCACCATCAAAATTTAACTTCAGCCACCCATCAGAAGGAGTAGTCCATTTTGCACTTCTTCTCTCCATAATCTTAGCCATAGAAGAATTCTTCACAATCATTCCTAAAGAAATAATAATTTCCTACTCATGGTAAGGAAATCCCCTTTCTCCTTAATCTTTACTATAGAAAGATTATTTCTCAAAGCTCCTAGAATAACACTTCCCACCCTATCAGGGTTTTTTTGTTTTTCTCTAAAAATTCTACTATTCCGTTCAAGCCAAATTCCCCACAAGAGATGAGGCAAAACCAAACTCCGGCCTTAGACAGATTCAAAGAAACAAAAGGACTAACCCATTGTTCATACCAGTCAACAAAAGTCTCTCGGTAAGAACCACACTATTTGATTTTTTTCAAAATATGAGCCATAACTTTCTGGGAGAAAGGACAGTGCATAAAAAGATGTTGAACCAATTCATTATTATTTTTGCATAAAACACACCAATTTGGAATCATCATACCTCTTCTCTGCAGATTATCAATAGTTAAAACCTTGTTCTGAATAGCATGCCATAAAAACAAATTAACTTTAGGGATAAGATCTTTATCCCAAAGATTTTTCCACACAACTTGTGGAGGAGGGAAATTCCTAGCAATAACATACCCTGACTTTACCATGTATCTGCCATCCCTTGTCATAGACCAGAACATCTCATCCTCCCTCGACCCACTAAAATATGAAAACCTCTTAAATTTCGATTTAAAATTATTATGCTAGCTTGCTGAGCATCATCCATCCCTTCTATATCCAAAAGTTTCCAAGTCCAACCCTAGTTAGACTCCTCCTAGTAGTCTCTAATCCATACACCTGATCAAATAACTAGAAGTGATTCACCATATCCCTTAAAGGAGCTTGACTAGCCAAAGGGGCATCCAATAACCACCAATCTTCCTAGAACTTAATTTTTGACCCATTACCAATTAGCCATTTACGGCCTTTTAACAACATATCCCTACATTTACCCAGACCATTCCAGAAAACAGATCCTTTAGGAAGCACATCATTAGAGACAAAAGTTACCTGATTAGCCATTAAGTACTTTGACTTTAGAATTCTGACCCATAAACCTTGCTCATGCTCCAACCGCCACCCAATTTTGGCCATAAGAGCTAAATTCATACTTTTTATATCTTTCAACCCCAAACCCCCAACTCCCTTTGGAAGGGTAACTTTATCCCAAGCCACCAAAGGAAGTCTATCTTTAGATTTTGTTCCAAACCACAAAAACCTACATTGGATCTTAGAAATAATGTGTTTAATCTTTGCAGGCATTAGAAACATAGACATAAGATAAACCACCATACTTTGGAGACAACTCTACAACAGTTGAAGCTTACCTACTTGAGAAAGCAAAGTTCCTTTCCAAGTTGACAAATTCTTTTGAAACCTCAAAATAAGGGGATTCCAACATTCCATCTACATTCTACCTCTAAACAATGGCATTCCAAGATAAGTACATGGAAACTCTTGTATAGAACATGCCAAAATATCTGCAATTCTGGTTTGGATTTCCATATCCACATTGAAAAACAGAACAAAGCTTTTCCTAAAATTTATGAGCTGACCCGTAACTTCCTCAAAATCTTGCACAACTTCTTTAAAACCCAGAGCCTCTGTCTAGGTTGCATTTCCCAAAAGGAAAGTGTCATCCATGAATTGCTGTAATATTATAGGATCAATACCATTAGAAATGATTAAACCATGCAATTTATTTTTCTGTTTATAGTCCACACAAAGTCTACTCAAAGTTTCCACCACAATGATATAAAGAAAAGGAGAAAGGGGATCACCCTGCCTCAGACCCCTCCCCAAAGAAAAGAAACCCTCTGCCTTCCCATTAACTAAAACAGAAAATTTAGGAGTAGAAATGCATTCCATAATGATATTTATAAAATGCCAATGAAAACCCAATTTCCCCAAAATAATTTTCAGGAATCTCCACGAAATTTTGTCATAGGCTTTGTTCATGTCAATTTTAAGCATCATAGCTTCCCTTTTAGAAACTTCAACCGAGTGAACCACCTCATGAATAGTTATCACACTATCCAGAATCTGTCTTCCTTCCACAAAAGCTCCTTGATTTTCTGAAATAAAGTGTTCCAACAAACCTTTTAATCTTGAGGATATAATCTTTGTTATTATCTTATACACCGTATTACACAGGCTTATAGGATGATAATCGACACTTTCTTCCCCCCTTGCACCTTAGGAACAAGAGCAATGAAAGTTGTATTAACTTCCTTCAATAATTTTCCACTTTCAAAAAAGTCCTGGACAACTTCTTCCACATCCTTATGAATAATTTCCCAAAAGGATTGGAAAAACAAAGTAGGAAAACCATCCGGGCCTAGAGATTTATCCCCATCAAGGTCAAAAACAGCAGTTGCAATTTCCTCAGAAGACGAAATTTTTATCAACTCTATATTTTCCTGATGAGAAATAATAGTTTCAAAAAGATTTGCAATGTCACTTTCCTTACCCAAATCAGGAACCTTATCAGCTGAAAGTAGATGAGAGAAAAATCTAACAAATTCCTGAGAAACATCACCCTGATTACTTAACAACAAACCCCTCTCATCCTCAATTTCCCCAATAGAATTTCTATTCTTATGCACGGAAGTAGAGAGATGAAAAAACTTTGTATTCTTGTCTCCCTCCTTTAACCATTGCACCCTAGAATTTTGTTTCCAGTAGGCCTCCTCTTTGGCTTCCAAATTATGATACTCGGATAATAGAGATTTCTCCTTATCTTTCAACTCTATAGTCAAACCAGAAGACTCCACCTCTTCCTCCATCCTCTTCAAAGCTTCACTAATCTCAGATTTTTGAGAAAAAATGTTACCAAAAGTCTCTTTATTCCAAACCTTCAACCTAGACTTTAAGAGTTTCAATTTTGCCACAAGTTTAAACATTGGATTACCTCTAACATTACTTTGCCAACTCAACCTAACCACTTCCTCAAGACCAGGATGCTGAAGCCACATCTTAAAGAACCTAAAAGGTCTTCCACCTACCTCATTTTTAGTCTAGTTTGAAGGCTAATAGGACTATGATCCGAACCAATTCGAGGAAGAGCCACCACAAACCTAGCTAAGTTTTGAAACCAAGATAGATTTATGAAAAACCTATCCAACCTGATTTGAATCAAATCATCCCCCAATCTCCTATTTGACCAAGTGAAGAGGGATCCTCTTAATTCAATATCCACCAAATTACAGGAAGTTATAAAGTCAGTAAAATCCTCCATACTATCACTATAAACCCCTGACCCCCTTTTTTATCTTCCATAAACAGAGGAGTATTAAAATCCCCACCAATTAACCAATTTAACTCATTGTAATGGCTATGAAAATGACTAATATCAGCCCAAAGCTTTCTTCTTCCCATCACCAAATTTGGAGCATAAATATTAGAGAAAATCCACTCAGAACCATCTAGTTTCTCTTTAAACAAAATAGCAACATGATTTTAAGAACAAAACAACAACTTACCTTCTCTATCAATAGGATTCCAGAAAATTACCACACCCCCTGAAGCACCCACCGATGACACACTTTGAATCTCAGATCTAAACCAAACTCTATTCTTCATTTTGTTAAGAGTCATCTAATTTAACCTTTCAAATTACCTCTTCTACCTTAATACTACTCATTTTCTTAAGGATCGAGAAGTCACACCTTTGTCATTTTTGTTAACATTCATCTTGTTAAGATTGGATGTTTCAAATATATTAGTCTATCTTAGCACTCATTTTGTTAATATTTCATCACCTCATCTTGTTCATTATTTTCTCTATTAATGTTTATTTTTGTTAAAGATTCGAGCAAACCTAATCCCTTTTAGTCCCTTCTATCTTAAAACTCATTTTGTTAAGAGTCGAAATCAAATAACATTTTTCCTCCTCCCTCTTCACACTCATTTTTCTAGGTTCAAGCTTTCAAACATTTTCCCATCTTCCATCTTAATATTCACTTTGCTAAGGGTTGATATTTCTATCACACCTTTCTTCATTTCTCCCCTCTTTCAAAAATAGTGGGAACAAGACACCACGATTATAGTCCCTTTAGAAGGAAATATGGAAATACTTTCCATATTAGTTCTAATGAAGAGGATGAAGACCAACTAGAAAATATTTCCATAGACAGACCTTTTACGACAAAATAAGGACCAATTTTTGCTTTGTCTCCTTGAGATGTGAGAAAAACTATCTTTAGATTTTGATAAGGACATTTTTAAAACCTTGCGATGCTTTGAGAAAAATCACCTAAGGGTCCACTACTCAAATAAAAAAACAATGACGATGTAGGACCAAACATAAAAAGTAAATAATAAAGATAAATCTCTGCTTCACCCTCAAGTCCAATCAGCCTTGATTGACCAAGTCAATGAATATGAAAAACAATTATCTCTCATATCCTCTAAAGTCACTAACAACAATACCAAATGTACTAAATACACGATGAAAAGTGACGAAACCTTCAAAACTCATTCTACAATAAAAAGAAATAAACAATCTAACGGATGATAATACTCCCTTCATCCCAAACACTAATTCACCATTTTCTCAAGAATGGAAAATGATGAAAGACACAATTTTGGGCATGTAATAACAATATAAACAATTCATTTTTATGAGTTGTGTCCTTACCATTTCAACATGGATATATTACGCATATCCTTCCCATACTCTTTCGAGACGCTCAAATTTGATAAATACAAGGGAAAAACTGATCTAAGAGAGCATATCAAGGAATTTTCATGGGATGCCAAGAAGTGACATATAATGATATATTTTTCTGCATCTCTTTCCATGAATTTTAGGAGGAAAAGATTTAAATTGGTTCTTACACCTTCTAAAGGGATCAATAAACACTTTTTGGACCTCTCGGAGAAGTTCATCAAACATTTCTCTTTCAACATTGACTCCGAAATCATAATGATGGATTTGTGCAATGTAAAACAATGACCAAATGAAATCTTTTCCAAATATCGACAATGATGGAGAGGAATTGAGAGTCGGTTCCCATGTTCAATCCCTAAAAATAAATGGCTAGAATATTTGTACCAAAACTTAATGGCAAGTTGTCCTTTCACATGTAGATGCATTGCCTCACCGTTTTGAGGAAGTTATTGAAAACAAAAATCAAATTAAAAAGGCCGCTCATTACTAAAGATTTGATCAAGCCTCACTCCAAAGATAATGAGCACAATCAAAATAATAACAAAAACACTTCTCATGATAAATATAGGTACATCAACCGCAATGGCGTAATGTCATCAATCACGACATCACGAGATAATCACAATGTGCACAACATACCAAATAGTTAGTCAAAATATAATAATTATAAACAAACCATCACCATTCCAAGAAGAAAAAATACTCCTCATGATTATAAATGAATACAATATACATCATTGGGGTAATATATTTCAAGAATCTTGCAACAACTGGAAATTTCTAATATGGGCACTTACCCTATTATGTAACCCTATCTTGAAGGGGAACCTTATCCATCTTGGTATCAAACTAATACATATTGTGATTTTCATTGCATTGATGGTCATCAAACAGACAAATGCAAGAAAATTCGCAATTACATCCAAGACCTCATTGACAATGGAAACATAGTAGTTAAAGACCTAACACTAAAAAAATACCAAATAATAATCTAAAGGTATTTTCCAGTCCATTTCCTAATAGGGAAAATCTCTCAAACATGGTGAATCCTACAAAAATGGCAATTTTAACTTCATCATATCATTTATCATTGAAACTAATCCACGTACAATTGAATGTAATTTTACACCCCTTAAAGAAAGTATCTTTAGTGCCTTTCAACTATTAACAAAGGCTAACATGATAAAATATCCAATAATAAGACCTGTTTATAATAGGGAACCCAAGCCTACGTGGCCTAATAAATTAGAATATTGTGAATACCACCACATTGAAGGCCATTCTACTTATCTTTTTACAAATCTCCATCATTACATCCAAGACTTAATTGAAGATGAAGTCAGTTCTATCATGATTGATGACGAAGTTATCACAAATGAAGACACGTCAACTACCACAACTTCTAATGAAGAGTTGAACATTGTCCCAAATCCTGTACATAATAAAACTCAATGAGATCATGATGAAAAGGGTCAAGTATCTCTAAATCAAAACCAATCAATATCATATATAGATTTTATTCGTTAGCTCAATAAGATATTGAACCTGTTTTAGAAAACAACCTTCAAACATCAAACAAGAGCTTGAACTTGTTTCAAGACTCCTTTCTAACCCTTGATATTGTCTACCCATCCCTCATACATTAGGATCAACAATGTCACATCTCCATGGACCTCTTTCAAAATGATGAGGCCATCTAATAATTTCTCGGGACTTGGGACCCTATTCCCTTATCAAATTACAAGAAGGGATTCACTATAAACCTTGACGTCTATACTTACTTCGGCGAGGAACTCAAGTATTCTAGTCCACAAGTAAAAAGGATTAAAATCATTTATACATTCAAGACTCCTTTACAACCAATGATATAAATGAAAAATCTAAAGACAAGGGTTTTTATCAAGCATTGTTGAGATCGATTCTATTCTTTCAATGCTACCTCCTATGCCTAACATTCATAGTATCGTTATAAAAATACAACAACAAAAATATTGGACACTTGCAATAATGCAACCTTCCATGTCCATGGTAGCTCAGATAATCAACATTTTAGGCATCCCTTCAATGATGATTCCTATATATCAAGACATCTACATACCCGCACTCTACAAGGTGTGTATACCTAGGAATATCCTTACACATCCATTTCAAGATTTTATTATAAATATATAATCAAATGAACTAATCCATTACCTTAAAGGAGAAACATTGAATATTTTTCTCTATGACCTATAAGGAGCCTCATATGTAAATCTAGAGATCAATCCTTCTTTCCTTGCATCATTCCACTCACAGTGAATATGAATTTCAAAATAATATCCACATCAATAAATTAGCTTCAACATCACATATGTCTTTCTATCTCATCAAATATTTATGTAATCACACATCCATTAACTTGGACCTTGTCCACCCAAGTCTTGTACTTCAGGACTTATCAAATATTTTGATTCTCTCCTTTGACTTGGACCTTGTCAACCCATGTCTTATACTTGGGACTTATCAAATTTTTGATTCTCTCCTTTGAGTTGGATTTTGTTCACCAAAGTCTCCTACATTAGGACCTATTGAATATTTCAATTCTCTCCTTTGAATTGGATTTCTTCTTCCCAAGTCTCGTAAATTAGGGCCATTTTACTTTGATAAACATGGATCTTTTCCCTAAAAATTCCATTGGAAACTCTCATTCACAAAATTTGAGACACATTAAAAATAGTAAAAGAGAATAAAACTCCATATCAAATCACTCCTTAAAACACTAAAAATTAGAAGCAAAAATCTTGTACAAGTAGTTTTAATCATTCCATCTATTGGTAGATATATTAATCATAACATTATCATATCTTCACATTCTTCACTTATCATAACACATGTTAACCTTATTCCTATTGGGAATTTTGTGTCTCATCCTTATTATAGTTTCTACCATTTTAGATATTTTTACCTACAGTTTGTCTCTAACCTTACTGATGGAAAATCCCCCTTTCAAATAAGCTCTCTTTAAAAAATAACACAAACTTCTTTACACGAACCTTTTTGACCATCCATCCTAGTCTACGGTGTTGAACCCTTGCATCCTACTAGTTGCATGTGGCTGATATTTGGGGAAAAATTTCCTTCCCAAAAATCACAATATCAACATACAAGGAAAAATCAATATAAAATACAAAAATATAAATCATTACACCTTTCATCCTTAACAATATTCTATGATAATCTAATAATTTTTACTAGTAGTATGAGACTAGGAATGGAGGCAGATGTCCTTACTCACCTACATTTTATATTTGGTGTTAAACCGTTACCTCTTACTTGTGTCATGAAGCAAGATGTAGGGGTCCTTTTAAAAATGAATAAACTAAATCCTTTCGAAATATGAATCAAAAGTACTTGATAAAAAATATCCCAAGAAGTTGCTTATGTTATGAGAGTAAAAAATTCCTTCAACTGGATCTTATCAATCAATAGGCCATCAATGGATCTAAGTCTAGTCAAAACCTATAAAGTGGAATCATCTTGGAATCATTCACGAAATCTTGACTAGAAACGAGTCACATTTTCTTACATGGATCATTATTACACCTTGTGTCTTAGCATCCATCATCTTCATTTTTATATCACTATTCACCTTGTTCTCACATCCTTTTTAGCTCTTGGTGATGAGCCCTCACATCTTCCTAGTTACGTGGATTCATGAGTAGAGTGAGACATCCTATCATTATATCATCTACATTCTACCAATGGAATGAAATGCTTACAATTTTTTGAATGTGAGTTTAGATAGTGCACCCTTTACAAATTCAAAAAACTTAAAAACATTCAAATATGTTTCAAAATACAAAAACATTCAAATTTGTTTCAAATAATACAAAAAAATTCAAATATGTTAAAAACATGAAAATATTTAAATATGTTCAAAAACACAAAAACACTCAAACATGTTTAAAAACATACAAATATGTTTTCAAAAATCAAAATAGTATAAAATTGGTAAAAAACAAAACATTCAAAAAATGTTTGACCAAATCTTAGTAACTAAATAACACACTCAAAAATTTCTCCATTTTATGGTGCTCCTCATGATTGTTCCAAATTATCTTTCAATAATTATTTTTCTTTCATGTGGTGTATATATGTGCTCGAGGCAATAAATTGTTTACCCATTCGCAATATAACTTTACTTAGGGAACACTTGGATTTCACATTTTAATCCAATAACAGATCCAACTTCAATGGGATCTGAAAAGAGTATTTTTTGGAGTATGTAAGCATCACTCTGCTTTTTGGCCCGATCCAATTCTCTCGCTTTCTAAGATATCACTCGGGAATTCATATTTGTCTAATTTTTCAATGTGGAACACATTAGAAATGCCATTAGATGATGTTATTGTAAATAATGTTGTATTTTTGTAGTTTCTTAACATTGTGACAATACGTATTCTTTTTCTACTTTGTTATTTTGTTATAATTTATCTGTTGGAGCTCAAAATTGTACCCGTCCCAAATCGGGTTGAACTAAGTCATTGAGGCAAAGTGGGATTGTTTCAAGTTATGGGACCTTGCACACTTGAGACATAGACCTCCAGAGAAGGACAATTCCTCTACCTATTCATATTGCTATAACTACTCCTAATTATGAAATCCAATTCTATACTAATCATGCTAAGGAAAAAATTTAGAAGGATGTGAGGAAAAGGAAAAATAATATAAGGGAGGTGATAACACCAGAAAGAAGGGGATGAACATAATCAACTTTGAGAGAAAATGAAGGAAAACACACAAAGAGGAAATGAACATGTACCATAGTCTGAAACACACTTAAACATCCATTTTCATGAGACATAATGGAAAAGAGGACCTGTGATGGAATTGAGGATGCACACCAACCCACCAACATAAAGAAAAGGTAAGAATATGCAATAAATCAATTCAAGGTAGAGAATAACAAAAAAACAACTTTTATTGATTTAAAATAATGCACAATCAATCACAATGGTAGAAGAGGCAAGTATACACATGTTGAGAATAATATTCAAAGGTCTATAACTAAAAATGCAAGGTAATGCCTAGATAATACACTTGTGAACTGGAAGAATCCATCCCTTACAAAGAGAAAATCTCTACTATATATAGAATAAGGGAAGAAGAGGAAAATGAAGATGGAAACTTGGGTTTGAATATTCAACCACTAATAATCAACAATGAATGCCTGCAAATCCACCTACACGGCTATTAGATCCACTTCCTCATGTTTTTTTAACTTGTAGAGGAAGGAAGGAAGGAGGAAAGATTTGAATAAAATCTAGTGGTTGAGTTGACTAGATTATGTATTAATGGCTGAAAATGCATTTTACCTTCTTCTCACCTACCAAATCCCACCAAAATTTAAATTTGAATGATCTGAAGTGTAGCTCATGTCAGCATCTTTCCAACAAGACCAATCGTGCATTAATAAAATCTCTGCAACAAAATTCATGATGTAATGAAGTCTACATGTCATTATGGACACAAAATTATAGGTCACACATGCAGATTGGTGAAGGATCAACCAACTATTCATCTATTTTTTCATTTTCTGCTATGTTTCGTGTAGTGATTCGTCATAAGGATTCAATGCCTTGCTGGTGCACTTTGATAGGTTGCATGTAACACACTCAAGTTTAACAGATTGCCACTTGTCATAGTGGTGATGTAGAGGAAGGTGCAAGGCACGCGTGGAAGAGAAAGGCACGAAAGGGGAAAGCAAGAGACATGTGCTAATAAGTAACACACACATCAGAAAAATAAGCATACTTATAGGGGACAAGCATGTAGGTAGGGCACGAGCATAAAAGGAACAATGCACAATTGCAAGAAAGAAAAAGGGCATGAAAGAATGTGCTAGGGAATTAACCAATTTAGAAGGAAAGTCAAGCATGCATACGAAGGGTGCAAAAACTACTAGGAAGAGGATGGATGCGCTAGGAGTGTATGTAAGGGGAAATGGAAATGGTAGAAAAAATGGAGAAGGAAAGTAAAAGGCATGCAAGAGGAGAAGAATGCAGAGGGGTGCATGAGGGATTGCAACCAAGAAATGTGCCAATAGGAAAACCAAAGTGTGTACAAACTACAATATTTTAACTTCAGAGACAAAATGAGGATGTAAGTTGTCAAAATAACTAGGGGAGTTATTTTGGACAACAATTTGGTGAATTTCGGGTCCATTTGCCTTCTAGATGAAAGGAATCAAGTAGCCTTAGAAGAATCCATTGGGCATGGAGTCTTTATGAGAACATGAACTATTAATCTAAACTTGAAGAAGCCAATGGAGTCACCTAGAACAATTCTCCAAAATCTATTATGAATCATGCAAAACTACTAATTTTTTTGAAAGTTTGTAAACCGAACTAACATCCTAGAAGCAACAAAAGAGAGAAAGAAGGAAGCACGTGAGAGGAAAGAACTATGTAAAAAAATAACGTGTGTGAAAATCATTTGGAGGAATTGAAACTACTCTAATATTTACAATGATGTAAAGGATTAATGGAAGGATTTGAGATAAATCCTATTAACTGGGATTGATAGTGCGCCTCCATCAAGGTGAGAAAAATCAAAAGAGATATCCTCCTTATAAGAACTGATGATGTATGGGCCACTCCAAAGTACATCAAAATGTGAATGATACCCTGGTTTCACTTTGTTAGCATCCCATTTTAGGACTAAGAACGAAAATTTAAAAGCTTGGGGTCTAACAATTTGTCAAACCACTTCTTTGTTGATTGCTAATGCTATTCTAGCTTGATCTTGGTAGAGTTTATTAATTATTCAAGTTCAACTAGTTCGCCATTCTAATTTCTCTCTAATACATGCCCTTAAAATCCATCTGTTGGGTAATCTCTAATGAAGGAAACTCAAGAGATAAAGGAAGTCTGGATTTGTTTCAATAGAAAAGTTTGTAAGGTGAAGTGCCCATTGCCTTCTTCATCATGATTATGTCTTCCCATAGTGCATGCGAGACCTTTGTGTGCCATTATCTTTGGTTAATAGTCATTATCTCGCTTTAAGATTCTGATCAAGTTCTTATTGGTAGAATCAACTAGACCATTACTTTGGGAGTAATAGCTAGAAGAAGTCTTTAAATATATTCTTAGGCTTAGTGCCCAATCAGAAATTTTAGTACCAAGGAAGGCCTTTGCATTATCAAAGATAATGGTCTGAGGAATGTTAAACCTTCTTATAATGCCCTCGAGAAAGTCAAGGATGATTGACTTGGTTGAATAATTGAACACAATTTTTGTCCATCTGGTGAAGTAGTCTATTGCTGTCAACACCCAGTTGTGGTCGACGCTCAAAGGAGGGTTGATCATGCCTATGAAGTTAAGACCCCATTAAACAAAAGGATGATCCACTTAGATTGGTTGGAGGGGAATTGCTTCCAATTTCTTATTTCTAGCAAAGAGAGTGCATTATTTGCATTTCATGACCTACCTATGTGTGTATGCAAACAGGGGTAGGCCAAACGTATCCTACCTTGATGGTATTCATTTTTATTTCTTTAGCGAGAGAATGGTCCACCAAATATTCCATCGTGAAATTCTATCAACACTTTGTCAACCTACGCACCATTAATACATCTCAACAACACACCATCAATATTTATCTTAAAGATAATACCATCAATCAATGTATATGGAATATCTTTAACCTCGAATATCTTCTCTTTGATTTTATCAAACCGGGAGGGTATGTTCCAGAAGAAAGGAATTTCACTATTTCTTCCATCCAACCGCATGCGCTACGGTCTGCAGATGCATTCAGATTAAACGTGCAAGAGATCTTCATCCAAAACTATGAAGTCTCTTGATCATACTACACATCTTTAGCAATATGCTTATAGAGCATGTTGCCTTTAACTAACTTTGTGGATTTGATAGTCACATCATACTCCATGATTTTGGTCACCTACCTTATTCTTTTCTTGTTGATATCTTCTCCCATGATGTAGTCTCTCACTCCTAAGTGCAAAACTAACACATTGATATGATTTTTAGCAAGCATAATTTTAAACTTATTAAGTGTGCACATGATGGAGGAGATCCATTTTTCCATGTGACTGTATTTCAATTCATAATATTTCAATGTCTGATGAAGAAAGCCACTAGAATATCTAGTGCTTGTTCATTTTCTTGTGTTAATACAACAACAACACTTGCATTTTCTTCATAAGTATAAATAATAAAATCCTTTGAATAATCTGGATTGATGAGTGTGTTGGAACATAATGATTAAGTGGTCTGGCAAACCCTTAATGTATATGAGTCCATCACTAATATATAGGTTAATATTTAATAATATGAAATATTTATATTTCTATTATTAAATATGCTAACCTAGGTATATAATTTAGGTTAAATATTTAATATCATGAAATGATTATATTTCTAATATTAAATATTATAAACCTAGGTGTATGTGTCAACCATTTTAGGTTGAAAATGTGGGTCGGGAGACATACCCGATCACCTTATATAAAAAGGACTTTAGGTTCTTATTTGATATATTCGGGAAATATATCAAAGGTGTGCAAATCAAGTGATTTAGTTTTACCCTTGGTAAATAGGGTTTCAAATGAGGAGGTGATCTTACTAGATGTAAAATAAGTTCTCTGAAGTAAAAGGTTATTTTCAAAGTGGTTTTTACCCTATTGGGGTTTCCACTATAAATACTATGTCACATGTGTAATTTATTTCTGTAAGTATTTCTTTATTTCCTTATGTTATGATGTAATATTTATTTAAATATTTTTTTGTAACATTATATAATATGTAAATTAATTAAATATGTACTTATTATAATCCTTAAATTCTAATATGGTAACAAAATAAGGTAAATTAAATAAATTAAGATCAAATGTTTTGTGTTTTATTTATTTAATTTTATCTTGGTTTTTTCAACTAACCGAAAGGGTATTTAAAATTATCTGAGTCGCCTTCTTTTTTTCCCCAATTTATTTTGGCACTACATTTGTGCAGTTAAACTCTTGGTAAAATTTTTAGGTTTTTCAGGTTTAAATCTCTATTTTTTGGGGGAGATGTAATATGATATGATTCTTACTTTTATTTACATTTTGTAAATTAGATGGAATTAATGTTTGTTTGGAGATTGATGTGTGCACGGGTATTAGTGATGAAAATCACATATAGAAAATGAAAGGATTTATTTCTATATGAAATAATTTTCATGTTTTCTATAATTTCAAATGTTTGTAGGTTAAATATTTCGGAAGGTAAATTCATACCCGTGTTCTTTGGACCCCTCTAAAAGAATTTGATTTGAAAAACTATAGTTTATAGTTAATCTATAACTATATTTTTTAAATTAAAAATATATAGAATAAGGTTTATATAATAACTTATATAAACATCGTATTAAAATTTATATAATTTGAAAACTATATATTTTATATAGTTCTTATACTATAGTTTATAACTACCCCATTCGTATGGGCTCTGTAAAAAAATGTTTTGAACATACCTAAACTATAAAACATTGTTTTAATCTTAATGCCCGACGTGGTGAATGGTGGGTAGTTGAAGGTTGGTGGCCTTAGTAATCAATATTACTAAGTTTAATCCTATACTTGTTCATTAAAAAAATAAAAAATGGACACCTAAACCGTAAAAACTACTTTAACTCTAAAGTGGCCCCATTCTTTTTCTAAGTGAGATATTTTAAAAAAAAAAAAATTAAAAGCTAAGTAGTTTTTTAAATCATATGGCATTTTATTAGGTTTTCACGTGGCATTGGTAAGTATGACATGTTTAATTAAAAAAAAATCTTAACTTATGTTTCAAAATTATCATGCCATATTAATGTGGGTTACCTTGACATAGTTTATGTTTATAAAAACCTAAAATAATAATTACATACCAAGTGGCCAATGTTTTTATTTGGTCATTGTATTTTTTATAAAAAAATACTATAGTTTATAATTTTTATGAACTATATGTTGTTTTTTATTTACATTCTATAAACTATATACCTTTTTTAAAAAAAAGTGTATATATTTTTATATTATAAATTATAATAGGCTATTATAATGTATTAAAATATAACCTCCCTAATATTATATAGAAGAAGAAATTCTGGAATTTCACATTCTAGAAATACACAAGTTTTGGCTTCATTAAATTTGACGGTCAAATGACCGTCACGGTAGACCAAACATAAGACAATATGATGATCATTTAGACGTCAAATTTAAGCTTGTAGGTTCCAAGAAACTTTCATTGTGTTAAAATTGACAGTCAAATGACCGTCACAAGACCAAAAAATAAGCCATTATGACGGTCATTTAGACATTAAATTTAAGTCATTTGGATCTTTGTTTACATTTTTTTTTTTTTTTGAAATTTTAAGTTATGCATTCTTAGGGGTCTCTTCTTCACTTCTATATGGTCGAAAATATTTTTTATATAAATATGGGGTATAAGGTAGAGCCCTTTATATTGTGGGTTATTATTTTGATCATGGAGGTTAATTATAATGCATTGTAATGACATAATTAGTTATGATGAAATGGTTTCTTTAGATTTATAAAATTTAGATCTAATTCTATTAAAAGTTAGTTAAATATAAAATGACTAGTAAATAAATAATTAAAAATATTATTTATTTAAAATAGGTTAGATCTAATGGTATTTATAGCCTCTTAAAAATGCATGTTTGGTCATTTTATATGTGTTTGGTTGTTTTTTCGGACATAGTTTCTTGAAAGTACAAAAATACAAAAAAGTGGGACACGGTTATCAAGTATTGTTTTTATTATCAATAAATATGTATTCAAAATCTATGGTACATTGTATATTATAATGGGGTGTGTTTTTACGAGTTTAAGAAAATAATGGCATCCATCTATTTTTGTCTTGACAAAACCAGATCTGAATGAAACCAACTACAACATTTGGGTCAAAACAAAATTTATGGCGAAGAATCTTTGGACTATTGTTTATGGATTTAAGGTTGCTCCCACCAGTCATCAAGAAATTATAGATAATATGAATGCATGAGGCACTTTTTATGATTTTGTGCAATGTGAACAGTGAGTACCTTCTACACATTGGTAATATTGAACAACCGAAAGAGGTATGGGCACAACTAGAATCCATGCATGAAGGATACTTGGTATATCAATGATATTTTTGATGATTTCTCTTTTGCATCTTGTTTTATATCTCGAGTTTGAATAATTCAAAACTATGGCATGAAAGATTAGGACATGTTAATTATCGAAGCTTATATGAAATGTCTAGATATAATCTAGTGAAAGATTTACATGTGTTGTATTCTTCTCTTGAAGTTACTTCATTAAATGCTTTTAAATGATGGTTTTGATTCTGATTTAGTAAATGGTCATGATGATGTTTTGATGTTATATATGTTTCTGAAACTCTTATCTTCCTAGATAAGAAATTAAATTAGGCTCAATCTATGTTAGAAAGTTCAAATCCTATTAACCTTAGGAAAATGACCAGAAGCCATCATATGTACCATGCATTAATTACCTTGTATGAACCTGAGCCACAAAGTATTATAGGGTCTAGGTGGATATACAAAGTAAAGTATAATGTTGATGGTAGTATTAAAAACATAAAGCTAGACTTGTTGCTAGAGGTTTCAATCAGAAACATAGTATTGATTATGTTGAAACATTTTCCCCTGTAGCTAAAATGAGTACTGTTAGGGCCTTATTTTCAATTACCGCTCAATTTGGGTGGAAAATATACCCAATGGATAAGAAAAATATTTTTTTGAAATGTTATTTAAAAGAAGAACTTTATATGTTTCAACCTAAAGGATTTAAAGAAACTGATAAATAAAACTATGTTTTTAAGTTGAAAAATCCTTGTATGGTTTAAAACAAGCTCTTAGAGCTTGGTATGCGAAAATTGTTTCATTATTTAAAATGTTAGGTTTTGTTAATTGTTCTTCTAAAAATGATATATTCATTAAGCAATAAGGCTCACATATTATCATTATATGTATATATGTTGATGATTTTCTTATGACTGGTGACAATTCTGATTTAATTCATAGGATTAAAGAGAAATTGAAGTAGTACTTTGAAATGAATGAGTTAGGTCTCTCACATCATGTTCTTTGTATGACTGTATTTCATTCTATTGTTATTTTTCAAAATACAATATGTAACCATTGTATTGAAATTTTTTCTTATGATTGATTGTAAACCATTTTCTACTTCAATGGAAGTTGGAATAAATATTGATCCTAAATCGCACATGAAAAAGGTTGATCCTATTTTATATATGTTGTTAGTTGATAGTTTGATTTATCTAACTATAACTAGATCAAATATTTCCTATATAATAGGAATCACATCAAGGTTTATGTAGGAACCTTTTTAGAGATCATTGAAATCTTGCAAAAAAGAATTTTTAGATATATTAAAGGAACAATCAATTATGGGTTACATTATACTAAGCATAAAAATGCTATCTTATATGAATTTTATGATTCTAACCATATTGATGTTGTATTATAAAATATACTAGATACATGTTCAAGTTTTTTGGTGCAGGAACCATTACTTGGAACAAAAAATGTAATCAACAGTCTCCATTTCTTCTACTGAGGTAGAGAAGTACAATGGAAGAAGTAAAGAAGTCATGTGGCTACAACGGTTATTGGTAGAGATACACATGAAAGTTAAAGGAAGTATTCCTCTTCTATATGGTGGTCAGAGTTGTATTACTCTTAATTAAGAATTCAGTTCAACATCAGAGGATGAAGTACATTGAGATACATATACACTTCATTTGTGAGAAGTGCTAAGTGATGAGATAAATCTCAAGTTCATGTTGGATGAAGAGTAGGTTGCTTATATCTTCATAAATCCCTCGAGTGTTGCAAAATTTTAGCACTTTTGTAAAAAACTTAGATTGTTGGAGTTTCCATTGAGGGGAGTGTGCATGACAATTTCACCTCCTAATGGAACTTGGTTTTTGTAAAAATACCTTCGAGAAAGTGTAAAAATACCTTCGGGAAAGTGTAAAAATACCTTCGGGCATGTATACCTCCTCAGATTCTTTTTAGAAAGAAGTGTAGAAATATCTTAAAGGTGGTCTTCAATAAACTCTTTAGTGCTATTGAGTTTACTAGTAAACATCTAGTACAAGCATATTGTTAAGGATGTCCTTGGTTGTAAAAGGATCCTATATGCTTGGGTTCAATAACCTTTTATAAGAACATGTGAGAACATATAAAAATCATAAATCATACTTATCCACTTGATCATGGGATGATATTTGGGATTCCAAATCCTTTTGTATCAAAAGGTAAATTGAGTATAATGAAGGTGTTATAATTCCTTCAACTGATATGATAGCTTAAAACCTTTATGGTTTAAGGATTGTAAATCCTGTAGTGTACCACGGGTAGGTAATCTATTGGCATATGTTATGTTATCCCACTTAACATTAAGGGGAGTGTTGGAACATAATGATTAAGTGGTCTGACCAACCCTTAATGTATAAGGGTTCATCACTAATATATATGTTAATATTTAATAATATGAAATATTTATATTTCTATTATTAAATATGCTAACCTAGGTATACAATTTAGGTTAAATATTTAATATCATGAAATGATTATATTTCTAATATTAAATATTATAAACCTAGGTGTATGTGTCAACCATTTTAGGTTGAAAAGGTGGGTCGGGATACATACCCAATCACCTTATATAAAAAGGACTTTAGGTCCTCATTTGATATATTCAAGAAATATATCAAAAGTGTGCAAATCAAGTGATTTGATTTTATTCTTGGTAAATAGGGTTTATAAGAAGGAGGTGATCTTTTGGATGTAAAATAATTTATCGAAGTAAAAGGTTATTTTCAAAGTAATTTTAACCCTATTGGGGTTTCTACTATAAATAATGTGTCACATGTATTATTTATTTCTGTAAGTATTTCTTTATTTACTTATGTTATTATGTAATCTTTATTTAAATATTTATTGTAACATTATATAATATGTAAGTTGATTAAATTAATATTTATTAGAATCCTCAAATTCTAACAGAGTGTTGGTGCACAAGAAATTTATTTCTTGATTTTGTTGAAGCTTTCTTTTCCTTCTACTATCCACTTGAATATTGTGTCCTTCTTGAACATCAGGGTGATGGGCCTTACTAATCCTACAAAGTTAGGAATGAATCTCCTAACAAAGTTTATTTTTCCTAGGAATGACTATAAAGCGTTCTTGTGCTCCGAAGGGAGAGCACAAGGATGGTGAAACACACTCAGGATCAATAGTGATTCCATCCTAAGAGACTACATGACCAAAATTGTTTCCCTACACCACATAAAAATTAGAATTATTGGGGTTAATGGATACCCAAAATTATATGCATCTCTCAAAGAATCTTTCCAGTAGCACCATGTGATCCATGCCCTACTTTGAGAAGACAGTTATGTCATCTAAGTAAACTAGGATAAAATCATTGATATATCCTTTGAAGAAAATTTAAATGGCCCTCTCGAAATGTTGCACCTACATTTGAAATACCAAAAGGAATCTTATGATATGTATATGTCCCCCTTTTGTTGTAAATTCTTACTTGAATTGATCCTCTTCCTTAACAATGATTTGATTAAAACTAGAATACCCATCTAGCATAGAAAATCTTCACGCGCCAACCATAGTCTATAAAATCTTCTCGAGAATGGGTAAAGGATAGTGATCATTTAAAGATGCCATATTAAGATATTTGAAATCAAAATAGAGTTTGATTTCACCATTATTTTTATGCACCGAGAATAAGATTTGCAACCGGTGTAGAGTACTTGATAGGAAATATTGTTTTGGCGTCAATGAGTTTAGACAACTATTTCCTCATGAGGGTATCTATCTTTGGATTGATCAGTATCTTATTTTATCTGATAGGCTTGATACTAGGATTAAGGTCAATGGAGTGTTGAGAAATAATTGGATCAAACCCTTTGAGGTCTTCATACTCCCATGATAAGATATCACTATATTTCGACACGAGAGAGATGAAGGACTACTTCTCATCATGTGCACAATATTTGTTGAGCATCAAATCCTTATCCCGTGTAATAGTGACTAGAATACATTATTCTTATTCTATGAACATGTACTTATATTCACCCTTAAACACATCATCAGGGATAAAATTTTCTCTAAGTTTGAATCACTTGGTGACCATATGTCATGCAAGTCACTTGCATCTTGGAAAAAAACTCAACTTCATTCTAAATGAACTAGATAATTTAAGCATCAATGTCAAACACCTGTCAGGTTGACATTATTGTTTGGAATGTATGGCTTGATCGCCATCTTAACATGCTACACATTTCCTTTGACAAAATCCTCATTAGGTGAGAACTGTGAACCAAACGTGACCATCGATCCGCTTCTTTATTCATATTTCTCGGAACCACCTGCAGATTTAGAGCATCAAATATCTCAAAGAGGTCCTAAAATTTATGTTTATAAGCTTTGAGAAGCTTATTATTTGTTACACACTTTTTGGTGACCTAGTGGATAACCAATTATGTATCCCTAAAAATATGAAGCACCTTGATATTTTCTTTTTAGCATGGAGAAGACCATGCACCAACACTTCATATTTTGCTACGTTGTTGGAGCATGCAAACTAAAGCCTATATGCAAAGAAATAATTTTCATCCTTGGGATAACTGATGATGAAACATGCACTTACGCCGTTTTCTACTTCGGGATCCATCAAAGCACAACTTCTATAGACCGAAAGTTTCTTCATTCCTTTTGAGTGCTTATGGAAACACAACTTCTTATTCAAGGATATAATAAGTACCAAGCCCAGTTTCAAAGGATTCAACCTCCTCAACATATGGATCAAATTTGTGATTCTTGTCCACCCATTCATATAATATCATATTAGGTATGGGAGGAATAGCAGGTTTCTCTATTGAAGCTAAATCTTGTTCATGGCCTCCTTGGATTATGCAATTATCTTAGAAAGGGGATGTGTCATATGAATCAACATGATAAGAGAAATTTGGCTCAACTTGTATGGTAAATTGGTTACCATACCCTTTTCTTAGTAACATATGGGACCAATGAGAAGAAAATTAATGACCCTCTTTAGCAGTGAAATATCTTGATAGACAAAAGGAAAACAAAGGAGGTAGGTTAATGATTGACACATCTTGAGTTATTGTGAGGCTTGGACATGCATGGAGGGTCAACTCAAGATCCTTGATGAATCCCAAAGTGGTAACCGTTGAGCCATAAATCTGTAAGAATCCTTTGGACATAGGGGTATACTTAAGGCCTAGGACATCAACAATTTCCTTTCACATGACATAAGTACTAGCACTGAGTCAATCATAAAATTATGCACAAGATGTTTGCCTATTATCAAGGTCATATAAAAGTAGGGGGTTTTGACAACCTTAATTACTTTCTTCTCCTCTACTTAACATATATTGAAAATGACATGAGATCTTTGGATAACTAGATCAATGCGTGGGATTTGTGCTAGAGCTTTATGTAATAGGTTACATTGAGATGGAATGGCCAGGGCATCCCAAATTGTGACATTTATAATTGTCTTATTCATCTGGTCCACCATGCTGAATGGAAGGCCCATTGATTTATACATTTGACCCTACTATTGACCTATGAAAGGAGGGGCACACATTGCTTCAGATGAAGTGTTGTGTGGGACCTCGTGTATAGGAATTTATGTTCCATGATTATCAGTGCCTTAGTTACATCTTCGTGCTTTTGAGAATTGGCCTGCATGACGGGGAGTTGAAGGTTGCGTGCTAGAATCCAACATTCTCAATTTGTATTTTATGTTATCAACAACTTGGGCACATGGCCTATTTGTATCATCCATATCTTGGTTCATCACACATAATTCTTCGACACAAAAGAACATAAGGTTAGCCTCGGGAATGATTTTTTGTTCCTCTTAATATTTAGGTTTGTGTGAGCTAGTGGAAGGATCACAACTAGAAGCATTTTGGATCATGTAATCTTGTGCCCACAAGGAATTGGCACAATGATTTTGACTATGAGGAATATTGTAAGGAAAACACCATTACGAATCTTGAGCTATATTAATCAGTATTAGGACTATTACTTGGCTTACACTAGCCATTGGAAGGAGTTGTACAAGGGAATTACTTGCAATGGAAGGTGTGTATTAGCATGTCATCTATAATTTTGCTGATTCTACCCATATCTTTAGTTTACATATTAATTCTGAAGGGTTGATGGCTCTAGTTATACCCTTGATTAGAACTATTTCTAAAGGCTTGTGCCTACTATTTTTCTAATGATATAAATTTATTGGATAAGTTCCTAATCAGGGCCTTCATTTATTCTTCTTCCTTTTGATACATAGGAGAGTAGGACATGGATGCAATGGGGGTCACACTCTTATCAAGAATAGGAGAAATAAAAGGTTGTGGTACTTGAGACATTTCGGAAATAAGGGAAAATATGCGTATGCTATAGTTCTCCTTCTTGAATGAGACTATTTTATGCCCTTATTATAATATTGTAAGAAACAGGTAAGATTCTACCCCCATGGGCTTAATCATGATTGAAATGTCACTATTCAAAGCCTTAGATAGTAAAATAAAGCATGTTGGGATGTAGACCTTACCACTTAAGGGTTTCTATCCTAAGTCTTCTAAAACATGATATTAAAATCAATCATCTGCTCATTGGGCACTCTTTTCATTGTTACTAGTTGCTCCACCAAAGATAGGTGATCTGACTTATCTTCAAAAATAGTTGAAAATATTCATTTCAAGCTCATCCCAACTAGAAATAGATGTAGGTCTCAAGATTTGGTACCACTAAATCTCTTTACCCTTAAGTGAAGCCACAAACATCCTAACTTCTACATCATCATGTGTGACCAAATAGATAGAGCACACATTAGCTAGATCCTAGATGTTCTCAACAAGGGTGACTTTATTCTCACTGGTAAAGTATGGAATACTTTTGAACGTAGATTTTGGCATATCATGTTGTACATTTAAAAGGAGAGGACTTACGCGGTGAAGTTGGAAAATTTTCTCAAAGGTGGTGGAGTGCCACGTCGGGTTGCGTAGGAGGTCTAACAAGAGGTGGAGTGGAAAGTGCATAATGTGTTGGAGATGAGGATGTGCCCATAGAAGTTATACTATGTGTTCTTCTTGGAGAAATTTAGATTTAATGAAAGGAATCTTCAACTAATGTTTGTGTTTAGTATACACTCTTCTCATGATAGGCACACATACTGCTAGAAACAATAGATATGAGTGTTAGGATTTTTCAGATGTGTTGAAGTAAGCCTCCAAAGGATGGAAATCACTAAGTCACACACATAACTTAGTAATGATGAAATTTAAAATTTTGATGTTGTGCCATTTGGAATGCCAAAAACTGTAGGAGCTCAAACTTACACCCTTCCTAGATTAGGTTGAACTGGGTTGTTGAGGAAATAATGGGACTATCTCTAAGTTGTGGGACCTTGCACGCTTGAGATAGACCTCTGCAGGAAGCCAGTTTCTCTACCCATTCCTACTACTACATCTAATCCTAATGCTGAAATCAAATCCTATACTAATCATGCCAAGGGACCAAAGTTAGAAGGATGTGTAGAAAAGGAAAAATAATCTAAGGGAGGTGATAACACCAGAAAGAAGGGGATGAACATAATCAACTTTGAGAAAAAATGAAGGAAATGTGCATAGAGAGGGAAGACACATGTACCATAGTTTGAAACATAATTAAACATCCATTTTCATGAGACACAATGGAAAAGAGAACCTGCAAGGGATGTGAGGATGCACAACAACCCACCAACGTAAAAAAAAGGAAAGAAGATGCAATAAATCGAGTCAAGGAAGAGAATAGCCACAAAATAAATTTTATTACTTCCAAATAATGCACAGTCGATTACAATGGTAGAAGAGGTGAGTATCCACATGCAGAGAACCATATCTAAAGGTCTGCAACTCAAAAATGCAAGGAAATACCTAGATAATACACTTGTAAATTAAAAGAATCCAACCCTTACAAAGAGAAAAGCTTTGCCATATGTAGAAGAAGAAGAAGGAAGGAGAGGAAAAAGAAGAGGGAAAATTTGGTTTGAATCTTTAACCACCAATAATAAAAATGAATGACTTTAAATCCACCTACACAACCTATCGAGATCTACTTACTCATGTGTTTTTAACTTGTAGAGGAAGGAAGGAGGCAAGATTTGAATAAAATATGGTGGTTCAGATGATCATATTTTGTATTAATGGATAAAAATGCATTTTCCATGATTATCACCTACCGAATATCACCAACATTTTAATTTTAATGACCTAGAGTGTATTTCACATCAGCAAATTTCTAACAATACCAATTGCGCATTAATCGAGCTTTGAAGAAAAAGTTATGAGATTATGAACTCTACGGAGTTGCTTTTAGACACGAAATGACACATGGTGCATATAGATTGGCTGAAGGATTGAACAATTGTTCATCTATTTTTTCATTTCTTCCATGTGTCATGTAGTGGTTCATCATAACGATTCAATGCCATGTTGGTGCACTTTGATAGGTTGCGTGTAACACACTCAAGTATGACATATTGCCACATGGTATACTGACTAGTGCGAGAGGAAGGTGCAAGGAACCCGTGGAAGGTGAAATAAAGAGACATGCAAAAATATGTAACACATGCATCAGAAATAGAATCACATTTCGAGGGGATAAGCATGTGGGTAGGGTGCGAGCATTAAAGGAATGATGCATGTCTGCAAGAAAGAAAAGGGGCATGGAAGAATGTGTTAGGGCCTTAACTGATTTAGAATGCAAGTCAAGCATGCATGTGAAGGTTTCAAAAATAATAGGAAGAGGGAGAATGTGTGGGGAGTGTACGTAAGGGAAATGGAAAGGTTAGAAAAAATGGAGAAGGAAAATGGAAGGTGCACGATAGGAGAAGAATGTGCGAGGGCGAGACATAAGGATCGCAACAAAGAAATGTGCCAATGGGACAACCAAAGTGCATGCAACCTACAATATTTGAACTTGAGCGAATGAGGATGCAAGTTGTCAAAATAACTATGGGAGTATTTTTGGACAATATTATCATTGTAGAATAATTCGAGGTAAATTATTAGCATCTTATTTCACATATAACTTTGGTGTCATTCCTTCTTATTCATAATGGGTTTTTTTAACATTTTTTATGCTTTCAATAACATTAATTATCCATACTAAATCAAGTGTAAAAGCATTCCAATCCTCTTCTTTGCATCATTTTTTCTAAATTTTTTGTAAAACCATAAAAATAATCATATATTAAATTTTTTATAAAAACTAAAACAAACATTTAACTCATCATAGAAATCATACAACTGGAAAACCCATGAAGTTGATATTTCAAAACTTAATGCAATCTTGATAAGATCATACTTTTAACTATTACCCTAGTGATTGTTCCAATCTTACGATTGTCACTTTTCTTACTCGTGGTGTATATATATGCTCGAGGAAATACGTTGTTTTTCCTTCACGATATAAATTTGTTTGGGGAAATTTAATATCTCATTCTACCTTTCCTACAATTCATAAGTTATTACATGGATGATTAAGAAAAATATGGATTTATGCTATAAAAATGCTTAATTTGATTGTTATTGTAGCAGTAAATGAATAATCAATTAAGTATAGAAATTAACCAAAGAAAATTAAGTTAGGAAATATGAAACCCTAAGTGCAAAGAGGATATAAAAAGATTAGATGATTTGCAAAAATCTTGAAAGTGCATAGAGATGGAAATTTAGAAAATATGAAGCATAAAATGTCACAATGAAGCTCAAAAAAATGCGAGATATGGAGGAACACACTAGATAAGATATCATAGAAAAAGGCGGGAGAGATTGTGGGTGCCAAAAATTGGTAGTGGGCACTTGTGACTATGAAAATACTAATAAAACCATATTTCTCAGGTCACAAGTTGTTTGATACCCTTCACCTTTTGTCACTATGGATATCACAATGATCGCTAAGGTCTCTGAAACCTGCAATGAAATAATGACATGCAAAACCCTCAAAGAGACACCAAATACTAAAAATAAAGATGCAAAATGAGGGTTCAAAGTGTCCTCAACTGTCAAACAAGTGATCTTATGACTGAGAGTTGGATCATATTTCAAACCAAGTGTAGTTCTATGTGTGTGTGTGTGGAATTGTTCCCTAGGTAGCTCTTGTGTGTGTCACACTTGATAGCAATAAAAGTAGCTAGATGTAGAGAAATGTAATAGATGTACGCATAGAATAAAATAAAGTCCCCTCCTATGAAGTGTATGCAGAACAATGGATTCCATTTCCTTGGAATCGATGCTTTAATGCTCTTGAATATTCTTTAGATGCAACCTTAGGTGGTGATAGCTAATGCTTAGTTCTTGTTCCTTTATTATGATCACATAACTTTATATTTATATGATTCCCTTGCTTGAATTTCATAACTAACCTTGAAAATGCAAAGCGCCAAAAATATAAGATGCTCAAATGGCTAGAAATGACTCGAAATATGTGAACAAAGTATAAAGATGTTAGGATCTCCCGGAGGGGACGTGGGTGCTTAGCGCTGGCATCTGGCTGGGCACCGGTGTCCAAGATGAGAAATGTCAAGATGTGAAAGGACATGATTGAGCAAGATAAAGTGTAAGAACAAAAGTGGCAATAGAAAGAAAGCTAAAATGATCAAAGACATGGGTTAGTTATTACTTTTCTTACATATGAATCATACGAATATTAGTATGCAATCGGGAGTAGATAATTACCCAAAGTGCGTGATTTTGTGTCTACAATGGAGAAATGATACTTTTCAAATTTTAGATCACTCTTCAATGTGGATCCAACAAAAGTTTCATTAAGAGTATCTAAGCATCACTCCGCCCATCATTATGATCCTATCCTAATACATTTCATAATTTTAGTGCTTGGGGGCATTTAGATCTTCTTAATCATCATTGTGGCATGCATTAGGGGCATAGATAATTGTATTCTTTTTGAAGTTGTGTTGCATTATTAATGTTTAATTTTTGGACAAATCACCTGTCTTTTGTTGTCACTTGGCTTCTTCATAGTCATCTTTGTATAATTTTTAGCATATATTGGGGTTATTTTCCTTTTTATCTTTTCTTTTTTATGTGTGTTTGTTTACTTGCATCTGGGTTACCCATCATGATTCTTTCATAATCATGGTGAAAACTCTATTACGTAACAAAAAATAAAGGTTTCTCTAAATTTCACTCTCTAAATGATGCTCATGTTATGAGCACAATCCTTCCCACCCTCCTTCCAAATCCTTTCTTTCTTCCTATCAAGCAACTATCCACTACTTTCTGTATCACCCACCGATTGAGGGGGAATTTCCTTACCATTCCTACTCACTTGGGAATATAAAAGGTTCACCAAGGAAAATTCTTAAATCTACCATATTTCCATGTCTTCCACTCATCGATCTACTTATGTCTACTATATTTTAAATGTTATTATTTCATAATAACAATTTAAAGAGGGATAATGTAGACACCTCAAATTATATACCTATTCCCAACTTGTCCTCAGTTATTCACATCTTGTATGATTGATTAATTAAATTAATTAATTCATGCACATTCACCTTTTAGGATTAATTAAATTAGTTCCTAACACACCTTAGCTAAGTTAATTAACATTTATTAAATAAATGGTTAATTAATTATCTCACACTTTGTAGCTAATTAAATTAGTTACTTAATTGGAAAATACACCTATTTTCCTAGTCAAACTGCCACTTAGATTCCACTTGGACCCCACTTGGACTCCACTTCACCATCCTAGTCAACTCTACTTGGAATCCACTTCTAGAATCCTAAAAAGGTGGGGGAAATGAAATTACATGTATAACCACCTTCCTGGATGTAACTTCTGTCAACCAAATAATCATTTCCCCTTCAAAGATGCAATTGCACAAACTAAGTCTACTTGCTATTTCTCGAAATACATTAATGATTCTGGAACTCATTCAAAATTTGATCCGATTTTCATGGCCTCTCCCTCAGCTATAAATAAGCATGCCATTATCCTTTGCAAACTCCTTTGGATCTCTCTTAGATTTCTCTTGGATTGTTTTCTCCCACCTATAGCCAACTTCTACTATTTTTTTCCTCGATGTATGTATATTGGAAGCTTTCGGTTACTAAAAATCTACTCATAGCATTTTTAAATACACTTTTGGATATTGAATCAAGAAAACATACAATCTAAACTCTTACAAGGTTCCACAATATTAAAGGTTCCATAACCTTATCATCAAGTTTTGCAAGGAAGACATGGAGGAGAAGGTTTGCTGATTTATTTATCTCTCCATTATGCACAAGTTTTCTATGCTTATACTCAGTATATAGGACTCAAATAATCTTACTTGATTTAAAAATACACTTCTTTAACTAAATATTCCATTTTTTGTTCCACTAAATGTAGAGGAGGAATTGGATGATATTTTTATCAAAATTAAGATGCTTAAACACATCATGGTCTATTTTTGACAAATTCCAACTCTAAATTCACCCATTCATGTGATCTTTAGGGATTACAATGATCAAATTAAGTGTTTTATGACATCTTCCAATACTATGGAACTCCAAATTTCCAATTATGATTAACTATTATAATAATAATAAAATAGAAGCCTTTTTGGGGAAATTATTATATCTTATGGGAGCTTGATCCCAATGGTTTTTAATCTGTAGATTTAGTTTGTTAGTGTAGTTTTAGGTTTTGGTTTCAAATTTTGCAAAGGAAGTGACTCTATCCCCAACATAAACATTATAAACTCCCACATTGTAGTTATATTTCTAGGATCAATGATAAAATCAACGCTAACTCAACGGGATCTAAGGAAAAAAGAGGCAATTGGGTGGCACGATCTAGGAGTATGATTTGGATATATAAGCATTGAATCTAGTATGAGGAAATGGTTTGTGTAGATTAATGGCTGAAGATGAGTCTCTCATGACTCAAAGTGAAGAAAATGAATATCAATGCTATGGATGCATAAGTAAGGACTTGCCTCAAGTTATTTTTGTAAACACCACCAATGAGTGGTATTCTGATATTACATACTTTCTCACCTACGGTGAGTTCCTAAAACACTTTAATTATAATAAAAGGTATACTCTCAAGCTGAAATCAATCAGGTATTTCAAATGAAATCATGTTTTATATAAGATAAAGTTAGACAGGCATTTCCTAATATGTGTTGAAAAGGAGAAAAAGAAAAGTTGTTGAAATATTACCATGATAAAGCTTGTGGTGGATACTTCTCCACCATGGTGAATTATCACAAGATCCTCTATAGTAGGAAGTATTGGCCTGAATTGTTTTTAGATGCTCAAAAATGGGTTTCTAAGTGTGATTCATGTAGAATTTTTTTGGGAAGACCACAACTTGTTGCACTCCTTCTTTGATCGGTGGTCATTGAGGAACATTTCTATTAATGGGTGTAGATACCTAAAATTTACTTACACAATTTTAATACTAAGATTACAATGATTACCCTCCTTCCCATCATTTCCATTATAATTAGTGATTTCCCGTTAATTAACTAATGTTTTCATCCATTTTGGTCAATTAACGACACTTCGTAAGTTAACTAGCCTTTACCCCATTCCGGATGCAAATTAATGACACTTCGTCAGTTATAATCCTCCTATAATAAATTAATTATCTTAATTAAGCCTTTATAACCTTGTATTTAATTAATGAAACTTCTTATTAATTAAATACCTCTTTTAAATAATCTAAATCCTACCTATTTTCCTCTAAATCACCTCTAAATAGCTTTCTAATCTTATTCTAGCCTATTAATTAATCCTAGTTGATTAATTAAATCATCTCCAACTCCCATGAGTTGCTAATTCTAATCAATTCCCTCTAATCATGCTTATCTCTTCTAATTCTACTTTATCTTTTATCCCACATTCACTAGGTTTCTAGCTTCTCCCAAATTGGAAAGCTATATAAAGGACCTACCCCCTTCCTTCCAAACTTACACCATGCTTTGAATAGTGATTATTATAGGCATATTGATAAGAGCATTCTCCACCATTGAAGAAGCTTGTTAATCTTGCCTCCATTCATCCACTCTTTGCATTAGAGTAGTAAAGGAAGATCCATACATGGACTTGTAGCCATTTTGGAGAGATCCTTTCCTCTTGTGAGAGATAACCATCCTTTGATATCTTTGTGATCTTTAGGAGAAACTTACAATTTAGAAGGCATATCCAATTTATCAAGAATTAGCTTGATGTTTTCAAAGCTCCATTTGGATGCATTAGTTTAAGATTTTTATCTTGTATAGCCTTATCATGATGTTCATCATATATTATCTTAGTTCATTTGAAACTACTTGGTGTTAGTTTCCATTAAATTATCTTAGCTTATTTAACATAAATACATTGGGGCCTATATTTTATTGGTTTTCTTAATCCCCACTCAATTTCAAACCATGCCTATGCACTCACAACTATATATTACTTCACCAAATGGGGAGGCCATCATCACAAATAATGTAACTCGAAATGGTATGTAACTTCATTAAAGAGAACATCGTCACTTATTTTGAAACACCTCAAAAGGTGGTGATTGATAACACAACATATTTTTCATTTATGGTACCTGACCAAGTTCTTCTATAACTACAAAATATCACTCTCACATGCATCAAACTATTACCCACAAGGGAATGATAAGGATGAATCCAAAAATAAGAATATTGTGATAATTGTCCACAAGTTGGTTGATCAAAATTAGAGAAATTCACACAAGAAGCCTTATGATGTATTGTTGGAGGATAAGATCACTCGAAAAAGGAAATTGAAATGTTACCATCCTAATTGATTTATGGGATTAATGATGAGATTCCCATCATATTTGAATTTCCCGATCTTCAATTGGTTAGAGTAATTGAAGATGGTCGGTGCCATGATTCTCTTGATAAGAGAATCTTGTATCTATAGAAACTTTATGAGGATAGGTTAATGGCAACTGAATGAATCAAAGAGAATTATTTGAAGGTGAAAAATATTTTTACAATAAGGATAAGTAAAGATATTTTCAAGTTGGCAATCTTGTCTTAATGCGGGATAAAAGAATAGAGCCAAAGAAAAGCATGTCATTTTTTTGATTATGGGTAAAAGAGTGTTAAGGGGACCCTACCTCGTATAATAATGAGATCTTATATAGAGAAGATATTCATTGACATATCATAAAAAAAAAGCAAAAAAAAAGAAGTAAACTAACAACATCTAAATAACACAAAACTAGTGATTCAACAACATAAAACAAAACAATCCAACAGTCCTTGTCACTCGCCGAGTCACCTAGGAATCTAATTTTGTGCACACCAATCATCTTAGCCACAATGAAACTAAGAAGGAGAGATTCATATTATTCTTTATTATTTTATATTCAAAATTCAATTTAAAAGAAAAGGGCATAAATATCCCCTATGGAGAAGTGAGAATCATCCCTGCCCTTCTGCCATAATTATATTTCACTCTGTCATACCCGAGGGTCCAATAGTTGTTAGGAAAGATATATGTTTCATAATTCTTTAAATCCTCTTCTTGAACCTGAACCTCGAAACCTCAACCATGTAAACCTCTCCAAGGCTATCTACCGGAAGAGAGGCTATCCCAAGAACATGATCTATGCCCAAAGAATTGAATGGGAGAATAATCAACAAATTATTCTCTAAGAGTTTCACTATTTATCATTGTGGTTTTATTTGAAATAGTCTCTACTATAAAATACTTTTTTCATTAATATCCACCCCTTCAATTTCCTTGGGTGGCTCTAAATTAGTGGTTGGAACAATTTTTGATGTGGGAACTAGTCCTCCAGAAGGAATAGGCTTGTTCAATTGATTTTCTGGGAGCTCAAATTTAGAATGGACCCTAGGTTTCTTCTTAAGGTTAGCTAGGTGAATTTCAAATGGCTTTGGATCACCTTAAGCCACAAATACCTTCCCTAGATGAAGGAATCTAACTTCCTAAAACAAAGTAGAGGGAATTGCCTTCATCCTATGAATCCATGGCCTACTAAGGATCATATTAAATTTGGTCTCTATGTCTATAATATTGAACTCAATTATAAATGTTGCTAGGATCAAGAGTGACTGGGATAACTATATTCCCAATGGATATATCCTTAATGTTTTTTTATTAGAGGTAAAAAGGGTTGAGGGGACCCTACCCCATACAAAATTTTACCAGTTCCTTACAAAGAGGCCAAGGGAATACCATTGAATCCCAAAAAAAAAACCCAAAGTAACACAAGAAAAACAACAAAGAGATACAACCATAAAGGAAAGTATCCAAACAATCAGATAAACAGAGAAATAACTAACAGTAGCAATACCAAGAAACTAACAACAAAACAACATAGAACTAACAACAACAAACCAATATCCCATTTTCTTCATCACTCTTTTATCAAAGGTCCCCCTGAGTTCATACAACCATTCCATTCTTTGACAAGGGAGTCGATGGTAGCTTTCCAATACTTATAGTTTGGCTCAGGGATCTCCACTTTGGGGCCTTTTCCTTCTTTTTCTCTTTCCTTAGCAAGTTCCATGGAATGAATCATCTCAGCTAATAGCTTGAGATGGTGGATGGTGCTTTTAACATTGAGGAGATGGACATCATGAATCTGGAACACAACTTCTTTCATCTTCAACATATCCTTGGCCATCTCCAAGATTCTCTCATTAACATTCTTGATATGTTCACTAAAGATCAAAGAAGAAACTTTCCCCCTTTATCAGTCAGATCCTTCAGGTCCATGGAAACCATACTAATCCTATGTTTGTTAATATATGTATCAAGCCTACAATGCTCAAATTCCCACATGAAAGTATGAGACTTGATAGCAGAGTCCTGGGTAGTAAACAATTTAGTTTGGGCAGTTTTAAGAGCATGTAGGCTCTCAATGGCCTCCTCCGAGTTCTTGGAGTGCTTATCATCTGCAGAGTCTAGAGATTTCTCACTCGCCACCTCATCACTATTATCCCCTTCAATAGCTTCCTTGTCCTTACTAGAAACTCCGACAATTGGATTCCCATCTTTTTCACCCATATCTAAAATATCCACTTCCTCGACCAGCTTAGAAGCCTCCTCAGTGCTACTATGTTTGTTGACGACACCATGACTCAGGTTGGATCTGGTTCATTTAGCCACTAGTTTTCCAAACATATTTTCACTAAAATTGTCCTCTTTGGGTCTTGAACATTTAGTGTGAAGCCCCAAATTTTTCATTTTTCCCCAAAAAGGGAGTTCTCATCCTAAGAAGGGATTTAATGAGGACCTAGTGTAGAGGAATGAGGAAGGTACCTTTCTCGACCATTCCAATATATTTCGCAAGGGAAGTATACAGGAAGAAAGGGAAATTATAGGGCTTAGAATTATGTACGTGGTTCAGCATGGGGAAATGGTAACCATAAATCACTTTATACCATCCTTCTAAGGTAATGTATGACATAAAAAACTGAGCAATTTCATCAAAAGGATGGGGAAAATTTCCCTGAGCATAACCATTATGAAGAGAGATAGGAACTCCCTTATCTTACATAAAGCATTCAATAGGCTGTAGTATGACTTAGGTTTGTAGATGCATCTTCCTTCCAGAGCTAAACTTGATACTTTGGCAATAAGCTTCTTCCTAGGATTACCTTTCATTGCACCATAACCCAAAAGAAGTAATCCTTTCATTGCACCATAAAATTTGAGTTAAATAAACCTTCCCTAGGTGAAATCCACTTAATCCCCAAATGAGGATTACTTCTTTTGGGTTTGGGGTCACCTATAAAGTTCCAATTCTTAAAGAAGTGATGTTCATTGTCAAGAATTTCCATTTCATTTTTCCTCAAAATAGAAAAATTGTGTCTAAAATCCTGTAGGAGATTGTTTATAGTCACCCTAATGGGAAGTTTCTTATTCTTGAAAATATTTCTATTTATTTCTTTCCATAATTCCCACTAGAGGTGACCCAAACTCATGACCTAGAGATTTTTAAGCCCTCGAATGAAGAAAGGACAGTTCCATTGATTCCAGGTATCCTTGATCTCTTTAGGAATTACCCAGAAAACCGAGAAGCAACCCAGAATATAAGAAAGCATTAGACGAGCATAAGGACATTCCAAGAGAAGATAATTTATAGTTTCTATATTCGCTTTACATGAACACATCTATTGGCCATCTGGAAACCTCTTTTAGCAAGATTATCAATAGTAAGAATTTTATTTATTACTGAAAGCCAACTAAAAACATTAACCTTTAGGGTTATGTTCTTGTTCCATATCTTACCAGCATTTAAATATTCTTCTCTAGTTTCTCCCTAAAAAAAGGAAATAGGCTGATTTGATAGAGAAATTACCACTTTTTTCTTTGTCCCAGACTATTCTATCTTGGTCCTTGTTGCTAGAAGAAACATAATTTTTTAGGAAATCATTGAGCCTACTCAATTTATCATTGGGTTCCTTTCTGTCTAGTTCCATGAGTTTCATGTCTAAAAGTTGTCTTCATATGCCATATTATCTTCGAGATGACTAGAAATTTGGGGGAAATTGATTTTTAAAGATAAAATTCTAAGCCCATTTATCTTTCCGAAGCTTATCTCATTTCCTTTTCCTATTTTCCACATGCTGCCCCTAGCCACAATTTATTTTGCCCAGTTAATAGCTTTCCATATACATGAACCATTAAAGGATGTTTGTTTAAAAATCCATCTCTTGTCATTAACATCCATCCAATATTTTTTATTTATAATTTTGGTCCAAACTCTATTTTCTTTAGTTAACCTCCATCCAATTTTTGCAAGAAGGGATTTATTCATTTTAGTCTAGTCTCGAGAGAAAGTCCCCAAGCTTTTTAGGTTTACAAACTCTATCCCAAGCCACCAGAGGGATTATTTTTTTGCTTTCAGTGCCACTCCATAAGAAGCATTTTTGGATTTTTTCCAGTTTATCCCCAACACCTCCAGGAAGTTGATAGAGGGACATGGCATACACTGGTAGAATCAAGAGAACTAATGAGAAGGGTAATCTTGCCAGCCTGGGATAACACATTAGATTTCCAACCAGCAAGTTTGCTTTCAAACCTTTCAATTAAGAAGTTCTAATCAGAACAAGAAGGTCTCTTGTCCCCAAGAGGGATACCTAAATAAAAGGTAGGGAAAGATTTATAGTCACATCCCAAAATTTTAGCTATCTTCTTACAACAGCTATCCATGGTGTTAAGTAAGAAAAGAGAGCTTTAAATAAATTTTACCATCTATCCCAAAACTTCCATATAGTCATATAGGAGAGATTTTATTTTCTTAGCTTTAGGGAAAAAGTTCCCCCACCAAAAAAGTGTCATCAAAAAAATGCTAGTGTGAAATTTTTTCCAACTCCCTTACCGGAGAGATCCCTTTGAGAGAACTATTTTTAGTTTCAACATTTAATCTTCTGCTTAAAGCTTTTACCAAAATAATAAAGAGGAAAGGGAGATGGGATCCCCTTGCCTCAGGCCTTGAGAGCTAGGAAAAAACCCAAAGGGGGACCCATTGATGAGAATAGAAAACCAGACATTAGAGATACATGCCTTGACTAGATTCCTAAAGGAGACATCAAAACCAAACCTGTTAAGGATTTTATCAAGAAAACACCAGGAAACCCTGTCACAAGTTTTGGCCATATATAGTTTTAAAAACAGAGCAGCCTTCTTACTGAGTTTAGTCGAGTGGATCATCTCTTTGATTGTAATGATCCCATCCTAGATTTGGTGACCAATGAAAAAAACCCCTTGTTGATCAGAAATGATAGAAGGGAGTAATAGCTGTAGACGGAGAGCCAAAATTTTTGTGTAGATTTTATAGGAGGTATTGCATAGACTTATAGGTCTGAAATATTTTAATTCCATGCCATTACCACATTTTGGGATTAGAGATAGAAAGGTACAGTTCATGTCTTTCAACATAAATTTCTGCTTGAAAAATTCCTTCACCGCCTCAAAGACATATTTTTTATGTATCCTTAATGTTATCATAGCCTCTTAGTGTGTTTTGAGTTGAAGAAAAATTTATTTCTCCGTAACCTTGATTTTGTAAGAAAGAAAAGGGAAAAATGCTAACCACATCTCCATCGTCGATCATAGATCTCCTAATATAATTGTTATAGATCCATACTTATAAATATAATGTAGGATCACCTCTCCGTGCTAACTCGACATCTGTAGGAATCTTACTGATATTGAATAAAAACCCAGTGTCTCTCTCTCATGCTAACCCAGAGGACAAACATAAAAATCTATAAGGTTAATTTGGGCCTCTAGAGGAGGTGTAACTTGAACTAAATGACCAATACCTTATGCTTCTAACAAATAAGATCGGTGTGCTTTGGAGATTTCTTCAATAAATCCAAGAATGAAATGTGAGAAAATGTATTGGTTAGGTATATAATTAAGTGATAAGCCCCTACTGGCTTAGGGACATGAGATGCATCATCCTTCACTAAAGGGTAAATAGGGTGAGTATGGGTAAAGCAGCATGGATTTCCGATTCGGTTTCCAACTTGACTAGGCCTACGGTCTTAGTCTTATTCTTATTGAACTAAGTTAGGAACAACTCATGTATCAAAAGATGTAGAGGCTTTATGATCAAAATATTTTATAAAATCTTCATCTTCGTTCACCAAACTCTTAAAATTTACAATGAATTGATCCACAAGAAGAAAATCAACAGTCTAATTTAGAAACTTGTAGTGGATTTTTTCAAACTCCTATGTAATATTATTCTGTCCATCTACCGCTTCAACTCATTTTTCTTGAGCTTTTCCGTGATATCCTCTGTAACACATGAGCTTGAAAATTCTGTAGCCTTTAGAAAATCAAACAAATTTGAATCATCATCGATCACACCTTCCTTTAGAAGAAAATTCAAATCGACACTTCAGATTTCTTTCTAGGTTTCCAAAGCAAGGTTTAAGTTATCATTATCTTTGGTAAGAAGTTCATTTAGCTTCATAATTTTTTTATCCACATACAACTCATTAAACAAATCCATAACAAATTTAATTAATGATCCACATCCGAATCAAACACTCCATCCATGTTCCGACCGCCGTTCCTTTTCTACCCAAATTTTCCACTAAATGGAAAGATGCATCATCAAAAATTGAAGGAATAGTTAGAGCTGTTGTAGCTTGTACATGTTGTGTGATCTTGGTTAGTAGATCCATGAGCTTCTCAACTTCCCCTTTAGCTCATATTTAGTCACCTTGTCCTTGTCATACTTTTCTATAAAATTTCCTAGGGCCACTTGAACATCTTTCTTAGCTCCTTCATGAGTGGAATTCCCTAGGAAAACCTAGAGATTTAATAGTATGCTACCATAATCGTCTCTTTTTTTTCCTACTAAAGCGCAGTACCCATTTCCATAAACCTTTCTCCTAATTGATCAACTGATATATTTGAGACAATCCTTGGTCTCTTGTCCTTTCATTTAAGAGTCATATTTAAGACACTTAAGTCAAAAACATTGACAATGGGTACTTTCTTCTTCTATTTAGGGGTTTGCTTATGTAGCCATTCGGGTATAGAAGAAGATGATATAATAGACATTATTGATATAGTCACAGTAGTACTTGGAGAAATTGATAATACTAAAGCACTGGTCACAGTCACAGAAGGTGGTATTGTCATGGTGATAATGGAAGGTGGAGTGGAAAGAATGGCCTCTGGTATGAGTGAAGTAGAAGTAGAAACAAAAAGATATTACTGGAGAAAGGGAGTTGAAAGTGGTGACCCTATCCTAGAATCTCTCCAACTGAGAGTATAGGGAGGGAAGAAAACACCTGATCCATGGAGGGAGATGTGGAAAGAGATAGAGGAGAAATGGGGATGGAAGAAACAAAATACAATGGGAGAGGAAGGGTGAGAAGCTGGAGGGGAAAGCGTAATCGAAGGTGGTGAATATATGGGAAAGAAGAAGAGAGAGGTGACTGTGATACCTGAGAAACTCTTGGTGAGATACTTAGATCTATAACCTTAGTTGAATGAAAATTTGGATATGTGAATTTGGTAGTAGGAACCTCAATATAAGACCCCGAACCTCTGTAAAAAAAAAATATTTTGCGTGGCTTAGAAATAGGCTTGAGAGTTGAAATTTTACCTTTAGTGGGAGTAGCTTGACTGTTGTTGACTAAACTTGTAATGATGATGTAAATAATTAATCTAACACTTTGGGTGTGATTCCCAAAGTTACCAACCATTCATAGGTCCTCAAAATGGGTCCTACCCCATTGTGTTACTACACTCTTAAATTGACCAATTTATCTAGGGCAATGGTTGATTTGAAATATTATCTCTTTTATAAGAAGGATCCATCACTTTCTCATCATCCTTTAAGCCTTTGAGAACAACTGTAATCCCATAGTGAATTAATTCCTTCAAGGTCAATATCTTGAATTAATTTCCCTTACAATAGCTTCATCCCGACAGTGGATCCAAATATCCTCTAATTGGGGTATGTGCACACTAGCTAACCTAGTTCTACCAAACTTATCCCAATAATCAAAATTGGTCTGCTGATGGAATGTCTTTAGAGTTACCTGGGACATCTCTCCTTCCAAATTTTTGGCTTATATATACTTACACATGTATATTTCCCTATGGTAATGGGAAATTGAGCTCCTGACTTGTGTTGATCATGCTGGATTTTGTGATATGAAGTAATTGTTGAACTAACTCCATCAATACCCACTTGTCATTTGGGCATCTTGGTAATTTATATGGAGCACCTACAAACCCTAGAAATATGATGTAAGTAAATGTTGGAAACTATAGGTAAATGCTTCCCCACTCCCACACTTCTTGCCAGGCTTCATCCAAGATCCTTTAATTATAAAAATCATTGTCAAAATAATACAAGAACTACGAAGAAAGCATCACTTAATCTCCAAAAGTGATTAGGACCTTCCACCATAGTAAGATGTGGATAGTAATCATATATTTGAGCAGATATTTTGACTCCGTTTGTGTTCAAACCTAGATATTATCTCATTCTGGCCACTACATAAACAAGATAAGAAGTCATAAAGAAGTTTCCGAAGTCAACACATCTCCTAATTGAAAACATATTGAATTACTTATGTGCTCACCCCACCGAATAAAATATTTTTTCTTCTTAATTGTAGCTATATAAAGGAACATCCACTCATGAAATTCTCTGGTTAAAGAAAAACCCACAACCCTACTCAATAGTGTGATTATATCATTGACCTCTTGAATAAAGTCTGAGTGGGGAATTGTCTTAGGAAACCTTGACATTGTACCTTTAGTCTTGGCCAAGTAGCTCTTGGCAATGATCTTTGTGCAAACTTTGTTTTCTTCCACCCAATGCTCAATTGTGGAATCTAGGGATATTTTGGCATATTCTTCTACATTGGGGAGCTTTAAGAGATCTTCAAAGAAATCACTGTCTAGCTTGATCACAACTTTACCATCATCATCTTTTATAATGAGAGTATCCTTGTTAAAATGTGATGCTATAGATAAAAAACAAATTTGGGCATTTCATAAATGATGGAAAAGTAGTGGCAAGAGGAAGCCCATTGTCATATATTGCTTGCATCCAAGGCTTCTTATTTGGGGCCTTAACCCTCTGTTAGAATTCAACCATATCTATATGCCCAAAATCAGTGTCTCCAATATTATCCATATCAAAAGATATGCTAGAAGGGGGAGATACCCATAGATATCTATACTTCATTTTATCTTTCCTTTTGACGAAGAACCAGACATCTTCCTATTGAAGAATTAAAAAATTCAAACTTCAAGACCTAAATGTATGCCTGGGAAATATCCTCTAAAATCCACTTGAATTCCAAAATCTGAAGTCTAAAACTCCAAAATAAGAACTTTATACCTCGAAAACAACTTAGTAATCTCAAACACCAAAGTCATGAAATCTTAAACCTGAAATTCCAATATGACAAAAGTACAAAGTTTCCACATCTGAAATAAGAAGTAGAAGACTCTAAAAACTAAAACCCTTGAACCTCGAAAACCTTCTAACCTCCAAAGTCTTAAGTTTAATACTTCTAAAAATGAAAACCTATCAACTACAAAATGATGATGGTTTCCATGGATCCAAATTCAATCTTGAAAGTTGTGAAAATTGAATCTCTGAGTGTGATTGTTGTTTTCTAAGCCAAAGAACTTATTCTCCTTGTTGGTATACAACTATTCATTTTAGACTTAAAAACAAACAACATGACAACACTAGGAGGCATACTGGGGATTGGAATAAGATGACGACCAAATAATAAGAACAAAAATGAGACAATACCTCAAAGGATGAATAAAAATGAAAACTTAAGCAAGACTTACCCAAATAGCAAGAAAATACAAAAATATTGCCTCAAAAATTGCTTTAGGGGGTTCGGTGAAAGGTTGCAGTAAATGTCAGGGTGTCAGCGTACTTTTGATTTGGTAAAAATGATTAGTAAAAAGCCCCGTATTTATGGGAAAATAAAATTTAATTACCCCGAGATGACACACATTAGGTAGTTGGGAATTAAATGCCTTCAAAGATTGGACTACGAATTTTCTTGCGGAAACCACATGCCCATGCAACCAGACCTCAAGTCTAAAAACCCGATGTTTTGAAATTCGAATTTCAAATTTGTACTTTGTCCTCAACTTTCATGAAAATTGCCTCCTAGAACAAGAATTATAAAACTCCGATCTTCCAAATTTCAGACTTAGGAATTCGAACTTTGGGAGGACATTTTCTTGTGAAACATAACAAATCTAAATTATGATTCCAAAACCTGATTGGATCAGACTTTAGACTTTGAGATTCTCCCTTTTTGGCATGAAAAATTCCAAGAGAATTTCAAAATCTAAAACCCAATGGTTAAGGCATTTTTCAAGACAAAATTTTTAAAAAGGTAAGGAATAGGAAGGGCAAAGGATTTTGCCAAAAATTTTAATGGCCCTCCTAGCAAGGGTAACTTGCAAAGTTAACAAGTCTTAGGAAATATTTTTGCAAAAACCACATCCCAAGGGCGTAGATATCTAATGGCATAACATATGCCTTAAAATGGGAATTTGGATTCCCCTCCCCCTTAAACTTGGGGAGGTCTGAAAATGGTCGTGGGAGCATGACACCTTGTATAGTGAAGTATAGAGGTTATTTTAGGTACTCAAAGTATGTCCCCACTACACATGACTCAACCATTGAAGATCCTGGATGGGGAGGCAGAGGTGGGACTAGAGTTTGATACAACACAATGTAGGCATTGGTTGGTTAGTAAGGAACCTCTTGTTGCTAAGTGTAAGGACCAAGGAAAAATTACATATCCATATGAGGATATTTGGAATACATGTGTACATAGGGAAAAAAACTAGGATATGGACTTGTAGGTGTGAAACTTGGGAATGATGTATTTCTTGAAGGATTGGAATTCAAGAACATAATTCCAATTAGATTTTTTGTTGGATATGTATCTCAAGGATGATGGGCCATTCCTAGTGTGCCTGATCCTGTAAGGAGGTCACCAAGGTTAGGAGCACCCAAGTAGGCTTGAGATAGTGGTTGTTGATAGGAACTTATGGAAGGAATGTAGTTTTTATTTTGCATATGATGGGAAGTATTGTTTGAACCCACAAATTATGTAGGTTATGAGGCTTGAGAAATTTCTAATTCCTTGATTCTACCCACCAATGTTGAGATCACATCATTAGGTGAAGGTTATGCGTTTTATTTATGCATGTGATGGGCCTTGTTGGGTTGCAAAGGTACATGATACCCTACTATAAATTAGTCTTTTGTAGACCACCCCTCTTTAGGTGTGTTTTTGTTTTGGGAGGAGGGGTGGCAATATTTTTCTGTAGAAGAGCATATGTATACCCTTGCATCCTATCTAAGGATTTATTTATAGTGTTAAGAATATCACCACTTTAGGTGGTTTTTAATATAATCTCATAATTTGGTGGTAAATAAGAATAAAAGGAATCATATTGCATGATAATATAAGTTCTGGACAAGATCCATGGATAAAAACCTTGATCACTCGTGAACATCATGTTATAAGAGTTTGAGAACTCTGGTTGTGCACTATAGTTAAGATGGTCTATCTCCTCAATCCTAACTATTGAGTTAGTGTTAAACCCTTAGGGAGGTGGTGTGAGAAGATAGAAAATTATATGAGTAATTATCAAACCACCCTGATAATGAGGGTGACTATTTCATACCCACTTGGTTGTAATAGGCTTCAAGACCCAAGAGGGGTCAACCATAATATTGACATGACATGACTTGTTTAGGGTTGATGCCATGATCAAAAATGATCACTATACACAAATCACGGTCAATATTGGTAGAGCCAAAAAAGACTCTACTTGGTTGTGGAACAAGAGAAAATTTCCTTCACTGCTCTATGAAATCCTCTATGAAGAGGATCATGATGATAGGATGAATGATGGAATAAGGAAAAATCAAAGACAATGGAATCTAGTCTCTACCTAGTTGGTTTGCCCATAACTCTTTGGTAATATCTTCCTCTTCATTTAAAACAATGAACTGGTGAATAATATAAGGTGGGACTGGGGTATTCCTAAAGATGAGCTGACATAATCCTTGGGTAATAGCCATAAAACATGTATCAATGTTTGGTTGTGGCACATTTGGATTGAAAAATCTAAGCCTTGGTTGTCTTGGAACTTGAATGGTCATGTGGGAAAAAACTAAACAGATGCGAAAATAAATAAACACGTAAGAAATCAAAGGGGATGAAGCTAAGGTTTGGTATCCTAGGCCACTATGGAAACAAGGGGTTTTGTTCATTCCAAATCTAATTAATCTAAGTTCCTACATTTAAATAAACAATGAAAAAAATATGAATTAAATAAATATGATTGATTTCCCCTTTAATTAAATTAAATATGATTGCAAGTATTTAATTAAAGAAATATAAAACAAACTATCTAATTACTTTTTTTTTGTATTTTTGAAGGAGATTTTAAATGCAGATAAAAAGATAAATCTAATTAACTTCTAATGTACATTTTTGGGTAATATGTTTACTAGAAATAAAATAAAATAAATATACAGACAAGGGAAATTGATTCTAAATTAAATAAATCCTACTTCTACACTAAAATAAAATAAATAGAGAATAACCAAATGTGGTTATTCGTCTATCGCAAGATGTGAAGGTTGATCTAATATAAAAATATTTTCCAATTTGTAATCATGGATTTTCTACTTCTTCTAATTACCTCACCTCAGAATCATAGGATTAAATAAAGCTTCTCAGAATTAATTTCTTCCTCCTCGAGACCTCCCAATAAACTAATAGTTTACATAGAAAATACTAACAATGAAGAAACAAAACAAGAATCATAGACATAGAAACTTCCTCAAGATTCTTTCCATTATAGGCCCACATGGATAAGCAGGGAAGACATTTGTCACTAGAATATTGTTCGTATGCACATAAATCTAATTTATAAATAAAATGACATCTACATGTATTATAAAATGAAGAAGTAAAGAAATGAATGCACAAGAAGTTCCTCTAAATATTTTCTTGGGAAAATCCATAGGGATAGGCCAAAAGGGAGTATCAATGGAAGATTCTTGCAAGAAAATGAACAACTATGAATTCTCCCTCTTTAAAACAAGCTATATTACCTTTATTGATTTAACGACAAATACTGATTTTAGATTAAAAGCTTTGAAGAAAATTAAAACAACATCCCCAACCTGGTTATCATAGAACTGAGATGATTCTCAAGTGTGGTGATGCTTATATTTATCCCCTTAGCTTCCTTTCCATACATGAATCCAATTGGTCTAGGGATCAATGCTAGTTGGTTGTAGAAGAAACTATGAAGATGCTGGAGAAGATTGACTACAAGTCAGCTTGTCTCAAATGTAGGCAATGAAGAAACAAGGTAATGATCTAATTTTCTTGTTTACTTCTTGGAAATATTTTAGAAGAGTAATGGTGCAATCAAAATCAATAATATCCAACCAATGCTTCAAGAAAAAGCTTGGTTTTTATAGAAAAAAAACAAGGAAGAAGTCCAACACACTTGGCAATCAAGAAATTCCAGATCATCCTAGGAAGGGACAATCAACATTCTAAGAATAGTAAGGAAGGAAGAGGAGTTCCATACATATCCAAAAATCTTGAAATTAGGGAAATGGTCAAGAAACATGTGAGAAAAACACTTAGAAGCTTGCAACACGCATTTAAAACACATAGTTCGGAGTCTTAGATTAAAACGAATGGTAGGCGTCGGTCTATGTAGACTAATCATAGGTAATCACCATGATGGTTGCATAACTACTAGTCCTGGGAAGACTGATAATTACATGACCACCATGGTGGTTGCATGAATAAAGAGGAAAACACTAAGGAAAAGGAGTGAAAAGCATTTATGAAAGAAAGAAAAGCTAAGGAATTGAGAAATAATGAAGAACAAGTCATATAGGCATGCCGCAGACAAGGAAATGGGGTATGGAATACATCATTTGTTCTGGAAAAGAGAAAATCATCATAGGGGATTTTTACCATGTTCAATAATGTAGCATCATGTAATTTTGGGTGCGTACATTAGTAATACTTGTGTATTGTGTGGTTTTTTGTATGATGTTGATTTTGGGGTTTTATTGTTGGCAAAAACCTCTTGTGATCTATTTACATATATGTACATAGTTATTTAAGAACTTAATTATATTATTACTCATTATTTTATGATTTCAACATTCCATGCATTATATCTTGGTCTTGATTGACTTTCAGGATACTAATGAACCCTGAAGAATTGTCTAACTATATATATACATATAAATGTACTTAATAGTTAGGTGATAAATATTATTGCAATGATCACTGTTTAATTTTTGTATGAAGCTAAACACGTAATAATAACCTATGTTGGGATTGGAATAATTAGAATAATATAGAGACCACTCGTGTTTGTGTCACTCGATAAACTAATACCGCTTGGGAATGATCCTTACATATGATCTAAGGTGTTTTTTCATCATCTTATTTATAACATTCAGTAATGGAGGGAAGTCATCTCATGTTTTATAATGAGGTTCCTTATGGTTTTATTATTATTTATTTTATAGAAAGTGCATTGAACTTAATTCACATTTAGGTTCTTGAAAGAGTATGATATACCTCTTATTAATTGGTTTTTTCTATTTACATTATACTTAATCTTGTCAATTATAACTATTTTGAATAAGATTATTTGAAGTGGTCATTTTTATCCAAAATAACATGAAATATCCCTTGTGGGATACCACTTAAAAATGCACAAAATGTTGAAGATTTGTGGCCAAATAAAATATTGATTTTTGCCGATTTTTACAAGCAACGAACTAAAGAAACTTAATATCTCCCAAGATATCCACCCAAATTACTTGAAAATTTAAAGAGAGATTTCTATTATTATAAAGGACATAAGAAAACTATTTTTGGAATTTTACAGAAATTAAAATGCTCCAGAAAATTACAGCGTGCCCTAGACAGCTGGAACTCTTCTAAAATTTGTAACTCTCCAAATACAAGAGAAAAAATTATGAGACTTTGGAAATAACATTACAAATTTTAGAAATGATATTAAAAACTTCAAATATAAAAATGGCCAGCTGGAAACCCTCCAAATAAAGGCTACAAGTCACCCTATTGCCTTAAAAGTGATGCTTAAGCCGCCCAAACAAACAGCTGCCATAAATTTGACACGAAAGCCCTCTGGTTATCTTCCCCAAATGCTCCCAAAACCCTTGAAATCCTTCCTCTAAAACCTTTGGTAATATATCTATAACACAACCCATAAAGTGGCTCCATAGTGACAACTAGGGTAGATTTCTCACTACCAAAGAATGCCCCTGCTTAGCTAGGGATGGATCTCTCACCACTGGAGCTAGGGTCCTTATGGGATTTTACTCCAAAAGATGTAGATTTGCAAATAGTAGTTGCACGTGAAGGAAAATAAAATTTATGCAAAAATTCTTTTCCTTTCTCTCCTAGCTCCTTATATACTTCTCCACGTAAAAGAGCCCCGATAACCCTAGATGCATTTCATTCCATAGAGGGGCCAATAAAATAAAAGTAACTAAAGTTAAATTTTCTTTTTTAAATCGCTATGGTCCAAAAGTGACCCCCAAATGAAAAAATTGAATATTAGAACCACGTGGCCCCTTCCCAATACCTCCCAGTGTCCACACCCCCTTAGGTATGACCATGTCTTGGACTCGACTTGGCCCTTAGGCCTTTGGCGTAGGAAAGGGGACATTACATAACACCCCACACTATTTTAGGATTAGGTGGTTCTATTCTAAATACATGAATGATTTCAATGTAAAATTACATTTTCATGGCATGAGCAAGTGTGTATCAAGAGCCTTGACATAATTAAACATTTTATTTGGAGCTTTGTGTTTATAAGTTTGAAATTAGATAAGGAAGGAAGTCGTAGAAGGATGGTTGCAAAATTTAGTGTTCCACATATTTTACCTGTAAGATTGAGGAAATAAAGAAGTTCTAGTCTTCGTGAGAGTGGAAAAAATAGTCAACACTTTGTGGTAGGAAAAAAACATGTGTTTTTCTTGGGATAGGCTACAATGTAAAAGGAACATGACACACAATGCTATAAAGAAAGATAAGTATATTATAGAAATAAGTTTAGAAGCCATGAGAAACTAACTTAGTGTCTCGTGGATTTTCCAAATGTAGTGTTCTACGGAATTTGAAAGTCTACAAAATAGAGGAACATGTTTGTAGGTAAAAGTGCCACACAAAAGGAAGAGATTTGTAGTGTAAAGCAGGATCATTAAAGGGATAAATGAGGGATATCTATAAGCTGCATAATGAGGAATATCTCAAAGGCTAAAAATGAGGCCACAGAGGTCGATGAAGTATTATGCAGAGTTAGAAAAATGTTAGCATGCCATGAAACACTAAAAATATACACAAGAAAGAACTTGGTGAGGTTATAGACCCACGAAATTTATTATCATTTCTCGCTTTTGATCGTACACTTTTTTTGGGCTATAAATTTCAAATAGGAGCTCCAAATTACATGATAATTGTTACATTCGATCCATATTTCCAAGGGCCACCTTTATAATAGGGAAAATTAGAAAAAAAAACTAGTTTAAAGGAGAACAAAGAAAATATAGGATTACAGGGAAAGTGAAATTTGTTTGGTTACAGTGCACTCAAAAACCTCACTTACCCAAATTTATTGCTTAATGGTGCCCATGCCTTTTCTTATAGAATCCAATGACATGCAATCTAAAGGATGATAGGGTTCCCATGATTTTTCTAGAGGAATGATGCCATTTCATCCTTGGTAGGTGAAAATGGGTCACTTATGGTTGATTGGCCATTTCCCTCTCCTCTAGCATTATCTATAAATCTAAGTGTTAATGGAAAAATGGGATTATTTTCTATTGATTTAGAATCCCTACCTTGGAATTCTCACATTTCTTGCCTCTAGGTCTCTATAACTCATCTTTTCATGAATTATAGGCCTTCTTTTGTTAATGCAAATGAATATTTTCTAAGTGTAATAAAACTATGGTTTTCCCCTTTGAACACATTTATATTTGAGGTGGATGATTTAACCTCTTGTTCTCCTTGATTTTAATCCATTTATCTCATTTATAAATGTATGTTTTTCTTATATTATTACATATCTGGTTCTCTCTATGTCTCTTCAATGTCAAAACTGAACCCTATTCTAATTTTGGTGCATCAACTCCTTAATTTTGTAGCATCTCTCTCTCTCTCTCTCTTTAAAACTTGGATCTTGATAATTTTTGAGATTAGTTTTAGGTAGTTAAAATTTGAAGCTATTTAGGTTAATTTGTAGTGAGATAAAATATAAGGAATCAATATTATTTGGTGGCCTATCTCAAGGAGTATGGTCCCACACCTTAGAGACATTCCCATGTTACCTAAAAGCATTTATTTACCATGATCAAATCATAGGGTGCTAATTTTGAGTGTTAATAGTTTTGGAACACCCATTGGGACCGGCTTCGAGTTTCCTCAAAGACATTTTTCTTTGTTTCCCTAATATTTGGTGTGTGTCTTAGTGATATTTAGACTTTTGAGGAAATATTTTACACACCTAGTGACTCTCAAGATTAGTTACTTTGAATTCAAAAACAGTGTAGTTTCCCCTTTCATGAGAAGAGTTCAAACAAGGCAAAGCTTAACAAGTGAAGAGTATTTTTATTATCTGCATATTTCACTAAGAAGAAGACAAAGATCAACACAAATATCTCCATCATCACCAAATAGAGTCCTCTCTACTCCTCTTGATAGGCCTTTCTTATCATATTCTAGGGTCTAAGACCCATTACCTTCATGGTTCATCAAAGAAACCAATATTTTGTCACCTTTGATAGAGGAATTCCTTTAAATTTAGCTTAGTATGATGATATATCAGTTACAAACCTAAAAATTGGTCCCTTCTTTACTGGATAAAATATAACAACACCCATTGAACATTTTCAAAACGTAGAAATAATATGCTCAATATATCATGTTACAAAGAAAAATGTAGCAATCAGATTATTGGCTACCTCTTTCAAAGGAAAAGATTTAAAAAGGTATAAAGGGTTGAGAGTGAATTCTATTAGCACTTGGGATGAACTAAAAGAGGCCCTTTACAGACAATTTCAATATTAATTAGACTATTTTCTTTGGTAGAACAATTGATTACAACAAAGAGGACACAAAATTAGATGATGTTTGACTTTAATATTAGATTTCTAAGAACCTGGGATAGAGTCCCACAAATGGTAAGGCATACATATTAGAATTCCTTTTTATATTATTTTAGAGATTTTAATAGTGACATTTTAGTCATGATCCAATTGATGAGAGGAATAACTCTCCCTGATGCTTATGATATTGCCATTAGGGTGGAGAATAGTCTTATTCGAGATGGGAAAATTACACCAAGACCTCTAATGCATATCTTCCCAGAGGTAAGAACATATGTGCCTTATCAAACACCAGAATTATCTCCTATTCCAAAACCAACTAGTCATCCCACAAGTAATATTACAACTTCCCTAAATACCTATGATGAATTACGGTTGCAGAAAGTTTTGAACAACTGAAATTTTTTTCATTAAATTAGTAACTTTAAAAAGGAAACATCCACAAAATTTCAGACCTTATCAGCCCCCATATTATGTAGAAAAACCTCCTTATCATCCCAATAAGTCACCATACCAAGAAAATGATCCAAATTAAGGCCAATTACCCATCAAAACCATTTTAATCATAAAATACCAATGTAACCAGCTATTCTAAAGAAATGGTTCTAGTATAAAATGACCTAGTACATGATTATGAATTGTGATTTCATTATAACCAAGATCATAATCAATATGGTTCCCCAAATGTAATTCTAAACCAAGATTTGATGGTATAAAATGTTTCCTTTTCTCAAGCCTCATTAGTAGAGACACTTTCACCATAAGAGGATACTCCAGAGCCGTAAAATGATGCTTCATTTGTAAATTGGAAAATGGATGAATTCTATAGAGTGAACTATCTTCAATTGCATAATCAAGTTTCTTCTTTAACTATAATAGCTGAAACTAGGTCCAAAAGGAGACAAATGGAAGTAAATGACCCATATCCTACTTCACCAAGTCTATATCTCAGAGAAAAATAACTCGTAGACTTAGGAAGAATTCAAGATTCATCAAGAAATCCGTAGAATGTTAAAATCCATGATACAATACACATCATGGAATGTTGAGGATCCACATTACATATAATTTCCACGAAAAATCAAAACCCACCATTCAAGGCTAATTTGCATAATACAAATATCCCACCATCAAAGAGCTTCGTGGATAAAATAAATGAGGAAGGAGAATGCCGCTCCTCTATCACAAAAATCCATAGGTACTCCCTTAAACATTATTGAACAAATGAAAAGACTAATATGAACATTTCAATGTGAGAACCCTTGGTTATTATGATAAAAATACATATTTTGTAAGTCATAATCGCTGACCTCTCCATTACAAATGAGCCATCCAAGGAGAAAATAAAAGTTGTGCTCACTAATGTGCCTTAGTCAAGAGATCATTAGCTAAGCGGGATTATGAAAGCTACCCATTTCTATGTATATATGATTGTTGGAAATCATATGGTTTATATTTCATGATTGAATTAGGGGCCAATAGCTCAGTTATACCCAAACAAATAACAAAATGACTTGGCTTAAAATATGAATTTCTCTCTAAAGGTGTGGTTCAACTAGATGAAATAACAATAGGAATTGTTGGAGTTATCAGAGGTTTAAGTCTCACATTGCATGAATTCCCCAAATTCTCTATCCCTTAAGATGTTTTCATTATTGAAATTTCTTCATTATTTGTTTTGTACCTCTCTAGAGATTTTACAACTAAAATTGGAGGGTATTTATAAAATAGTTGGTCTCACATGATTTTTAGGACCAGGTATGGCACCAAAGAAAATTTAAGGTCAGAACCCATTACCACATATCATATTGAGCCTTATGTACCAAGTACATTCCATGTAAATTACCCAATATTTGATAAAAAAGACCACCCAATTGTCCATAAAACAAACACACAAGTTGAAGGTATTCCAGATTTATTTCTTGATGAATGGGGGATGAATACAATATTTTTTACCCTTACAAGAAGATTGAGGAGGCTAGTTTAGGAATTTACTATTTACACGAGGAAGATTCACCTATTCCAAATATTGTGAAATTCAATGAGCAAGATGATGGCATTTGGAAAATATTATTTTATGGATCTAGGAGTGAACAAGGTGTAGGAGGAGTAGTAGTTATTTTATCTCTTACAGGTGTTAAGTATTTATCTAATTTAAGATTTCAATTTATTTTCTCTAAAAATTAAGTTGAGTATGAGGCCCTTATCCATGGTCTATAATGGGAAAGATAAAAAGGTGTCAAATAGTTGCAAACCTTTTGTGATAGTGAATTAGTTTAAAATAAATTGAGAGGGTTGACTACATCTAAGAATGACTTTTTAAGAGCCTACAAGCATAGGGTATGGGATCTTATAGAGGAATTTTAAGAATTCAATATCCAATTTATCCCAAGATAACAAAATGAATCAACCGATAGATTCAAAATAGTAGGAGCATAGTTTGATGTCCGTAAAAGTATCAAAAGAGAATGACTACAAAAACATATTACAAGTGATTATCAAACCCTTTGTCCTACACAATAATAAAAATTGGTAGGTATGAGAATGATAAAAATTTATCAATTTCATACAAGAAGAGGTGAAGTTTTTACCAAGAAATCAAGATAAATTGCAACAACAATATGAAGATAAGACTATCCAGATGAGATAAAATAGGTTTCAAAAATCCTAGTCACATTGGAGTTCATTTTCAACTCATAAAAGAGAAATCAAATATGGCAATAAAGAGTGAAGATCATGAAACAATTTTAGTTGGTGAAGATATGTTACTCAAGATTAGAAAGGCATGAACTTTAGAGGAGAAGAATGCATTTGTATACCTTTATTAAGAATTTTCTAACACCTTTGCATTGGGATATGATGAAATTAGGGTTTTTGAATCTAATGTGACAAAAATACCATTGAGTTAGACCTATCATCCAAGCCCATTGGGAAAAAATAAAGGCCTGTCAATCTAAGGATTGAGCCAATAATGAAGATGGAGCTGAACAAGTTAATAAAGGCTTATATAATATTCCCCATAAAGCATTCATCCAGGGTTTCCAACCTAGTTCCAATAAGGAAGAGGAATGGGGAAATCCGGTTATGTGTTGATTTAAGGGATTTGAAAAAGGCATCCTTGAAAGACCATTATCCACTACCTTTTATGGAGTAGATCTTACAAATAGTAGTTGGCTCAAAATGTATCTCTCTATTAGATGGTTACTTTGGTTACAATCAAATAATGGTGAAAGATGAAGATCAATGTAAAACAAAATTTACCAAAAAATGGGGAACATATGCTTATAGAAAAATTCCCTTTGGTATTTCTAACATAGAACAACTTTCCAAAGATCCATGGACATGAAATTTAAAGGAATAATTAATAATTTTGTTCATTTTTATCTTTATGACATCACAACATTTTCCAAGAATAGAAATGACCATTTTTTCCATTTTAGGAATTTTTTTGATAGGTGTAGGTAGTTTGGGAATTCCCTTAATCCTAAAAATGTATCTTTTCCATGCATGAGGGTAAACTCAAAAGCCATATTGTATGAAAGAAAGGACTCATGACTGACCTGAAAGAGTAAGTGCTATCTTGGCATTGTCATTACCTAGTCATAAGAAGGAATTACATAGTTTCTTATGGAAAAACAAAATTTTAAGGTGGTTTATCCATTATTTTTATAGCCTTGTTAAACCATTGACAATTATGTTAAAGAAAAACATACCTTTTAAATGGGATATGGAAGGGAAGGGTAGTTTTGAATCCATCAAATAAGTAATAGCTCAAGCCACTACCCTTATTAACCCCAATTTTATAAAGGATTTCATTTTGTATGCCTTTGGAGGCATGAAAAGACTATCTTCCATGTTAGAACAACTGAATGATGAATATTTAAAAAAGCAGTCTCATTTTTAGCAAAATCCTAAAGGATTATGAGGTAAGGTATTAATTTATTGAAAATAATGTCTTGGATGTCATAAGAAGTTTAAGGAAATTTAGACATTTGGTATCCAAAAACAAGATTGAATTAATGATGTCACACCTAAGTGTGAAGGATTTTATTTTGAACAAGGACCTGAATGAGAAAAGAGCTAGTTGGATAACAAAGGTGATGGAATAAAATGTAGATATTAAGGTAGATAAGATGGTAAAAGGAAAAGGCTTATGTGAAAATTTGGCTACATGTTTACAAGGTGAAAAGGAAACTATTCTAATGCTATATAATGGTCCAAAACTAGTTTTAACATCACTTCCTCCTTATCGGACTTGTGATATACTACATTTCCTTCAAACAAGTCAATGTCCTCAAGGTTTGAGAAAGTCTAAGAGAAGGTATTTTAGGATTTAATCTATCTCATAGGTTCTCATAGATGGATTTTTTTAGGAAGTATATAAATGGAATTCTCTTGAGATGCATTAAGGAAGATCAAATTGAAATAGTAATGTAATCATTTCATGAATGATGTAGCAAGAGGTCACTTTACCCCGAGAACAACAACACTTAATATCATGAAAGGTGAATATTATTGGCCCAAAATATTCAAATATTGTTATTCTTAGGTAAATAAATTCACAAAGTGAACCTTATTTGTAGGAAAAGAAACATGAAACCCTTCACTTTCATCGCATTTTAGTGGAGAAACCATTCATGCAATGGGGGTTGGATTTCATTGGAGTGCTTAATCCACATTCTAGTTTGGGGAATAAGTGGATTTTAATAACCATAGATTACTTCACTAAATGGAAAAAAATAATTACTTTGAAGGAAGAAAATGATGCTAGCATCGTAGACTTCTATGAAGTTATTGTGACTAGGTATTGTGTTCCTTCCACAATAATATCTGATAATACTTTGGCACTCCTTGGCACACAAATCACTAATTATGATATGAAGAATGGAATTCACTTAAGCACATCATCAAGCTAATATCCCCAAGGAAATGGGATGGATGAGTCAATAAACAAGAATCTCCTAAGGATCATTTGAAGATCCTTGGAGGAGAATCATAGAGGTTAGAACATAAAGTCGAAATGATTATTATGAGCTAATAAAATCACCTCTAAAAGGTCAACTGCAAGCTCACCCTACAAGCTTGTTTATGGAAACGAAGGAAAATTTCTAATATCTATTGAATTGGAATCCTTGGAGCTCAAATATCATCTTAAAATGTTTGAGGTAGATGTCATGGAAGTTAGGTGTGCTTTGAGCTAATGGAGTTGGAATAATTGAGGGACTACACCATGCATACAATGGAGTTGAGTCAATCACAAGTAAAGAAATATTTTGATAAGAAAGTGGTGGCTAGAATATTTCAAGAAGGAGAAATTTTCCTCAAGTGGGATAATGATAGAGCCAAACTAGGTAAACATTCAAATTTTGATGCAATTTTGAGTGTCCCTTATATTATTTCAAGTTGTAATCCACACTATGCTTTCCAACTTTCAAGGATGGATGGAGAAAATATAGTTATCCCAGTGAATGTGATATACTTAAAGCATTGTCATTGAGGTAAAATTTTCATTTCGTTAGTTCTCTTGAGCACATATTTGGCTGGTAGTGTATGTTCTTTTTCCCAAAGTGCTTTACACAATGTTCTATTTATTCTTGGGTGGGTTTTTCAATTTTAGATTTTGAGGAGGTTGTAACAGTCTACCATAACAAATTAAATGTAAATTAGTGATGAGTTCACACTTCATATAGTTTAGGAGACAATTTTAAGGTTGGGATCAAATTTCATAGATATAGGCTTGAATCCATACCCAATCAGATACTAAAAATAAATGGTCATACCATATAGTAGGAAGATATCCCCTAGAAGTTGCCAAAATATTATAAAAATAACACCCCGCTATTTGAACAACTCATCAAAATTTTAGGCTTAGGTGGTTCCATTTTTAATACATGAAGGATTTCAAGGCAAAATTGTAGTTTTTAGCATGCGTAAGTGTGTGTCAATATACTTGGCATCTTTGAACATTTTATTTGAAGGCTTACATTTATAAGTTCAAAATTGGCTAGGAAGGAATCAAGTAGAATAAAGGTTGTGAAAGTTAGTGTTCCACATATTTTACCTTTAATATATATGAAAAAATAAGTTCTAATCTTCGCGGCATTGGTGAAAATAACCGGTGCTTCAAGAAGAAAAAAACATGGGTTCTACTTGGGATAGGCCATAATGTAAAAGGAACATGATGCATGGGGCCCCAAAGAAAGATAAGTATGTTATGGAATGACTAATGTTAGAATACGTGAGATACTAAAACATTGTCCCACATATTTCCCAAATGTAGTGTTTCATGGAATTTTAAATTCCATGGAATATGGTTAATGGGTAAAAGTGCCACAAAGAAGGAAGAGATTCACAACGTAACAATATCACTAAATGACTAAGTGAGAGAGATCTACAAGCCACATAACGACGAATAGAACTTGCAAACAATAAAAGTGAGGACACTAAGTTTAGTTGCATTATTGTGTAGGTTAACAAAAGGTTAACATTATGTAGAACACTTAAAAATATGTGTAACAAAGAACTCATGCAAAGGTCATAGACCTAGTCCCCGATCGCCCACCGGTTTTTTGGCCATAAATTTCAACATGGATCTCCAAATTGTATGAGAATTATTGTGTTCACTCAATATTTGTAAGGGACACATTTTTTAGTAGGGGAGCATAGAAAAGGGTACTACTTTAAAGGAGAACTAAAAAAATATAGGATTACATGGGAAAGCCAATTTGTTTGGCCATAGGTAATCAATAACCTTACCTACCAAAATTTATTGCTTAACTATGCCCATGAATTTTCCTATAGATTCCAATGACACACAAGTTAAATATGCTAGGGTGTCCATGATTTTTCTATAGGAATGATGACATTTCATCCTTGGTAAGTGAAAACATGTCATTTATGGATGATTGGTTCGTTATCTCTCCTCTCCCATTCTCTATTAATGCAAGTGTTTATTAATAAAAAGGTATTTTTGTTTATTTGGAAGTCCTACCTTGGAGATTTCACATTTCTTACCTTTTGGCCTCTGTAAATTTTCTTTTTATGAATCCTGGACCTCTACTCTGTTAATGTAAATGAATATTTTTAAGTCTAATACAACTATGGTTTTCCCTTTGAACACATTTGTATTTGATGTGAATGTTTTGCCCTCTTGTTATCTTTTATTTTTATTCATTTATCTCATTTAAAACTATATGTTTTCCTTATATTCTTACATATATGGTTATCTATGCATCTCTTCAAGTTCGAACTGATCCTTGTTCTAGTTTTGGTAGATCACCTCCTTCATTTTACATCGCTTCTTTCTCTCTCAACCACGGATCTTGGAAATTTTTAGATTAGGTTTAGGTAGTTACATTTTGAATTTGTTTAAGTCAATTCATAATGAGATAGGATAGAAGGATCCAACCTTATCTAGATGTATGTCTCAAGTATAAAGGTCCCACACCTTGGAAACATTCCCATGTTACCCAAAAGTATTGATTTTCCATGATCAAATCATAGGGTTATAATTTTGAGCATTAAAAATTATGATTTTGGTATTTCATATCTATATATTAGTTGCAATATTGTTATAAACAAATGTTGGGATATTTTATGATACAATATACTAGTATACTTGAAGTTATGCATGAGATACACCTTGTATATTGGTAAACATAGACTAGTTGGGTGAGATTATTGAAGTATATTCTAAGCAAGTAAAAATTTGATTTTTTAGATAAGTTGAAATTTACATAGAATAGTACATTCCCATTCACTTGGATTAATGCTCACAAACACCATTGGGATGTACTATTCAATGAAAACCAAACATGTTCCTTTAATTATCTAGATTAATGATGCATACATTGCTTTGGCTTCTTACCCACCAAATATGTTAAAATGACTATTTTGGTTGTTGATAACCTATCAAAGATGACTTATTATTGGGTAAAATATTTTAAACATAATTAGGTGGATATTGAAATTTGGATTGGTCTCACGCTATAATCCTAGTGAAGGGAGTTAAGTAGAAATCGAAGTCACATAAAAATCCAATTACATGATATAAAAATATGAAGATCCTAGGGTAGAAATAGTATATGAATAAACCAATCATAGAACCTACATAATGATGATAAAATAATTTCTATTTTCACTAGAACATGTGTAAGGAGATCCAAATGATGTATGGACATTGGAATTTCTGGAATTTTGGGAATGAGGTAGTATATACTTTTGTATTGTGTGGTGTTTTATATGATGTTGTATTTTGGGTTCTTATTGTTTGAAAAAACATCTTGTGATTTATTTACATCTATTTAATTAATTATTTATTAAATAAATTATATTATTACTTTCTATTTTATGATGTCAACACTCCATGCATGATATATTGGTCTTGACCAAGTTTCTAGGTCACTAATGAACACTTGAATAAGTGTCTAACTATATATATATATATATATATATATATATATATATATATAATATAATAATAATTAGGTGATAAATATTATTGTAATGATCACTCTTTCATTTTTATGATCCTTACATATGATCTAAGGTGTTTTTAGAATAAAAATATTTTACCGCTATCATTCCCTAATGATGAAAGTTATCCATGTTTTACAATGAGGTTCCTTATGGTCTTATTATTATTTATTTTATAGAAAGTGAATTGAACTTAATTCACATTGAGGTTCTTGAAAGGGTATGATGAACCCCTTATTAATTGGTTCTTTCTCTTCATATTTTACTTAATCTTGGCCATTATAACCTATTTTAAATAAAATGATTTGAGGTGTTTATGATTATTGTTATGTCATATCTATAAATTAGTTGCAATATTAAAATAATAGTTATAAACAAAAGTTGGGATATTTTATGATATACTATACTAGTATACTTGAATTTATTTATGATATACACCTTGTATGTTGGTAAACCTAGACTAGTTGGGTGCGATTATTGAAGTACATACTAAGAAAGTAAAAAAATGATGTTTTAGATAAGTTTACATTCACATAAAATAGTATGTTATTATTCAATTGGTTTGATGCTCATAAAAACCATGGGAATGTACCATTCTATGAAAACCAAACATGTTTATTTGATTATCTAGATCAATGATGCACACATTACTTTGTCTTATTACCTACCAAAATAGTTTTGATGACTATTTTGGTCATTGATATCCTACCGATTTGATTTATTATTGGTATAATATTTTAAAAACAGTTAGGTGGATATAAAACATGTATTGGTATCACACTATAATCCTAGTTAATGGAGTTAAGTAGATGTTGCATTCATAATAAAATTCTAATTACATGATGTAGAAATATCAAGATCTTAGGGTACACATATTATATGAATAAAACAATCATGAAACCTACATGATGCTAATGGAAGATGATTTATATTCACTAGAACACGTGAAAAGAGATCCAAATGATGTATTGTAATTTATTCTTATTTTGGCTTAGGCATAGGGGTGGGCCTCATATCCCCAAAAAAGGAAACATTTCCACTCGATATAAAATATGATTCGCTATTAATAATGACATTTATAGAAATAAAACACTACATTTGGAGATGAAAATGCAGAAGAGATAAGTATCAATAACACGAGAGAACATGGTGATGAATAAATGATAGTCAAATAGGTGAGAAAATAGTTTCTTATAAAAAATGATTGCCCAAGGTGAGTTTGGGATCATATCAAAATATTTTAGTCTTTCTCCAATAATGCAATCTTGTGGGATAAAAATAAAAGGATGAAAATTTAGTTGTATCCACTTAATTATTTATTCCTCATCCATTATTATAAAAAGAAAATATAATACTTGAAATGGTGTTCTTTCAAGGTATCCTTGATAAATTTGAAAATCTTGTAGGTTTTCAATGATAGTAAACAAATAATTTCTTTCCTAGAGAAATATTATAATTTTAATAGTTTTTACTTCATAGGAAGTTATTCCCCATATTAAGAATCTAATATATAAGAATATATTAGAGATGAAGAAAGTAAGGGTGGAGTAACCAATTTAAAAGGAAATAAGATCCTTATGGGAATAATGCCTTTATTATATGTTTTTACAACAATAACAAGTTGATTAGAAGAAAAATCAAAGAGGTTCCATAAGATTTCACTTAGTTTGAAAAAATAAACATTGGACCGAAAAAATTATTATCCACTGGATATGTAAAGTGTTTTTGACCTCCGTAAAGATGATGGTTCCCAACCTTTCTTGAAAATTATATGGATATATATTGGATTCGTACTATTATGTGAAGTATTTTAAGCCTCAAAATATGTAGCATAGTAATAAAATTAATTCTATAGTCTCTCCATATAAGGAGAAGAAAAGGAATTAAAAGGTAATGATAGATTGAACCATTTTTTGTAAGTGCACAATATGTTGGATTAAATGATAATATTACAAACCCACCTAAATTTAGGTAGCTAACATAATTCTAACAAAAAATAAGAATATAGAAATAAGGGTATGTGTATATTTCCACTATCTAAATCAAACATATTTGAAGGAAAATTATGCTTTTCCTAATGTAAGAATTCACCGCTCTAAAATGTTATGTAACTTGGAATTTTTTATGGATATAATTAAATATAAGTAATCATGGAAGATCAACATAAGAAAAATTTCATGACTCCATGGGGAATGATTTTATATAGGATGAATACTTTTGGAATTAATGTAGGATAAAATTTCCATAGATATTTGGAGTTATATTTCCAAGAATGAAGAACAAAATCATTTTGGTATACTTTGGTAACTTGAAATTGTTCTCAAATACATGTGAAGATCACTATGAAAATTTGAATACAGTCTTCCAAAAGTGAAAATCCCATAGTATTTCCTTGATATTAAGAATTTTTATTTGATGGGATAGAGGGAAATATACTAGGTCATTTTATGTGTAAATAAATTAGAAAAAATGATCTAGAAAGAGTCAAATCTAACAAGTATTTGATTGTATCCACAAGCAAGATTTGGATTTAATATTTCTATACAAAACTTAATATTTTAAGATGATTCATTTCAATTTATCTAGGTACATCACCAACATGATGTAACAGGGCCACTTTAAAACTTAGAGATAGGAAGGGAATACATCCTTTCAAGATATCATGCTACCATTGTAAAGGCTCTAGTGTTGGTTTGTATTCATTTTCAAAAGGAAATTATCATCTATATTTATTCATTAGAGCATACCTTATCAAAAATTATGGTATATAAGATTGATGAAGGTATTGAGTCTCCTAATAACTCATGAGTTTTGGTTTAAATTAGCATGCTATCAAGTACTTCCAAATTAGTAAGAATACTTTTGTGGAGGTCAAAGTGATGAAACAAATTCAATTATACACTTTGAATTCCCAAAAATATTCATGGTACTTGATATTACTGTCAATTCAATTCTCACATAACAAAATATAGATAAAAGAGATGTGGTTAGATCTCTAAGGTAGAAGAATACGGTTTAGACATCAAGTAGACCTATAAGGTTCAAGGAAGAAGATTGTCTTAGCTCATAGCTTAAAATACTATACAACATTATAAGTGTAACTTTTGACCAATAGATATTTTACTAGAAGATTTACCATTAGTTCTTTTTTTGGATCCATTTATGAATGATCTTATGATATTTCTTATTTATTGAATTAAATGAAAATGTCAAGGAAAAGAGATTTATCAAACTTAGAGCCACTAACTATATAGTATGGGATATTAAACTCTCCAAGAAAGGGTCGATGGTGTGTTTTTGAGATACATTGATAAATAACAATAAAAGTGGTTTTTATAAAAATAAATACATAATAATTCACAATAAATTTATCATCACCAATAATAACATTAAATATACTCATAGCATAGTTCTATTGGAAAAGTATTTCACAAGATTCTCAAGTGGTTATCCAAATTTTAATTTGTCAATAGGTTTTTAAAATACCCTACCTCTCATTCTTATGGTGATTGGTGAACCTATTCAAAAATGGGGTGTGGTATTTTCTAGTGATATGAAATCACACTTAAGTGCTATACACACTCACATGTTGAATTTTATAGACTAATTTACAAAGTGGGTTGAAGACATACTGGTTAAGAAATTAAATTCCCATACAATGTGTAATTTCATTAGGAATATTCCTGGATTAGTGCTCACATTATTATTTGTAATAGTTAAATGTAATATTCATATATTACAGTAATAAGTTAGTGTGTTAGTAAGATATTAATAATGTTATATTAATATCATATTTGTGTGAGAAAAATAAAAGATTATAATATTATTAATATGAGTCATAAAACAACTTAATATTAATAATATAGGATATTGTATTAGTTGTGAGTTTGTTGAATAAAAATCACGTAGATTATTATGTGTGGAGATATTGGTGGGATATATGAGAGAATAATGGTGAGTGATCATAGGAGAGATTAGTGGGATGATATTGGTAAGCCTAATCTCCTTGTTTATAGGAAATGGAAAGGCTATATATTGTAAGCTCTCTCACCATGTAATTAGATCAAAAATTATTCAATCAATAATATAGTGTGTTTATTATATATTTGTGCTCTAATTTTGTGTTTATGTTATTATCTTCATTCTACAACATTGTCTCTTATTGATTTGTACAATTATATAATGTAATTGTTTCTTATTTATATTAGATAAGCTATCAATTTCACATCATCTAGTATCAGAGTAGGATAGGATGAGTTATGAGAGTCATTGCAGGACAAAACCACAACCTCTAGAATGCAGATCTAAGAGTTTTGAAGCTTCCATCACCATTTTCTAGATTCTGATCTTAAAAACAAATGAATGGTAATTCACATTTTTATCAAAAACCCAGATTCGTAATTTTGTGATTTTTTTGGTTTGTTTATTTACATTATGGAAAACTACTATAAAAATTATAGAAACTTAGTTTGCATTTTCAGATATATAATGGAAATAATTCTAACACTTGATTATTCTATAAAAATAGTGAGTGATTTCTAAAGCAATAAAACTCTGATATACTTTATTATTTTGGTTAAATATAAAGCTGATTATTATTGTAAGGGTGTATTATCGGTTGAAACCGACACCAAATATAATTGTAAAATGAGCCTCAAATACAAATTCGACTAAGTTAATAGCATCATGATGTAGGAAGGAGGCAATGGAGTAAGGAGGTTAATTAGTAACCTATCGCCAATCGTAAGCGAAGGGCCACACAATGAATTTGTGGCATTTATTTTTGTTGTGTTTAATTTTCATTGTGTATTGTAATAAGAACAGATGATTTATTCCTGTTTTATCTTGTAATAAGTGAGCTTCTACGTGAGTGATATTTCTTGTATTTTCCCTTGAATGTAAGGATGGGGGTGGGGAAACATGTACATTACTATGAAAGTGGTTAGTGGTCCACTAGAAAACCAATTTGAGAGTTTTTGAATCTCTTAGAAAATCATATATAGAGTGGTTAATAGTTCCACTAGAAAATCTATTGGAGTTGATGGTATTCTTTGAAAACCATCGGATTGTAGAACATGAGCAGGTACTTGACAAAACTCACCCATGTTCGCACTAAGGGGGGGAATATTAGGAATAATCCTTTGATTAATGCTCACATTATTGTTTGTAATAGTTAAATGTAATATTCATATATTACATTAATAAGTTAGTGTGTTAGTAAGATATTATTATCATTATATTAATATCATATTTGTGTGAGAAAAATAAAATATTGTAATATTATTAATATGAGTCATAAAACAACTCATTATTAATAATATAGGATATTGTATTAGTTGTGAGTTTGTTGAATAAACAAATCACGTAGATTATTGTGTGTGGATATATTGGTGGGATATATGAGAGAATAATGGTGAGTGATCATAGGAGAGATTCTCTAGGAGAGATTAGTGGGATGATATTGGTAAGCCTCATCTCCTTGTTTATAGGAAATGGAAAGGCTATATATTGTAAGCTCTCTCACCATGTAATTAGCTCCAAAATTATTCAATCAATAATATAGTGTGTTTATTATATATTTGTGCTCTAATTTTGTGTTTATGTTATTATCTTCATTCTACAACATTGTCTCTTATTGATTTGTACAATTATATAATGTAATTGTTGCTTATTTATATTAGATAAGCTATCAATTTCACATCAATTTCAAGTTATATAAAGAATCATTATAAGGTGTTGTGTACTAGATAAAAATGCAAATTTGTACCAAAGAAAATCACAATTGATAATGATTCAAAATTATCCTCATTGGAGCTAATGATTTATTTCTATGGTCATGAGACATATTTATCTTATGATTTCATTTAATACATTTAGGACAACAAATAAGAAGATTCAAGAAATAATAACTTCTCTAACTATCATATAGAAGATAGTTTATGAAACTATGAAAAATTGGAATAACAATATGTAGTGCCATGTGAGCTAATAAAATTACTCCTAAGAATTCTATCATTATATCCCCATTTCAGTTTCTCAAGAGGATCAATGCAAAAATTTCTATGTTGTTGGATGTTTTAGCTCTACATTTGGAAAAGGTGATTGAGGAAGAACTTTTAATTAATTCTCTAGATAAGATAATTTATTACTTCATTAAGTTAGAAGAGGAACCACCACTCTTATTCTAAAAAATGTCAATACTAAGAACCCTTCATTCTCTAAAGTGGCACCTTCTCCCCCTGGTCGTGTCCTTAGGAGCAGAAAGGATTTGGAAATTTTACAATATTCTACACATCAGTAATGCAAGATAGGATAATGATACTCAACAAGAGAGGGAAAATCTTCTCCTCAGAATGGAAATGCTGGAAAATGAGGTGGAAAGTATTAAAAAGATCTTGCATCAATTAAATAAGAAAAAGGGGAAAAGAAAGATGAATGAGGATGTTGGTATTGGGACAAATTAAGTCGAATGAAATATACAAGAAATTGAACTCCCTGGATAATAGACTTGGGAAATCTAAGGATAGACACGATCACAATATGGCCATCTTCAAAGCCATATGTGATTTTCTTGATCAATAGGTCAAAAGCATCACTATGTTGAGTGGAGTCCTTGAGGACATTTGGGGTACAGAAAAGGAAAGAAACCAGGTCATCTCACAGCTGAATGTAAATGACCCCACACATGTCACCACTTTGGCACTTTTTACCTCTCCACAGACGATCAAAACAAGAATTGATAGGGATTCAAAGAAATAACACCTTCTGGGTAGGCTAGAAGCATTTAAGTTGTTGTTTTGTTGTTGATAGTATGTTGTTTAGTTATTGTTTTATCCCGTCTTGCTTTTTCTTAGTAGCTTCTCTTTTGACTACTGTTGGACTTATTGTAATATCTGGATTTAGATCTTTTTTGTACTTTTTCATGTTTATCTAGCTGTTGAGCCTCTTTTGTAATAGGGTATAGTCCTTTCAAAACTATTTTCCATTAATAAAAAAGGTTAGAAGAGGAATAATTTATTTTTATGGAACACATATTATACCAACAACAAAATTTAAATAGTATATTTAATAATACATTTATGAAAAGATACTTTTAGGTTGGATATCTTGTGATAATTTGGGATAAGAGAAGAGAGATGAAGGGTATCCACAAATTTTTTTATTCCTTATGGAGGGTAACTATAAAAATATGTCACTTTTATAGAGAAAATATGTTATATCTTACATATATAGATGATACTCACCTCCACTACCCTATATTAAATAGTACCTTAATCTCTATAAATATGTGGATACGATATCCCCTACCTTATACATAAGATATTAAAGTGTGTCGGTGTTTCCTTTTAGTCACATTATTCAATTTCAATCATATGTTTGCATTTAAGACATATATTTCCATTTTATTTGTGTTTTTAGTCTCTTTATACCCTTTCATTTATGTCCATTTGGTGTCAGTTTTTGTTAAGTCTTTATATACCCAATGAATATGAAACTAGTTAAAACCAAGATATTATAGGGATCCTTTATGCCCTATTTGTATTATACTCAATTATAATTTGAATTATGTCCCTAAGTATAATCCATCCATTTTCACCCCAAATATTTTCACCTAAATGTTTCCTAAGATCGATTTCAACATGTGTAGATTATGAAAATAAACAACATTACCTAAATATTCTTAACACCGATATTAGTTTTGAGGCCCCAAAATATATTTCATTTTTTTGGGATAGAGTAAGTGTAAATAAAGGGCCAAAATTAAACTCAGCATGATTAGAAACCTCATCACATTTTGAAGTGAGGAAGTGTTAGAAAATGAAACAAGGATACCGATATTAATAAAGGGGTTTTGAAGATTTTTAAAAATATTTAAAAAGTGTATGTAAGGATATATATTCCTTCAATATAGATATGAAAGTTTATCACATTATACTAAAAGGGTATTGAGTGTTCCTTAAATGGAATAATAAAAGTAGGAACCACCCTAGTGCATTTCATTCCCCTTATGAGTATGGTCATTATTGGTGAAAAGGCATCATGGGTACCAAAATGTGGGTAAAACATTCCAAGAACCTTTGGTACATTTTTGTATCCTTTTAATAGAGTGTGGAGATACAAAAAGAGACTATTTAAATGAGATATTGTGTAAAAAAAGTGTATTATATCGACACTATTTTGCCCCTTCTAAGCCGCATCTAAATATGTCTAGTGCACCATATCTACTCTCTCCACATAAATTTATATACCTCCCCTCTACTTTCTCATTTCTCATTTAAAACATGCAATTTTTATAATCTAATGGGTTTTTAGGAATATAATTTATTTTTCTCCATATCTCTATATTATTTTATCCTTATAGATTTGTCGGTATTTTTCATCTCACATCTCTCATTTCCAATATTTCATTTTAGTCATCTTTTCAAATTTTCTCCACCACCCATAATCACTACTACCTTAGTCTACTCCTCACAAGCAACCCTACCCATTTATAAGAAGTGTAGAAAAATTATAACATAAAAAACACATAGATACTCCTACACAATACAACACACAACTCATAAGTGTGATTAGGTATTATTGGAATTTATAATAGTTTCTTGAATTTATGTTGGGTATATAAACACCATCTTATCTTTTCCCTTTCCCTCACTTAAATTCTATCCTTTAGACCCAATATTTATTATATTTTCAAGTTTTAATTGGAGATATTTCTCTCTCTCTCTCTCTCTCTTCAAAAATAATAAATGAAGTACCAAATCCATGACTTCAAACCTCATAACATTATCCAAATAGGACTTGGTGAGATTTAAAACATAAAAATAGTATATGGGGAAATCAAAAAATTTCACACTAACCTAAAATATCCCAAAAAACCACATTTATGCAATATTTTGTGGAAATTGGACTACTTGGGAGCCAAAATTTATTATCTCAAAGTGAAATGGAAAAAAATAGCGTTGGCTTATACCCTATAATATGAAATCCAAGAAGTAAAAATCAACATGCAATGTGACCATTTCTCTCGTTGATTGGAGATAATTTCAAGCATATTTTTAGATTCCTTTCAAGGAATACCATGAGGATATCTCAATAGAAAATGGTGAAGCCTATTGGGAGAAGCATAATTCACATTGTCTTAAAATTATAAATGAGAAATGAATAAAACAAATAGAAGTGGGGACATTTAAGCTACCTAAGAAGATACACTCGCTTAAATTTAATGATGACATTTTTTGATGCAATCATATTACTCAACAAGATGGTCAATAATAAGTAAATAAGAGATTTACAATCATGAATTTTTTATTTATCCATAATATTAGTATGGGCATGGAATTCATATGTTTGGTGGTCATAATTAGTGATTCTCTATAAAAACAACCGACCAAGCTAAAAACAAATTTCACCTTCTATATGACTGGTGTCCTAATGAAATTTATTGTTTCCTCATTACTTGTTCTAATTGATTTATCAATCTAAGGTGGTGTCCAAGGCTATATATAAAAGGGGATAAAAGAAACAATGATTTACTAGCTCTTTTCTCTAGAATTAGAAATTCCTAAAATGAAATTCAACAATCATTCTAAGAATGGAAATTAAATCAAAGTTAAAAAATAAAATAAATAACTAAAAATAAAAAGTGAATATTTACACAAAACCAAACAATGCTAATTTAAAAATAAATAATAACAATCATATTCTAATAAAATACTAAACCATCCTCCTAGTTGGGTGAGAATGGGTCCTTTCTCTTCCCTCGAGTTGGGTTAATAACTAAACATGAGTTATTTTAAAGATATTTTAACTATAAATTTTGTATTGATAATAAATGATATTACAAAATCATGTTTTATTATTATCTCTATAATACATTGAGTGTTTTAAAGATATACTTATATCTCATCAGCTCAAAGAATATAGAGCTACCTAATTATATTCTTGGGTATAACTTTACTACTTCTTCCACTTAACAAGGAGACAAACATGGAAGAAATTTATTCCTAACTACTACAACTCATCTAACATGAGAGAGTGTAAATTTAATACTTATTCCACTTTCCAACGAGATAAAAAATAGAAAATGTTTATTCCTAACAACTAAAACTTATCCAACATAAGAGAGTGTAATATGACTACTTCTTCCACTTACAAAGGAGAAAAACATGGAAGTCATTTATTCTTAACTAATTCTATTCAAATACTAAAATTTATCCCATTAGACTAGGAGAACAACATGGGAGATTGTTTCATTATTCATTCATCCTAATCATGAAAGTAGGAGAATGTTACATTTGTAGCTTTGACTATTTTCTTTTCCATATAACATTTCAATTCCATTTGTACATTTTACTCAGAATCAATATACCACAAACATAGATTCTTATTGTATTTTGGAACACCATGTGCTTTTTCAAAACATTATTCTAGATGGTTTTATGGTACTTTAGATTTGTCTTATAAATTTTGGAGTTTCCAAATATTAGTTTGGAGTTGCTTTATGAAGTTTGAACTTTCCACATACTAGTTTGGAGTTACCTCATGAAGTTTGGAGTTTCCATAAAATATTTTGAACCTATTAAAATGTAGTATGTAGATAATGTGCCATATTCCATAGTTTTTTTTTTTAATTCTTGAGCTTGGAAGTATGAATCCAAAATTTTTGTGGAAGTTCTGTATTTTTCCAATTTTTACTTGTATGAGTCCTACACTTTTAGTAGAAGTCTAACAATTTTCCAGTTTTGACTTGTATCGTCTTGTTCTTTTAGGAAAAGTATTGTATGGAATGTTTTGGAGTTAAATATAGTTAAGAGAAGAGTCTCGAGTTCTTCAAAGTGATCTAGCATCCAACCTTCATCGTTTAATATCTTTAAATGAATTATTTATACACAATACTACACTCCAACTTGCAAGAAATATGAGTAAATGATAACAATTAGATTGTAAATTGACTTGTAAGAAATAGGTCAAATATATTCGATATTCTATCTTAAACAAGTTATTAGTTCTTAAATATACATTTAAATCCACTTTTATAAGAGAAAATAGTGTTATTTTGTGAGTTAGATGAGACCCATTTTGGTCTTATCACTCCCCCACACTTAAATTGATGTATGTACTCATAAATGTTGTTTGTTTCTATGCAGATTATGATTCTCATACATGCTGATGGTTTCTATGTAGATTCTAATTTTTTTGCATGCTATTGGTTTCCATGAATATTATGATTTTTTTAGTTATTATAACTTTTTTCTTTCATAAAACTTCCCATTTGTTCCTCCCAAAATCAATTTGTTTTTATACATGTCACCCCAAAAATCATCATGTGTTTGAGTACATGGAAATCACTCTTTATCTATCTTTTAAAAAAATTGTGGGATTTTTTATTCCTCTCCCCTTACTTAGTTTCTTGCATGGTTTCATGTATGATTCTAGGTTTTTCATAGATGCTACTTTTTTTTTAGTTTTTTTTCCCATCATATAATCCATCTCATCTTTTGTTACAAGTCTTATTAAAAGATATCTACTACATATCCTTAAATTGAACACTATGTATAACACATGTACAATTTTTCTCTTTTAAATTTAGTTTTTAGAAGTGGACTTATTTTTAAATAAAACAATTAATAACTATATTTAAAAATAAAATGATAGAATATCCTTGGACCATAATTGCTTTTCTCCTTTTTTCATAATGCTGATTTCTATAATGTTGAAAAAAATAGTAAAGGCATAGTCAAATATTTTAATAGCAATAAAAAATAGCTTCAAAGAACTTCAACCATATAGACATGAAGGAAAACAAAAATTGTATTTAAGGTACACATTTTATTGTAGATGGAAACATAATCCATTTGCTAGTTTCTACTCTTCCTTTTTGTAAAAGAGTCACCATTGATGATTTTCAATTCTTTCCTCTTTTAGATGGTTTTTTGATTTAAAAATTTCATTAATTGGTCATGCATAAAATATTTTAAAACCATTATTGCCATTTTTGAGAAATGATAAACATGATGAAGTAGGGAGTTATTGTTCTAAATCCTCAAAAACATCCAAATCAACTAAAAATTTGATTTTACACATGAACTCCTCGTGATTTCAAAGCTTAAATGAAAGTATCCTTGTGTAGTGAATCCATTATCCCACTAAATTATTGGTTCTCGAGAAATCTTTGAGGTCTTAACAAAATAGCTTATAAGAAGCCTATGTTGTAGTCAAATTGTTAGCAAAAAAGAGTGAAAATATAAGTGAATTACTTCCTATCAACATATGTACAAATATAAGTGTGCACCCAAGTGGGGGTCAAGGGGGAAAAACCTTATGGGATTTGGGGATATATCCCTAAACATACTCCCTATTGCAGTATAGGGTGTAGTCAAGGGAAAAGCCCCCAAAACCAAGACCATTTTACTTATCTTGTTTCCTTCAAATTTTTCATTTCGAACAATTTTCTCCTTTTTTAATCCCCAACTTGTCCCAAATAAATTATTATTTCTCCAAATTCCCACTATGCAATTTTTTTTTAGTGACTTTAAAAATGAGTGCTATAGATTGTGTTGCATTAGGTATAATACAAAGTTAAACAAGTCATTTTCCTTAATAGACATAAAATAAGTTGTTAATTACCATGTTACCTCAAAAAAATTAGAAGATGTTATAAATTCATTTCCTTCATCAATAAATGTAGGAATCAATATAAAAGTGATTATTGTATGTTGAATCATTTTAAAACTTACGTAATAAAAAATATGTATGAAATCCATATAAAATTGGAGTAACTTGACTTCCCAAAATAATTAGAGTTAATACAAGAGTGATTTTTTCATGTTGACTTCCTCCAACAACTACATGAGTTGTTTTTAAAGAAATCGTTGCATTCTTTTTACCACAAGATGTATGTGCTAAAGTTGTTATAGGAGAAAAAAATTGTATGCATTCTATCAATAGATGTAAAAATGTTTTATCTTCTCTCTCTTCTTTAACATGTTCAAAATTTGTAGATTGGCAGCTAACAAGTGGTCCACAAGTTGATTAAATTTCTGTAGGCACAATTATCTCACTAAATGATGAAATACCAAGATTTTTAGGTCAAATCTCTTGATATGAAAGAGAATTTATTACCATTTTATTGTCTACATCAAAAGTTGGAGAGACACATACTACAAGTATACCATCCTTAAGATATGTACATGTAATTACTATAGATTCATCTTTACCAATATCCATAGGTGTTGGTGTAAGTATTTTCTAAAAAGTTCCCTAACTCCTATTTTCCTTTAACAATAACATTCACCACGTTGTCATCATTTTCCATTTCTATAATAGTAAGAATTATAGGCATCCCATTTCCTCTATGTATCTCTTTAATCATAGATATGAAGGTTTATATCTCTTGGTATACAATAGTAAAATCAGTATTTTATTTCGACCCTGCATCAACTTCCATGTTTGGAAAATCTTTTGCGAGTCTCTAATCATAAGAATTTAAATAAAATTATAATCCTAAACTAAGTATTAATGTCTATTTCATGTGTTTAACCCTAGGTCATTGGTGTTTTTATTAATGGAAAAGGAGTTAAGTGAAACTCTGTAAGGGGAATGAAGGTTGATTGGTATCTCCTTCTTAATTGTTTTGTGAGCAATCAAATTGGTTTTAGTGTTATGCAAGATTGGTTTATGAGGTAGGAGTTTACTGTGGTTATAGAAATTGTAGGTTTTCTTATATCATAGGGTATACAAGATATATATGATGCTATAAGCATGGGAAATATTTCTTATAGTGTGTTATAGATCATTTGGTGGAAGTCTCGGTTAAAACTCGGCTCATTTGGGCCTATTTCTCGAGCCCGATAAGATGTGAAAGGTTGGTACAAGTCATGAAAAGACCATGTGAGAATGGGAGAAGAATATGAATTTTTCTAGGGCATGTTTGAGTAACAACAAGGCTTAGTTTAGCTCATGAAGGACAAATTCAAAAATTCACCAAAGTTGGCCTTGAGAACTCGAAAGTGTAGGTTAAGGTAAGTGAGATAGTTTAGAAATATTATGTGCATAATTATGGATAAATAAATTATGGATCATATATAGGGGTGTATTATGGTTCTTCGTGATAAATTTCATCAAGTTATGAAGCGGTATGTGAAAGTTGTGTGATATTTTCTAAAACTCGTTCTTACGAAGTGTAAAATGAGTTGCTTTTCTTCTTAGCACCCAAGCATAAATATGGAGTCTTATTCAGATAAATCATAGAATTAATTTTTTATATAACTCCAATACTGAAGTGTAGTAATTTTTAGGTAAAATGGATAAGTATAAAAGAAGATATGAGCATTCTACTGACAGGTTATTTCTCTTCTCAGGTTTGGTTCTTGAAGTATTGAGTTAAACTGAGTCATATTTGGTTTTCTTGTCAAGTTTTTGAAGTGGTGCATATGTTAAGAGATCAATGAGGTATTATCCATACAATATTGGTTTCTAGTATGAACTTTAAGCACATTTCTCAAGCCAATTCATCTCAGTTATTACAAGGAATTCTCATATAATCATGTAACTAAAAGGCATAATCAGTCACAATGCTCATAAGTGTTGATTGAAATGATTTTTTTTCTAGATATCCTTTAGAGGTTTATGGAGAGCCGATGAATCTCATAGTTGGTTCTTGTAGTGAGTTTTGAAGCTCAAATCTCATGCATCCACACCGACTGGGTTTACTTTGTTAATAAAATAGTGCACAAGAGCATGGTTGAAGCCTACTCTCCTTGAAGCCTCTCTCTCTCAAGACCTTGATTGAAATCATCATTGTTCATTATGAAGTATAGATTACACATGGAGTTTTTCAATTGAATATACTAAGACAAAATGGAAATAATGTGTGTGGGTGCCTATAAACAATCAACATGGACTTCACCGTGCAAGGTGGGATCAACATGTAAATGTATGGAAATTATGGAAATATTTTTAAATAACTTCTAGAATGTCTTAAAAATGTTGTAGTGATCCTTCATACAAATCCAAGACTCCTCATGTACCCTAAATCACATTTTGAACACAACATGTATGGTTTTGTTAGTTTTCTATACTATTGTGCTATTATTTTTGAGTTATGGGAATGATTGCTAATATCTCAAGCTTGTTAACTGATTGGAAAATATTAAGAATGGTTCTAAAAAGGCTCAAAAATTAGAAATTTTAAATTCCATTAAAAATTGAGTGATAACTTCATTTTCAGAGGGTCTCGGGCATCTACAAATCATCAAAACATCGGTTCTAGGGTTTGTAAAGATATTTTGACCGATTCTCAAATTTCATCCAATGAAAAATCATTGGATCTTATATATATATTTGTCTACATGACACAAAGTATTTGCAAAAATTTCTAGGAAATGTATTTCTAAAACATAGGAGAATTCGATGACAGCTTTTCTAACATTTGTTCTTTACCACTTGTGTGTAGGAAAGGAAAGATTTGTAAAGACAAAATTCATTATGATTGATCTTCAAGATGTTCATTAAAATATTCTAAATGTGTAGAAATATCCATGATATGATTATTTTTTCTCAAGGTTTAATCTAAAGGGAGTGAAAATTCATGAAAGTGAGGTGTTTAAAGCAATGCCAACTATGCACCTTTGTCTCATTAACAATCATCTTTCAAAGTGTAAGTATTCAAGGCTTTAAAACTGTGAAAATTTACCTATTGGAGCATCTAAAAACCTTTGATAAATGTCTTAGTATCTAATTTATTGAATGACCATCCCGACCAAGATGGATCTTAGCAACTCAATCAAGTTATTTGGACTTCTATACCATTATTTGGTCTCCTTGTGAAGTTGGAGAATTATGAGTCATATTGGTATGAAGAGAACAAGCCTCTTGAAGAAGTTAAAATGATTCATTTAGTTATAAGTTGTTAGTAATCCATTATTGCTAGAAGGTATAAAATATGGGAAGGTGAAGTGTTCATAATTGATCAAAGACAGATGAAATACCAAAAGACAAAGTTTGAGGAGTGGGTCTGATGTGCTAGTCTAGTTTTAAACAATTGTTTTAAAGGAGTTGAAGAGGAAATTTGAACTCAAGTGACATGAAGAAGTCAAAATTATTGATATTCACAAAATGAAAATTGGGTGAGATAGATATGAATATATGGAAATAGGAAGCAAATTCAAGAATTTTTTTTTTATTGAAGTACGAATAAGTAGTGAAGAGTCAACTTATTTTGGAAAAGAAAGTGAATTAGTAAATAGGGTTTGTAACACAAAAAGAAAAGAATTTGAAGTGACAGTTTTTGTGGCAAAGCTCAAATAAGAGTGAGTTGAAGGTGTAAGTGATAGATAAAGAATTTGAATATATCAAGAAATCATGGGTTTTTAGCTTGAAGATGATCTTAAAATACAATATGATAAAGATATAGTGAACATAATAATGTAGGAGTATATAATATACATGCTGAAATGTAAAATGTTATGACATCTAGAAAATGAAAAGGTAATATGAAATACACCGTGATACTCATTTATTGTGATTGATTATAGGTATGAATGACTCCAAACTAAGACAAGATGCATTCCTTCTTGAAAAATGTTTGTGTAGAAACCTTGAAAACTGATGTCTTTGTGAACTATGAACATAGAGATATAAACTAAGGACAAGAAGTTGAGTGTTGAAGAGAGTGACGATAAAAGTGATGAAATGTTAAGTGAAATGTAAGTCATAATGTATGCGAGAAAATTAAACAAGAGGGATGAATGGAACTTATGCATGAGGAAAATTTGGTATGACAGAGATGTAGTCTTGAGAAGATAATCAAAACAGAGTGACAAAAGGATAAAAATGAGATGATGATAAACTAATTTGGATGATGATTTAGATATCATGTGAACAAGAGTATTAGATGATAATCAGATGATTATTGAAAAGGGAATCAAAATTAGAATTGAGAGGATATCAGAGAGAACATGAAATGAGATGAGACAGGATGGATTCATATGATCGGAAGAAAGTGTATCATGACCAGAATTGTGAACCAGAGAAGAAGAAGAAAATTGTGCTAATCTAGAGGTTATTATCAGTTGTGTAGGATAGTAAATAAAGTATGATTAAACCACAAAAAATTCTAAGTTGTAGCTTAGCTTATAGGGGGTAACATCCTACTTGTAAGTAGTAGCTTACTAAAGATCACTTGTAGTTGGTTAAATCATAGGGGTTCAATCCTCTAAACTATGTAACATCATTGTCAAACTTAGGATTTGTAGCTTCAGGTTGAGTAGAAGCTCAACCATGAAATCAATGTAACTGATATAGGAAAATTTGGTCCTAAGCCTAGTTCTTGGTTTCAGTGGGTTTTTTTCCAATTTGGGTTTCCCACATTAAAATTGGTGTCTCTGTATGTACTTCCACATTAATTTATCGTGTGCAGTTTTATATGTTAATCATATATAATTTGAGAATACACTGATTCACCCCCATATTAGTGTCTGAGTTACCAAAAAGTGGTATCAGAGCATGGTACTCTAGAATCAAGTCTAACAACTTGGAGTAGTTCCTTCCTAAATCACAATCATGGTTATTGAATTAGTTCCTAGTATCAATTAAAGAGAAAAATATTTTAGTGATGATGAGATATCAGATGAAGAGGAAGAAGAGTTAAATATTAAAGAAGAACTGATAAGTATTTTGGATGAACTGAAATATCAAAATAAAAAGAACAAGAAATTAAAGACCAAGTTGAAAGAGTATGAAGAGTAGATCAAAGTTCTTGAGGAGAGGAAAATGCATAAATATGAATATGTATTCAAAGATCTTGAGGCACAATAGGAGATAGTTTCAACATCTCTCATGAGAAAAAGAGAAAGAGCATCTAAAAATTAGTATAAAGCTTAAATTTTAGGTTAAAACAACGAAAAAATCTCTAAATGCCAAAGAAGACACCCGAATGAGATATTAAGAATAGATGATATATTTGAGAGATGACATAGAGGAAGAAACATAGATAATAAAGATGTATAACAAGTTAGAAAAGATCTCTCGAGGCTCGAAATGAAATGCTTTGGATAAACAAAATGCAACATATGAGAAAACTAAACTAGGCTTCATTAAGGAGCCTCAGTAAAGAAGTATGAAGATGAGAAATATGGTTCAAGTGGACAATCAAACATGTGGAAAAATTCAAGGTGGCCTAAACCTATTAGGCAACCTAATGCTTTCAGGTATGAATGAAAATTTAATGGATATAGTTATTTAGGTTATGGTTATGGACATAGAGCTAGGGAATGCATGAAGAATTTTGACAGATAACACCCATGGATAAGATATAAAACTGATTATGAGAATAATATAGTGTGTTTCAACTATCAATAAAAATGTCATACTATTAGGAACTTTTTAAAATAACCTTAAAGTCATTTTTGGGAAAAAGAAAACTTAAGAGGCATGAGCATGTTAGTGTGCTACAACTGCAACAAATTTAGACACTATACTAAAAGGTGTCATGAGTTCAAGGATGTAAATTATGATAGGAATGATAGTTCACAATAAGCTAGAGGAAAATATAATGTCATGTGTTATATTTGTCACAAATTTGGGTGGTTTGCAAAGCAATGCTATCATCATAAGAAATCTAAGTACAACAGCATGTGCTATACCTTCAGAGGGAAAGAAAAGAAGACATCCAATATGAAGATCAGTCCTAGAAATGAGACTAAGAAAACCATGGTTAAATTTTTTTTTGAAAATAAAAAATCTAGATAGATATACAAGGTTAAGGAAAAAAACCCAAGAGTTGAGGAAGAAAAGAAGGATAAGAAAATAGTGTGGGAAGATGATGTAAGCTCAAGCAAGACATCAAGAGTAGATGGTCAAGCCAAGAAAAGTGAAAGCAAGCCAAGGACCAGTCATGAAGAAAACTCACTCATAGTCAGGAGAAGACAAGAAAATGAGACACATCATACATGTCTAACAAGTAGGGAAGTATCAGAAATGAAGGTAGAACATCCAACAATATATCAAAGAAGATAGACAAGGCTTCACAGGAGAGAGAAAGAAAGAGTGATTCATCAAGCCTCTTTGATGACTTCCTGCTGTTTTGAGAGAGTCTATCACGAAAAAAGTGCCTTATCTAGGCTTGTAGAAGGTATGTATCAGTTGGAAGAAGCAAGATAAGATAAAACGTCAAATAAATCATTAGTAGGTGTTGATGGAATACTTTCCATGTTACAAATTGAATGAGAAACAAAATGTATGATTGTTTACTCTCTTATAGGAGTCTTGAGCATATACTATTTATGTGCAATACCTTGAAGATCACATGTATTTGTTCAAAAAATGGAAAGATTATTCACATGTGTCATTTAGTTTGTCAAGAATGCTTCCATCTAATTCAAACTAATTCTTTTATATCTAACTTGTCATAAAGAGTCGAGGCTTTAAATGAGTCAACAAAAGATATATATGTGTGCCACTAAGGTGTTTATGTCTCAAGTAGGATTATTGGGTTGATAAAGATGTAAGAACTGGGATAATAAGATTAAAACTTTCTTGAATACATCCAAAAGTCATTATTTTAATAGGTTCATGAAAAGAAATCAGATTATGAATGTTTATCATTGATCCGAAAATAATCAAGTTTTTATCTACCTAATCTTGGACCCTTGTAGGCTTTAATTATTGTTGAAAATTTTCTCCTTTTAAGTAATCAATTTAAAAATTAATGCAAGACAATAAAGACAATTACACAAAAATTGATTACGGAGTTTGGAAATTGCCTATGTCTCTGGTTCTTTCAAACCATTCCACTAGTCAAAACTTGTAAGTTACAATAGTACTTTCACAAGAAAACCTAATGGAATTTCACTTTCCTATCAGTGCTCTAGTTCTTTGAAGAATTCTTGATGATCAGTTGAATTATTCTTCACCTTCCTAATGCATAATCTCCTTCAGCTTTGATTGGCCTTCCCGACGCTATCAATGCACCCTCCAACACTCTGGTCGACAATCCAAGATTTGCAAGTGATTAATGTGGCTCAATGGGCCTATTGGGTAGTTTACATTTTACTCCCAATCACAAATATTCCATCTACTATTGCCTAAAATAATAGGCCAATAAACAATATTTGTCTATAGTAATTTTAGGAATTTAATATAGTTTACAAAACTATATTAAAATTTCCCTATTACTAATTCTCCACATCCCACAATTAAGCTTAACAAAATAATAAGCTTCTCGGGCTAATGTGTCCACCTTTCTAAGCTCTAGGAATGAGCTTCTCAGTTGTGCCAGTGTGTCCATTACATAGAAATGGGTTCCCTATTTATACAAAAATTAGGGCCCTAAAATAATGGATTAAAAATTATCTTAAGGCTAATTTTAGCCTAGCCCATACATGAAAAATGGGATTAATTCCCCATGGTGGCAGATTGCATTTGAAAAGGGATAAAATCCCATATTTGGTGGGTTTGATAATGTTTGAGGCTTTAATAAGCCTTTCCCCACGCAAACATAGTGGTCTTGGGACCACTTGAGGCTAACCACCCCCACCTCCTTCTCACGTGGAAGCTTCCACCATGGACTTTGCCCCCAACACCGCTTCATCCTCCCATCCCCACGTGGACTTAGCAAAAGATATGGGGTTGGTGGTTTATGTGGGTTTGGAGGATTATGTGGGCTGTACACTTCACATTAATACATGGTTTCAAAATAAAACCCACCCACTTAGACATGTGGCATGTAAATTGGTTTGTAAGTGGACTTACCTAGTTAATATAAATTCGACCCATACAATGTGGTATAGAAAATAATTAACTTGGTCCATAGCATATAGTCCACTTATCATCTCTCAATAGGAAAATCAAGTGAATTCGATTCGTGGTGGAAAGCCACGTGGTGGCTTGTGGACCCACCACGTCGGCGATAATACCATAGTCCACACGGCGGCCGGGCTCCCCTCCGTAACAAAAGTTAAGCCTCTTGTTTTGATAAGCTATCTTTTTATGACCATCAAAGACTGGAGATTGAAAACCAAAAACACCTCCCTTTTCCTTTTTTCCATGTGTCACAGTGCCATTGGTCCAATATTGGCCAATTGACTAGAGTTGACTTTCCTGTTGACTGAACTTTGACCGGACATAACTAGAGCTCCCAATGTCCATTTTTTGCGTTCTCATAGTCGATGGAAATCTCTTGAAATGATATTTTGCACTAACACAATTTAGGGATGTTTAGGGAACTTCAAAAATGATCCCTTGATCAATCATGTAGTGTTTTCAGGCCTATATTATCAAGTGTTTATTCCTTGTGTGTAAATAAGCTCAAGAAAGCTGCATTTAAGAGATGTCCATGGTTTGATTGATTGTATAAGTAAGGAGTTTTTCAAGTTTCTTAAATGTCTGATGTATTCCATTTGGTATGATTTTTGAGGCTTGAGTTCTTGAAGAGAGATGTAGTATCAAGGAGTTGTTAACCCCTGTGTTATTAATTCAATGTCTTGAGAAAATCTAAGTCATCATATAGTCTAAAAATGTTGCTTCAAGACCGCAGGTGAAGGAAATTGTAGAGTCATGTGTATTTTATGAAACTAGAAGGTGTTTCATGGTTTCAAAAGCTCATAAATTAGGGAAAAGTCATCTATATCTCAATGCTTCATATAAGTCATGATTTGTTGCTCTTGAAAATCTCAAAGGTATGCTTGAAGGTATTGTTTTCTGTGTTAACTCAAGAAGTGGAAGTCAAGTAGGTATCCTTGAAGATAAGAGTAAGATAATAGAAGACAAGCTATCGTGAGAAATCGAGTAACCTACAAAAAAATATGAACAATAGCATATGCTCTCAAGACTAAGAAATGTGTGATGTTTCAGATTGAGACATAGTAATGAAGGTTCTCAAGAATACACACTATAAGTAAAGATATGTTTTTAACTTACCTAAGTTCTTCTCACTCGCTTAAGGTCCGAATAAGGCTCAACCTGTCATGAGAAAAATGAAGAAATGGTGGTTGTGACAAGCCTATGATAAGAAAATCTAGTGATCTGATCAAGAGGTGTTTCCTAATAAAATGATTGCATGGATTTATACAAGGTAGAGGACAAGTTGATAAAGTTTGTAATCCTTACCGAGTAAGAGAGAAAGCTAGTTGACCTTAAAGGAATCAGAAGTTGGTACATAGTAGCATTTGAAGATAAAGTGACTATTGAGAAAGATTATAAAAATTAATAGTCCTAGAAAAGATAACATAAAGCTAATCAGGTCAGAAATTGGGTTCTCAAGTTTTATTGTAATAAGATAAATGAAGAAATCAAGTCAAGATAAAGACCGATATAGTAAATTGGTATCATGATATAAGTTGTAGGGTCTTTAAATGAAATAACATCTAATAATTATAGAATATGTATGATGAATATTAAAGAAAGGAATAAATGTTCAAAGAGAGATAAAATGATTTGTGAAGTTGTGAAACTTTGTAGACTAGGAAAATGGTGTAAGTAACTATGGAGTAAAAGTCATGGAAAACTTTTGGCCAAATTTAGTATGGGATAGAACATAACATAGCTCTTGTGTTGAGGAGTCTATCCTCAAAAAATAAAATGCTATTAAAGAATGGTTAGATATGGGAATATAAACAAGAGGATGGTTGTATTCTTGTAGGATTACAAATAAGTGTTTCTCTTCGAGAGATAAGACAAGCTAATTAAAAATGGTACATAAAAAAATCTTCATAGGGGAGCTAGTTGATCAAGTCAAGGAAAAAAGTGAAAGGGTAGGATGTACAGTCGAGAGCTGAATTTGAAACATGATGAAGTGAGATGGATGAGATGGAGAGTAGGTTCATGGGGAGTAATGAGGCTTATTGTGGAGACACTCATGCATCTATTCAAGTCGCATATGAAAAAAATAGTAGTGCTAATCTACGAGGGAGCTTCTTGAGGTAATCTTGTGCTTTATAAGTGGTCATATGCTTGTTATATTATTTTTTAAACATGAACCTTTGTCATAGATGTCAAAGGGGAGAGAGTGTTGTTAGAAACTAGGAAAGGTGATTTGAGATGTTGGTGTGTGTTTTCCATCAAAGGTTTTTGAGTAGGTTTCCATTAATGAAAAAGGGGGAGATTTTTGAACCCTGGTCATTGGTGTTGTCATTTATGTCAAGTGGAATTGATGGAAAAGGAGTTAATTGAGGCCTTGTAAGGGGCATGAAGGTTGATTGGTAGTGTCTTCTCATTTGATTTGTAAGTAATCGATTGGTTTTAGTGTTTTGTAGGCTTGTTTTATGAGGAAGGAGTCTACTAAATGTATGGAAATGGTATGTTTTCTTATATCAAAGGGTCTATAGGACATATATTATGTTATAAGCATGGTAAATATCTCGTATAGTGTGTTACATGATATTTGGTGGAAGTCTCAATTCAAACTGGCTCATTTAGGCCTATTTCTTGAGCTTGATGAGATGTGAAAGGTTGGTATAGGTCATGAGAAGACAATGTGAGAATGGGATAACCATAGAAATATTATGTAGGGAATTTTAAGCAACAAAAAGGCTTATTTTATCTCTGAAAGAAAAATTAAAAAATTCACCAAAGTTGGCATCGAGAACTGACATATGTAGGATGAGGTAAGTGAGATAGTTTTGAAGATTATAGGAATAACTATTTATAAATAACTATGGATCATGTATAAGGGTATCTTATGGTTCTACATTTCAAATTTCATCAAGTTATGAAGAGGTATGTGAAAGTTGTGTGAGCTTTTCTAAAACGGGTTCTTTAAGAAGTGTAAATTAAGTTGCTTATCTTCTTAGCACCCAAGAAAAAATATGGAGCCTTATTAATATAAATCATAGAAGTAATTTTTTTATATTACTCCAAGTATGAAGTATATCAATTTTTTTAGGAAAAATGGATAATTATTAGAGAAGATATGAGCATTCTACTGACATGTTATTTCTCTTCTCAGGTCTATTTCTCAAAGTATTGAGTTGAAATGAGTCATTTTTGGTTTTCTTGTCAAGTTTGTGAAGTGGTTAATATTTTAAGAGATCAATAAGGTATTATCCATATAATATTGGTTTATATCATGAACTAAAAGCACATTTATCAAGCCAATTCATCTCAATTATTGCAACGTAATTCTCATATAATCATGTAACTGAAAGGAATAATCAAGTCACAGTGCTCATAGGTGTTGATTGAAATGAAAATTTGCTCTAACTCTCCTATAGTGTTATTTAGTGATTTGATTAAGCTCATAGTTGGTTCTTGTAGTGAGTTGTGAAGCTCAAATCTCATGCATCCACACTACCCTAGGTTACTTTGTTAAGAAAATAGTGCACAAGAGCATGGTTGAAGCATGCTCTCCTTGAAGCCTCTCCCTATCAAGAAATTAATTGAAATAATCATGTTAATTATTAATTTTATATGAAAAGTGGAGTGTTTCAATTGAATAAACTAATACAAAATGGAAAGAATGTGTGTGGGTGCTTATAAATAGTCAACATGGACTTCATTTGTGCAAGATGAGATCAACATGTAAATGCATGAAAATTATGGAAATGCTATTTTAAGTGCTCAAATAAGTTCTATAATTTCTTACGAATGTTGTAGTGATCCTTCATACATACCCAAGACTCCTCATGTACCCTTAATCACATTTTGAATACAACATGTATGATTTTTTCATTTTTTATACTACTATACTATTGTTTTTGAGTTTTGGGAATGATTGGTCATATTGAAAGCTTTTTAACTGATTGGAAAAGATGAAAAAATGGTTATACAAAGGATTAACAACTAGAATTTTTAAATTCCATTGAAAATTGAGTGAAAAAATATTTTTCAAAGGGTCTCGAGCCTTTATAGTTGTCAAAACCCTAGTTATAAGGTTTGTAAGGGTATTTTGCTCGATTATCAAAATTCATCAAATGAAAAATCACCAAATCTTGTATATATCGATGTCTACATGACATCAAGGATTTGAAAAAACTTATAGGAATTTCTTTCGAAACATGGGAGAAATCAATGATAGTTTTTCCAAGAAAATTTCTTCACCACTGTGTAGGCAAGGAAAGATTTTTAAAGACAAAATTCGTTGTGATTGATTTTCAAGATGTTCATTAAAAGTTTCTAAGTGTTGAGAAACATCCATGGAATGTTTATTTTACTTAAGGGTTCATTTTAAGGGAGTGAAAATTCATGAAATTGAGGTGTTTGAAGCAATGAAAACTGTGCACTATCTCATTAACAATCAACTTGCAAAGTGTAATTATTTAAGGATTCAAGACTGTGAAAATGTACCCGTGAGCTTTGATATATGTATTAGTGTTTAATTAATTGAATGACCATCCTGAATAGTATGAAGCTTATAAATTTAGTCAAGTTGTTTGGAATTTTAGAGCATTGTTTAGTCTCCTTGTGAAGTTGGAGAATTATGAGTCATCCTGCATTTAAGAGAACACACTTCTTAAAGAAGTTCAAAGATCTTAGTCGAGATATAAGTTGTTAATAGTACATTCTTTCTCCAAGGTATAAAATATGGGAAGATGAAGTGTTCATAATTGATCAAAGACAAATGAAAGACCAAAAGACAAAGTTTTAGAAGTGGGTCGATGTGCTAGCCAGATTTTAGACAATTTTTTTGAAGAAATTGAAGAGGCAATTTGAACTCAAGTGACATGAAGAAGTCAAAATGATTGATATTAAAAAAATGACAAGTAGCTGAGATAGATACAAATATATGGTAACAGAGGAGAAAATTCAAGAAAGTTTGTGTTATTGAAGCATAAATAAGTAGGTGAATATTCAAATTGTCTTGGACAATAAATTTAATTAGTAAAAAGGGCTTGTAACACCAAACGACAGAAGTTGAAGTGACAGTTTGTGAGGTAGAGCTCAAATACGAGTGAGATGAAGGTGTAAGTGATAGATAGAGAAGTTTAATATATAAAGAAATTAGGGGTTTTTAGCTTGAAGATGATCCTAAGATATAATTTAATAAAGATATAATGAACATAAGAATGCAAGAGTATACAATATACATGCTGAAATGTAAAATGTTTTAACATATAGCAAATGAAAAGGTAGTATGAAATACATTGTGATACTCATTTAACATTATTGATGATAGGTATGAATGACTTCAAACTGAGACAAGATGGATTCCAAGAACATTTTTGTGTAAAAACTTTGAATATTGATGTGACTGTGAAATAAGAACACAAAGATATAAACTAAGAAGGAGAAAAAGTAGTGTTGAAGAGAGTGAAGATAAACATGATGAAATGTCAAATTAATTACAAGTCGAATGCATGCAAAAAAATTGAACAAAAGTAGGGATGACTAGAACTTGTACATGAGGGAAATTTGGTATGACATATATGTGGTGTTGAGTAGATAATCACAAGAGTGTGAATAAAAGAGAAAAGCGAGATGATGATAAACTAATTTGGATGATGATTGAGAGAGCACGTGAACAATATTATTGGATTATAATCAGATGATTATTGAAAGGGGAATCGAGAATAAGAATTGAGAGGATATAAGAGAGAACATGAAATGAGATGTGTTTGAATGAAGTCAGTTGATCGAAGAAAGTATATCCAAAGAATAATTGTGAACCAAAGAAGAAGAAGCAAAGTGTTCTAATTTATAGGTCATTATCAACTATGTAAGAAAATAAACAAAGTTTGACCAAACAATAGAAAAATTCTAAGTTGGAACTTAGCTTATAAGCGGTATCAACCTCGTTATAAGTAGTAGCTTACTAAAGATCAGTTGTAGATGGTTAAATTACATGGTGTTGAATACTCAGATCGAGTAAAGTAGACTTGGTGAAACTTAGTATTTACAACTTTAGGTTGAGTAGAATCTCAACCATGAAATCAATGTAACTGATATATGGCAATTTGGTCCTAAGCCTAGTTATTGGTTTTAATTGTTTTTTTCCCATCTTGGTTTTCCCTAATTAAAATTGGTGTCTTTATATGTAATTCCTTGTTAATTGCTTGTGTGTGGTTTTATATGTTAGTCACAGATAATTTGACAAAGTAAATTTGATAAGACACTGATTCATTCCCCCTCTTAGTGTCCAAGTTTCCAACATCATGTTCTAATTTCTCCAAAGGTTTGAAAGTTACATGTTGTCACTACAAATAATTTTTAGACCATTTAAAAGAGTTAAGGAATCATGATTCTCGGATGAAAACTTAAAAATTTCTCCCACTAAGCCCAAACATTAACTAAGAACATTGTAAAAATATAAGATAATTTTAAAAGTAATTATAAACTCCGCAGAGTTCTTTTTGTATGAGACTCTTTTACTAGCCACTGTATTTTGTCACCCTAGACCTAGTTATTTTTTTGTTTATTTGAGCCCAAATTCGGCTAAGTATGGATCTGAATGCGGAAGATATCCACGTGTCCCTTTGGTGTGCTTGGGGCATAATGTGGAGAAATAAATGTTCTCAAACTTGCACCGCACCACCCATGTGTCTTAGGCTCAATAAAGCTACCTCGATGGATTAAATAGTCAAAGATATAGAAAAAAATGCTCGGTGGTCTCCACGTGTTGCCCAAGCATAATTTCAAATAAAGGGAGAGAAAGAACGTTCTTAAACAAGAGCGCAACCTCCATGCATCACTTAGGCACAAGTTTGAAGAGAAAGCCCCAAGAAATTCCCTCAAACAAGTGCATGACCACCACATGACAGGGAAGAATCATCACCAACCAAAGGACCATAAGTTGGATGAATTAAATACAATTGTAAATATCACCAACAGAAGTTGGGATATTGCCCAAAAATGAAATATTTTGTAAGAAAATTGAATGCTGGCGGTGGAAGATCTGATTCTAGACATTGAAGCGAGAGCCAAGGGGGTCTATAAAGGAATTTTCTAATCCAAAGGGAAAAAAAGGAGAAAATAGAAAAGAGAAACAAACCAGAGATGTGAAAAAGGATTTTAGGCTTAGTTATTGCTAGCCTTAACAAGGCTCTGTTGTAGAAGAAAGTTGTAATCTATGCCGAATCGACCTTATGTATTATTTTCTCTATGAATAAAGGGCTCTTGTTATGTGCATTTTATCTCTCAATAGTCTATGTCTTTCATCCTTTATTGCTGGTAGTTTTTAGATAAATTTTGAATATCTATCGTGTTATATGCCCTTGGGTTTTCTATATGCATCTATCATCTACATATTATTATGTTTTACACTTTCTCGGCCTTTGATAATTCAAGATACTTCTAAAAAATAGTAGACCATGCTAAATACTCTTGGTGATTCTAAATGAGTTTCCCAGAATATATCTCTCGCCTTTTAAATACGTTTCGGAGTATAACCTTAGTTAGTTTTGCATTTTGTTTTATTTTTCCTCTAACCCTTACCTCACACCTAGAGAAGAGCCAACTTCTATAAAACCTAGAGGTTATCTTAAGGGGCACGTCTCACTTCCCTAAGGTATCCCATGACTCTGATGGTTCATCCACAAAGATAATCATCAATAGTTTTCTTGGCACACCCGGTGGGACATGAACAACTACACATCTGAAGACTCCATCGTTAAAAATCTATTGATTTCAGCAGTACTAAGTTTGGTCCTCTCTAGTTTATGAGATGAATGCAAAAGAGAGAGAGAGCGAGAACAAGAGAAGAAGGTGCATTTGAATATCTACAATTATCTCCATCACAATAGAAGAGGTAGATAGATTCAGAGGTCTCTGTCTCCTCCGAACTGGACTCTCTCAACACCTTCACCAGGTAGGCCCTTCTTATAGTCAATGGGAATCCTCAGACCTATCGAATGCCCCACCTTCAATCTCAACCTTTGAGACATTTTTTTTCCTTGAATCAAGAGAGTCCGCTTATCTTACCAACACCCCCGACAAAGTGTGGAATCCTATTCTGGAAAATGTGATAAAGGCACTGCCAAAATTTAGCATAGAAGACTTCAAAACTTTGGAGGAAGATCTCCGGGACGTAGTGGAGATATGTGAGGTACATTATATTAGGGAAAATGATGTTGCCTTGCAGTTATTAGCTATTTCCCTTAAGGGGAAGGATCGGATTGGTACCAGATTACCTAACCCCTAATTCTATTGGCACTTGGGATTAACTAGGAAATGTCTTGGTAGAAAGATTCAAAAATGAGGGGGATAGATCTGAATCGTACAAAAACTTATCAATATAAAGAAGGGTCTGTAAGAAATTATGACTAATTTTAACACTATATTTCACAAAACGTGGCAAAGGATTCCTGTTCTAGCAAGGCTGCCTACAGTATGGCTATTGTTTTTTACTTAAAAGCTCTAAATTCAGATATTTCTATGATGATTCAATCATTAGGAGGGGAATCTTTACCACAAGCATATGATATTGCGATCCAAGCTGAGAATAATTTAATAGATGCCGATAAGCTTCCCCAAGATCCCCTTTGCCAATATACCTTGAAATATCTCCCTTCCACAAGCACAAGTCCCGAGCTCTACCCAAGCCCCTACATCCATGTATAATTACCCATCCTCTCATTCGGTGCCTATTCCCACTACAACATCATCATATTCTTCTCCCAAGATGGAGGAAGTCAAAAATATCCTTAGAAACTTCTCTAACGAGATAGTAAATCTTAAAAGGAATCAGAGCACTTACCTAAGAAAAATTATCAAAGCTATCAGGGTGGCAGGCCTACCTATCCCTCACAACATCAAAATACCCGAGAGGCTGCTATATGCACAACTATCTAACCAAATCATCCTAGTGCCAACACCACTTCAGACCATCCCACCCAATAGCGGAAGAGAAATGGTACCTGGGAAAAATAATTGGCAAAAGATCCCAATGCATGGTGCTTCCCTTGTAATATTCCTCACATGCCAAGAGACTGTCCCCAAGGAAATTTACAATAAAAGGTAGCCAAAAAAAGAGCAAGGGAAGGCTACGATGTTAACACATCAAGACCTTACCAGTCCGTGGGAGTCCAAAATGTGGCCTTTGTTACGCAGATTCAAGGGATGTCCCTAGAGAAAGAAGTGGAGATCACACCAGAGCACACTTTTCTCTTGGGTAGAAGGAGAGGAATTCATATTTACAAATGAGGTAGCTAATTCCAACCTAGTTCAATTTAATTACAACACTCGCTTCAAAAAAATGATGATAGAGAAAATCGTTCCTATCCCAAGTATGACTAGCAAGATGTAAAAACAACTTGCAACCATCATAGTCTCACCACCAATGGTTGTAAAAGAAGCCCAGAGTATTTTCCGAATTAGGGTGCTCTCCATCCCATAGTTGAAGGAATAAAACACTAGTCATTGTCCAAGACATCAATCATTTCTTAGATTGATAAACGTGGTCCAACAACTCAAGAAAGCACTAGCTAACGCATCCTTGTGGGATATTCTGGGCATTCTAGAGCAAAAGGAGTTTCTCCAAGAAGCACTAAGATCAAATGATGACCCAAATTCCACCAAGAAAGGGAAGGAATAGGTAAAAATGATTCGAGCCCCAACAGTGGCAGTGTTGTTAAATCATAAGGGAGAAGTAAGTAAATCAAGACCGAACCCCTATTTTATGACTCTTATAATAGGTAGGAAATTAATACATAACTCCATGATAGAATCTAGCGTAAGCACTACGGTCATGCCCAAAGCAATTGTAGATGCCTTGGGAATTGAATATGAGCCCTTAAAGAAGGGAGTCATGCAACTGGATGGAAAATCAGTCCAAACCATATGAGCTATCAAGGGGCTTCCATTGTAACTTTATTCCTTCTTGAACATAACCATTCCATAGGATATAGTAGTAATTGTCATTCCACCAGTCTTCAGACTATGTCTCTCCAGAGATTTCATAGTTAAAATAGGAGGCTACATGTCTCTTTATTGGTCCCATATGATTATGTGGACCAAGTATAGTCTAAGATGAAGTTATTATTAGAACCCCTTTCCAAGGAACATATAACAGACCAAGTGGTCTCAGGATTTGAGGCTTCCCACAACATGATCACCTAAGAATAAGAATCATATATAGATGATGGAAACATTCAAAGCATAATTATTTTAGCTAACCTCCCCCCCGGTGATCCCTTTGGGAAATTCGATTCAACTGGTTTGGGAACTTACGTCATCTTTGATGAAGACTCCATGATTCTAAAGGTGGTAAAAGAAGAGGATAAAAGAGAAGGGAGTCCCATCAGGGATTCCTAGATATGGACCCTACATTTCAATGGAGCTAAAAAAAATGGCTTAGGAGCTGGGATGCACTTTCTATCCACAAGAGGAAAGAAGATACTTCAGGTGTTCCACTTCTAGTTCTCCTATACCAATAACGAAGCAGAGTATGAAGCCTTAATACATGGCTTGGACATGACACAAAATGAAGGCATAAAATAGTTGAGAGTCTTTGGTGACTTGGAGTTGGTGGTGACACAAGTAAGGAACACCATCGCCACAAAAATCCAAGAATGAGGTCCTATCAACACAGGGTGTGGGATCTCATCAAAGATTTTAAAGCCTTTAATATCAAGGTTATTCCCAAGACCAAAATATGGAGGCTGATAGAATGGATTTAATTGGGTCACAATTCAACCCAATCTAGGACTTGATAGAAAATGAAATTACAATAAAATTGATCATTCACTCGTCTATACCCAATAACATTGATCATTAGAAGGTTGTTAACAATGACCGACAAATTGTACACTTCCTCTAGCAGTCTGACCAGTTTGCGAACCAACTCCAACCTAAAATTGAAGAATTTTATGGAGATCAAATTATTTAGCTGAAGATGAACAAACTTATAAAAGGGTTAATAACACTAGAAATCCTTTTTGATTCTAACGATGCTAATTTAGATCGAAGGAGGTTTATAGTGGTAAAGGAGGATTACGTCGAGCTAGAAGTGACTGATGGGAGGAAGCTAAAAGTTGGGAGATTAGTCACTCAAAGGGAAAGGGAAAGACTTGTGGCTCTATGCCATAAGTATGACAAAGTGATGTCTTGGATGTATGATGACCTACATGGTTACAACAATGATATCATCCAACACACCATTGACCTCGAAGAAGGAACTAAGCTCGTATTCCATAAGCAACAAACCGTGAACCAAAAGATAGAATCCCTCATGGATGAGGAACTGAGAAAGCTACTAGAAGCCCAAATAATCTTCCCTATCAAGCACACAACATGGGTCTCTAACCTAGTTCTAGTAAGGAAGAAAAATAGTGAAATTCGGCTCTATGTAGATTTCAAAGACCTAAATAGAGTATCCCTAAAGGATCACTATCCCTTACCCTCCATGGAGCAGATATTACAAATAATTGTAGGCTTAGAGAGATTCTCTCTACTAGATGGTTTTTTAAGCTATAATCAGATATGGCTTGTGGAAGGAGACCAACATAAGACCACTTTCACAACAAAATGAGGAATCTTCGCATACACGAAAATGCCATTTGGACTCAAGAATACTAGAGCTACCTTTTAAAGATCCATGGAGGCCACGTTTAGAGAACTGATAAATAAGGTAATTATTATATACCTAGATGATCTCATGGTATTTACCAAGACATCGAGGATCATTTTGACACCTTGGAAGCCATATTCGAGAAGTGCTAAGAATTCGGGATCTCCCTGAACCCAAGGAAATGTGTTTTTGAAGTACCCTAGGGCAAGCTCTTAGGACACATTGTTTCAAAGGAAGGAATATCTATTGATTCAAAAATAGTTGAAGCCATCATGGGACTACCCTTACCAGTCAATAAGAAAGCGGTCCAATATTTCTTAGGAAAGATCAATTTTGTCAGCAAGTTCATTTCAAAATTTTCTCGGGACAATCCACCCAATCACGTTAATGCTCAAGAAGGACCTTAACTTCAAATGGACCACTAAAGGCTATCAGGCCTTTGAGGTAATTAAAGGGGCTATTACATCTACCCCAGTACTGCACAACCCCAACTTCTCAAAGGATTTCATCATGTATGTATATGAAAGTAAAAATAGGTTAACATCTATCTTTGACGTAAAGGAGATTCTTAAGGAGAGGAATATCCACTCGTATTATTTTCAAAAACTCTCCATGAATATGAAACTAGGTATATTTTTTTAGAAAGACAAGCTATTTACGATATAGTCAAGGGTATGAAGAAATTCAAACACCTTGTCACTCATAGTAGAATCTAGGTTATGGTGGTACATTCCATGGTCAAGGAATATATAACAAAGGGTGAGATAAAAAATAAAAGTGATAACTAGATCACTAAGATATTCGAATATGAAATTGAGGTAAAGCCTACAAAGCTAGTGAGGGGAAGGCACCTATGCAAATATCTTACACAAGACCGCATGCCCCTGAGTAATGATGAGATCAAGAAGATACTCTATGTCCAATAAAGAAAATATAATAGCTAGGTCTCAGATAGGATCCACTTCATGTAGATAGGGAAATACCTGAGCCATCTCCATTTAAAAAAGAGAAGATACTATAGGCAACAAGGATCCAATTTCACCATAATTGACGATTTCCTTTTCAAAAGAAACTTTAACAGGATCCTGCTTAGGTGCCTAGAGAATGAAGAAGCTAAAAGGGTTTTACACGAGTTGCACCATTGAAATTTGGGAGGCCATTTTTCTATCAAACCAAAACTATAAAAATCCTACAAGCATGATACTTTTGGCCAAACCTGTTCATTGATTGTCAAGAAGAAACAAACAAATGTAAGGTTTTTCAAGTTTATACGAGCTTTCAGAGAAACACAACATTACCTCTCAACCCCATACTAATTGAGGAACCATTTATAGAATGGGGTTTAGAATTTATTGGTATGGTCAACCCAACTTTGAGCGTCGGGAAAAAATGGATCCTCACCGCAATTGATTACTTCACCCAATGGGTGGAAGCAATTCCACTAAAAGAGGCCACCAAGAATGTAATCCTAGGACTCCTATAGGATATCACTACCCACTTTGGACCCCCCACACTATTATATTAGATAATGCTAAGGTCATTTTGGGGCCAAAGTATGTGAATTCACTTTGTAAGGCTTAGGATATATCTAAAAACATCCTCCAATTATCACCCATAAGGGAATGGTCTAGTAGAATCCACTCGATAAGAATATGATCGAGCTCATAAAAAGGATAAGAAATGAGCATAAGAGGTTGTGGCATGAACACATCAAGAGATCCTTATGGGATGATTGAATCAAACCTAAAGAGATCCTGAAAGCCTCACCATATGAGATAGTTTAAGGAAAAATCATTTTGACGCTCATTTCCTAGAAATTCTTGTGTTACAACTATTAAAAAAATTGAGAGAGAGGAAAATGGGGAAATGCAAGTAAGACTCACCAAGATAGTAGAGCTCCAAGAGAAGTGGGAGGCCACTCATGAAGCCATGATTAGCTGCCAACAGGTGGTGAAAACTTGGTTCGATTAAAATACATCAGAACCAATATTACAAGTTGGTACTATGGTTTTGAAATGGGATGCAAGGGTTGTCAAGCCTGGAAATCAGAAATTTTGACCCCTTATGGACATGACCCTTCAAAATCAGCACATGCAAGTAGCACAACACTTTTGAACTTGAGACCATGGAAGGTGACCCCTTGGAAATTCTGGTAAACAGGATTCACTTAAAGCCTTTCCATTGAGTCTCTTCATTTAAAGTATTGTATCATATGTATAGTTTTTTTTTCCTCATTCTTTTTCTCCATTTGTTTTTCCCCTTTTAATAAGTGTCTCAGACACGTGTCCCTTGTGGAACACCCTTGCCTCTTTTTGAAGTTTTGGAGGAAGTGCATCTTCCTAATTTTCCCTGAAATTAATGATCTAATGTATTTCTAAGATATTTGGGGAAAATAATTGAGAATTGATAAAACAATCTCTTGGAAAATGTGAAGTTAAACACTCGGTGGTCATTAAATAAAAGGGGTTATTATATGAGCTAAATATATCTACGCACAAGCCATTACTATGCTTAAGTTAAGGAAATTATTTAAGATAGCCGAGAGAATCCAACAAATTCATTTCAAACACTAAGAGTTTTCTAACCAACCTCCAAGTTTCTATTACAAAGGAGTCAGAGCCTTCTCCTAGTCTTAAAAATTGCTATGGTGAATCCCATCTTTACACCACAAGAAAAGTCTTATGTAGGGTAACTTGTTCCCCCACACCTTTTTCAACTAAGGTTTAGGTTCCCTAATGGGGATCATAGTTTAGTGACCCTTCCATGGTTTTTGACTTTGTCAACGATGTATTTGACCCTATTCTTAGTAAGAAGCCCAAAGCTCTAAGAGAGGAAACCTATTCTAGGTTCCTTAACCTAGGGAATTTCAAGTCTTTTGGATTAAGAATATGGAGCAAAACACTTGCTAAATATATGGTGCCTCTCATGCACCCATACCTAGAGCTCGTATAAATGTGCACGACCTGTTTCAATACCGACACCAGTAGCATCCAAGGTAGAAACATAAAGGTGGTAATCACACCTCAAGATAGTAGAGACATGTTGGCTCTAGTCTATGACCCAAAACCAATTTTTATAACATGGCCAAGATCCAAAGCATTTGGTTTCAATGCCAAAATAAATATTTGTTCCTCAATAAAGAGTTAAGGTAGATAGATTTAGGCGATTCAGGAATTGTAGGATTCCCCATTCCCCTGAAGTCACTAATGATGGATTCTTAAGATGCCTTCTCCATGCTAACTTTAATTTTTGGTGAAGATTCAGATAGGAGTGTCCAAGATTGGAAGATGGTAGCCCTATTGAGAATGAGGTCCATAAATAAAGAGCATACATACCATTTCAACTTCACGAAGTCATTTTGGAGTCTATTTGTGAGCAACTAGCCATGTTCCTAGTAAAATCCACCTTCAGGTATTCCTCATATTTGTTCCACCTCATTTTATATCAGAATGCCTAGTACATCATCTAGTACATGAATCTAATGCTATGAGATGTGTAGGTAGACCTCTAAAAAATCATTCTGGTGTCTTCTTAGACTCATGTACTATCTTGCTTGTTGGAAATTTATGAATATTTTAACTTTTTTATGGAGCCCCTCCTGCATGAATTTGAATAAGAAGGGGTCAATAAAATAATGAATAGATCTATTCAGTCCTTCCTTGCAAATCCCCTACACCCTTGCGATTATTTTTTTGGGGTAGGACATTCTATGATTCAGCTACATGGTTTTTGAGATGAATCCTTCATGCTCTCAAGGGTCCTCACAATATAGGCAGTGGGTCTTGAGATAGCTAGGCAGCTGGTACTCTTGGATGTTGAATTTGGCTCTGGTTGAAAAAAGAAGGAACTTTTGACCTCACCTTGAGCAAGGGAGGAATTACTATGATTAAAATAAAGGTGGAGCATATGCTCACACAAAAGCTAGCTTCCTACGACTTTTACCTAATTCAAGACTCGTGGAGGTATGACCTAGATGGGATGATGGCCTCAACTTTAGTTCAAAATAAAGTTTCAGACTCTTGTAAGCATGAGTCTAGGAAGTTTTTGAAGATAGGTGGTCCCCTAGGGTAGAGTCACCCAACATGTTTGTCGATCTCGAAACATTACAATTCTATAGTGGGAGTCATTCCATCCAGTCCAAGCACAAGTATGATCCCACCCTCACAATGAAAAAAGGACTTAGAGTGGCCCTCCATAACAAGGACGGGATCATAGAAAAATTGAATCCTATTAGAAGTAGAGGAAAGAGATTAGACAAACCAAACTTAATTTTGAGGGCTTATCTAGTGATGAAAAATGGGAGGAATTTTGGGATGCAGATCACAAGTTTGACATGGAGAGTGAGGACATAATGACAATCATCAAGGAGTGGTCTAGGAGAACAACCACAGATTCCTCTGGGCCCTCTCAATAGAAATTTCTAGTACAACCCCCACCCTCCACTTCTTGGCAAGATCCTTTGGTTTAGAGACCCACTCTATAGTTCATATCGTTCTAATGAATGGGAGACCTGTGGAGGAATCGGTGTTGAGCCCCCCACACAAAAAGTTAAATATGGTCGAAACCCCCGTATCTCCACCCCTCTCCCTCCTTTCAGGGCTCCCTTTTAATATCCTCCTCCAACACCATTTTCCCCTTCAGGGGGTATCCCATTATCAATTACCCCATATAATACCCTCCTTCCACTGAATCCTCTCTTTTGCCTCAACCTCCCTCCACCATCCCAAATTTCCACAACCGCATGGTGACATGCCCTTCTTTGGCTGTGGTAACTTCATAATCTCAACCACCTATTATAATCCCATATGGTATACCACCCAGTTCCCATTTTTAGGAAGGTTCATCCCTTTTTGTTTGGAATTTTGAGTTAAGTTGAAATGGCTAAGGAAACTCGAGATAGCAGAAGATTGAAACAAAAGAAGAAGGAATTTTGGAAGAAGCAATGAAGTAGATGCGGTCGTTATATGACCACAAAAAAAACTCCTTGACCATCACACGGTTAGTACCCCAAGTATCTAAACCCTTAGAGCAGATAAAACGCGATGACTATTTTATCAGCGTTGCCATGGTCAACCTCTTAGAGTTCGATCTTAGGATAAGGTTGAGCTAATGAACGAAGCTGTGGCTGTAGTAATGAAAAAATACCTCAAGCTCGAAACTAACTCAAAAGGCATAATCTAGCCTCTCAGTAGGGTAGAATCCACCATGGAAACCCAAACAATTGAGATTAAAGGTAAAGGTAAGGAGATAAAAAACAGGGGAATTGAAGGAAGATCCATCACAAGAAGTCCTTGTGGCTTCTCGGGTGGCGAGATAAGAATCTAGAAGATAAACTCACCGCATCTGAAGCCTCGGCCAATTTTCTCTCATAGGATGAATAATCCCTCCAACAAGAGGTTAATTCAAGAAATATGGAGGTGGCTACGCTCGAGGAAAAGCTATGTAATGTCGATGCAGAAAAGGGAAACCTCTAGACAAGGTTGAAATCATCTGAGGATGCGGTCAAGGACTTGACCCATAAATTAGGCCAACAACCCCAGAAAGGGGGAATTGTAACATTGGTGTAGGAGCTATATACCTCTTACTATGACCAAATTTCCACCATGGAAATGAATCTAGCCCCCGCACTTGGATTTATATCTGATGCACAGGGGTTATGCTCAAATGTGGAAACCACAACCTCCACCATATGTAGCTCCATATCTGCTAAGGTCCTTGAATCATTACTAATGATTCATAAACTTTATGATTCTTTCAACTCTACCCTACAAGGTGCTGGAATAATAGATAAGAGGATGATTATTGTGAAGATCAATGAGATCCTGAGCTGTAACAAAGCATCCATAAAATTCTAGAATCTCTTGACCCATCTCTAACAAAGGATCAAAGAGCGGAAGCAGAGTATCAATGAATTGGTTCAATTAGGCTTCCCCTCCCCTTCTATAATGACTCTATAATTCTATCAAAGGACCAAATTCAAAATCTCTTTATTGCTAAACAATAAGATAAGACTATCTTTTAGTATTTAAAAGAGAATTCCAATGTCACCGAGGTGGAAGCCATCTTGAACCCAATCATGCAGTTGGAGTTCCATTTGCATGCAGTAGTGTAGAGTCTCCAAACATTTTCTCACAAGGAGATAATCAAGATGGATTGAGATTTCCAGGCCTTGCAGTGAATAACCTACCCTACAGAGGTGGAATGGCTTGGATATTAGATTGCTTTGCAACAACTCGAGTGGCATTTTGTAAGCCACATTTTGAATTTTGAGGTAGAGAGGATTGTTAGATCCTTCCATGAATGACACAGATTCCCTTGGTGAGTCACCATAACTATAGATTTTTTTTTGTATAAGACTTTTACCGACCACTGTCTTTTGTCACCCTAGCCCTATTTCTTTTTTTTTTGTTTGTTTGAGCCCAAATTTGGCTAAGTATGGAGCTGAATGCGAAGATATCCACATGTCCCTTTGGCACGCTCGGGGCATAATGCGGAGAAAGAAATGTTCTCAAACTTGTGCCACACCACCCATGTGTCTCAGGCTCAATAAAGCTACCCAGGTAGATTAAATAGTCAAAGATACAATAAAAATGCACAGGGTCTCCACGTGTCGCCCGAGCACAATTTCAAATAAAGAGAGAGAAGGAACATTCTCAAACAAGTGCGCAACCTCCACACATCACTTAGGTATAGGTTTGAAGACAAATCCCCAAGAAATGCCCTCAAACAAGCATGCGACTGCCATGTGGTAGGGAAGAATCATCACCAACCAAAGGAGCGCAAGTTGGATGAATTAAAGGAAATCGTAAATATCACCGATGAAAGACAGTTGAGATCTTGCCCAAAAATGAAGGATTTTGTAAGAAAATTGAATGTTGGTGGTGGAAGATATGATTTTGGACATTGAAGTAAAAGAAAAGGGGGTATGTACAGGAATGTTTTGATCCAAAGGGAAAAAAAGGAGAAAATAGAAAAGAGAAACAAATGAGAGCTGTGAAAAAGGATTTTAGGCTTAGTTATTACTTGCCTTAGTAAGGCTCTGTTGTAGAAGAAAGTTGTAATATGTTCCACATTGGCCTTATGTATTATTTTATTTATGAATAAATGGCACTTGTTCTATGATTAGCTCTCAATAGTCTATGTTTTTCATCCTTTATTGTTGGTAGTTTTTAGATAAATTTTGAAGATCTATTGTGCTATATGCCCTTGGGTTTTCTATATGCATCTATCATCTACATATTATTATGTTTTACACTTTCTCATCCTTTGATATTATTATGTTTTACTCTTCGGCTATTCTAAATAGTTTCCCAGAATCTATCTCTGTGCCTTTAAAATTAGTTTAAGCGTATCGCCTTAGTTAGTTTTGTACTTTGTTTTATTTTTTCTCTAACCCTTACCTCACACCTAGAGAAGATCCAAATTCTTTAAAACCTGGAGGTTATCGTAGGGGGCACGTACCACTTCCCTAAGGTATCCCATGACCTTGATGGTTCATATGTAAAGATAATTGTCAACAAAACCAATATCTCCCAAGCTAAGGTTTTGAAACAAGATCCTATTCCACTGACTCTAATGGCTTGAAAAGTTATGTACTATCACTACAAACATTTTTAAATATCCTTTGAAAAATTAAGGAAATTCTAAATGGAAACTTATGAGAATATTTTTACTAATACTAACTTAATAAATTACCCCTAATGACACCTATCCTTGACAATGACGCCAAAATGAAAATGGTCATCTTATGCTCGTCACCTACTCTAACTGATTTTTAAATTAAGATGGTGTCCAATACTATCTAGAAAAGGGGATGAATGAAATAATAACTTACTATTTCTTTGCTCTAGAATTGAATTTTTTTGAAATGCAATTCAAATACTATTCTAACAATGGAAAGTATATGAAATTCAAAAAATAAAGAAATGAAAATGAACAACTAGAAGTGAAGATTCACACAAAATCACATAATGTTAATTTAAGCAATAAACATTAACAATCCTATTCTAAGAAAATAGTAAAATATCCCCCTCCTGGGTAAGATTCCATCAGAGTTGGGTTAAGAAATAAAAATAATTTAATGCCAAGATATTCAAAAGAAATATTTTTATTAATAAAAAATGATATTACAAAATCATGCTTTCTTCTTCTCTTTTTGCTTCATTAAGTTTTTGAAGATATACTTATAGATCATCACCTCCAAGAATATATAACTACATAACTATATTATTAGGCATAACTTGACTACTTCCACTTGTCAAGAACACAAACATCCTAACTACTACAACTCATCCAACATGAGAGAGTGAAACTTGATTACTTCTTCTATGTAACAAGGAGACAAAATGGAAACATTTATTCTTAACTACTACAACTCATCCAACATGAGAAAGTTTAACTTGAATATTTCTTCTATTTTCTAAGGAGACAAACGTGGAGGACATTTTTTATTAGATACTTATATTCAAACACTATAACACATCCCATTAGACTAGGAACACAACGTGGGAGCGTGTTTCATTATTTATTCATCCTAATGATGAAAGTAGGAGAATGTTACATTTCGGATTTGAATATTTTCTTTTCCGCATGAATTTTTGTAAATTTTTCTCAAAATCAATATGTCACACACATATATTATTATTATATCTTGGAACACCACGTTATTTCTCAAAAAATGCTTCTAGCTAGTTCTATGGTAGTTTTGAGTTTCCTTATGAAGTTAAAAGTTGCCTCATGCCACATATTAATTTTGAGTTGCATCATGAATTTTGAATTTTCCACATAATAGTTTGGATTTTCCTCATGAAGTTTGGATTTTCCAAATGCTATTTTGGAGTTACCTCATAAATTTTGGAGTTGCAATAAAATAGCTCTGAGCTACTATAATACAGTCTACAACTAATGTGCAATAGTACATAGTTTGTTGTTTTAGTTCTCTAGCTCAAGTATGAGTCCTACGCTTTTTTAGAAGTCTCACACTTTTCAATTTTTGAATTATACAAGTCCTCTATTTTTAGTGGAAGTCCTATACTTTTCTAGTTTCAACTTATATGTGTCCCACACTTTTAGTAAAAATATTATATTCCATTTTTGAAGTTAAAGATAGTTCGAGAGAAGAGTCCAAAGTGTTCCAAAGTGATATAGCCTCCAACTTTCATCCTTAAATATTTTGAAATGAACTATTTATTCATAATACTACACTTCAAATTGTAATAAATATGAGGAAATGCTAGAAATTAGATTTATATTGGACTTGTAAGAAATGTATCAAATATAGTCTATATTCTATATCTTACATTAAATAAGATATTAGTTTTTAAAATTACATTTAAATGCATTTTATAAGAGAGAATATAGTGTTATTTTGTGAGTTAGATGAGACCCATTTTGGTCTCATCATGTCCCATCTATTTTGGTCTATTATAAATCTATAAACCTACTATGGCCTCTCAATCGAGGGAATATTTGAGAAAATAATGATGATTTGGTATTACTACCTACATCTAACTCTATAGATAAGTGGAAGTAACTTCATACATATAAATGATCATTTTAATGTTTTTTTGATAAGGACCTTCTAGAATTATTCCACTTTTAAAATAATCACTTAAGGTGCAAATTTTTTAAAATAATATGGGATACTTCAATTAGTTCTCATGTTATTCTATATATCCTAGTTGAGACATGTCATGGAAAATCATATAAAATCCCCAAGTTCATACTTTTTTATATATCCCTGGTTGATATTTGTGATGGAAGATCATATAAAATCCCAAAGTTCATCCTATAAAAGGTGTTGTTAATAGAATTTTTAATAAAATTGGTTTTAATTCAAAAACTATATAGTTAGTGAAAGAAGAATAAGAATAAATTTTCCATTTCTCTCATTCATTGTAATTTCCAAACTATAGGGACATAACTTGAGTCATTTACAATATGATGGTATTCAAGATTAATTATTATGTAAAAAGGGACATATTTTTAGAGAGGGATTCATGAAATATCACCTTGTATCTCCCTATACCTACATGCCAACAATTCAATACTATTGGGAAAATTTCATGGAGGCATATGAAGTGTGATGAAGATAATATGCACAAATTAGCCTTAGATAAGAGCCATCATAAATAGGAAGGTTCTACAAGGGATTCCCAATGATGGGAATGGATCACTAGATCTCATGGATGTTGAGAAAATCATATTCTAACCTCTTCCTCCTATGAATTTTCTCTTATTAAGGCTTAAAATATAAATGAGAGAAGTTATTCCATGGTGGAGAGATAGGTAAAATGGTAAAATGAAAAGGTCCATGAACTCATAACTACTTATGGTTTAGTAGGAAAAAGGAATCCAAAGGGCCACCATGATCCTTTTCCCCAAATTCATAGGTAAATGAACACACATATACCTATACAAAATAAAATCCCTTTAGGAGTAGGAGAAGGAGGAGACGAGGATAATACATAAGAGAATAATTCATCGAGGAAGACTTATGGGTCCATCAAAATCAAGTTTCCAAAGATAAAGAGTCCATATTCAAAATATGACCCTATTAGTTTAGAGGTTTGAATCTATCTTGATCCTATGGTGAACATCATACTAATTTACAAAATTCACAATATTTCGTGGCATTAAAGGAGTTATATACTTAAGTCTTAAGTATGATGTAATCTCCTAATTCTCCCCTCCTTATTTTCCTTTGAAAAATAATTCTAAAAGTAAGACACCTCCTCCAAGTAGCTCACATATATGCTACTGAATCATCAAGTTTGAACTTATTCAAGATTAGATTTACAAGTAAAAACACCGATGTCGATAGAAATTATGTACATGTCACACATTTATTTTCTAGGAATAAAAATATTGTGAGGCTTTATGAGCTTGAATTTTATATTCTCTAAAGCATCCTCAAGGAAAATTCTTCTAAGAAAGATAAAACTATGGAAAGGATAATTATTGAGCCCTCATGTGAAATGTTTCTAGAAATTTCTAAACCAAAGGGGAAAAAAATTGAAGGAGAATCATCCATTGGGAATCTACATTTAGTGATGTGTAAGAGATAAAAAGTATGTTTCCACAGTAGTTGACCATATCACATAAAGTGAGATAATATTTAACAAATCAAATAAGAAAAAATTTAATTGAAAGAGGTCATGAAATGCTTACTAACCACCATGGGTTCATCCATCACATTGAATCTTGTTCCTACTCAATCTACATGGTTTAATCAATTAGTTGCAAAGGAGTTGGGAGAGATAAATTGATTTAGAAATAATTTTAGGGATTATGTTGAGAGAATGTTTCTAAATGGTATGAAATACATCAATGACATCATGAAAAACTAAAATAGATTCAATCCTAAGAATAATATTTGGAGAAACCAATAATAAGCATAAAGATCGATAACACGTGTGGAGGTTAATATTATTAGTGAGAAGTTTGAGACTAGATGAAAATAAGTTGATCCTCATTAATGTGTAGTTACTAGTTTCTAATAGAATTATGGTGACAAATGAAGACAAAATATTTCAAATGTTTCATAAGTATCAAATTAAATATTAATTTCTTGTGAGAATCATTGAGATAAATCTAAATCATACATAAGGATAATGAGGAAAATCCAATAGATATTTACATAAAATTGGAATCATTATAGTGTCATTTATTCAAAACATGTTGATCTAATTACTTCATTACTCTTGAAATCAAGGAGAAATTCAAGAAGGTAGTTAAGCATAACTTTTTCCAAGACGATGGTTTTGATATTACTGTAATGAATAGCCTAAGTGAAAATGATTAAATACTAAAGGAATCAAAGAATGAACTACCAAAATTCTATAAGATACCAATTAGCATGAGCAAAAAAATATATGTATGGATCATTTGTTATGAAAACACCAAACTGCCATACTAAAATCTCATTGTAGATACCTTGCATAAGTTTTGGCCTATAAGTACGATATCTAAGGAGAGGAATAAAATTAAATCTAGAGTTAAAATATGAAATATTCTAATTCGAATTTACTTTTTGAAATAAAAATGTAACTTAAGTGAGTTTCATTTTTGGTTTTTGTAACATCTCGGCTCCTTTTTATAATAAACTGTTAAGGAGAAATATGTGAAAGCTCATCCAATAATTGGTCACCTTTTAACATTATAAATAGAATTTATAAATGCAAGATAAGAGATTTTAATGTTTTTCAAAACTATGCTAAAAAGAAAAAGTGTATTGAAGTTTTATTTAACCCTCATTTAAGGAATATAAGGATATTTTAAAACCTTTATGTCTATAAATTTGTTTGGTGATATGAAATCTATTTTTAAAAATGAATTTTATTTTTAAACCTTTCATATAATAAAAATTAAAATATTGAAAGGTGATTATATGATGATGGATTTTTTCTACACATTAGAATAAGACTTATTTTGGATTGTTTGTGCATGTATCTCTCTCTTTCATTATTTCCTCTATTTGTCATCTCAACCATGTTTAATGTGAAACCAATCCATAAGCTAGTATAGTGTAAATATTTTAAAAATTTATTTTCATCTTTTGTGTTAGTTTTTAATAAAAGGAACATCCCTTTGGAATAGATGAAGGATTTATTCCCATATTTGTTTTCAAACTTTATGTACTAGTCAAGTACCAAATTTATTTCCAAAAAAATCCAGAAAAAGGTAAAAATATTCCAATATTATAAGTAAGTAGGTTGACTATGAAAAATAAGTGATTTAGAGGATAAGTGTGCATGATAATGTATATTGTGTGAAAGATCTGTAATACCAAATATTGGTAGTGGAAAAGTATACAACTAAGAAGGAACACTATAAACTAGTGTAATGTGTTTCAAAATCAAAGAGTGAGTAGATAATTAACAAATGGCTTATTCTTTTCACTTCTCATCCTTTTCTTCCAACATATCTCCATCAATACAATTGCATATAAAGTATTAAGGAAGAGGGGATGGTCGGATGAAGGAATTAATAATGTAGGAAAATTAAGTAAATATTTATTCATAGATTCAAATAGTTGTTGAAATTCATTATTATAATATAATTGTGAACTATTAATGAGGAGGTTGTTCATGGAATGATTCTAATATGCTAGTTTAGGAATGAACCATCATATTTCCTAATATTTTATAATAAAGTGAAAATATTGGGAATAGAAGTAGGATGATGTAGGTTAATAATGTATAGGATTATTATGTGGTCCACATAAAATCTTACTTGGGATATGAGGATCCCCAAGATATGGATATGAGTGACAAAAAAATGTATATTTCCTAGTGTTAAGGTAGAACTTGTATTTATGGAATCATATAAATGATTCATCAAGGTCATGAATGTGACCTTATGTGTGTTGATATTAGAATAATATATTGGTTAAATAAAATTCAATGGTATTTTAGATTATTTCATGAAATATATGGGTTGTATTATAGTGTCTAACTCGATAAAAAAGAAAAGAAAATTATAAATTTAAATTAAAAATGTATTTTTTTGTTGTTTATGAGAGATTTTTGGTTAATGGTGGAGTAATGGTGGTAGCGGGTGAGAAGCTTTGAATAAGAATAGCAATTGGCATGTAGAAGAGATAGATTATGCCAACCAGGATGAGATTTAACGATTTGAACCCATCCGTCAAACAAAAATTTGTGACATTAATTGGTTCAAAATAACTGTCTATTTTCACTGTTAAATACATTTTTATTCAAAAATTCTTTTATTTCTTTAGCCGTAATTATAAGTTTTGGGTAAGTTTTAGGGATTATTTGCTCGATATAAACACATGTTCAAGTATTTTTAAAAATATCTATGTAATGCTACGTTTATATTTACATTGAAAGTGTTCATAATTATAATGATGGTTTTGTCAAATTATTTCACGTCAAATAGGGACAGGATGGCTATTTTACAAAGTGTAACATGATTAAAAGAGGCAAAAACATCTAGAATGGGCATTAAATCTCATCTCGATGCCAACATACTCCTTCCCTATGAAAAATTGGGAGCTTTTAATGCAAGAAAGACAAGACATCTATTTAGCGAGAATGCCTAAAAGAAAGTGAACTCCTAACCATGCCAAGATATGATTTTGGGGCAAGTATGGGCATCCATCAAGCATAGTGGGAGTAGATTTGAAGGAATTGTAGTTACAAAACATGGAAGATTTTTTTGTCTAGGAAACACGAGTATGTGAGTTGTTTGTTAATAATTCTTGCAAGAAATGTGATTTGTTGGTTAAAATGCCTGAAAAAATTTGATCTCATAGAATGCGTTGATCATAGGGTATGCATATAATGGTTTTGTAAAAACAAATATGGAAAATTTCAAGCAATTGCAACTGTAGGTGTAAATCCTAGATTCCACAATCTTGTTGTCATCCTCCCAACCATCCTAAAATATGAGCTTTGAAATAGGTTAAGGACATCCATCAAGCATGGAAGAAAGGGGTTTTTTATTTTTTTGTCTGATGTTGTAGTTTCTATGTTTTGGTAGATATGCATGTGAATTATTTGAAAAAAATTCAGAAATAAATGTGGTAACATGGACTATAATGTTTTCAACGTAGGCACAAATAGATTGGTAAAAAGGATTATAATTTAAAAGTAAATGCTTTTGATTGGTATGGAACCATTTTCCCCAATGTTCGAAGTGTATTCCCTACCCATGCCCAAAATTTGGAGCAATGAGTAAGGGACGGTGATCGATTAAAAAATACCTCAAAAATGTAGTTTTATGAAAGGAGATGATTGTAAGTTACGCACAAAATGTGACAACATGGAAAATATTTGACAATGTAAGATTCATTTTTATTAACACGTATAAACACCAATTTTTGGTATCACTACCTCTCATCTCACATTTTCTTTTGGTCATGTCTTCTACATGCATATCTCTATTCCTATTTGAATTCCCCTTTCCCTCCATAAATCCCTTTTATTCGAATTTCCCACTTTCCTATACTATCCCGAATTTATTTTATTTCCTCTAATTCACCCTTAATCCCATTATCTTTCCCTAATCATCCCTAATTAATTCTAAACCTTCATTAATTTATTTCCCATCTCTAGATTCCTCCATTTTATCCTTTATATGCTCTCAACCACCCCCATTTAATATTTTCATCCACCCCTTTCCTTTATTTACTCCATTTCACCCCTCACTTACCCATTTCACTTCCCTATGCAACCCTAACCCACTCGAACACTTTAAATCCTCGATCCCATTCCATAAGGGCCTCATCTCTTGAGTAAACCACATTCCCACCACTCAAATGGATGAATCTCCATAATTGGTAGAGTCTCATCTAGGTCATCATCGACCCTATAAATACACCCATACCCCTCTCCTCGGGAGAAACTTTTCAAGAACTTAAGTCTACTTGCACGTTTCTTTATGTTTCTTTCTCATTTTTACCCCGATCGGTGCCAAGTAAGTCCAATCGGTGCCAACCCAGTCCAATTGACATTGACCCAACCTAATTGATGTCAACCTAGTCTAATCGAGTTTTGACCTCATCCATATTTAAGCCATTTCCCTTAGATATACTTTTCTTGTATCCTTTCTATTTCTACCTTTTCCGGATCTCTTACGGGTTCTTATTAGTCATCATAGTGTTGCATCAGTTTTAGATCTGTAATCAAACCTTTCAAATCTACATTTTGGTCATTGTTTTGATCCACCTTCTACCCGTCACCATTGATTGGACCTCTATAGCACGGGTTCTTTGTCGACTCGTACTACGTATGATTTATTTTGTGTCAATATAGATCGGACATGTACTTTCCTTGCATTTTTTCATTTTTAGTTCCTATTTGTATCAAATTCTACATTATATCAGATCCATTATCCATCAATTTTATCTTATCTTATCTACAAGAGGTTTGACATCCATCCTAAGAAGTTTACACTTCTTGGGACAGGATTATGTCGGGTAACCCTCCATCTATCTACTAATCCATTTTTCTTCTTAGTCATCTTTTTTGTGCAGGTTATCTAGCTCGCAGCGAGGATTCCATCATTTACAACCATCCATATCATCTTCATCATCTTGAGGCACCATAAACCCTCCATATTTCGAGTTGCTTTATTTTCTTTAGTACTAGTTCACTAATTGATGTAGCCTAGAATTTACTAGATAACACCCTATTCATGCTAGCACATCACTTAGCCTTGACTAAGCGCTCACACGAAGCACATAAAGGTACCTGGGTCCCTCTTTAGGGTTGTTATAGTAGGATGTTAACATGATGAAGGAAGAAACATATAGATTCATAACTAATTCATCCGTCTACAATGCATACTACTCTCGGATCTATAATGTGAGTCTGATCGGATCAGCATCATAAAGGGCTTGAAATTATTCCTATGTCCATAAAAGTGTGTGATATCTCCAATTCCACTGAGATGCATAAGTAGTAAGCCAGTCATATAGTTTTATTGAAAAGATAGTGAAAAATATCTCATATAACTGTCATAGAGCTTGTTCTACCCAAGTGCATGCATTAAACTTAGATCCCTTCTTTGAACCATCATGCATATTCTTCCTCCAGATCGTGTATCCATTCCTCAATACTTGCTAGGGTTAACCGATACGTCTTCATCGTGAACCATCCTAAAAATAACTGAAAAAGAGGTCCCAAAAATGGAACCAATGATGCAACCTAGAATTTAGTAGATAACACCCTATTCGTGATGGCACATCACTCAACCTTGACTAAGCGCTCACTCGAAGCATGCAAAGGTACCAGGTCCCTCTTTAGGGTTGATGTAAAAATATGTTAACATGATTAAGGAAGAAACATATAGATTCATAACTAATCCATCATTCTAAAATGCATGCTACTCTCAAATCTATGGAAGAACAAGCTTAAACAATAATCATGATTGAATTAATAACGTGCACTACTCAACTACACACAGAGTAACACTTAGATTTAGCCAATATCTTCCATCTATTAATAAATATAGAAGCTCCTTACAGTATTTTCAATCTATACCAATGTGCGTATGGATATGATATAGTAATTCAGTCATATGTGTATATCTGACATACATACACTCTGTATATTCTCATTACACACTCTCTCTTCTCTACTATGTACCGACATCATATATATAGGGTGGGTAATTTCCCTTAACTATTTATCCATTCCATAAATAGGCCGCATGCTATTGATAGACAAATTCCTTTTACAAGCATAACCACACATGCAAGTGTGCTATCTATAGTCCTCTTACGAGCTTAATCTGAAGTGTCAATTCTATTCTTAGCTCATCTCTATGAAAAACACTTTGATATTCTCCTCCAAAGATAGATAATGCATGGTGCGCACGTCTCGCACTATTGGCGTGTTCTGAAAGCTGAACTTATCTTCCACATGCGGGTCCTTTTTGTCCTTTAACGCCATTGGTTACGGGACTTCTATCTGCTATTTGACTCCTTGTGTGATCTTTGAAAAGTATTATTTGATCAACATTACCCCACACTAATCTCCTTGTCCTCCCGATAATGGCTATCTCCAAAAATTGAAGTAAAGAATAGAATAATGGAAAGAATAAGAATGAAAGAATGTAGATAAATAAAGAATTTCCATGAGGTTATGAGGTAGCCTCCTCATTGGTAGTTTATAGTATCAACTCTAGATACTCCTCCTTTATTTTAGCCTCCAAAACCTACCATTCAGTGAGTGTTTTCTCTACTTTTTCTAGGATGTCCATAATAATGGATTCAAACTAATCCCTCACAATCTCTCCTTTCTCATTTTGCAGAACCAACACAACACTAGAAATCGATGTCATTCTCCCTTCTAAAAGATCCATCTTCTACGCAATTAGCTTCCCAAGCTCTTCCAACCGAGTCTTGTGCAGCTCTTATGCTACTGTTAGGGCCTCGCGCTTCTATTTAACCATTGACAATCTTTGTGCAGCCCAATGTCTCATCCTTCATCACTTTTTGGACCTCATTGTTCTCTTCTAGGGTCTTGATGTTGATAAGCACCTCTAGAGATGTGCATATGTTTAAATCCTGGTCTTCTTTCTTCAATACTTCCTGTGACAGTTACAACAACCCTTCATAAGATGTAATCTTTCGCATCATTGATTATTTCTCTTGTTTGACATCTTGTTTCGAGATTTCGGCACTTGCATGCACATTGAGAGGTTCATCTTCAAGCACCAAGTCCACTAACTTTCCGCACGAGTGTATCACCGAAGGAAATGTCTATGGTACCTTGGCCACCAAGTGTGGCCTTACTCGATGACATTTTCCCCAATCTCCTCTGTGATGTTGATAAATACCTTGCTCTTATTTTGTGTGAAGTCCCTCTCTGCTTTATGTGTGTTATCTCTACATCCTTTGTCTTCGCTCCTCGCGTAGTGCTTTGATTATTACAGCTTTGTCCATATTTCTTCTAGCCACCTTAGCAAAAACCTTCACCAATGCATTGTTGACCTACTCATCTAAAATGACAGTAGGCTTTACTATCATGTGTCTATCTTGAGGTGCCTTTTCGGTCATCTCGAAATGTATGAATCTTTACACACATCAAAGTCAGGATCATCCATGTGGGTGTGTATTGACCACAATAGTTTCTTTCGAATGCGCATAGTTACCATATCCTCATCCATTAGCTCCTAGCCAAATAAATAATTTTGTGCTATCTTGCTCTAGAATTAGGTGTGGATAATTTTTCTTGGTCCTCTACCTACCCCATGGCTGGTGGAATGTGCTCTCCACTTGTTCTTCTAGACTGTTGCTACTTAGGAACTTTAGCTTCCAAATTTGGGACTTCTGTCTCCATGTCCCGAACATTCTCTGTGCAGTTGTCTCCTCAAGTATTTTCTCATCATCTTCTTTTTTATTTGATTCCTCATCCTGTTCTTTGTGTTTTCTAGAAGTGTAGGAGAATTAGGCACGCTCTCTTCGACTCTTCTACCTCCTCATTTAACTTTAGTTTCCTACTTCTTTGCATGGTTTTCTCCTTCGTGGAGAGAGTCTGGGTGATTTATGCATAGTGGTTGGAGTAACACCTTGGGTCCTTATTATCCTAAACACCCTCTTAAACCTGTGCTCCCCTTGGACTGCATTCAAGTCCTCATCATCCCCCTCTTATGGTTGAGGTGGTGTAATGGCACGTTCAACTTCACCCTTATTTGTAGGATGTCTCCTACCTCTATGCTCCAAACCACCACTATCTTCATACTCCTCTTCCTCATCCTCCACTTAAATTGGCTCTATGGGCTTAGGCGCTAGGATGTTCTCCATTGTATGCTTTCCATTTGGTGGTGCTAGAAGTGTGAACTCACCTTCCACATACTTATTATTCTCCATATTTGGCTTTAGCTAGAGATACACCAATGCTGCCCCCACATTTGCTCTAGCTTGGACTTATTGGCTTGATATTCAGGACCTCCAAAATTATCCTCTCTGTATAAGCACTTCTTCCAGGATACACATAATTCTTCCTCAATGAATGGTAGTCGTAGTCTACCTTATCTACATTAAATACTAGTCAGCGTGTGTATGTAAATATGTGAACAGATACTTGGAAATACCTTGTAGTGAATGCATAAGGAAATTTACACAAAGGGTTCTAGACTCCATCTTTCATTGGGAAGCATGCGATGCTGAAATGCGATATATAGAAAACTAGAATTTTTCCGTACACCGCTAGTAGGTCCTTTGGGATGTGCCACTCTTCTCCAAATGCCACACAAAGCCTGTCATACCATTTCTCTACCATTTTATTTACGTCATCTATCATGACCCCTTTGCATAGGTACTTGTTGAATCTTTTTCGGTGGTGACTTTTTATCCATGGGGCATTCTCATACTTTTTCCTTTGGTCCATTTGGTACTCCAATCTCCATGAAAATGAGTGATAATAGAATAGCCCCAAAGCTGGTCTTCCCGCCATGTGTGCTTCTTTGACTATTTTCTCTGCAATATATCCTGCAATGTTGTAGATTGTCCCTTCGACATCTTACACACCATAATTAACCACATAGTATTTACTTGTGACCACCACTCCTGATCGTTCAACTTGGCAACAACGTGCTTTGCAGCTTGCACAACTAGATAGTTCTTCAATTTGTCTATATCCATTCGCGCGGACCCTTCAGGTACCCCATCTCTTGTCTGGTCTTTAAAATCATGGCTTTATCTATGAGGTCACTTTTTATGTCCTCTCCTATGGCCTTCAAACCTATAATTAATGAGATAAGCACATATGATATTCTAACTCTGTGTCTTGCAAAGTAGAAGAAGTCCTTGTGCACCTTGCTCATGAGCCACTAATACAAGGGCTCATACTTCCTAAAATATGGAAGCTCATATAATTGGTAGACCCCAATTTTCTTCAGAGGCTTCTTACCTACATCGTCATAGACTGACATATCATCCACCATGTGTTTTTTCATCCTAGTAGTGAGCAAGGAATCGAGCTCCTTCTTTTTATCTAAATTCTGTGATTGTATTCACTTATTTTTCTCTTTCTGATGGGTGAATCCCATTCCTAGCCGACAATGACTCCTTCTAGATATTGCATTTTTGAAAAATGGCTTTCGGTGCCATCTCTTCCTCCTCGATGACCACCTTCTTCTTTCCTTTTATTGCTACTGCAGATGCCTTCTTCGGTGCCATTTTTACCTTAAAAATGTATCCTCTTCAACTCTGCAACTTTGTGAATCAAACCCTAGCTTGATTCAATTGTGCCCTAGGTGGAAACTTTGTAACCTAACTCTTTTCTATCTCCCTACTTCACTCAAACCCTTCACCACTGGGGATGCAAGCTTCTTGTCACATAGATCTAGTTGTCATGCTTGGTTTCACACCCTTCACACCTTAACTCGATCAATCATCTCTTCACACTTAGATCCTTCCTCAAATACTAGTAGTCGCAACAATAAAAATGAATCTACATTCCATCTCGTATATAATGTTTTCAAATTTTGATGCATTTATTTCTCCTTCACCTACCAAATATCCCCTCATTCACTAACCAAATTCATTCATTCTATGTGGTACATCTTCGTACACTGGCTATAACCTTCTAGCATGCCTTCCGCCCTCACGGTCACACGAGACTTCTCTTTAGCGCGCACTTTCGCACTCCGAGTACCTCATCATTATACCTTCTCCTGGTAGTTATCATGGCCTCCACTTATGTCATGTTATATTGTTCCTTCATCCATCTCCATCCTTGGTTACTTTTGAGAAGAAATCTTCTTTTGACTTAAAGCACACCTGTAGCAGCTTATTCCTTTCACCTTTCAATTCTCACGGTATTTTTCTTGGATAACTACAACCAACCCACACAAAAGGTATGTGCAGTACTATCCGCATAAACATTCTTCATATAGTAATTAGCTTCATGCACGCAAGCATGATTTTTACACGAGAACAACAACTAAACTCGATGACAAAGCGTAGCGACAATGAAGGAAATATATTAAGGAAATACTGAATTTAAAACCTAAGCTAAATGGAAATACTTCCTTATTACAAACACCAAGAAGAATTATTTATAGTAGGGCTTCAGCCTACTCCTATTGAAGTAACTAGGTAGTCGTGTTTCATCAAGTGATTCTAACTGGAAAGCACCTAATTCAAGTATATAAGTGATGACATACAACCCCAATCAATGTACTTTGAGCTTTCTGGATGGCACAAGAACTTAGAGTCATAAAGAAGTACCATTTGTCCAATCTCAAACTTCTTATCCCTTATGTTTCTGTCATGCCATGCCTTCTTGGAATTTTTTTGCTTCGACTTCACCGTTCTATAGATCAGCACTCATCCGGTTAAATCATATTTTCAATATGCTCTTCTAATGGCTGTTCATTAGCTAGACCTCCAAAGTGTGCATGATGTGCAAAGAAGGTAACATAAATTCTATAGGAGAAAAATTCCATGCCAAAACCAACTAAAATGGTGTGGCTTTGTTTAATCTCTTGTAAGTTGTTCTATATGCCCAAATAACGGTGATACTTTGTCATCCCAATTCTTTCTTCCAACGTCACAAATTTTTGTCAAAGTCTAGCTCAAAATCTTGTTGAAGGCCTCGGTAGTCCCATTTTCCTACAGATGTTAGGGTGAAATTTTATGGTGTGTAACCATAAACTCATCTAATAGGATCCTAATTGTCTCATTCGAAAAGTGTGTAGCTCTATCACTTATCAAGCTTAACAGAGACATCCATATCTTGTAAGAACATTCTCTCATAGAAACCTGGTTGTTGTAGATCATGTCATATAGTCCTTGTAGTAGTCGCTTCTTCCCACCGTGTGAGATAATCTATGCAAGTAATGATATAACATGATCTAGTCCTATGCACATTTGGTGAAATAGGTCCTACAAAGCCAATAACCCATTTCTCAAATGGTTTGGCACTAGTAATTGGTCTCAAATTCATCTCATCTCTTTTCCTTGGTTTTCCTAGGTGTTGACAATGATCACATGGCTTACAATATTCTTTACAGTCCTTATATAATGTCTCCCACCATAATCTAGCAAGTAGGATCTTCCGCGCAGATGCATCACTTGTGTAATGGCCTCCTGCAATACCACCATGAGCTTCTTCCATGATATCTTTACGCTCATGCTCTAATACACAATGGCGTAATAATTCATCTATACCTAGATTGTAAAGGTCACCGCTGATTAACATAAATGGTGTTGTATGTATAGCAAGCTACTTCTTTTCTAATGCTTTCATTCCATACGGTGCCATACTGTTCATAGAAAGATAGCAATGTCCTCTAATTCCATGGGTGCACATTGTAACTTATATAACTATGCATCGGGCATGGTTTCTTCAATTTTTGTGCCTCCTCTCATGAATTTATTCTAGATAAATGGTCTCGGTCCATAATTACTTATCTCTAGCTTCACTGTTTGTGAAGTAAAAATATTGAAATAGGAGCACCCATCTCGCATATGCACCCTTCGTAAGATGGGCTTGTTTACCAAGTAATTCAATTCCATGTGATTTGTATAAAACAAAAATGGTGTTGCTAATAAGTCTTGTTAAAATTTGTGCAATGCATAGATCATTGACAAATATTTGTGCTCTGTAGTTGTATAATTGCATTCGTGCAGAGTCGACTTCCTACTAGTAGAATAGATTAGATGATCTACAATACCTTCACTAGGTTGAGCTAACACAACACCAATGGCCATGCCCAAAGCATCCACATGCACATGAAATGGTTTATCCCGTAAGGGAAAGCACAAAATGGGTGTGGTAGTAAGTTTCTCTTTTAATATCTCAAATGTGCACTGTTGCGGTTCTGCCTGATAAAATGTACCTCTCCCTTCAATAATTCTTCGAAGGGTGTAGCAATTTCAGCATACCTCTTAATGAATTTTCTATAATATCCTGTATGACCTAAAAATCCATGCACCTCACTTTGACTGGTAGGCACTTCCAGGCCTAAAATGACTGCAACCTTGGCTGGATTAACCAAAAAACCTTCCTAGTAGATTATATGTCCTAATATATCTGAAATGGTGCAGAAAATATAAAATTCTTGATGTTCAAAGAGATACTCAATTGTCTGCACCGTTTAAACATCAAGCATGATTGTCATAATGATCTGTCACAAGCCCATATATTGTCCAATCATCTAGGTAGACCTGTAAGAAGTTGTGAATAAAATATTTGAATGCCTGAACAACTATGCATGAGAATACAATAGGTGCATTTTTCAATCCAAAAGGCATCACAAAGTATAGGAAAAAATACCCCATTCAATAGTAAATGTTGTCTTTTCTTGATCCTCTTGAGCAATCCTAACTTGATGATACCGGAAAACCCATCTATGAAGGAATATATTTTGCACCGCAACTCCTTCTAGTATTTTCTTAGTGAATGGTGTAGGGAATGGATTTGTGATGCATGCAGCATTCATCTCTCTATATTCCACACATATTCTAATTCATTTTTCCTTCTTGATACTTGATCACCATTGGGCTAACCCATTTTGACTCATCAAGGGGCTTGATAATTCCAGATCTCAACATTTTATCAATTTCTTCTTTTACCTTTTCGGAAAATTAGGATTCATTATGTAAGGTCTCTTTCTAAGCGGCCGTGTACCATCCTTAAGTTTAATCTTCATTTCCCCAAATTATTCATGTACACCTTTAAGTTCATGATACCCTTGAGGGAATAATTCTTGATAATCCCTAAGTAACTCGATGATCTTTGCTACCTCTGATTTTGACGAGTAGTCTCCAATTATGGCCTCCTTAGGCTCAGCCTCCGAACCTATATTCACCTTCTTTGTCTTCATGGGTTTGTGGTAAGTGCACGTATCCTTATCTCGTGCACTGCCTAATACCTTGTGCACTCCTTGTGAATGTTCAATATCTAGGTTCTCAACTTCCTCATCATCCACGAGGTAAAGCATCTTTCCTTTTTCTTTCTCAAGGCAAGCGTGTTCAAGTAGTATGGAGTCCATTTCTTCTTTATTTCCAAACATGCTCCAAACTCTACCTCACCGAATAATTCCTAAATATGCTCTTCTACTTTTGCACTATCTCCCATAGTTAAGTGCTTGAAATTTTTTAATGCCTCTTCTATAAGAGGTTTAGTCGAGAAGTAGTCAAAAGTATGGATCATTCTTGTAGTCAAATCTTGCAGTTTCCAGTCTCTCGATGTAGTTTTGCATATACATACCAGGCACGTGCACATCCTTGTAGTGTAGAATATAGTTGATGCACCCAGAGTGAAGGTGGTAATGCTTCATGTCCTACTTTGTCTCTAGAGTCTCTCACACCTTTGCTGAATGTGATATTGAACAGGTTGATCACCATGATAATTATAGATTTTCATAGGTGCATTGTTCCTTATAAACATAGTAGATAAAGTGGCTCCAATATCTTCCCATTTTATTAGATTATCTCTATGGACTACCCACTAGTGCCATGCTAACCCATGTAATGTATATACTAACATATCTCTTCTCTTAATTTGATCCACCCACTATGTTTCCATGGTTTTCAAAAATGCGGGAAGATCTTTTCCCCTATATACCAACGTCTTATCTATGCTACCTATCTGTTGAATCGAACAAAGTCCATTCTTGTGTGCAACCACACTTTTCACCTCATGTCCTACTAATTCATATGTACCATGATCCCAATTTTTACAAGCAATACTCATAGTATCACTAATAGAATGAGAATCCTCCCACTATAGGATGCCTTCCTTTGATGGCTCATTGACCTCGGGTCCTGAATAGTGCGTACATAAACTCTATTTAAGTCCTCCTCACTTAGAGGCTCAACATATGGTGTAGAATTCCCATATGTCAAAGGTATCACAACCCTTTCCTCCTTGTTTTCAAAGTTGATATACCCCTTATTGAATCTCAAGTCAACATTATTCGCATAACACCAAGGGCATCCAAGCAGGGTTGGAAAATTGTCTACTTTTGCAAGTGCTAATACCTCAAAATCCCAGTGAACTTGGCCCATTTTATAGTTATAGATGTATCCTTCAAAAATCCTATGAGAGTGGACTTAACCATGTTTTCCATAAAAAAACACATTAGATGATGGCTGCAATGGAGGCCTCCCATTTGTACCAATGCATCTAATGTAAGCACATTTACTTCTACACATATATCAATCAATATGTTGTTCAACAACCACCCATCCACAACAACATTCAAAGTAATTTTTTTGTCATAGCCAATGTTATCAGGGGGAAGATTTACATGTAGAATCTTCTGTCTGGTCTCAAGACTTTTGCGCAGAGTGTTCCCTTTTAACAAACTTCCTAATAGGTGAATAATGCTCTCTTGGTGCAACATCTTGCACACCTCTCGTAGATCATTGATATTAGTTTAGACTATCTCTAATACTTTCTTCTACTCCTTTAGGTATCTTGTATCTCACCTCGAAGATTCCTTAGCACTTCCATGGTATCTGGTAAAATTCCTTCGATGAGTAGGATTTGGGTACCTTGCATGCAAAACCTCCTCCTTTGTGATCGTAGGCTTTTGGTGTAATGCCTCTCTTTTGTGTGTTGTTTCGGTGCGTATAGTAATATTTCTTGTCAATGCCTCGGTTCCTTCTACTATATTGGGAATCCACTTGATCTTCTACCATGCACTAGATTCTAACCATCCGGTGCCTTTGTTTTCTTTCTTATGATATTTACTTAGATGCTCATGTAAATCTAGGAAGTCTTCATAGATAAGGTGCTTTTTGTAGAAAGAACATGCAGTATCCTAAGGAAATTCGTGCCTATAGTGGTTAGGAGATCCACACGTATAAACTTGTTCCACAAGGGAACTCACCTCTTCCTCCACCATGGCCTCGTTGTCCATATCCACCATGATATCCACGTCCCCTCCACGACCTCCTTCAAAACACCCCTCATTCCTGTCATAGCACATTTGATTATGATCCCAATCCTGATGCTCATTCTTACCCTTAGAATTATCTCATTACACTTGTTTATTTTACCCCAAGGTCTATAACATCCTGGATTTGACCAATCAGTGATAATCCTCAGTATCATGGGTCGTGGACCTGCAAATTTTACAAAAGAAAGATATATTCTTCCTTATCACACGCTGTAACAAAGGACAATGACTAGCATCATGATTCAAATGACAGATCTCACACCCAATAGTAATGAGGGTATAGATCTATGAGGACAACTATCCTTGGTGTGACCTTCCACTTCACAATTTGTACACTGAATTCCTAAGCATGTTTCATGGGATGAATTTACTGATATATTCTCTAGCTACTTTTCCATAGCTGCAATCTATGCCTCTAGGAATGGAATAATGCTAGTGTCAATGCTCCCAACTACCTTAGAATGCAAAAATGCTTCCGGTGCTTCACGTGGATATATGTATGGCTTATGTGATAGCACCCTTCTAAAAGGTTTAATCAATCCTCTAATGAACCACCGTGCATGCTTTGGATAACATGAATATCATAAGATAACTTAGATAGAAGTGTCTTAGAATGAACATCATACTCACGTACACTCTCGGTAGTGCCTTACTTGATATCATTGAGTGCATTTATACTCTTCTGCTCAAATTTAGGGATACAAAAATCTTTCAAGAAAGCATCCCTCAATCTTTGCATAATCCACGCAAGTTTGATCAGGGTCAAACTTCCTATACCATTTGTGTGTATGCCCTTGTAATGTAGTTTTGAGTTGACTTTCCTTACGCTTAGCGACCATGATACCTTTAGCGTGCCAAAATATTTCACACATATGCACATGTTTGGTAGCATCCTTTATACCTCTATATTCTCGGGATATGAAGAGACATCTCCATATAGATATTATGTGGTCTCTCTGCACCTTGACCACCCGATCTAGAACCTCTTGTGTTCCCTCTACCTCCGAACCACCGGATCCATCGGAACTAGAACCACCTATACCTCATGATCCTCCACCTATAGTTAGAAAAGGACCTATAGATGTACTCCCCTGTACTCGGCGGTAGTACTAAATTGAACCCCTACAGTCTATGAGGTATTTCCACTTCCAGAGGTGAATCTAACATTTTGTGTGCTCACATTCTCCTTAGATGATGTGCCTGATAATATTCCTCCAAATGACATTGAATCCATCTATCTTACCATTGATGTAATTGATCCCTAACTTACTCCTGATCTCCTACTTCCCAAGTTAGCTTACTTGGTTACTTATCATACTAGATATTGAAAAACCAAGTGCAAGTGCTAGGTCACCAAGTGGATTAAGATGCACGCCTATGGTCTAGGTAGTCTCTGTTGGTGCACTTCTATGTGAGGCCGAGGGGGGATCTCTATCGTACTTTCCAAGATGGGGGAGTTCCTGATGCTTTGGCTCCACATCTTCTATGTAAGCTATAAATCCTTCACGATCCATCTCTCTCTTCCATGCCATACTTTCTGCAATGGAACATTGCTTCTCTATCTCCCTCTCACGTGACTCACTATACTTAAGTCACCTTTCCTCTCTCTACCTCTCTATCGCTAGGTCTGCCATCTAAAACCAAACCTCTTCCTTCCCTCACACATGGTGAAGTTTAGTTAGTAATAGGCTTACTCTCTAGGTTCATAGTTACCATCAAGATCTTGACCACCAACAAAATACCATGAAAATATGTTCCTCTTGGATACCGCAAAAATTGGAATTCAACTACCTCCGAGAAAGAGTATGTCGAAATTGAATATTCTAGAATATAACTGTTTAGAAAACCACAAAACCACATATCCAAAATGTGAGTCCTGATCGGATCAAAGCATCATAAAGGGCTTGAAATTATTCCTATGTCCATAAAAGTGTGTGATATCTCCAATTCCACCGAGATGCATAAGTAGTAAGCCGGTCATATAGTTTTATTGAAAAGATAGTGAAAAATATCTCATATAACCTATCATAGAGCTTGTTCTACCAAGTGCGTGCATTAAACTCAGATCCACTGCTGAACCGTCATGCATATTCTTCCTCCAAATCGTGTATCCATTTCTCAATACTTTCTAGGGTTAACCGATACATCTTCATCGTGAACCATCCTAAAAACAACTGAAAAAGAGGTCCCAAAAATGGAACCAATGATGTAACCTAGAATTTACTAGATAACACCCTAGTCGTGCTGGCACATCACTCAACCTTGACTAAGCACTCACTCAAAGCATGCAAAGGTACCAGGTCCCTCTTTAGGGTTGTTGTAATAAGATGTTAACATGATGAAGGAAGAAACATATAGATTCATAACTAATCCATCATTCTACAATGCATGCTACTCTCAAATCTATGGAAGAACAAGCTTAAACAATAATCATGATTGAATTAATAACATGCACTACTCAACTACACACAGAATGACACTTAGATTCAACCAATATCTTCCATCTATTAATAAATACATAAGCTCCTTATAGTATTGTCAATCTATACCAATGCATGTATGGATCTGATATAGTAATTCAGTCATATGCGTATATCTCACATACATACATGTATATTCTCTATTACACAAACACTCACTTCTACTATGTACCTAACATCATATATATAGGGCGGGGACTTGCCCTTCACCGCTTATCTATTCTAGAAATAGGCCGCATGATATTGATAGACACACCCATTTTACAAGCATATCCACATATGCAAGTGTGCTATATATAGTCCTCTTATAGTTAACTAAAGTGTCAATTCTATTATTATCTTATCTCAATGTAAAAATACTTCGATATTCTCCTCCAAAGATAGATAATGCATGGTGTGCATGTCTTTGCATTATTGGTGTGTTTCTCACGCCATCTTCTAAAAATAGGTCTTCATGCTCAAAATTGGCTAAGTCATGAAAGTTGAACTTGTCTTCCATGCGCGGGTCCTTCCTATCCTTCCACGCCCTTGGTTCCGGGCCTTCTATCCCACGCGGAATCCTTGTGTGATCTTTGATAAGTATTATTCGATCAACACTAATCTAAACAGGAATGAGTAAATTTTATCCAACATTCTCGCATGCCGAGTGGGACCCACCCTTTCTTGGTGAGTCTTATTATTTGTTTTCATTTTCATTTTATTTATCTAATTCCTACTAACCTTACATGGAAGGACCGTTCGTTAGATCATGATTGCTTGCTTGATGTTTTGGATTGCTTGGATTTTCTTTTTCTCACTTAATGTATTTAAAGATCATATAAAAAGGAAAATCAGATACCAAGTATTCCTTTTTTTGTTCCCCATATTTTCCTTTATAACACTTTGCATCACTTGTTGTCCTCATCGAATCTCCATATTTTGTTTTGGATCTAAAAAGAAACCTTTTCATTCTTGCTTGGAAATCTAGTCTAACTAGGGGGTTTAACATGTTGCATTCAATTCATCATAGACAACTCAACACACAAACCAACTTACACATCTAAACACTCCTTACTAGGTGGAACTATTGGGATTTCATCACCCAATAGGAAATACATCGCAATGTTTTGGCTACGTTGAAAAATTATCACATATTTAGGACTCACATACCTTTGGGTATATTGAGGACTCCATAGCCAAAACCACATGAAACCATCCTTAGATCAACTATTTTCCTAGGTTCCCCTTTGAGGATTTTTCTTTTCTTTTCTCACACTGTTTTAATAATCACGATGATAAATTTTTTTCTTGACTTGTTTGTTAGTAAAATAAATAGAAAAATGTTTATCTACTTCATGCTTGTTATTACTCCTTCTCAAGCCAATACAACATAACAATCCACTTCATCCAATGACATCCCTTCTTCCAATGATCTTTGTCAACAATCTTCTAGAATTGAGACCACATCATTGTGTTTCTATGGTATCACTGCATGAAGACCATGTCATCCAAAATGATCCTCATATTGAAACCAATCCTTCTAGACCAACTTCACCTCAGTCTGTTTCTTTTATACCAGCTTCACCTCTGTCTCTTGCTCCTTTAGAGAATCTTGGACTACCTACTATCCCTCATGGATGCTCAAAGTTTTGGGAACTCCTTAATGCTAATCCTATTTCCATTTTTGACTACCTATCTCATAATTCCTACGTAATCCCCTCAATTGGTGGATCCCATTCCATGTAAATTACCTCATATCAATGCTTTCCCCACTTCATCCGCCATCTTGTTACTAGTATGCCTATTTAATTTAACCATATCATTAATCACACTTAAAACATAACACAATTCTACCCTTATCTCCACTACACATATCCATGCTAATGTAATCACATCTCAACCTCATCCATCCAAATCAATGCAAACCCATCAACCACCTCCTCAAAGAGCCTATCAATACATACTTCTTACTAAACAAACTCAAGTATCCCAAACACGTATAACTTACATCCCAACTAACCCCATAGAAAAGAAATCGAACGTTCCCATTGTACAATAATCCACTTAATCTAACCTATCTTACCACATCCCTATATCTCAACATCAATATTTATCCCAACTAATCCAATCACAACCCCTTAATAATATTCCCACTTATCAATTTGCTTCCACCAATGCCAACACTTTAACATATCAAACATATCAACAACCCAACCCATACACCTCATATACATCTCAACCATATAATGATCTCTTACAATAATTGTTAAGTCAAATGGCTAACATTAAAGTTGCATCCTTGGGATCCAAGACCACATTTTCATATGAACAAATCTGCAATGAACCCATTAATCCATCAATTCCCATTAAGCGTTATCCTCCTCATTGGGAATGTCATAGTTATGTAATTTCAATAGCAAGGAGGATCCCTAACAACACCTTCAAGCTTTTAGAAATGCATGTTACCTTATCACCCATGATCAAGATCTCATGCTTCACACATTTCCCATGTCATTATTCGGTTCCACATTAGATTGGTACAACAATATCCCACAACACTCACTATTCACATTCACTCAAATGATGTAATTATTTATTGAACATTTATCAATAAACGTTGTATGTAAGATTACCATTACCAACCATTATGCCATTAAAAAAATATGATGAGGAATCCATTGCAAATTTCATCTCATGATGATGTAGTATTGTTAACCAATTATTATTATCCCTTCCACAGATGAACTTATTGAAATTTTCTCACGGTCTTGTGTGAATCACATCTCCTCAACTCTTCAAATTCAATCTTTCCAAACCTTTGAAGAGGCATTCACCATGGCTCACAAACTTGAACTCCACACCCTTGAGAAAGGCCACCTTAAGCTTAGATCAAACAAGCCCAAAATTGAGTTCAATAAATCTTCCATGTATGGTGACCAACCCAAAAATTCCACCAATGCCATCATCATTCAATCTTCATCCACATCCACTTCTCTCACTGAGCTTATGCAAAGAGCTCCTAGACCACTTCCTAACTATACCCTTGTAGGGGAGTCATATAGCTCTGTATTTTACAAGTTGATGGTAGTTCACCTCATTCAACTTCCTCCTATCTGACCCGTTGACGAATCATGACCTAAACTAGTATGGTATCATGAGGGGAATTATTGTAAGTATCATCAATTCTAAGGTCACGACATTGAAAAGTGTCATTCCTTCAAAGATTGAGTCTATAAACATATAAATCAGGGGGACCTTCAAGTAGACAACCTTAAAACATCACCTAATCAACCCCTTGATGTTTCTAAACATCCATCAACAAATAAATTTCTTCCCCCAACATATTATGAGCCTAAGGATCACGAAGTTAACACCATAAATCAAGAACCTACATTATTTCCTACATCCACTACCCCATCATCTACCACATATACCTTTACTTTAGAAACTTCTTCTATGAAAATAACTGACATGCCTATCTCTACACCTATCACATATAGTCCTTCACCCACGTCTCTATCAAATACATCTACTATTACATCTCCACCACCTATATCTACAACCATCTCAACTATGCCCACTACCACTATATCCCAATCTATCATATCTGATTCTACCATTCCTACATCTATACCCACTTCCACATCAATCACATATTCTAGCATAACCACACCTATATCTACCTCTCGATTTGCATGTATATCTATGATACCCCTTGAAAAATTTATGAAATAAAAACCCTACTCAAAACAATCACAAAGGGTGTTTGTGTCTCATTTATAAAGTGAATAATATTTACACCACTAGATCCTAGACCTATAAAATATACATCTAATATAATCAAGCAAATCATCCAAAAAACCCTTCTATCCTCAATATTTTTGTCTCCGACACAATCCACATTGGTTGGTTCTGTTTTTGTAGAATCCTCGGTTAAAATTGTAAAAATCCCCGCCAAGGGTAAAATCTCGAGATCCCAAGAAAGATAATGTTACATCATCACTCTTGGGGGCACTACCCTCCATCTTAGGGCCAGGCCCTTCATCTAAGACACCCATCATCAACCAATCCAAATCTAAGAAATCTAACCCTCCTTCTAGATATAATCCTCCTTCAAAATCATCTAAGTCCCAAATCATCAAAACCAAATCACAGATACCCACTTCTCCTTCCAACTCTAAATTTGGACCAAAGGCCCTCATGAGGCCTCATCAAAACAAACCACCTCCTTTTCCTTCATCTACTAAACCCACTTCATCTATAACCTCTTCTTTAAAAACCCCCATTGGGTCCTACACTGAAATATTTCAATGCTTACTCCAAACCTCAGCAATCACCCTTCCTCCTATCAAGTATTTTGATCCACACGCTCCAAAACCTCCTTGGTTTGATCCTAATGTTGTATGTACTTATCATCATACCACGGGTCATGAAACTGAAAACAGTAAGGCCCTCAAAAATATCTTACATACTTTAATGGCAGAGGGTTACCATCTCATCCGAAGACCACACTCTTCATTCCATCTCATCCACATATAAATCCAATCTCCCAATCAAATCGTCACCTCCTAGGGAATCTAATTTGGGTTATCCCTCCAAATAATTCATCGTAATACCTCCTACAAGATATTTTATCATAAGGGGAAGCCCCCTCTCTTCATTGAAACCATCCATGTTACCAATCTTCCTCACCCTCATAATCCTCAATCATATATCCAATCAAAACCTAGAGGCATCATCACTTATCCTTCTAGTGATCCTACCCAATCCTTCTTTACATCCTCTAGCTTATTTATATCTACATCCAAGTGGCCTAAAGTGAGACAACATCTCTCATTGAGGGGGAATCCACTCCTCTCTCTTGGTCCTCTCGTATCTCCTCCTCCATTAAACCATCCCATGAACATCGACGACATTGTATCTATCTAACTTCTTTTCTCCATAATCACTCTAGGATTAATCTACTATAATGCTAGGTATCTTCCTCCTAATCCCACCTAAATCTACTTATCCATCATATTATCCAATATGTTTAAATCTCATTCTAAGTCCACCTTTTTGGTTATCTTTGTGCCTTTCTTGGGGAACCATACCTCATCCTAAGCCCACTTTTGTGGCCATCATCATCTCACCATGGATGCATATTTTCTCTTTATTCGAAAGATAACACATAATATTTTACGTCCTCTTATCTATCTTGTAATATATCATAATCACAAGGAACACGACATTAACATCAGTGGCCTTTCCATTAAAAAAATTAAAACGTCACTACTCTAGAAAGGAGTCAACATGGATACTTTTCTTCCATTGGATTAGATCATACACATAAATCTTGAACCTATTTTCTCTTCATGGTAAAATGGAAATGAAACCTCTTAATGCATTGCACTTGTGGCCATTCTCTTTGTTAGCATATTTACCATTGCACACTTAGTCATCCTAGTGGTCATCCATCCATAATTAGCCTCTTCCATCTTTCATCGTAATGATATGGAATTATGTGGTCTACCATCACTCTCCTAGCCACAACCTTAAATACGAGCACCACGGCTCTGCTCATAGCATATTCCTTATGGATAGGTTCTTCCTTCTTGGATATAACTTTGAAATCATTACATCCATTACCATCTTATTCACCTATTGGAACCACACTAAGGGACCATATGTGTCACTTGTAAATTTATTATCCCCTCCGATTGGTCTAACTATCTCTAGCTCTTCCCCATGCAAAAGTCAACATTCCATGGATGCCCATTATCAAGAGTAAAAACGAGATAGGCGATCCCTCAAAGGACAGATTTTTCATAAAAGTATAAAAATTCAAAAGTATAGACTGATCCCTCAAAGGACAACTATCATGCATATATATGATCGCAACCATTTGTAAAAATAATAAAAAAGAAGCATAAATAAAAAATATACCACTCCCGCGAAGGATGGCTACTCATTTTATATCATGGTAGGGATAATTCCCGCATTGATTAACCTTCTATCTCATAAAGTAAAAGTAAAGCATAAAAATAAAAATCAATCATCCTAAGAAAACTTCTGTATCAATCAAATTTCTCATTCATAGAAAACTTCCTACATTGATCAATTTGTGTCCCACTACTCAAAGTTTTGGCATAGGCCTAGGGAAACCCACCTATGGAGAACCTATATTCCCATGTATGAGCCACATCTAAACCCCTTTGTTGTGCCTAATTTAGGTTTGTAAGTATACTTTCCATCTTTTCCACATGATCCTTGGGATATCTAACTATAGTTGGCTATGTATTAACATATCCTATTGACTACAAGTGCATTTCCTTAATTGGATCCCTTTCTTGTTTACCTCCAATCTAGTTCAAATAATAATTTATTTGTGTGCTCCTTGCTAAAATTATGTGTCATTTGTCTCATTTTGGTCGCCTTCGGTTGAAGTCATATCCTTTCTCTTAGCTAAGCATATCATTCCCATCTTATCCATTTATCCCATCTGACCTATTATCCTCAACAAATATAATCTTATTCAATATGTCATCTTGTTTCTCACCTTATCAATCTTCTCTCATCCCATCTTATCTCATCCAAATATAATATAATCCAATTTTATATCATCTTATCAATCTTATATCTCATCCAATCTATCTGTCATCCTCTCTTGTCTTATCCATCTTGCATCATCTTATCCATATATCTTAACCAATCTATTATCTTATTTCATCTCATCCATCTATCTTATCTTATCCATCATCCAATATTTTTATCCAAACTATCTTTCCTATCCTTTAGATTGGTGTGACATCCATATCACACCTTTCCTTGTTTTGCATGACCCATTTTTCCATTTTTTTTTCCCTTTTGGGAACCTCTATCTCATCTTAAGTCCACCATTGTGGCCATATTTTTCATCCTAGTCCTACCTAGACACATATTTTCACTTCCTCATGTTTTAAGGACATCACATTATCTTTTCCCTTGACTTTTTATGACCATCCTCGTATTGTTTTATGCATATTATTGATGTTTTCATTTGACTCGTTGGTCTCATGTATTGTACATCCATCCAAGTGGATTCCCATTGGATTCCCTCCATATTTTAGTGATATTTTCCAACTCATAGGGTTTATAGGCCATTAACATTGTCTCCATCACAGGCCATGCTATGTCCCTATCGATGTGTTTCCATGATCACTGCTATATTTTTATTATTGTTGTTCTCTTAACAATGGTCCTTCCCCGCACTTGGGGAATCCTTTTTCTTCTCATATTTTCTCCTTTTTATCCATCTTTTCATCATATATCTCTTTCAAACTCGTGACTAAATTACTTTTTGTCATTGATCCCTAGTTTGAGGGGGAACACCTCATCAACCATATTTTTAAACCCTTCTTATTTTTGTCTCATGGATTTCCCAACACAAACCACTTAACAAAAAGGGGAAAATGTAGACACCCATTTTCCGTATCACTACCTCTCACCCCATTTTTCTCTCTGTCATATTTTCTACATGCATATATTTCTTGTTCCTATCCAAATTCCCCTTTCCTTCCATAAATCTCTTTTATTCAAATTTTCCACTTTCCTCTATTATCCCACCATTTATTTTATTTCCTCTAATTCACCCTTAATCTCATTGTCTTTCTCTAATCATCCCTAATTAATTCTAATCCTTTATTAATTCATTTCCCATCTCTATATTCCTCCATTTTATCCTTTCTATGCTCTCAACCACCCCCATTTAATGTTTTCATCCACCCCTTACCTTTATTTACTCCATTTCACCCCTCACCTACCCATTTCACTTCCCTATGCAACCCTAACCCACCTAAACACTTTAAATCCATGATCCCTCTCCATAAGTTCCTCATCTCTTGAGTAAAACACATTCCCACCACCCAAATGAACGAATCTCCACAATTGGAAGCAAATCATTCGGGTAATTTTTGACCCTATAAATACACCCATACCTCTCCTCTCCTCAGGAGGAAATTTTTGAGAGCTTGGGTCTTCTTGTGTGTTTGATGTGTTTCTTTCTCATTTCATGCGTTGATCATCACCAACCCGAGTCTAATCGGTGCTAACTTAGTCCCATCAGCTCCAACATATTCCAATCAATGTTGAACCAACCCAATTAACCTTGACTCGATCCATATTTTAAGAAAATTCCTTTAGATATCTTGTAGTTCATTATCAATCATCATAATGTTGCATTACCTTGATTTGTAATCGGACCTTTTAGATCCACATATTTGTTCACTATTTTGATCCACCTATCTCCGATCACTTTGTTGACTAGCCCTCTGCAGCCCGAGTCATCATCGACCCAACCGAGATATGATTTTTTTGTGTCAATATAGATCAGATCTGTACTTTCCTTACATTTTTGCATATTTAGTTCTGTTCATATCAGATTCTATAATATATCAGATCTATTATCCATCAATTTTATCTTATCTTATCTACAACAGGGTTGACATCCATCCTAAGAAGTTCACACTTCTTGGGACCTTCTTATGTTGGGAAAAACTCCATCTATCTACTAATCCATTTTTTTTTCTTAGTCTTTTTTGTTGTGTAGGCTATCTATCTTGTAGCAAGAAGGAGTCCATCATTTACCCCCATTTACATCATCGTCGTCATCTTGAGGTACCATAAACCCTCCATATTTTGAGTTGCTATATTTTGTTTAGTACTAGTTCTCTAATTTGAGCAGAAAGAGGAAATTTTGTCCAACAAAACGTAACCATACATGTTGATGGAGGAGGGTTGTAAATAATTTGGTGGCATGGGCAACTCTTATAGAGCCATGCTTAATTTAATCATTTTAATGATGTGCTTGACATTCTTGGCTGCACCGCCTACTAAACTATATCATTGACACACAAATGAAGCCTATTGTGGTTATGTGGATTTTTCATTTGGTGTTTCTTGTGGACAATAATGATTCTTTGGATATGTACAACCATTATGCTTTCTAAAAAGATGGATATGTTGAGAAGGATTTATAAATTTAGTGGAATCTAAAAAGTGTTTCACTAAATGAATGAAATTGACATCCCCTAATGGAATATTATAATTGAAGTAGTATAGAAGAGACATGTGAACTATGGGACAAAATTCTTCTAGCGAGTGTGCATTCTTAATTTTTTTGTTTGTGGGATGGCTTGCTTATCGATGCTCTCTTCCTCTTTGTAATTTATCAACCATGGTTTTCTTACCGTGTCTTTCATAATTTTTGTATTTTTTTAGTTTTTTCTATGCAAAAAAATAGTAATAATAACCCATGGAATATATCACTTTTTTCATTTGAAAAGAGTAAGAAACTACGTCGTGTCTTACGTAAACCGATTGATAATTTGACCATCAACCGTGCTTGCTACCACAACCTTATACATTGTTAAACCCAGGGTATCAGAATTAGGTGTTCGTGTCACTTTTACTGATGAGATTTAGATGAGTATTTAACTAAAACAACCATTTGACTACTTCACAAAGTTAGAAAAACATGATTTTCAGAGACTCACAAAAGTGCCCTTCCGAACTTGAAATGAGAAGTCAAGTTTTGTTTGTGTACCTTGTCACCATGAGATGCCATAAAAATTTCACAATGCCCTAAATTGATCATGTGATCATTTGGCCTAGCGCATTAGGAGTCATGTTGATCTTGTTTGTAGCATCGGTAGTTACTAAAAATTAAAAGTTGGGTTTCATTTTAACTTCCTATTTGGACCCTGAGTGAAGAAATGGCTACTCGCCTTCGTAAAACTCTAGTATTTCTACATGAAAATTTCTTGCAAACCTTAGTTTAGAGAAAAATGACTTGTTAGTAGGTTTTGCAAGGTGGTTTTGTAGGACTCGGTTGTTTGATCAGATCAAACTAGTCCAATTACAACCGATGGCTCCGAAAAACTAATTGCCATTTGTAAACCATTCGCTAGTGCAAAGCTCCATCTACTCTTGTGAATTCTTGGTATATTGGAGAGTGTGTAGGAACTTCCTATTGTGAATTCACTCATCGAAGCAATTTTTAACACGATTTCGTAGTCCTCAAGCTACAATTGAATGTTTTTGTAAATTATTAGGAAAAAGTGAAAGAAATCCGTATGACCCTCGTCAAGTAAATTTAACCCATGAGAAAATTGTAGATAACTATAAAATACTCTATGGAACTCTCTTTGTGTGGGTTGTTTTCAGAAATTTTATTGTTAGGAAAAATAGTGTTTTCTCTCTCCTCTCCCTCTTTCTCTCTCCTCCTCTAGTTGGGAAATAAAATGAAATGAATGTATATCAAAATATCTCTTCTTTGCATAATAATTAAAATAATTATGCAGATGGAAAACTATGAAAGTATGAATTATTTTAGATTTAGGGTAGATGCCATTCCAATAGTTTGTATTGACAATCCATTGGATGCGGGTACTAGAATAAGGAAAAAGGAGTGTACTAGAGTTCATACATTATCATGTGATCTTGAAATAATGTAGTTGTATATGTTATATCGGTGACATTTTTATGAATGGAAATGTAAATTATTGTTTTTCGTGATGATTAAAAAAATTTAGTCATTGGGGAAAGTGTATTATTTTTAGTACTTGTTGCACTTTTATATGTTTGAATAGTTCCCTACTTGTCATACTTTTATATGTTAGTTGAGTAAAATAAGTTGATGTATTATGTTGAACTTGATGTCAAAATAAATCCTATAGATAATATCTACTATCACTTTGTAGGTAGATGAATTTGGAAATTTCTATTTAGAACTATTAGAAAAATAGTAGTTTAAATGTTGCTTATACCAGTAAAATTGATGGCGAAAAAGTGAGAATCGATAACATTATGTAATCCTTAGGTGAAGTGTTGATCTAGGAAGAAAAAAACTTGTAGTCATGTGTTTCATTGGGTAGAAATTGTCAATCATATTATAACATGAAAATAGAATAAAATTTGGATATATCATGTGTGCATCAAAATTGATGTAGAATTGTGTTGGAATGTTATACTTGTGATTTAAATTTATTAAAATAATTATATTCCATGTTAGTTGCCATATTTTCCTTCTTAATACTTAGAATATTTAGACAAATATTATCTCACCTTATCTAAATAAACCAAATTGATTTCTAACCCCTTTTTCCTCCTTACATACTTAGTCGAGTCATGTCAATTCCAAAGCCCCATACCATGCTAAGAAAAAAATTAGACCCTTCAATAGTAATTTTCTTGTTTTGCACTTACGACAAGCCTTGAAAAAACATTTCCTTAGCTTAGGTACATTTGTGTGAGGAAAGGAATACACTATGTGGACCACTGTCACATTGGGTGTAAGTACGATCATTTTCCCTTGGTGTTGTAATTCTAGTATCCTCTTGAGAAAACTATCCTTCATGTGTGTGATTTCCTTGAACCTATAATGGAAGACAAGCCTTATGATTATAATTTGGGGTGATTTCATCTTTAAACAATCTCATTAAGGAAATGTAAATGAATCGAGTAGAACCTATGTTTTTAGTTACTGCACATGAGAATTTGATTTTTAAACCCTTAAACAACTCTCAAACAAGAGTTTTAGTTTGATAAGAAGTATCAAAGTTACCCTAAGTTGCTCGAAGATTGTGGGAGATAAGGGTGTTTGATTACTCCAGTTGTGACTTTAGTAGGGTGTAGAGTAGGAGAGAACAAATTATTTAATTAATTTTGGTACCTCCTTGAGGTTATCGGTGTATGAAACCTTGAAATACGTCACCCAATAGTCATTTTAGTGTCTTAGAAGGCCTTTGGAAGTGTAAGGTGAGTTGGAGTCCTCATTGTAATACATGTTTAATGTTTGAGTGGTTAATGATAGTGAAATGAAATGTTTGGCATGAAATCACTCCCCTTGGAGTCTTAAGACCCTAAATGTTGAGAAAGTATTGTGTAACTTGACATTGTTTAAGAAATGCTAACAAGATACCAAAGTAATAATGTAAGTGTAATAAGATCAAGAGTAAGTGAGGTGTGAGTTAGGGAAAGGAAACACTAAGAGTTCTCCTCATAACTTAATTAGAATTTGTTTTATGATTTTAAAATGAGGGGTATATTTCTCCTAGTGAGATTAAAATTCATGAGAACATGAATTCATATGGAAAACAAAACTTATGACGTGTAAATATTAACAAAGACTCAAACCAAACATTGAATGATAACAACTTCAAAAAGGAAATAGACATGCCCTAATGGATGGAAGATTATATGGAAAGGGAACTTGGACCCTAATCTCCTTTAAATATTAAGATTACTTCCCCAACTTCATGTTAGTTTTGCTTGTGTAATGAAGGTAAAACTAAACTTCAAGTAAACTTATTTCGGGAACAAACCCTTGGCATAAGATCTAGCATTATGATATTTGTATGTGTTTAAAATGCATAGAACTAATAACTGAGTTATGGAAATTGTAGAAACCTAATGTAGCCTAGAATTCACTACAAATAGCCCAAAGTGTGATGACACATCACTTATCTTGAATTGAACACTCACTGAAGTGCACAAGGGTACCCAATCCCTCTTTAGAGTTTCTTTTCCGAATGTTAGCATAATTGAGTATATTTATATCCGATTCATAACGAGATAGTAAAAATCCATATTGTATAAACTAGATCTAGTTCTAAACCATAGGAAAGATAGATTAAACAATGAATATAATGATATTTACCATATAATAACCATATTCAGTCATATCTAACACCAATATCCAGCCAATATGATCAATTATATTAAGTACTACAAAACACAAAAGCTTCATACAACACAATAATGTCATGATGAGTCATGCATGTGAACAAAACCAGCAACATAGATCTACATTAAAAATAGTATCAACGGCCCCCTAAACTGTGAAATCTATATATATATATATAGGGGTGGGGACTTTCCCTTCACCTCTCATGCACCTTCCAAAAATAGGCTACATGCTAAAAATAGCCATGCGTCTTTAAAAGAGAATACAAAAGCATGCTAGTGCTAATAATAGATCTTCTGAAGTTAACTCCTAGTTCAAATATTATTAATAATCCAAAAATCTGCATAGCACTTGAATTGCTGCAAATCCCAAAATATCCTTGACGTAGTCTGCAAGTCTCCATATCTTTGCGTGCTCCACACTCTACGTCCAAAAATAGCCTTGTACCAAAAATGGATAATTCCCGATTCTGAGTGAACCCTATCTTACTAATTTTCCATACATACTTTACACGTGCCATGTTTGCATGCCCAACCCTTGTATGCTCACCATACTTAGGCCATATTTGTTAGCTTGACATTACCCCACACTAAACTAGATATCCACCCTCAACAATGGGTAACCAACTTATCTCTCCAAAATAATATAGAATAATGAATGAAAGAATGAATAATTACTTGTTTAAATGGAATGGTCTACTTGGTGCTGCAAAGTAAGTCAAACTACTTGGTATATTTTTCTTCTTTTGGAAGAATTAGCTCGGACACTCACTATAAACTTATACTTGAATGCATACCAAGCATTTAGCATTGTATTTGTTTTGTTTGGGATGTCTGTAACTATGCCATCTAACTCATCAAGAGTCATCTTACCACCTTCATTCTATAGAATTATGAGTATATTGGCCATACTTGAGACCATCCCTTCCATCACGTCCATCTTCTCTATGATGAACTTTCCAATTTCCTTTATTCTCTCCTTATGTGGGATCCTAGCAGCCTCAAGCACATCGTGCTTAGTCTCCACCAGCTTAAGTCTTTCCACATGCCCAAGTGTTTCATTCTTGGTTGCTTGAAGGACCTCATCTTCTTCTACTAGAGTTTTTATATTAATGATTATATCTAGCACTGCACACATGGTCAAGACTAGATACACTTTCTTCAACTCATCCTTCAAAGCCTGCATAATAGACTCATAATTGTCAATTTTTCTTACAATTGTGACTTTTTCTCTAGTGACTCCTGTAACATCCTTTGGTTTTGGTAGGTACGCTGGTCCTTCTTCTAAAATAAAATGAACTGTTGTGCACAAATAATGAAGGGAGGATGGGAAATCCCTTGGCACCTTTTCTTGAAAGTTTGGCCTTTTCTCCATAATTTCATGCCTATTTGCTCGAAATCTTCTGGATATTTTGTTCCTCTATCATATCCTTATCTCATTCCTTGGTAAGTCACTTGACCTCAGTGTCCTTGTCCTTCTTATCCTCTAGAAGTTCCCTTATAAGTGCCACTTTATCAATATTATGGCACACAACTTCTGTAGATACTTTAACAAGCACATTTCTTACCGATTAATCGATAGATGTGGCGCTTGTTTCATCTTTTGTGATACACATGAATCATTGTAGACATCAAAATCAGGATCATCCATGTGATTCTACATGCTCCAAGATAAGCTTGTTTGTGCATGCGTGTTGTCGACATTTTGGGTCCATCAAATCCTAGCCATATAACTATTCCTTAGGAAATGTACTTTGAAAATAGGAATGAACAATCTTAGTCACATAATCAATGTATCCCAGGTTCTGAGTCCTTACCACATCCTCCTCTATGTTTTCACCTATGTGCTCTCCTAAATTTTCTTGTGCGAATGAGGCCGTATCCTGTTGATCTTCGGCGCCCACACTCTACTGCACTTATTCCTCATCGTTCTCTTTTTCTTCATGTGTTGGGTACACTATAATCTTTGTATCCCCAGTAGTGTTGATTTTATCTCCAACTGGATCCTAGATACTTAAACTTTGGCCAAATTCCTCATAAACTACTTTGTCACCTATGTCCTCATCATACTAGATTTCCAGATTTGGAGAGGCTATGTTTTACGAAACTCTTTGGTGAGAGGAATTCTCCTCGTCGCTATCCCTTACCAGTACATACTTTCAGTGCTTCTTATTTTTCTCATCAAAATTCTTCACCGCAGTTGACTCATGGTGACCTCTTTCTTGGTTTTGGAGTCCTAGCGCCAATATCCTTGGATGTATGCCTCTTGTAAAAACTCTCCGTGTATGGTCCACTCCGGTGTTATTAGCTCACTCCTCTTCCTACTCCATAACATTCTCCAAACTCGTAGGCGGTTATTCTGAGTGGGTGACATTGATGAAACTGCGGCCTTGAAGTTTCCATTATCTATTTCTTTTTTGGTGGACCCAAATGAGCTATGTCATATCCTTTGAGAACTTTTTGTCCTTGAAATATGGCCTTAAATAGAAATAGATGCATGCCATCTCGATCTTCCCTATAGCCATAATCTTTGGGGTGATGTCAATCATATTTTTTTCAAGCATTTCAACATACGCTTCCCAATGCTTAAAATATATTACAAGTAAATGTGAAGGGTAACTTACACGGGGACTCTTCTCTCCTATATTCATATGGAACTCTTCTTCACCATTTAATACTATAGGAAGCTCACTTGAAATGCACCACTCCCCTTCAAACACCTGTCATAACCACCTAAACCATTTTTTCTGGCACTCCTTGTAGGTGTTGGAAATTGAACCTCGTAATATATACTTTGAAAAATTCTTTGTTGGGGACTTATTGTCTAAGGGAAATTACCAAATTTTTCCCTTGGCCCATTAAGTACACCAACCTCACTGAAAACAATCAATAGAAGAATGAATCCCCAAGTTATCTTCTCACCTTTGTTTACCTAGATGCATAAGTTAGTCACATAGATCTCCACAATGTATCCAAAAATGTTGTAGTAAGTATTGTTGGCCATCTTGTGTGCTATGTGTAACCATCATTGATTAAACTCATTCCATATCTCTTGGAGGCACCCAATTTACAACTTGCCAACCGTGTTATGACCCTTATAGCCATATCCTCAATATTGGTCACCTTAAATGCTTGGCCCCCTTCTTATACTTGAGTATAATGGCCATTGCATCAATCCCCTCATCATCTAATAAGTCACCTACAAATTCTCATCCGTGTAAAACCTTATTACCTTCCTAATCAATTTAGTAGTGATCTCGCATTCTTCTTTTTGCAAAGTAAAATAAATTTTCATGTACATATTACATAAGCCATTGATATAGTTGCTCGGGATTCCCAAAGTAAGGTAACTCAAGGATTTTCATGACCCCTACATTCTCAAGAAATATCCTCACAGAGTCATCCAAACCCTCTCTCCATCTGTCATCCTTCGATTTGTCTTTCTAACAACTTTGGCAGTGATATCCTTCATGCACTTGTCTATTCTATTGTGTGTATTAGATTTCTTACACTGTGTTATTTTAGTTTTCCATGGTCTCCCCTCAATTACTTCCTCTGGATACAACATTTCCACCAACCATTCTTTTGTCGCTTCGTCGACCTCTACCTCAACAACTGGAGCTCACTGTGGTGCCATCCTCTCTTCCTCACTTGTCTGAAATGTTCTACACCTTACAAATTGTCATCTTGAAACCCTTCTTTCCATGGGTGTGAACCAGTTCATACGATATGTCAAACCCTAGATGCAATATTCCTCCTTCAAACCCTAACCACATGAAACCTTCTAAAAACACTGCATACCATAGCATGAATCTCAATTATGTGTTGAATAATTATAGACACCGTGCTTCGATCCCACCTAGTTTGTTGATATGCAGATTACTCTTTGTGTCTAGCTCTTCTTAGCACTTCACACTTAATTCACTCTAAACATGCAAGATAACAATGTCATTTACAAAATGATGACATATAGAAAATTTCAAAAATCCTTCACATTAATTTCTCCCATCTACCACTATATGCAACATTAATCTCACATCCACACTTCCCTCGTGTGTCGTGCCCTCTCTTCGCACCTCATATTTTTGTGCCTCAATCATAACCTTCTAGCACTCCCACTACTTCTTTATCATAGATCTCCTCTCCTTATTCTTTCTGTCTTTGAAGTACCTATGTAATGTGACTTTTCCTAAGTAGTATCCAATGCTGCAAAATCCTTTGTGTTGTATTGACCATTCATCTCCCTATGCGTGGTCTAAAATTAGAGAAAATTCCCTAAATTTTGTTTTTCTAAATCACATGTGAGTTTATCTTTATCATGCACGCGTCAATCCTTCTCTAAACACCCCACACTAAGGGTATGCATGGTCCTCTACGCATGAAAAAATTTAAATAATAATCAGCACACGCACAAAAGTGCCCTTATTACACAAAATACTGAACTAAATTAACAAAGCATAACAACGATGAAGGAAACTCATAGAAATAAAATGCATTAAGGAAATATAATCTAAGTGGACATAATAGGGATTCAAACTACTCCCGTTGAAGTAACTAGGAAACTATGTTCCATCCATCACCTCTAGCTGGAAAGATCCTTAATCAAGTATATAAGTTATAACGCATGGTCCCAACTAATGTACTTTAAGATTTATAGGGTGGCATAAGAAATTTGAGTCATACAACAATACCATTTACCCAACCTCAAGCTTCTTATCCTTGATGTGTTTATCATGTCATGCCTTCTACTTGGTTTTTCTTACTTCTAACTCCTTCTTGATGTGGTGTGCCTCTCATCCATTTGCATCAATTTATCAACATGTTCTTCCAATCACTATTCATCATCCGGGCCTCCTACATGCGCAATACACGAGAGAAGGAAACATGAATTCCATTGGGATAAATTCCTCTATGCCAAAAACCAAGCTGAAAGGGTGTTTCTTTATTCAACCTCTTATAGGTCATCCTCTACGCCCAAAGTAGACCAAATACTTTGTCATCCCAATCTCTCCTTCTAACATCACAAATTGTGATCAAGGTATGACTCAATATTTTGTTGAAGGCCCCAATAGTTCCATTTTACGAGGGTGATAAGGGATTTTTCTATGGTGTGAAACCATAAATTCATCTAATAATATCTTGATAGTCTCATTAAGGAAATGAGTACCCCTATCACTTGTTAAACTTAAAGGGCATCCATACTTGCTAATAATATTTTCCCACAAAAACCTTATTGCTATAGTTGTTATGTAATCCTTTATAGGGGCCACTTCTGCCCATCTTGTAAGTTAATCTGTACAAGTTATAATATAGCACAATCTTGTCTCGCATTGCATTTGGTGAGATAGGGCCCACAAAGTCAATTTCCCACTTCTCAAAAGGCTTTGCACTAGTAATAGGCCTCAAAGGCATTTCATCTCTATTCCTAAGCTTTCCAAGGTGTTGACAATGGTCACATGCCTTACAATATGCTTTGTAATCCTTATATAACATTTCCCACCATAAACCAGCTAGTAGAATCTTGTATGCAGTGACATCCCCTGCATAGTTCCTCCTGCAATACCGCCATGAGCCTTAACCATAATTGATTCGAGCTCACGCTCAAGTACACATGAGCGCAAAAATTCATCACAACGTAACTTGTATAAGTCTCTGTTGATCAACATGTAAGGCACGACATGAATAGAAAGTTTTTTCTTTTCTAAGTCCTACATTCCCTCGAGTGCTACACCTATACGTAAAAATACAACAATATCCTCCAATTATGAGGGAACACGGTTTAACTTGAACAACTATGAATCTGGCATTGTGTCCTTAATTCTCTACACACCCTCTTTTGATTATATCCTTGATAAATGGTCTGGACTAGAATTTCTCTTACCTAGCTTAACCACCACCTGTAAAATTGAAGTCCTAAAACAATAGAACCCAATGGCATATGCGCCCCTGTAAAATGGGCTTGTTCACCAATAACTTCAATTCCATATGATCTCGTATAAAAATGAAAGGTGTGACCAAAACATATTGTTAAAACTTATAGAGGGCATAGATCATAGAAATGGCTTGCACTCTATTGTTGTATAATTTTGTTCTTCTCAAGTCAACTTCCTACTAGAAAAGAAAATATGATGATCGAAAATCTCTTCTCTAAGCTAGCGAGTACCACTCCAATGGCCATTCGGATGCATTTGCATGAATGGGAAAAGGCTTAGACCATGAAGGAAACACAAAATAGGTGTTATAGTAAGCCTATCCTTTAGTGTGTTAAACACAAGCTGTTGCACCTCTCCCCAATAGAAATTTCCTTTCCCCTTTAGTAACTCTTCCAAGGGCATGATTATCTTTACATATCCCTTAATAAAATTTCTGTAATAACCAGTGTCCTCCAAGAATACGTGCACCTCACTCTGGCTAGTAGGCTCTTCTAAGCCCAAAATAACAACCACCTTAACAAGATCCACTAGCAAGCCTTATTTATAGATGATGTACCCCGATAAGATTCCAAAGGAGGTGGAAAATACAAACTTCTTAATATTCAAAGAGATGCTCAACCAATGGAACCTCTCAAACATCATCCTTAGATTATCACAATGATCTTTCATGAGCCCATAGACCATCATATCATCCATATACACCTATAAGAGCTTGTGAATAAAATCAGGGATTGCTTGTACCACTATGCACAAAAATGTTCTAGGAACATTATTTAATCCAAAGGGCATAATTGTGTATGCAAAACTTCCCCAACCAATAGTGAAAGTTATCTTCTTTTGGTCCTCTCTAGCTATCCTTACCTAATGATATCAAGAGAAGCCATTAGTAAAGGAGTAGATCTCGTGCCTTGGAACGCCTCCAATATTTATTTTGTAAATGGTGTGGGAAAGGGGTCTATGACACATACAATATTTAACTCCTTATAATCCATACAAATTATGATACTACTATATTTCTTGATGTTAATCACCATAGGGCTCACCCATTCTAACTCCTTGATGGGCTCAATGATTCTAGAAATTAACATTTTGTCAATTTATTCTTTTACCTTAACGCACAAGTTCAGATTCATCCTATAAGGCCTCTTTTGAATTGGGCACACACCTTCTTTTAGTTTTATCTTCATCTCTCCCAATGATTCATGTACACCTTTCAATTCATGATAGCCTCTAGGAACAAGTCCTAAAATTCACACAACAACTCAATGATTTTAGCAACTTGATTCGGACGGTAATATTTGATTATCGCTTCCTTGGGTTCAACATCTGTTCAAATGTTCACTTTCTTGGTCTTCATAGGCTCATGGTAGGCACACACCTTGTCATCTGCATTGTACAAGACTTCATGTATACCATCTGTTGTGCTCAATTTCTAAGTCCTCTACCTCTTCATCATCAACCATGTAGATCATCTTACCCTTTTCTCTTTCTAAGCAGGTGCACCCAAGCTATTCAACATTTGTTTCTTCTTCTTCAAAATTTTCCACCAATTCGACTCACTAAACAATTCCTTAAGAAACTCTTCATCCTTTGAACTATCCCCTATAATTAAGCGCTTCATAACCTATAATACCTCATTCACCAAAGGTTTAGTAGAAAAATATTCAAAGGTATGAATCACACTGTAATAAGTTCTTCCTAATTTCTAGTCTCTCTATTTAACTCTACATAGATATAGCATGGACACCCTCACAAGGTGAAATAAAGATTATGCACCCACAATGAAGTTAGTAAAAATTCCTGCACCTCTTTCTAGAATCTTCTCACACTCCGAAGGCGTGATCTTTGAACAAGATCTTTACTATGAAATGCATAGATATGAGTAGGTGCCTTTCTCCTAAAAAATCTAGCAAATAAAAAAATCCTCACTTCTTTACACTCTAAAATATTATCCCTATGAACCATCCACCATAACGTTTCCATCCAGTGTATAATATACACTAACACGTTCCTTCTTTGCACTTGAAATTCCCCTTACACTTCCATAGCAAGAAAGAGTAGTTCGGATTCTCTTCACTTATGTACCTTGGTACCTAGCTACTACCTAAACACCTAATGCTACATGGCTTCCGATGCACGCAACTAAACTTAATACTTCACATCTAACCATTTCATAAGTTTTATGTTCCCAATTATCACATGCAACACTTGTAGTATCGCTCATGGATTGTACATCATCCCACTGGAGAAATCCTTCCTTTGATAGCTCAAGAAATTCTGGGTCTCGAATGGTGCATACATAAATTTTGTTCATGTCTTCTTCACTTAAGGGCTCTACATAAGGAATATATTTTCCATCTATCAAAGGGATAATAACATGTTCTTCCTTATTCTCAAATATAATATACCCTTTATTGAAGCGTAGGTCAGTGTTGTTTGCATAGCAACAAGGGTGCCCAAGTAATACGGGAAAATTGTCTTCTTCTACTAGCGCTAAAACCTCAAAGTTTCCAGTGAACTTGGCCTCGTATAGTAATGGATGTATATTTTGAAACTCCAATGGGCATGGTCTTGGTTCAATTTTCCATGAACAAGACATTAGAGGATGATTGCAATGGAGGTCTAACTATTTGAACCCACACATCCAAAGTGAGTACATTCACTTCTACACATGTGTCAATCAAAATGTTACTCAAAAGCCAACCATCAACAACAACATTTAGAGTAATATCCTTGTCATAATCCAAACTATCTAGAGGAAGATTAGCATGAAAAATTTGTCTCTCATGCTCAATCCTAGTATGCGGAGTGTTTCCCTTCAACTAGTTCCCTAACAATGGAATAATGTTCTCTTAGTGTAGAATCTTACAAACCTCCTTCAAATCATCAACATTTTTCTGATGGAGCTCAACTACTTTCTTTTGTTCTAATTTCTGTGACTGTTCCTTCAAACACTATATCTCACCTTGTAAATTTTTAATTACCTCTATGGTTTCTTGATAAACCTCCTTCTGGTGCATAGGATCTGGATACTTTGCATGTATAACTTCCTCCTTGGTAATGGTAGGATTTTGTTGAAGAGATTCCCTATCATGCATAGCCTCAACGCATGTAGTAATCTTCACAGTACCAACTTAGGATCCAGCGTTAACTTTGAAATCCATTGGTATTTCATGGCATTTTTTACGGTAACCATTCTTGTGCCCTTGTTTTCCTATTTATATATTTCTTTTTAAGTGTTCATACAAGTCTGGGCATTCTTCATAATTATGATTCTTTCTACAAAAATAACATATGATATTCTATGGAAATTCACCCATGTAGTGATCAAGAGATCCACTTGTAGAACAAGTCACACAAGGAAATCCCTCCTTCCACCCCCACGACCTCGACCTCACGAATCTGCCTTTATAACATTTACATCTACCATGGCTGCCATCATAACACCCCCACTATGATCATAATCATGATGCTCACCCTTTTCCTTGGAATTATTTGCAACACTAGTCTGTCGTATGCCAATATTAATGGCATCATGGATATGGTCAATCGACATACAATATTTAGTATCATGATTCAAGGACTGCAAATCTTACGAGGTTACTAGAAACATTCTTTCTTATCGTATGTTGTAAAAATGGGAACCAACTTGAACTGTGGTCTAAGTGCCATATCTTACAATCTAGTAATAAGGAGCACACAAAATTATGAGGGAAACTATCCTTAGTATGCCTCTCTACTTCAAAATTTGTACACCAAATTACATTTGTGCATATCATGCACTAAATTAGTAGATAATTTATCTAATTTATTCTCCATTGATGCTCTTTGAGCTTCTAAGAATGGGCTCACCCCTATGTCTACACTTCCTTTGCCTCAACGCATAGAGTTTCTTCAAGTGCCTCGCACAAATTTGAATAAGTCTTATGTGAAATCTCTCTTCTAAAAGGTGTGACCAATCCTCCAATAAACCACTCTACATGTTGGCTTGTGTGGAATATCACAAGACAACTTAGACAAAAGAGTCTTAAACTAAGCATCATATTCCAAAACACTCTCGGTAGTGCCATTCTTAATGTATTTGAGTGTAATTATTCTTTTCTGCTCAAACTCAAGGATATAAAATTCCTTTAAGAACACCTCTCATAGACCTTTGTATAGTACACACAAGTCTGATTAGGATAAAAAAATTTGTACCAGTTGTGCACGTGTCCCTACAATGTGGTTGTAAAATAACTTGACTTACGAGTCTAGAGATGTGATCCCATTTATGCACCATAGTATCTCACACATATGCACGTGTTCTACCACATATTCAATGCCTCTATACTTTGGAAGATGGAGAGACATCTTCATGTAAATTTGTTGAGGTTGGTGCAGACCTTTCCCGGACAGAACCTCCTGTGTTTTATCATGTATTTCCACCACCTCTATAGCCACCATATCCTCAAGTTCTGAGCCACCGATCCTCTTGATCCTCCACTGTAGTAATAAATGGACCAGAGGATGCACTACCCTATGTTTTGATGGTTATGCTAAACTAAACACCCACTATCTCGTGAAATTGAAATACTTCCGGATGTTATGCTAAATTATTGTGTGCCTATGTTGCATGCTGTACTGACGAAACACTAGAAAAGATACCTCCAACTATTCCTCCAAATAAACTAGATGAAGATTTCACCATAGATGAATAAGCTCCTTAATGAACTCCTAAACTTGACTGAAAATTAACCCTATCTACTGCAACTCTACTGCTCACACTAGATTGTTGATTACCGAACTGTTTTAGAAACTAGAAAACCAAGCCTAAGCACTATGTCATTTAGTAGATTTAGATGCGTGCCCACGGCCCATGTCATCTCTACCAGTACACTCTCATCTAAGGCTGAAGAGGGTTCTCTACAATTCTCTCCCAAATGGGGAGTTCTAGATGCTCGGCTCCATATCTTCTATGTGATCTATGAATCCTAAATGACCCATCTCTCTCAACAAAGCCATCTATTATGTAACTTCACACTTTGCTTCTCTAAATACATATCATGCACCTCATTGAATTTTAGACGCATTTCTTGTCTTTAAATTTGCACCGCTTAGGTCCACCATCCTCACCAATCCTACTCCCACCTTTTCGTATGAGGTGGGGTTTAGTTAGCCATCAAATTCTCTTCCAAATCTATGGTTATAATTAGGATCTTGATCTCGGTGGAATAGAAAACAAATAAAATCCTCTGGGTTCACATGAAAATATTAAAACACCATGGAACCAAACATTCATAGAGCACGTCCAAATCAAATCTGCATCCTACAAGGCCTAAAATTCATCCTGCATCTAAACAAGCATGTGAAACCTACAATTCATCTTAGATGCATACGTAACCAACCACTCGTACAACTCTATAGGAAATTAAGAAAGTAATGTCTTGTAAAACTCGTGATATAGGTTTTGTTCAACCCACACGTGTGAATTGAAATTAGGTCCGAGTCTATATGTCTGCGAGCATACTCTTCTTCCAGATCTTCTAACCAATCCTCAATACTGGCCAAGGTCAATCAATATGTCTTCATCACACAACATCCTAAAATAACTTAGAAAGAGGTCCGGTAGTGGAACCAATGATGTAGCCTAGAATTCACTGCAAATATCCCAAAGCATGTTGACACATCACTCAACTGGGCGAGTGCTCACAGAAGCGAAAGGGTATCATGTCTCTCTTTAGAGTTTATTATCTATAATATTAGCATGATTATGTATACATCTAGATTCATAATAAATAGTAAACAATCCATAGTGTATAAACCAAATCTAGATCTAAACCATAGGAAAGATAGACTAAACAATGACTACAATGATATTTACCATACAAGAACCATATTTAGTCATATCTAACACCAATATCCATCAATATGATCCATTATATTAAGTACTTTAAAAAATCTTCATACAACACAATAGTGTCATCATGAGTCATGCGCATGAACAAAACCAACAACATAACTCTACAATAAAAACAGTATCAATGGGCTCCCTAAACCATGCAAATCAATACATATATATAGGGGTGGGGACTTTCCCTTCACCACCCATGCACCTTCAAAAAATAGGATACATGCTAATAATAGCCATGCACCTTTATAAGAGAATACAAAATCATGTAAGTGCTAATAATAGATCTTTTAAAGTTAACTCCTAGTTTAGATCCTATTAATAGGCCAAAAATTTGCATGGCGCTTGAATTCTGCAAATCCCAAATAGCCTTGGCATAGTTTGAAAGTCTCCATATCTTTATGTGCTCTACACTCTATGTCCAAAAATAGCCTTATGCCAAAAATGGCTAAGTCTTGATTCAGAGCATGCCCTATCTTACCACTTTTCCATGTTCCCCATGTTTGCATGCCCAACCCTTATATACTCACGGACTTAGACCATATTTATCAGCCCAATAACACTTAAATCTAGCTACGTAGTTTTAACACTAAAATTGCACTACTTATCCTATTTTCTATCATTTGGTTACAACTAGTGTCTTTCTTGCTAATTGGCTAACATTCTCCTTCATCTCTATAAATTAACAACACTTCATTAATTAACTAGTCTCCCCTTCATTCTAGATCCAAATTAACACTAATTTTTTAGTTATAATCATATTATAATAAATTAATTAATCAACCCATGTTGATTAATTAACCCTTTAAATAATAATTTACCCTCTTATTGGGTTATTCCCTTATCGATGCTTGAGAATCCATCAAATTCTCTCGATTAGATTTTACAAGCCTAACTTGCTCTATTAATCAATATAATTGATTAATTTAAATCACACCCAACTCCCTTAAATTGGAGTTCTAATTAATCTTACCTAATCTTACTTAACTCTTTCTAAGCATGTTTATCAATTGCTAATAATTAAAGTTTTCTTTACCCCACATTCATGAGGATGATAATTTTCGAATTTGGAAAACTATATAAAGAACCCTACCCCTTCCCTTATAAGTTTACACCATGTCCTTATAAGACATATGCATAAGATAAGATAATTTATTAATTGAAAGGCTTATTGATCTAGCAAACCTCACCCTTTTATACTTGGCAAGTGTAGTAAGAGAAGAACCAAAAATGGCCATTAGGCCATACCTTTGGTGATATCTCTTCCTCTTCCATAGAAAAATTATTTGATCGTATGTGGCTATATATGGCTCACTAAAGTAAGTGTCTACAATCAAAATCCAATCAAAATCATCAAAGGATGGCTTGCATTTCATGTTTTAAATGTTAGATGCATTAGTTTAAGCTTTCCTTTTAATGGCTTTATCTTGATGTTTATATTGAACTAGTTTAGTTATTGAATCTACTTGGTGTTAGGTTATTTTTATTAGCTTAACTTGTTTAATATGTATACATATGGCACACTGGTGGGACTACCCTTTGTTTCTCATGCTTTTGTTTATGTTAAGTTTCTTTTTTACATACTAACCCTCTCTTTTTACATATTTTGAATTAAATAATGTTTCTTAACATTATGTGTTGAGTTTTCATGTGTAAAGTGTATCTTGCAGGTAAGAAGGAGGTAACGTACTGCCAAATTTGGAGCTCAACATCAAAAAATCAATATTTTTGAATGAATTTGAAAATTTTCTTGTGTTTTTGAAGAAATGAGACTGTGTGTGTGCTAGCATTGATCCTTTCTGCGCTAGTGTTAATTTTTCACATGTTTGTGTTAATATGATTGTATTTGTGTCTAAGTTCACATGATGGAGTTCACTGTGTCTGTGTTTGCATTTAAATTCATGCGCTATTGTTTTGTACACCTGTGTTAGCCTTCTTTAGATATACACTAATGTTTTGAGTATTTCTATAATCTGTCTATGCACTAAGCCTTCACATGATACCATTTACATTATATGTGTATGCACCATCCTTACACATGTATGAATTTATATTCACATGATAGCATCGTTGTTCATGCGCTAGTGTCATTGTTCATGGGTTAGCATTGCTTATGCATGCATCTGTGTATTTTGTCTACTTGTGCATTTTACCTTTATGTGCTAGCATCTTGCTTCACGTGATAAGGTTAGCCTTCCACACGCTAGCGTCTTTGTGGCATTTTTGGCTCAAATTTCAAGATTTATAGAGTTTAATTTTTGATTTCCATGTTGTTTTTATAGGTTTTCTAACTCCTAAACTTGCAAGTTTTGATTAAAAATCAGTTTTTGGGTTTAAAACACTTAGAATGATTTGATTAAGTTTTATTTCATGAAGTAGGATACAAAATTCATGTATTATCTTCTCTTGTGATTTTTAAGTGACCTTGAGAATCAAAACGACCTTGATCCTCATTCTAATATATTTGGTTTTGTTTGTTAAAAAACTAAACATTTGACTTATCATTTAAAAGTCAAATTTTGAAAGCATTTACTTGTTTTTAGTTAATTTTTTTCCATTTTTACTTATTTGGATTCAACATTGTATATTCTTTTCTCTTGCACTTTCGAGTGACCTTGAGAATCAAAAAAGAAACTACGATCCTCTTTTTATGTGGAAAAACTACTAATCATTTATATGTAGGACTAAATCACTTGTAAAAGATAAAAATTGAAACAAATTACTAACTACACTATGTGTAGGTTGTCAATGGTGTGCAAAACCACATTAAGATCAAGATAAAAAAAAAACCATTCACTTACACTATATTTACAGGTGTGGTGAGAAGACTAATGCCAAATAGATTTAATTATGGGAAGTATCTTGGCATAAGCCATAAAACTCATTATGAGGATTACCACATGAACCCCAAAGTAGTCAACACCTTGAGGGAACTAGTTGATGAAACGAGAAGTTCCCCATCACCTAATTGACTAGAAATTCCCATGAGGAGTGCTAAATTTTGTTTGTATGAGGCATCTTTCATTAATTTGATTGTGGGGTAATGGTCCTTTGTCTAGGATTTATTCTAGAAAAGTGTACCTCTCTTAGACAAGTTATTAGTGAGTGTTGAGAAAAAAAGCCTAGGGAGCTATTTGGAATTGGGGCCAAATTTACCATATCCATATTTGTGTTTCAAATATCTATTACAAAGCAAGACTTTATTGGATTCATATCCTTGTTTTTCGAATAAGGAAAGAGTCCATTAAAGTTGTGCCTCATATATATTTCATCACGAATCGTACTTAGCCAAACTTCCTTGAAGTTAAAACCTTGTTGTTCGAATAAGGTGAAACTATTTATAAGTTACATTAAATAATTTACATCACTAGTCATATATTCCCTTGTTGTTATTTTGACATTATTTGGTCAAAATAAAACACCTCAAAGTACTACCAAAATTCTGTCCACCACTTTTGCACCCACTTAAATAAGTTTTTCCTTAAAATATTGATTTAAGTCTTGAAAGTGTGTTGGTATGTATTGATATTTTTAGTGGTAGTCTTAAACGAAAATTGGAACATTCAACCCTAGGATAGTTCCATTTCATGGTCGTTACATTGCTTACATTATACCTATCCCATTTTGGTACTTACATCTTGTTTCTTTAAAACTTGATCTAGGTATTGTCATTGGATTTTTACGCTGCTCGCATTATATCGACCCCTTTTTAGTACTTAGACCTTGTTTTCCCAAAAAATTGCTTTGAGTTTAAGAAGGGCATTGTTACATTGTCACATTGACATATATATCTTTAGATATTCCTTTGTTTTATATCCCATACACTCGTATATTTATCACTCTAGCATCATTATGCTACCCATTTTATCTTGGATTCCTTGTGATGTTTACACACATTCTAACATCTTTGAAGATTACACCTTATGAGTCTTGAAACCTCATAATCAAGAAGGTAATAAGAAGCATTCTTCAATATATTTAGGAATCCTATGTTTTCCTCTTCTAAGGAGGAATGCGAGCTTGTTTATCATAGTGTTAGTGAGTGGGAAATACCTTGAAATCCCTTTACAATTACAGACACCTCGTCTCATATATACAACTAATTATTTCAAAATTAGGACCAATTATTTTTGCATCTTGTAGAGTTAGGGGCTAGATTTCCCTCTAATTTTAATCCTACTTTCCTTCCTCATGTGATTATAAAAAGAGTTGTAATCATCCTCCACCTATTAGGATTGATGAGGACATTTAAAGCGTGAACGAGCCTCCACGTCATCTCATCCTATAGGTCATGGTGATAACATAGATATTTCTCCCACTAGAAATCACCACCATATACCCTTTATTAGGATAAATCATGAAGATAAAGCAAAGGATGAAGTCCCCTTACGGGAGGAAATAGAACACGGGTCTCGAATGAGGAAATAAATATACAATGATAAATATAAGTCCTTAGTCAAAAATATCAAGATTATCTTTTCGCGTCCATCAAGATAAAGATATAGCTCATAGGACTAGAAAACCTAACGTAACTTACGTTGAAATCTACATTGAAAACCAGGTGGTGAAGCCTCAAAATATAAGCGCATGTATATATTGGCCACACCATCGTGCAACCAACTCTTTTACCAAGAGTGAAATTCTATGAAATATGCCCTCATCGGTCTATAGGAAAATAATCAAGGGCATGATAAGTAATATCATTTCAAAGAACTATTCCCTTACGCTTTCAATCAAGAAATGTTGTGCAATCCTTTACCACCAAGATTTGATTTCCTAAATTTTATAAATATAGGGGCAAAGGTAATCCTAACAATCACATCAAATAATTCTTCATGGTTTGCCAAAAATTCATATACAATGATAATTACCTCATTCACTTATTTCTAGGAGTCTTAGAGGCCAGACACTTAAATGGTTTCTCCATCTCCCTAAGGGGTCCATCACTACCTTTTCAGACTTAGATGAGAAGTTTGTTCACCACTTTTCATTTAACATGGAAAGTGATGTCACTATGATAGACCTTTGTAACATAAAATAAAGAAATAATGAGAACTTCATTGGTTTCTTACAATGATGGCGAGGGTTAGTTAGTCATTTCCCTTGCTCTATCCTAGAGAAACAACTTATTAGTATTTTTATCCAACCTACACCCTGAGATATCCTTCCAATTACAAATGCATTGTGGTGGCACATTTGAAGAGGTCTTCAAAAAGGGTAGTCAAATTGAAAAAGTGTTACTTGTTAAAGGGGTTTTGAAACCCTTTTAAAGAGACAACTATGACTCGAATCCTGATGAAAAATCTAAATTATTTAACAAGAATAATATTTTCATAGGGAATGGAATCACAGATTCCAAACACGTAAAAATTATTAAAAAACACACCACATATAAAAATCACGCGTGCACAATCTAAATCTACAATGAAACATAGAGAATACACTCCACTCACAGAGTCACATCAATTTATCCTAATGTAATTAGAATCGGCCAACATGGTCACATTCCACACCACTAATCCCTCTTCCAAAGATGCACGTAAACCTTCATGGTAAAAAGACCATGAATATTATGTGTATCATTGTGTTAAAGGTCCCACTATAGCTAGATGTATGAAAATTAAAATTTTCATTCAAGATCTCCTAGATCGAGGAGACATTGAAATTGATGCCCAAGAGTCCTCTAAAACTTAGAAAAAACAATTGGGAATTTACAAGGAACCATTCCCCAAGCATAAAAATACAAAAATAAGGTGATCGAGGCCATTCCTCAAGGAAAGAGTACCAACCATGTTGTTGGTCAAACTTCCAATCCATTTGATTCTCTCATTGGCTATGTCCATCTCATTAACACCCACATCTATACCATTAGAATCAAATCTCAGGAGTTTGCTATTACAACATGAAACACTAGTCTTACTATCATAGGACCCCCTCTATCTACTCCTTTGGATGGTCATTACGATCTCCTTGAACAACTTGAGAATATAGCCACCAAGATTTCTATCTTGGACATTCTTAAGATATATACTATTCATAAGGATATCCTCTATAAGGCCCTTTAAGAGTCAATATTTCCTTATGACATTGATGTTTTGCAGTTCCAAGCCTTGGTCCCGCAAATCACTCCATCCAAACATATCATTTTTAGCCAAAATGAGATTCCATTGGATAATCAGACACACAAATTTCCCCTATATATAAAAGTGATCGGTACTCATAAAAAGATAAAAAAGGTGCTTCTAGATAACAAATCTGATATAAACATTTGTACAATAAAACTTGTGAAATAAATAGGACACACTACTGGATGAGCTAGAGCCTGATGTGATCACTATCAATGTATCGAAAATGAAGATTGAAAATAATTTGCAACCATTACTTTTCCTATGGAAGTTGGGAATTCGATTAAGACATTGCACTGATGATTCTCGGACCGTCGCATCTCTTCGATGAGGGCCTATCACACAAGAAAAAATATTCCATGTCATTAACTTGGATCTTCCTTATAATATTCTCTCAATCGCCCATGGATCCATGTCATGTAATCCTTTCCTTCCAATTTTCATTAGTGTATCAATATTCATTACCAAGGACAAGAAATTACCATTCCTAGTCACCCATAACCCTTTGGGCATTGTAGAACATTAGCAAGTTATTATCATACTTCCTATGAATTTTCTTCCACCGAGCTAGTTGTTGACTTAAAATAAGAAGACCTTTCTTCTTGCATAGATCTAGATACACTTCATCCACATGAAGGTGGTACTTCCACTTCTATATCCTCATTTTCTGCATTGGAAATGAAAATCCTTCATACCAACTGTGGAGAATATGACCTTTAACAAGCTCTACTTGTGTCTAATATTCCATTATCTCCTAAAACATGGTAGGCTTGGCGAATCGCAAGGAAATAAAATTCCATACACTATTGAAATATTTACCAATGGTGGTATCTTAGCTAATGAAATATTGGGAGGTACTTCCACATACCAATCTATTGATAAATGGATGGCCTCTTGCTATGTATCCCCCGAATATCTCATTCCTAATAAGATGATGTATTCAATGAGATACCAAGGATATGGTTGTGGAATTAATGAAAAGGCATGTGGGAACTATTAGTGCAAATTCATAGCACCCCCAAATAAGTTATGGATCTAATTTTCTAAGGAAAAGTCATTTGGTGTGATTACACAACATTGAGCTTTCCCAAAGTGTGGGACCTTTGCAAATGGGGAAAGCTCTCCAAAGAAGGTTGGTTCCTCTTCATAAACTACCTACCACAAGCTATTCTAGTGTAAGCAAGCTAATCTAACCTAATATAACTTCCAAAGAGACATGGAGAGAAATAAAACTAGAAAAAATAGAGCCTATACTAAAATGGTCATACACCGAGAGAAGGAAAATGTTAATCATCTATCAAAGCTGACATGGAACAAGAATATGTTAGCAATGGAAAGGATGGACAAGTGCATCACAGACCAAAGATGGATTTCACACAGAAAATGTTCCAAAACTCCATGAACACAACTCCAAAACCTGTAATGAACATCCAAACATGCACAAATACCATGTAATGAAGAGAGGTAAGGAAAACAACAAAGAAAACGAGCCAAGGATGGACAAATGCATCACAAAACATGTTTTTATTGCTCATAATTTACATAGTGCATCATTTCACGAGTAAGAGGAAAAATTCCATTACAGAGCAAGGGAGGAGGTTCAAACTCCATTTTCAACCCTAGGGAAGAAAATAAGGGAGAGGCAGAGAAGAAGGATGAACAACTTATTACAAATGAGCCAAAGCGGCTTTTAACGCTCGAACAAAATTAAGGAAATGAGAAAATGCAAGAAAATTGATTTTAACAATCCAACCACCAAGAAGATCCACTTAATTATCCTGAAAAATGATGGGTTTCCATGAAAAATCCCATACTTCATCGTACATTGCTTCGCAAAGCAAGAAAGAGGCCCATACTTCATTAATTTTGGTGGTTGGGGTCATTTTTACGTAATTTTTCCATGCCAGAGACGTTTTCCCATTTTTCTCCCATAAAACTCCATCAAAATTTAAAATTTAAGTGTCCATCATGTGGAGAATTTCACCATCTTTCCAATGATACCAAAATTGTGAAAATATGAGCTTTGGTGTGAAAGATATGCCCCTTTGAAGATTTAGGAAAAAATGGCAAAATTAGGGCAAAAATCAGGTTCGTGGGGAAAAATCTTGATTTTTCCCTCTTTTTTCAAATTGGGAAAATTTCCCAAAAATCTCCACACCCTACTCCTCCGATGACACGTGGTGCCCTCTAGTTGATCTCGGGCCTTAGGAGAAAATTCTGCCCAATTTGCCTGCTTGGGAAAATTTTCCAAAAGTCCCCGCCGGCCCGACCTCCATTGCTGATGTGAACATGTGGCACCTTCTGATTTGACATGGAGATTTGGTTCAACTTTTCACCTTTGCGCTTCTATGGTTTTGGTAAAAAACCAAAAATCCTTCGATGCCCCGCCATAGTGTTGCTTGACTTGGACACGTGGCGCATTATGATTAGTGTGGGGCCTTAACCAATTTTCCTCCATCTTCCTTTACGGGCTCATGGGTGAAATTTTTCCTTTGAGTTTTTTTCCCAAAAGGGCTAAGTGCCAAAAATTTTCACATGGGTCCGCCTTAGCAAATTTTCCCTCCAAACTCCGCTGAGCCATAACTCAAAAAATTCAAGGAGTTAGGAGGACTTCTTTACCTTTCGGAAAGGGAAGAAAAATCCTATACGATGAAGTCATTTCTAGAATATTTTGAATGCTTACAATGTTTGAAAATTAAAATTGAATCAAAAGGAAGGAAATAATGAAGGCAAGTTAGCCAAAATAAGTAGGGCTCATTTTGGATAACAGAACCTCTTTCAACACGGAGAAGATGGAAATATATGACATCAGTATTCAAAATTATGGTTCCACTCCTATAGAAGTTGAAACCACCCCTTTTGAACATGAGGATAGTATTCTAGATACAATAGTGAAACAAAGTCCCTTTGTAGTCTTTACGAAGACCTTACGTCCACGAACCTATTTCCTGATATGACTATTTTAACCCTATCCCCCTCTATCCCTGAAATAAACCTTATACATCCACCCCTCATAGATTGGGACCAATAAAAACACATATCAATTGATATTTTTCAGAATGAGGAGGCTATTGGAAAATTCATGGGAGTTCATGATGATGTTTATGTTAGAGATCATAAGAAAGGATTCTCTATTGATCTTTATACATATACCTATACCTACTTTAAAGAGGAAGATGAAATTTGTGGTGAACAAAGAGAAAAGGATACCGTAATACCTTATAGAAAATCAAAGGATAAGAAATCTAAATCCTATAGCGAGAATATTTTTGAGACACTTACGGATAAGAAATATGTAGAGAATCCAAGATAGGTAATCTTGAAAACCATCACACTCATGAAAATATTATCGAGATACCTATAGTGGAAGAGATCAATATCCCTCTTGATCCTACATGTATGGAAGATGGTTCTAAACCATTAGTTGAGGAGACTATTGATGTTAACCTCAATATGAAAGAAGAGCCTAAAATAATCAAACTTGGGGCTTCACTTTCAGCAAATGAACAAAAGACCTTTACTGTACTCCTTAGAGAATTCACAGACATATTTGTTTGGTCTTATGCAAACACACCAGACTTAGATCCTTATTTATTGGTGCATGATCTAGTTGTACATGAATTTTCAAATCCTATTAAACTTAAATTAAGAAAGATGTATCCACACATTTCTCCTTTGGTCAAAGAAGAGCTGGAGAATTTTTTGTTTGTTGGTTTTATTAAACCTATTGACTATTTAGAGTGGATATCAAACAAATTTCCTATTTTCCAAAAACCTGAAGGCATCATAATTTGCACATGATTTTAGAGACATTAACAAGGCATGTCCTAAATATAATTTTCCTATTCCTAACATCAACATGATCATCGATTTAATTTTTGGTCCCGAAATGCTATCTCTCATGGATGTATTTTTGAGCTATAATCAAATAAAGATTATATAAGGGGACCAAAAAAAAAAATCTATCACTACCCCTTGGGGTAAATTATGTTATCAAGTCATGTATTTCATCCTCAAGAATGCAGGAACAACCTATCAACAAGATATGATTGTCATCTTCCATGACATGTTGCATAATATTGTGGAGGACTATGTGGATGATATCTTCAAAAAATATAATAGTATAGAAGAACATCTAAACATCCTATTTCATATATTTCAATGATTAAGGGATTATAAGGTTAGGATCAATCCAAAGAAGTGTGTATTTTGTGTGATTTTAGGTAATCTATTGGGATTCATAGTTTTTAGAAGAGGAATTGAAATGGACCCAACAAAGGTCACTATTATTACAAAATTTCCTACTCCAAATAACCTCAAGTAGTTGTGCAACTTGCAGGGAAAGATCCAAGCCATCCATAGATTCATCTCTTAGATCATAGATAAATGTCATTCCTTCACTCATCTACTTAAGAAAGATGTTTATTTTCACTAGGGACTTGATTTCCAACAAGAATTTTCCTTACTCAAGGAGTATTTGGCTAACCCACATGTTCTTGTACCACCTACCCCAGGTGAACCTCTCATGTTATATATTTTAACTACATAATTTTCTATTAGCGCGCTCTTAGATCAATATAATATAAATAAAAAAGAGAGAGTCATCTATTACCTTAGCCACACATTGATCTCCTATGAGCTCAATTATCCACAAATTGAAAAAGCATGCTTGGTTATTGTTTTTACCTTTCTAAAAATCCACCACTACCTTCTAAAAAATAAAAACAAACTTATATCTAAAGGTTACCCGCTCAAGTACCTTTTATCTAAACTTGTGCTTATCGAGAGGATGGCCAATTGGATAATAGTGCTTGTGAATTTGAAAGAGTATGTCAACTAGAAAGTATTTAAAGGACAAGTACTTATTGATCTACTAGTTGAAGAACTATTACTTGGAATAGAACCACTTTGAGTCTAGATTTTCTATATGCCTCTATTCTATATATTGAATAATATTCCACTGAAAGATATATTTTTATGGTTCATTCACATTTAATGGCTCGATGGTATGTGTCATTATTAACACCCCCACATGTAATATTATTCCTCAAGATTTCAGAAATGGCTTCCCATGTATCAAATATATTTATGAGTATGAATCTCTAATTGCAGGATTGAAAGTCACTATAAGATGGAATATCAAACAAGTTAAGGTTAAAAGTGAATCCCAACTGAAAATAAAATAGGTCAACGATGAATATAAATTCAAAAATGAGTTTCTCGTTCCATATAAATTGATGGTAGACACTCTAAAGGAATACTTTGTTCAAATAACCTTTAAACAAGTCCTAAGAGCACAAAATGTTCTATAGATGCTATTGTTACCATTATATGTTTGTTATGATTATCTTTGGATACTAGGGACTTTTAGTTCCTTATAGATCATCTAATGGTACCCGCATATGACATGCCAAAATCATGTTTGGTATGTGAAGTTGTTGGTCATTTTTACCCATGGTATGTTGACATATTTAACTACTTATAAGATGGTACCTTCCCTCCCAACATATCACATTCCTAAAAACAAATCCTTATCTAACAAATAACACATTATACCCTACTTGGGGGCACTCTCTATCATCGAGGCTCAATGGGAGTCTATTACATTGTCTAAATTCTGAAGAAGCTATCCAAATAATAAAAGAGGTACACGAAGGTCTCTGTAGTGCTCACACTTTAGAAAAAAATTATGCACTTTATACATAATTTGGCCCGGTCTTATACTCTGTTGTTGCAGGCTCACAGCACCCCTGGATGCAGATCAGGCTTCTAGGTTGATCACTCTAGCATCCAGTGTGATTGCACAACATGGAAACCTCTCTCCAAGCATGGGACTTGTGAAACTGAGAGAGGAATCTCTAGATTAGAGGCTGGTTCCTCAAACTCCTCTGATTTAGATCTAATGCTTGCACAACTACAGAGGTTCAGATCCTAATCCTACTCTAACTTGCAAGGAGACAGGGGTAGAAGTGCAAGAAATTGAAACTAACTAAAGATGGTGATGCACCAAAAGGAGTGGTGAAACATAATTGTCATGTAAATAGACACAGACCAAAGTTCAAAACATAAAACATACATAGACTAATAAGGTATAATTTAGGATTTGAAATGAAGCAAATAACACAAACAGAGGACTGAAACCCATTCACAGAGCTTGCATTATCATTTCAGTGTCAAAAACACGCATTACACCCTCAGAGAGGTAAAAGAAAAGCATTACAATCTTTAGAGAGGTCAGATCCTTGCATCAATCACTTCTTTGGAGGTGAAAGAAGAAGTCTGCTATGTCCAAAAAATGTTCCCCCCTTTGGTTGTGAGCCAAATCTGCCTTTTACATTACATGGGTCGAGCCTAGGAGATGAAACGTACAAAAAACATGAGAGCCCATTCCTTCTTGACTGCAGGTGCATTAAAATGGCATGGGGGACCTTACAAACCCATACCCTATCATTTTGACTGAATTATAGGAGAATGCGACCCATTCTACATTAAATCAGTCATTTGAAATGTCATACGGCCATGAACACGGGTCGAGCCGTTTCTCAATTTTATCTCTCTAGACTACACCAAAATTCAAGATTAACCCTAGAATCATGTAGAGAATTTCATAATATTTCCATTGATATAAAGAACATGCAAATCTGAGCTCTGGATCAAAAGATATGGAGATCTGAAGATTTAGGGCACAAAACAGGTGAAACGGATTTTTAAATTTCTTCGCACTCTGCCACCTGGATGACACGTGGCATGCATTGATTGGTCGTCAGGGGCGCGGGGCAGACCTTTACTTTTAGCTTTTGGGTGAACTTCTTGCCAAATTCTCTAACTCCTCCCCGAGCTCCGCATTCCTTGCTCCATAGGACACGTGTCCTCTTTTGATTGGCTCGGGCTGACCCTTCAAACCTCGCCCTTTGAATTTTGGACTTTTCTCCTTGTGACACGTGTCATGATTTGGTTGGTCCGTGGGTCTCTTCCGGCTCTTTCGCGTCCACCACATCCATTTGTCCTAGATGTCGCAGTGCTGTGTGGGACAAAAACTTCTGATCCACCGAAATGGGCTTCCCTGTCCCTTTTCTACCGATGACATGTGGCGTGATCTGATTGGCTCTCATATTTTTCAGCTATTCGCGTCTTCCACGTCTCTTTGTCCCGGATGTCCCTTTATAAAAGTTCCCGTTTCAGCCCAATTTGGCCGATTCGCGTCCTTCGCATCTTCTTGTCCCAAATGTCCTAGAGCAGTTAGTCGATTTTCTTCTCCTTTGGCCGAACCGGCTTTTGCCAGATCCTCTGCGCGTCCCGACGGCCTGGATGTTTCTTTACTCTCTGAGAGTACTGGTGGCCTTTTGGCCGATTCACGCCAGATGTCCCTCATGTCCCGACCATTGCGAGGACTAGGACTTAGCCATTTTTCATGATTTTTCTGGCCCAAGCTTGTTTTCTGCAACTTTTCACATTTTCTCAGAACTTGCTCTTTTCTTCTTCGGCCAGGGGAGTTAGAAAAAATATGAGGGGACCCTAGAAACATGATTTTTGCCCTGAATCAATCAATTTTCCTGGGGCTTGAGAATTCAATGCATGTTATCAAAATTTACTCTGGGGGGTGAATTTTGGATAACAATTGGTGACTCAGCGGGGGTACCTGCCTGCTAGGTGAAAAGACCAGTAGCCAGAAGTAGTCCATTGGGCATGGAGTTATCAAACATTCAGTTTAGAATCCCAACTGACTAAGAATGTGTAAGGAGGAAGATGGAATATCACACGATGAAAGAAAAAGATCGCAAAACGTCTCCATGGACAGCAAGTCGTGCCCAAAGCACTTAGGAAAAAAAAACTAACCTACAAAAAAAAATGTGCACAAGCACTTGGAGGAAAGAAAATCTAATCTAATATTTATAGAGGTAGTGAACTTCCCTCTAGAAGCAACGCTTGAGATAGATTCCATTGATTGGAATCTGCAATTCTTCACCATCCAATGAGGCCAATTAGAAAGCATTGTTGTTCTTGCACTTTGTGACCATGTATGGGCCACTCCAAATGGCATCAAATTTTGAATGCCTTCCCGGTTTTTCTCTATCCACATTCCATTTTAACACTAGATCTCCAACCTGAAAAGATCTATCTTTGACCTTCCTATCAAAGGTCTTCTTGATCAAAGCTTGATCCTTTTCCATTACTTGGGATGCCTGGTTTCTGATCTCTTGCAGCTCCATCAACTCTGCATGCCTCACCTCCATGGGCTCAAACTCTAGCAACTCCAGCTGCTTCATGAGTTCCAACGTTGGCAACTCAAGTGACATGGGCAAGATTGCCTCTCTTCCATAGACAAGCCTAAATGGAGAGATACCTGTGGATCTTTTGGGAGTTATCCTATCAGCCCATAATGCCGATTTCAGTTTGGTATGCCAAGACCTCTGATTCTCATCAAGAGTCCTCCTAATGATCCTCAACAAGTTCTTGTTTGTAGACTCGGCACTGGCCATTGCCACGAGGGTAATAGTTCGACGAAGTGCTTAGGTAAATACCGTTCTTGACTGCCCACTCAGTCACCCTAGATCCAATGAATGCCAATGCATTATCGAGATTATTGTAGTAGGTACACCGAATCTGGTCATTATTCCCTCATAAAAGTCTAAGATCCTAGACTCATTTGCCTCTTTGAGTGCTACTACTTGCTTGTCCATTTAGTGAAGTAGTCTGTGGGTCATCAAAATCTATTTGTGCCCTTGGTTTGAAATGGGATTAATGACTCAGATGAAGTCCAAACCCCATTGCATGAATGGTTGGTCAGCTGAGATTGGATGCAATGGGAGGGCAGCAAGTCTTTCTTTTCTGTGAAGAATGCACAGTTCTTACACCTCTTGATCCATGCATAGTAATCTTTGAATATTTTAGGCCAATAATAACCAGCCTTCATGATTTTTAGATTTGTCACTCTTGGTGCAAAATGGCCACCACTGGTCCACCATGAAACTCTTCCAACACCCTTTGAATCTTATTTGTGCTAATGCATCTCAGCAACACTCCATTCACATCTTTCTTGAACAAAACTCCATCAACAATGGCATACGGAACAGCCTGCAACCTGAAGTGTCTCCTTTGGGTCTTGTTCATCTCTCACGGGGGCATAGGCCTGTACCTAGGAAGTGTATAACGCCTTAGGTCCAGCAAGGAGTGGGGGAATCATTGTCTTCTTCTTGATTGCCACTTGGCTCATGGATGTCTGGTCATCAAAACAGCCTTTTCTTTGTTGCATACTTCTTTTGCTTCCCAAAACCAGCTTCTCACACAGTCCTTTCCCTCTTACCAGCTTGGTGACCTTGATCTCAATGTCATATTCCATGACACGGGTGATCCAACCTGCCCTTTTCTCATTCAAATCCTTGTTGAGGAGGAAGTCCTTAACTCCAGCATGTGAGACAAAGCAAGCTGGACCTTGTTGTTTGAGATTAAATGCTTGAATTTCTTCAAGCTTCTAATTACTATGCAAGCACATGCTTCTCAATAAAGCAAGTACCTCACCTCATAGTAATCTAGGCTTTGGTGAAGAAGGCAACCAAGCTGCTCATCATTATATTTGTTCTGCTTTGTACTAGAATGGCGAAATAGTGTCATCACATCCAAATGCATAGAGGATGAAATCCTTGGAGAAGTCAGGTTGATGAGAGTTAGTGCTTGAGAGATAGCTTCTTTGATTTCTTCAAAACTCTCCTTGCCTTCGCTTTCCACTTAAAAGCCATGCTCTTCTTTAACATTTTGGTGATGGGCTTGACAAGGGCTACAAAATGCTGGGACAAACTGCTGCAGACAAAATTGATCCTTCCCAAGAAGCTTTGAAGAGCCTTCTTGTGACTTGGAAATGGTAGTGCTCTTATGGCTTCAACCCTCTCTAGATCAATTTCCATTCCCTCTTTCAAGACAATATGGCCTAGAAGTTTCCCCTCATGAGCCAGAATATGTATTTTTGGGATTCAATGATACCCCAAATCTTCTACACCTCGAAATACCCGCCTCGGATGAAAAGGTGATCCACTTTGCATTTTGGAGAATACGGTGATGTCATCAAGATATATCAAAACTATTTTATTGATCAACCCCTTGAATGCGATATTCATTTCCCTTTGGAAAGTGGCTCCAACATTTGATAGGCCAAATGGCATCTTCTTATAGGCATATGTTCCCCATTTGGTTGTGAAGGCTGTCTTGAACTGATCTTCCTCCCTCACCATAATATGATTGTAGCCTGAGTAGCCATCAAGTAGTGAAAACCTTTCTAAACCAGCTACAACCTGCAATATTTTCTCCATGGAAGGGAGTGGATAATGATCCTTGAGAGAGGCTCTATTCAAATCTCTGAAGTTGACACACAACCTGATCTCTCCATTCTTCTTTCTGACTGGGACTAAGTTGGCGACCCAACTTGAGTGTTTGATGGGGAAGATGATACTGGCATCAATAAGCTTGCTTAACTCTTTTCTCATGAGAGGTTCAATATGGGGATTCACTGGCCTTTGCTTTTGCTGCGGGCTTGGATTCGGATCCACTCAATAGTATGTTGTGCTAACTTTGGGTTGAAACCTCTTAGATCTTTGTAAGTCCAAGCAAAGACATCTCGGGAACTCTTGACAAAGTGAACAAAATCAGATTTCTCTTGTGAGGTGCTTACTTTGCCAATCTGCAATGTTTTGCCTTCTTCCACTAAAATAGGCTCGAATCTTCACCCTTTACTTGAATGTTAACTTTTTCCTTCGTAAGGCTGATAATTTAGGTTGATGATTGACTCGAGGTTATGAGGCCTTTTGGTAATTTGTTAGTTCTCACTGTACCACTTGGTCACCATCTTCTTGATGCAGCTTGTCTTGATTCTGGCGAGGAACTCGGCTTCTTCTTGTAGGAAATTAACAATTTGCTGATCATTCTCGAAGACTTACTAACTTGTATTGTTATCCGGAACATTTGGTCTCACAACCAATTTGATATGAGGCTGAGATTTTTCACTTTGATACCTTCTACAACATCAAACGCAGCCCCGATTGCTACTAGCTTTGTCGCGGCTTCATTATTTTTCTTAGGATGGAATTGATGCTAAAAGCTTCAAGATCTTCAATAAGATCCCATACCCGATTTTTGTAGTTTTTCAACAGATCATTTTTGGCAGCATTTTTTCCTTTGACCTGGTTTACAATCAGCTCACTATCACCAAATACTTGTAAATTCTTGATGCCTTCCTCCATTGCCTAGTGCAGTCCATGAACTAAGGCTTCATACTCAGCCATGTTGTTTGAACAGGAAAACTGGAAACGGAAGGTGAGTAATAGCTTATACCTTGCGGTGAAATGAGCATAGCTCCTCCTCCTGCACCTTGTCTACTCCTTGACCCATCAAAGAACAATTTCCATACTTCATTTTTGTCTTTGTGATCCGGCTTGGTGATGCTGGGGAGAGGTTGATTCTCTTCATGTAAACAATAAACTCCTAAGCGCTTGATTCTTCTACTTCTTGATAGGGATCAAAAGCATGTATCTTGTTTGCCCATTCATCAAGAGTTAGATCTAGGATACTTCCGATCTTGGTGTCACCTCATCGGTGCTAGGGTGATCTTCTTGATCAAATCTTTGAGAAATTGGCATTAATCGACTTGGAGTGTAAGGCTCAATATGGAAGTTTGCAATAGGTTCGGATCGATTGTGGCCTTAGTTCCATATCTTGTTACGAATAGCATGTGTGACCAATCGGTAGACAAATACCCCCAATATTGGCTATGAAGTCCCTTGATAAGTAAAGGGCAAAGAATGGTGGAAGGTCTATGATTGATACATCTTGTAAAACAACAACATTTGGACATGCGTGCAAGGTAAGACTCAAATTTCTAATCACTCCAACTGTTGCTATTGCTGTCCCATCTAGCTGCACTACCCCTTTAGATGTTATTTCATACTGGAGCCCTAGCTAATCAGCTATCTGTTTAGGCATTACTGAGCTACTTGCCCCGGAGTCTATCATGTAATTATGTACTAGCTGATTTCCAATGATTAATGAAACATAGAAAGGAGGGGGCTTCAACATTTTACCTTGTTGCCCTCCATGACTTCCTTCAGGCTGGGTAGCATTTGTAAGCACTTTTTCTTGCATCTGAACCTGCTGATTCGAAGTTGGCCAATCCTTCATGGCAGCTTGCAGCAGATCTCTTTGGCCTGGGATAGATAGGGATTCCCACATTGATATGTTGACATTTGTCTTCTTCATCTGATCAATGATACTGAATGGTGATGAAGGATCTCTCTGTTGTCCCTTGGTTTACACATTTACTCCTTGCACGTGGGTAGCAATAGCTGGCATTTGAGTTGGCCTAGGGGCTGTTCTTGGCTGCCCTTATGCATTTGAAACTAGACTTTGCTTGCCAATCATTTGTGGAGCTGTGGAAGGTTGTGGATTGGCTGGGGCTAATGGCTGTTCTTCACCCAAATTTCTCCTCTTTGACCTTGTGTTGGCTGTAACACCTTGAGAAACTACTTGATTCATGCCACAGAAATCTTCTACTTGCCAGTTCACCAATGTGGTGTCATTTGGGGCTGATTGCTATTGGAATGTTTCTTGTTGTTGAATGTTTCCTTGACTGCCCTCGCCCTCCACACCAGTAGTTGTCACCATTAGTGCTTGATTGAGAGCACCATTGAAACACATGGATTGGTTATGAGGCTCGTTGCATGGAAAGCACCAATCATATTCCTGAGTAATGTTGTTCTGTGTTAGCACTAATGCCTTAGAGGCAGATATGGCATTTGGATTATAGGGCTGGAATGGTCTATTGGAAGGGGGCCTTGTTTGATTCATATTTGTAGCTAGATTAGGTGGTCTTTTTGGTTTGTATGGCTATCTATTAGGCTGAGCTTGGGGTTGATAAAAAGGTATGAAACCTTGGGCTTGTTGCCTCTTGAGAGTAACTAGCTCATTGCCTAGGTTTTGTAATTGCTTCATGACCTCTTGAAGCTCATTTGGGGCACTTGGAGATGAAGTGGAAGCTTCATTTGAACTCTGATTTCTAGGAGTGGGAGAAGGAGCCAAATTAGGTGCTTGATGGGTGTTTGGGCTCTCTAAACTTGGAAACAATGGCATGGGAGGTCTAGGGGCAAGTTTGCCAGCTTGGATTAAACAATTTTCAGCCCTAATGGCAATGCTATAAGCCATAGGGATAGTTATGCCTCCCATGGACTGAATCAACATAGAAATATCAGAATTTAAAGCTTTGAGATAGTATAGAAAAGCACCTTCTGCTGTTGGCCTGACTGCCACTGGAATCCTCTCCCAAGTTTTTGAAATTTGAAGTTGAAATCGGTCAGCTGCTCATTGGGAGCCCTCTTGATGGTTGTTAGCTGCTCCAAAAGAGACAAGTTGTCTCCTTTCTCTCCAAATTGCTCATGAAGTGCAATACACAATTGATTCTAGTTTGTGATAGAACCAGCTCCAAGGCTCCTAAACCATTGTAATGCTTTACCCTTGAAGGAAGATGCCAGTAACTTGACAGCCACTTACATTTCATTGATTTCATGAATTGCACAAAGGTTAACAATATATTTAACATGATCACCTGGAGTAGTCTGATTTTCTCTAGTGAAGTAGGGAATGTTCTTCAAGGCTGCAATAGGAATTGGATGTTGTGCATTGAGAGCAAGTGGGCTGCTTCCTGTGAAGTTGACATAGGGATTGTTTTGAGCCATTCTAATTGGTCTTAAAACCCTTGTTGACTGAATGAAAGGCCTACCAGGTGGAGGAGTTGAGAGAGTTCTGTTTGGTGGAGATGGAGACCTTTGAATCCTTCTTCCTCTTTGCCTTCTTCTTGGAGATAATTATAGGTATTCAAACAACACTTCTTCTTCTCCAACTCTTGACCTTGTGGTGATTCTTCTCATGAGTTTTCAGGCCTGCACTTGGAACCAGTTGGTTCTTCCCCTTGGAGTCGCCAGATATGCAAATAATAGCTCTTTTTAAGCAAGAAAAATGTAGCAGATGCACATCAACCCTGCTGCAATAAAAATGAGACCTCTGTCCCACCGGGCATGCCAAAACTGTTGTTGTAGGCTCACAGCACCCTTGGATGCAGATCAGGCTTCTAGGTTGATCACTCTAGCATCTAGTGTGATTGCACAACATGGAAACCTCTCTCCAAGTGTGGGACTTGTGAAGGCGAGAGAGGAATCTCAGATTAGAGGTTGGTTCCTCAAACTCCTCGATTTAGATCTAATGCTTGCACAACTACAGAGGTTCGAGATCTTAATCCTACTCTAACTTGCAAGGAGACGGGGGTAGAAGTGCAAGAAATTAAAACTAACTAAAGATGGTGATGCACAAAAAGGAGTGGTGAAACATAATTGTCGTGCGAATAATAGACACAGACCAAAGTTCACAACATAAAACATACACAGATCGATAAGGTATAATTTAGGATCGAAATGAAGCAAATAACATAAACAGAGGACTGAAACCCATTCACAGAGCTTGCATTATCATTTCAGTGTCAAAAACACGCATTACACCCTCAGAGAGGTAAAAGAAAACTGTTACAATCTTTGGAGAGGTCTGATCCTTGCATCAATCACTTGCTGGAGGTGAAAGAAGAAGTCTGCTATGCCCAAAAAATGTTCCCCCTTTGGTTGTGAGCCAAATCTGCCTTTTACATTACATGGGTCGAGCCTAGGAGACAGAAACATACAAAAATATGAGAGCCCATTCCTTCTTGACTGTAGGTGCATTAAAATGGCATGGGGGACCTTACAAACCCATACCCTATCATTTTGACTGAATTACAGGAGAATGCGACCCATTCTGCATTAAATCTGGTCGCTGAAATGTCACTTCTAGCCATGAACACGTGTCAGAGCCATTTCTCAATTTTCTCTCTCTAGACTACACCAAAATTCAAGATTAACCCTAGAATCACATAGATAATTTCATAAGCTTTCTGTTGATATAAAGAACATGCAAATCGAGCTCTGGATCAAAAGATATGGAGATCTGAAGATTTAGGGCACAAAACAGGTGAAACGGATTTTTAAATTTCTTCCCGCGCTTTGCCACCTGGATGACACGTGGCATGCATTGATTGGTCGTCAGGGGCATGGGGCAGACCTTTACTTTTAGCTTTTGGGTGAAATTCTTGCCAAATTCTCTAACTCCTCCCGAGCTCCGCATTCCTTGCTCCATAGGACACGTGTCCTCTTTTGATTGGCTCGGGCTGACCCTTCAAACCTCGCACTTTGAATTTTGGACTTTTCTCCTTGTGACACATGTCATGATTTGGTTGGTCCGTGGGTATTCCAGATCTTTCACATCCACCACATCCATTTGTCTCGGATGTCCCAGTGCTGTCTGGGACAAAAACTTTCGATCCGCCCAAAATGGGCTTCCCTGTCCCTTTTCTGCTGGTGACACGTGGCGTGATCTGATTGGCTCTCGGATTTTTCGGCTATCCACGTCTTCCACATCCCTTTTTCCTGGATGTCCCTTTACAAAATTTCCCTGTTTCGGCCAAACCTATTGGTGGTTTCGTCCTTTGTGTCTTCTTGTCCCAAATATCCCAGGAGAGCGGTTAGTCGATTTTCTTCTCCTTCACGTAACCAAGCTTTCCAGCGTCCCAATGGCCTGGATGTTCCTTTGCTCTATAGACTGCCTGGCAGCCTTTCGGCCAATTCGTGCCTAGATGTCCCTCACATCCCAACCATTTGCGAAGACTAGGACTTAGCCATTTTTCATGATTTTTCCTGGCCCAAGCTTGTTTTCTGCAACTTTTCACATTTTCTCGTAACTTGCTCTTTTCTTCTTCGGCCGGGGGACTTAGAAAAAATCCAAGGGGACCCTAGAAACATGATTTTTTGCCTTGAATCAATCAATTTTCCTGGGGCTTGAGAATTCAATGCATGTTATCAAAATTTACTCTAGGGGGTGAATTTTGGATAACAACTACTATTTAGAAAGTTCTCAAGTATGTAAAGTACTAAATAAAGCCACCTTTGGAAATCTTTATTTTCCATTTTATTTCATAGTTCCCATGTATTTTCCAAAATTTATCTGTCCATTTTGTAAATGCCTCAACATTCTAGCCCTAAATCGGGGTGCCCTAGCGTGTAATAGGGTGCCCTGGTCCCACTACTCGGGTGCCCCAATCCATATAAATCCTCTTTCTCTCCTTTTTGGTAATTTCTAGTTGTTGGTCATCTTTATCTTTTTCTCATTCATCCTTTTTAGGATTAATTACAAACTTAAGATTAAGAGCCCTATAAATAAAAAGCTACAAGACCATAATGAGGGTCCTAGGTCATAACATTACACACTACTATCACTCCATCTAAAGTTGCATCCATTGCATCACTTGCACCCACATAGTGCCATGCATCAAGGCTAGGTGATCTGCATCACACACACTTCATATTTGGAGGGATTCTATTCTATTATGTGCAAACATGTTATTTAAAATTTCTATAGTTACTATTTCTCGCTACTTCACAAAGTGTGGTGACACGAGAGAACCTAGGGTACGCTATGCAAACACACACAAAAACTACATCTTTGACCAAAATGTAGTGCAACGCTTAGTGATAAGACCACAATTTTGGTGGATGAGGTCAGTTTGAACCATTCATATGCATTTTTATTTTTCTAGGGTTTGATACTTCTCTTTGCATTGTAGGTCATTTCTGACTCATCGGACGAATTCAATGTGAAAAATAGGGAAGGATAAAAAACCAACTTATGACCATACAAGTTGCATATTTTGAGCATTTACAATGTTTAAAGCACCTAGATATTAAACAAGCGTTCCCTAGGGCACCCCCATCACTTCAAATGTTCCCTTCATAGGTTCTCTAAGTGTTCGTCTACACTTCCTGATTTTATTCCCAAACCTACGACATTGTGCGACCATCTAAAAAAATCATCTAAGACATTTCTCCCTACTCTCTTGCACATATAGGGTTTCATTTTACTTAGCATACTTAGCATATTCATTTACATCGACGTTATGTTATTTACTACATTTATACGACTTTTTAGTCCTCCTAATTAGATTAACTAAGGTTAGTATTTCCTTACACTTGTCTCTAATTTTAGTTAATCATTTTGGTGAGCACGTTGTATCTTTCTACAACCTTTTAGGTTTTTACATTCCACCATCATGAATATATCCATTACTGAATACTTGCTTACCCATCCTAATTTTCTTCACTGTGTTCAAACCCTCTTTTCTATTACTAATGTTTCTGTTGACATGCATCCAGATTCCTTGTATGAAAAATTTTATGAGAATTTTTCTCAACATATTGTATTTTGGGAAATCCTCCCACTAACATTCACCCCTTTAAAAATGACCCACCACTTTACATAATGTCTCGCATCTAAAATGTTTCTATCAATCGTAATCTTATCGATAATGGCTTTGAGCTTAATATGTGCTCTATGTCCTTTCTCCAAGCATTAGCTTTGTCTACTCATGACATTGGCCCTTCTTCCATTTTTCTGTGCTTATGATGGTTCTATTCATCCATTTCTAGGCCATGTTGTCTTTCCTTTAACTATAGGTCTTAAGACTCTCCCTACCATTTTATTCGTCATTGATTTTCCTATCTCATATAATTTCTTGTTTGGGAGACCATGGCCTCATGCCATTGAATTTGTTTCTTCTACCATTCACTGTTGCATAAAATTCTTACATGAGCATATTGAGTATACTATCTTCTAAGATCGTGATCCATTCCAATATTGTGTCCATCATCCTTATACTAGCATTTCTATTCCTCGCATTGATATTGCAAACAAACCTCAACCTATGGATGATCAGTCTAATTTACCACCACTTGAGGGAACTATTTGTTTTCTAGATACTATCCCCTCTACACTATCTCTTAATACCACTATTCTTCCAGATCATCCATCTATTCCATCCATACACAATATCCTTCCTTCTTCATCTTCACCATTATCTCATACCCTTTTTACATGTACACTTCTAATTTATAACTCTTATTAGGAACATGTTCCATTTGACCCCACATGTGATGAAACCACTTGTTCTCCTACTATTATAGCTCATCTTCACTTCACTTTTGAGGAAATTCAGTATTCTACTCATGCTTCTCACTTATATTATGGTTTTGTCACTATCACTACCATGTATGGCCTACGTGTCTTTGATCTTTTAGTCTATCTCCTACATACCCCTTGTGCTTCTCCACTCACATTAGGGGACTCTTGGCTTACTTACATTGGAGGTACCTTAGACCCTAATCACACTGATATTTTTCTTCCTATGCCTTTTGGTCGTATTTTCATTTACAATAGTTCCTTTCTTGGCTATTCACCTAATTACACTCGATGGTACACACATGGTTTCCCACATCCCCCATTCATTGATGAAGAATATGCTATGGGAATGTACCATTTGTCTCTCACTAGCTCATTACATGATCAACCTCATACTATAGCCTACCAAGTTTCCAATTCTAATCCATTTGACTTTGATCCAGAGGATGATGATCTCCTTGATGAGTTCACCTAGCCCCATGCACACTACCATTGGGGGCATATCACAACACATATCTACCCCCATCCCTTCTCTATCATCGTACACTATATAATTTATATGTATCATCATCAATTCTATCTCACATGTTTTACCTCCCTCATTACCCGATGACGTACTCTTGTGCTTCAGTTCACACTAGAATGTTGAGGGATTACCATTACACTGAACCCCACACACTACACTATAGGTTCTACATATTTACATTCTATCACATACACCACACATCCTACATTATCCTTTCTATACTTATTCTATATCCTACATTATCCTATACATACCTCATCTATTAGTCATTTATACATAATTTATTTTATACATACTACACTAGTCGTCATCTCATCTACATCTAGTTTTGCATCCCATCACTACAAATTCTATCCACATCTTGTATCATCCACACATCATCCCTTTCTTACATTGTCTTATTCACATAGTGCATATATCCATCCTATCCATTATATACTACACTAGATTCCATCCTATATATGGGTCTAGTTCCATCCATCATCTTTACATATTCTATTTTTATATATGCCTATTATTACACCCTACATACCCACTTTGCACTTATACATCCTATTCTACATGTTACACTAGATCTCCTTATACATGGGTCTAGTTTTACCTATCATCATTACACATTCTATTTCTATCTCCACACTTATTACATTACACATTCCATACCCACTACACATTCTACATTGCATTTCCTACACCGCACATTCACATACCTTGGTCATTTATACTACATTGTTTTCTATGCACTGTACTCACCACCCTATGACACACTCTAGTTCCTCGGTCCATACTCGAATGCTGAGGGTTTACCAATCAAATGGACCTTAACTACATGTGACATGTCATCATACCACATTCATTGGACTAGTGACCAATGCTCTAGGCTATATCATCACCCACACTCATCATCACATCATGTAGTGGTATACACCTTAGGTTAAATCACCACTCTTTAATCAATTTCTCATTATCCTCTTACATCCTATCATTACATATTCTATTATCCTATTCTAAGTCATTCTATTACATAATCATTTATCCTACTCATCACTTAGTGGTATACACTTTAGGCTAAATCACCACCACATTCTTATTCATCATGTAGTGGTCTACACTTAGTGCTAAATGACTACCTTCACGTTATCCACCATATATGCATACACACTTCCTACACCTTCATCACCCATCTTGTAGTGACATATGCTATAGGCTAAATCATCACCTTATTCTTCCATCAAGTAGTGATTTATACTTATGAATAAATCATCACTCACCCATTCAACAAGTCATGATATATGCCTTGGCTATATGGTTCATGCACATTCACTATACAATCACATACTTCATCACCACTTACTACCGCTCATCCCATAGTGATATACACTTAGGGATAAATCATCACTCATCTATTCTACCAAGTCGTGGTATATGCTTATGCTATAGGGTCCATGCACATCTTCTCCCCATGTCACATTTCATCACCACTACACATACACATTCATCACAACGCGCTAGACACAACAACCACTACTTGACCAGTTCCCGATAAAACACTCTCATTTATGGTTCATTCTTGATTGTTGAGGGGGAAAAAAATGAACCTCACTGCATACAAATTCCATCCACTCGAGGGACACGTTACTCTATCATTCCATTTTTCATTCCATTCCATCCATCCAAAACATATTGCATTGTCTTGGTAACATTTAATCTTGCTTACTAGTGTTTTACATGATCACTTTACTACACATGTTATATTTATTTCTTATATGTCATTATCATACACACATGTGCATTCACGCCTTTATATATTGTGATCGCATATACAAGACTCTACATGTGGCATGGATGCTCACCTTTTACCCTTCCTATATTGGTTGCTAGGGGAATCCACATTCATATTTTAAAGGTGTTATTGTTTCATTTTGTACTTAAAATTTTATACTACTTGCTCATACATGATTTCACATAGTGGTTATCATTCTAACATGATAATGAGTGTTCCATGTGCAACACTTGTTATTTCAGGATTATATATTCCCATGACTAATTATTTGTTTCTACTTGTCTTCTTTGTTTTCTATTGTATTCAATTTTTTCCCTTTGCTTGTGTCCACACTTGTCATTGTTTATGACCATGACAACCTTGCATGTCTTGCAATGTCATGAGTGATGTCCCATGTTTGAAACCCACTTTATGTAGTCTTCTTTTTTTCTTGTGTGTTTACACTACTTTGTTTGGTAGTTTCTACATTTTTGTGTATTTTACATTTGTCTTATTGCATGCATGTGTTTTTGGACTAACACTTGTATTGGCTAGTCATCCCCTTTTGTGTACACCTTGGTATCTACCAAGATCTTCCCTTCCCCCTACAGGGTAGAGTTCTATAGATTAGAGTGTGGTTGGTCCTCTTTTGGGGCCACATTCTCCTTCCAGGGTCATTTTATGCACCCCCAAAGAGGGGGCATCATTGAGGGTTTTCTACTAACACAATGTATTTACATCGGTTTAGACACAACAAGTGAGTTCAGACCAGTCTACAAACTCCATACACAATGGAATTAATAGGACATGATGTCCTTTGACAATTTTGTGGAGTGGTTACAGGATTGGGGGTTATGGTGGGTGTGCCTCTCTATACTTCTCCATCCAGTGGCGTCATATTTCCCAAAAAATAGGATAGTATAGATATCTCTTCAACAAATTTCAGTAGAAGTAGTTAGAGTTAGAGGACAAAGAGAATTTCCTCCCTAGAATTCTTCAGCCAGGGTGGCATGAGATCACTGAAAAAATCACGACAAGTATAAGATTTATTTCTAAACCCTTTTTCTCGACATGGATCAGGTGCACATGTTTCATTTAAAATTTTTTTCTAGCACATTTTACATTTGCGTACTTTACACATGCATATTTTACAAAACTTTTTACATACATACATATTTGACTACTTGATCATTTTCTCCTTGCAAGTCCACCATATGAGAAACAAGCAGTCAAATTGGGAGAAACAACAACAATAACAACAACATCAACAATTTCAACACATTGTGACTATACTTTCCATACTAACCATATAGGTACACTACACACCGTAACAACTACACACACGTTCCGTCCTAGGTTCACTTTCATTAATTTTTATGTGTATTTTTCATCTTTAGAATCAACGCTCCTCCACATTTTTCTTTTTATCATTCCACACTTGAGACTAGTCCATCGACACATCTTATTTTACACTCTACATGGATATCAGGTACACATCTTTATCTACTTTATGTTACCGAGCATTCCACTCACCAACATAAAGTGGGGGAAAATGTAGACAAAAAATATGCACTTTACACATAATTTGGCCCGGTTTTATACTACTATTTAGAAGGTTATTAAGTGTACCAAGTACTAATTAATACCACCTTGTTTCCATATTTATTTTAAATTTTATTTCATACTTTCCATGTATTTTCCATCACTTATCTATCCATTGCACAACTTCCCTGACATTCTAGCCCTAATCCGGGTGCCCAAAGATGTATCTTGGGACACCTTGGGGTGCCCTGGATCCCACTGGGCACCCCAAATCTATGTAAATCCCCCTTTGCTCCTTTTTAGGTCATTTCTAGCTGTTGGTCATCTTTATATTTTTCTTAGTTGGTCTTGTCGAAATTAACTACAAAATTAAGCTTGAGATCCCTATAAATATAAAGCTATAAGACCATAATGAGGGTGGTCATGGGTCATATCATTACACACTACTATTACTCCATCTAGAGTTGCATCCATTACATCACTTACATCCACATAGTGTCATGTATCAAGCATAGAATATCTGCATCACACATAGTTCATAGGGATAGGGATTCTATTCTATTCCATGCACACATGCTATTTACATTTTCTATAGTTACTATTACTCACTACTTCACAAAGTGTAGCCCCATTATACCCCTTTAAATTGAGCTTCCCTCTTTGTAGATAGCCTTGTGAGACTACCTAGATAATGATGAGGATTATAGATTGGTTAGGATAATGAGAGATGGAAATACTTGATGAAATATGCCATCATGCCTTGGATCATCTCAAAGTGTATTAGAATCAAGTTCATAAGAGCTATAATAATCATGTCATCCCTCATGAATTTTAGGTGGGATACCTTGTCCTTAATAAGAATCAGTTCAATACTACTAATGAATGTGAAAAGAAAGGTAAGTTTGAGCCTAACTGGTTAGGGCCAGACATTATGGTGGTTAAATTTGGTTATGGTGCTTATAATATTACCTATCATGATGGTGATAAATTTGGGAACCCATGAATACCATGGATATCAAGTGCTTCTATGCCTACACATGGATACCTATCATAAAATTAAAAAATTAAAAATTAAAAAGTAAAGAGAAATCAATTCGTCCAAGTGTGAAAACCACACAATTATGGCACTTTGGATAGTTATTTTGGTGAAAACAAGTTTCGGAACTATAAGAGGATTATTTTGTTCACAATACCCTCATATTTTGAGCATGGTCACTTCTTCCTAGATTCTCCATTCATCGTTTGTGTGTTATCCTGTTGAACCTATCCATCTTGGCCTTGATCCAACTGATCCTGTTCTTTTATATATGTGCGAGATTATCCCTTATATATTATTACCTATCGCTAGGGGCATCGTGGAGATTGTTTCTTCCTATACATAACTTTGGAAAACCCTCTAAAATCCTAAAAAATAGTAAAACCCTTGAAAATCCTAAACACTTAAAATCACAAACTCCAAAAATAGCGGAAAACTTAACAACGCTAAAAATTTGGAAACTATACTACATAACATCTTATTTCAATGATCTCTTATTCTACCGCACGACATACGCAGATCATCGGGATATACCTTAATTAACAAAGTTGGTTTAATTTCAATGTATGTCTTCCTTGCATATATCTTTACTCGGAGGCAATTTTATAGTGCACGTGACTTTTTATAGGACATATATGTCCTCTATATACTCCTCGCATGCATCCTTGTTTGGGGAATCATTATAACATGTGTCGTATAACTCAAACATTTGGGAGGCTGGATCGGATAACAAAATCACTGGTACAAATTTCTTATGCATTGCTTGTTTAAAGTGTATATGTATTTGATTGTTTATTTGTGGGTCTCGATTGTTTACTTTCTTGTAATGCATTACTTTATGTAATTTTCTTTGAGTCAGTTCTTTAGTATGGAATAAAAATCAATATTATGGATTTTCATGTCATTTTACCCTTTTTTGTGTTCTTATACCAAATAAATGCCTACTTCCGAGCTAGGATGGTACTTCATCTATGTTACAATCTTACCATTCCCTTCCTATCTTATCTTCAATTTATACCTATCATTTTCTTCCCCACTCTCCCTCCCCTATTTCTTCCACATGAAGAGGCCCTATATATATTTCTAAATAATCAATTTGAAAAATTTCCAACTGGACCAAGTTTGAATTCCTTCATTACTATGACTGTTTTTATTCTACGGGATCTGTTAATAAAAACATACCTTATAATTAACAACCGTGACCATTTTAACTTACCAACAAAAGAGTCCGTACTCGTACTATATAGGGATTACTAATTGTATCTCTTCTATATAATCATATTTGGTACATCACCATATATCTCACCACTATGATGGGGTTTTCCACCACTATGCTATTTTATCTTTTTCTTTTGGAGTGTCCATTGACCTCTTTTATATCCCCATTGACACTTGAGGGTGAATCATTCATTCTACTAATTTTTTTCTACCATTGCAAAAATTAATCGTAAGTAATTTTCTACTATCTTTGAAGTGGAATTTCTCACACTACACCACATAAAAGAGGGGGAAATGTAGACACCTAAATCTAGATACACAATATTAACACTAATATTGCACTTCTTATCCTATTTTTTATCATTTGGTGACAACTAACGTATTTCTTGGTAATTGGCTAACATTTCCCTTAATCTTGATCAATTAATGACACTTTGTTAATTAACTAGTATCTCCCTTCATCTGGATGGAAACTAACACTACTTTGTTATTTATAATCCTATTCTAATTAATTAATTAGTCGACCAATATTGGTTAATTAACCCTCTAAATGAGAATTTACCCTCTTATGGGGTCATTCCCCTTTCCATTCCTTGTAATTCATCAAATTCTCTCCAATTGTCTTTTATAATCCTAACTTATTCTATTAAAAGATCTAATTAATTAATTTAAATCACACCTAACTCATTTAAGTTGTAAATTCTAATCAATCATCCCTTTATAACTCTTTATAAGCATGTTTAACACTTGGTAATCCATAATATTCTTTTATCCCGCATTCATGAGGATTATAATTTCTCCAATTTGGAAAACTATATAAGGAACCCTACCCCTTCCCTTCTAAGTTTACACCATGTCCTTATAAGTCATATGCATGAGATAAGAGCATTTCTTAATTTAAAGGATTATTGATCTAGTAAACCTAACCCTTTCCTACTTAGCAATAGTAGTAAGAGAAGAACCAAAAATAGTCATTAATCCATATTGGTGAGTCACACATGGCTACATACATATCACTAAAGTAAGTGTCTATAATCTAAATCCCATCAAAAACATCAAAGGATGGATTGTATTTCATGTTTTTAATGTTAGATGCAGTAGTTTAAGATTTTCCTTTTAGTGGCTTTATCTTGATGTTTATGTTGAACTAGTTTAGTTATTGAATCTACTTGGTGTTAGGTTCTTTTAATTATCTTAGATTTTTTAATATGCATACAAAAATTATTATAATGGAGAAAAATCATATTTAAGTGTACTTATTAAAATTTAGATTTTAAATGGAACCATCATAGGTAAAATGTTAAATGAAATAAAGAAAAATGAAGCCTAGTTTGAAGTGGAAGGAAGGTTTAAATGCTAAGTATCCTTCAAATGAATGTAATAAATATATAACCATACAAATTTTGTGTCATGGGAAGTTCTCTTCTATAAGTGTAGAATAGGTATTATATAAATTTCTACTATTATAAAACGATGTCAACACAAGACCAAAGTAACAACGTAAATGTAATAAGAACAAGGATAAATGAGATTAAACTATGGATTGATTTATACAAAAATTGTAGGCGCCTTGAATGATGTTACACCAACTAGTAGGCCTAATGAGATCATAAAATGTAGGAAAATAAAGGAGAGTTTAGTTGGTGATTAAACAACTTGTTAAAATGGAAAACATAATTTTGTGACATGAACACATAACTTGTACATAATGTAGTTTAAAAAATGATTTTAAATGAAATAATGGACATGTAAAATTGAGAATGGATTATTTACTTACCTATTAAATGACCTTTTAATATATAAGTTTAGGAAATGAAACATTATTATAACAAAGATTTAACATTAGAAAAAATGTGTTGTAGAAGGAAACTAATCATGATGTTCTTATAGTTTATAATTGTTAATTGAGAAAGTATGACATTGTAGTGCATCTATTGTTACCTTGTTTTACATGTGTGAGTCCATGTTAGTATAAATTTCTTATATGATGTGCGTTATCCTAAGTTTTTATAGGTGGTGTCGTGTATCAAGTAATGTGATTCAAAAAAATATTCTAGTTTTATTGTTGTATTTACGTGTGAAAATTTTGGCCTTGAAATTTGGTATCGGAGCGAAGGTTCATGCTATCAAACCTTTGGGATGGTTGGTGTTGTGATGATTATGCATGATGGTGGAGGATATGGAAGAGTAATGTGATACTATGTTGTGATGTGACAAACGTTGTACTTGTGATTATATGAATGCACCGTTGTGCATACCACTTAGTGTGGAATCATTATGATGTTGATGTGTTTCATGATGAGAGTATTCACTCTCTCTTTTTGAATTCAATGATAATTTCATGTGTGATGTACCACATTGTCTTGTGAAATGAATGTTATTGTGGACTACGAAATGTTATAGTGTTATATTACTTTGTGATATGTATGTTTTCTAATGTGTTGTATGAAAAAATTATTTTGTAGTGAATTGTATCATATTGTGATGTTACCACCATGTTGTGATGTATCGTGTTGTGTCACCATGTTGTATTGTAATTTTTGTATGTTGTGATGTTAGTCACTATGTTCATCATACATATGTTTCACATATTATGTGATGGATTCATGTTGTGAATTAGGGGCATATGGTGATCTTATGACCCCTATTGTATTGTACTTGCACTTTTGAATGCATTCTGTAGAAATGTGACATGTTATGAGATTTGGAAATGGTGTTGTGTTATACGTGTAAATATACTATGTGTAAGATGTTATGGTTGTTGTGAGAAAATATTCATTGTGTTAGTAATGTAGCTATGTGTTATGATGTGTAGCCTACACACATTGATCCTAAGGAAGAAATTAGTTGAGAGTGTATGTGCAAAAAGAGAATACATACATACAAGTACCCATAACGTTGAGCCAAGTTCATGATTTGGAAGTGGAGTCTTATTTAGGCGAAAATCTGGTTCTATCTATTTGACATACTTATAGTATGCTCGGTATATTATGGTGTGCACACCACTTAGGGCTTAAATTATCTCTCCTATAAGGGTTATCCATTGAAAAATCCTACATGCTACCGCCTATGTTGAGCCTTGTGGGAGTTTGGAGGGATGTGTCAATGTCGGAAAAGGTCCAATTCCCTTGTGATGATTCCGAGATGTAAAATCAATCTTGGATGAGAAATTATGTACTTGTGATGTTAAATTTGTTGTTATATATTTTATGAGATGAGGTTTAATATCCGAGTGCCAGCAGCTCGATGAGTACCCCTTTGATGGTCATATAAGGCCACATAGTGATTGTGATGTGATATTTCTCTATATGTATTTTATTCATAAATTTGAATTTTATTTCTCTTCCTTTTTGGAACCATAAATTTATGCTATTTTACTTTTGGTTGAGGTATTTTTGCAATTTTGTGCATTTATATTGATTTTTGCACTAACTGTGGCTAATTAGCCATTTATTTTGCTTTGATTGGAAGTTGAATTGAGTTAAAATTCTTCCTTACATTTCAAATTTATCTTCTCTCTTGGCCCAAGGTGATTGAATTTTATGCCACTTAGAAATCTTCCTTGTTGTTTTGGCATGTTGGTTTTACTTTTGTTATGTGTTGTAATAGGGACATGGGTTCAGTATGGATTTGTGGTACTATGGGCCCACTTCGTTGTATGGGAGTATGAGTCAAAGAGTTACAAATAAGCTGGTGTGGTTTTCAAACCACGGGTTATTATGTCACTTGGGTTAGAGGTGTATGAAATCTATGTGCCTAAGGCCATAGGGTGACCAGACCTCTTTGGTGGAGAGAAAAAAATTGGCTTCATTTTTTTATTTGGGAGGTATATGGATTTTCTTTGGGGGCTTATGGAGATTAAGATATATATAGAGTTTGTATTTATGATTCATGAGTACTCATGTGAGTTTGGTTATGTTTTATGTTGTTGAGGCTTGATGCTCCTCATTCTTAATGATGTCAATTCCATTTTGACATTGTGTAGTTACAATTTTGGTTTGAGTTACATTATAACTATGTATGTGTATTATTAGGGATCCTTTTTATTATATTAAGCTTGTGTTGTGAGTACTATTTGTTTTGGCGAATTTCTTTGTCGGGTACTATGTTGTGTGGATTGTAAGTTTCCTTCCCATGGTTATATTGAGGTATTTTCTTGTGATACTGAGTCATGAAATTGTGTTACATGGTGTCTTATGGCTCGTTAGTGTTGTGTTTGAGATTTGTATGACATCGTGATGATATGTTCTGTTGAGATCCCATGGATGTAAATCAAGTCAAATCTTAAATAATGAAATCTATTATGAGCTTTAGGATTAATAAATTTTGTAAAGGAAAATAGTAAATAATAATAAGGTAAAAAATGGACCTACCAAGCTTCATAGAACATTAATAGATTTTCTACACTTTCTTCATTTCCTTGTAGTCGTGTTTTAGCAACAAAGTTCTTTTCCCTAGACAAGATTTATCATTTTTGTATTCTTAGCTTAATTACCATTGTATCCTCACATTGTCACCACATCAAGGACAAAACTCTTTTAAGGGGAGGGAAATGTAGTTCCCAACTTGATAAAAAAGCAAAGAAATTAATAAATTTAAATAAAATAAAATATGTTTTTTTGGTTGTTTATTGAGAGATTAGTGGATGGTGGTGGAATAACGGTGGTGATGGGTGAGAAGATTTTTTTTAATGAAATAGTCTATATTACTTTATAAAATATTATAGCCTATCCATAAAAAATATGGGTGGTAAAGGGCACACCCCACGATCAAACTAGCCGATGGCTAGGAGACTAAAGTATTAGGCCCAAGGGGCAACAAAAAACATAGCAAAAATGCCAGAAAATGAAAGGAAAAACAAACTAGGCTACCACAACAAACATAGAGGTAGGGGGTGGTGGAGGCCCCTTATCCTCCAGGTTACTACCAGGAAGATCTTTGCCATCTGGAAGGGGCAATCAGCTTGAAGCAAATTCTTTGTCTTTGTCATCCTGTTGATTAGGAGAAATGGCAAGATCCAACCTGGGGACTTTTCAGAATCCCACCCATCCCTCTGCATAGGAGGGGGAGTGGTGGTAGGAGCCCCAACCACTATGTTGCTTGGAATGATGTGGGGACCCCCAACCACCACAATTGATAGGGCTATGCCGATGCTTGGAGTTACCACGAGAGAGCAATGACGATGAGCATGGTCAACTGACCGGCCATGGCCACGATGCCCTCTTAAACAAACACTCCCAGAAGGGGAGGTAGGGGGTTCCCATGCCACAGTGCAAGGAGCATTGGCCCAATGATCCATAAGGGTGCAGAAGGTGTTGTACTTCGAGATCCACCTTTCGGGCATGGTCCTGGATCTGTAATAATAAATTTGTAATAAGCATGGCCTTGTCATAATGTGAAAGAATGTAAGAAACTACAGAATTAGCAAAAACAATAGAATTGCATTCTTTCCATACACAAAAAGGATCTCCACTCTAAAAGTATGCCAAACTTTTGAAAAAGCATGGGGAGTGGAAATAGAATCCCCCAGCAAAGCATGTTGCCACAGAAATGAAGCTAGTCTAAATGACCGAAAGAAATTGTGGATCCAAGCCCAAATAGCTTGAGCTTTTGGGAAGTACTAGAAAAAAATGTATGAGTGTCTCAATGTGCCCACAAAAAGGGCATAGCCGAGGATCAATCCCGTAATGAGCTAATATGCACCCAAGAGGGAGGCCTTGATAAAGCAGACACCAAGAAAGATAGGTTGGCTTGGGTGAATGATGGATTTCCAAATGGTATGAAATCTAGCTTCCCAGGATGACCATCCAGAATCGATGGACCATTTAGAGTTAAACAAGGCCACCATCGGTAGCCTGGGGGTGAGCAGAGCATTACCTTTACTTGGGAGTAATTTAAGAAGGGGTATCTGGAAACCATTTCCAATCCTTCCACCAAGTCTGAGAGAAATGACAACAAATTTATGAAGCATCTCAGGCGGAATGGAATAAAGAACTTCTTGATAAGACTCTTTGTCAGCCCAAATAAATCTGAAACTTGGCTTTAGCTTGAGGTCAAGTGAGAAGTAATCTGGTCTGTCTACAAAATATGTCTTTAAGAGTGCACAAGTCTCAATGAAACAACTTAAGAGCGTGAACCCAGGGCACTTGGGAAAATAGAACATCATGAAAATTGATGAGAGGAGACCACTAAATGCTATGGTCATTAATGGAAAGCCCATTTTAAAACCATCCCCTTCCCAGATTAAAAAGGGTTTGAGTAACTCCCAAGCTTTCCATATGATTTTGACAACAAAGGTGCCCACAACCTTAACTGGGGATTTGATAATGAGTAGACTGTGAAAATCCAGCCCTTGCCAAGTTTTGCACCCTTTAGGGGAGCCTTGATAAATATAGTTGCGAATCAACACATTCCATAATTTGTTTTCAGCACATGCCCAAATGATCCACTTGGCTGCTAGCGTAGACCCCTGGTAGCCAATGTCAGTTAGACCAAGACCTCTAGAATCCCTAGGGAGACAAAAATATTCCTAGGAAACTCTATGAAAGCCTTTTCCAAGCTCGAGCTAGCCCAAAGGAAATCTTTGAGGAGTTTCTCCAATTTCTTGTAAGAGGATTTAGCTAGCACCCAACACGAAGAATAATAAACATGTGTGGCTACCAATATCTTGGAGAAAATATGAAATTTTCCTGCCAGTGAAAGGGGTTTAGTAATCCAGTACTCCAACTTACGGGAAACCCTGTCAATAACATATTGCCAAAGTTGACTAGGAGAAGCATTGAAAGAAAAGGGAATGCCTAGAAATTTAAAAATTTCTCCATGCTGGATATATTTCCAGTCATAATGATTTAGCCAACTAGGTTTGGGGAGAAAATATTTCCTGAAGCACTGGGTCTTTCTCCATTGGATACTGGAACCTGAAGCTAAACAATACATGTCCAAACATTGCATGGCATTGTTGATATTTTCTTCTTCCTCCAGGAGCGTGAGGAAGGATTCATCATTAAAATTCCCATTAAAAGCTAAAGAGGAGTCATAGAAGGGAGTTGAATACCCCTCACAAGCCCTTGATCTTGAGCATGGGAAAGGATGAACCCAAAACCTTCAATGGCTAGCACATAAAGAGAAGCGCTAAAGGACAACCTTGTCTAATAGAGAAAAAAATCCCAAACTACTTAGAAGTATGACCATTAACAGATAGAGAGGCTATGGCATCTATAAAAATAATTATGACAAAGGTGATGAAAACCAAAGTGAAGCCCAAAGCACTTTAAGCATCACCATAATGAAATGTCATTCAATCCTGTCATAAGCTTTTTTAAATTCAATTTTGACAAAAATGGCTGGCTGTTTAGAGGTTGTTTCCCACTCTATACCTTCCCAGAAAGCCAAAATATTATCTAGAATGTACCTTCTCTATACAAAACAAGTCTTCTCAGGATTGACGATAACGGGCAAGATGGGCCAAAGCCGAAGAGATAAAGCCTTAGCTATGATCTTGTATGAAACATTGAGCAAGGTAATCGACCACCAATTATAGATGAGCTCTAGGTCTCCTACTTTAGGGATGAACTTTATGTGACCCCAATTAATAAGGGCACCAAGGGACCCTGAGTGGAGAGCCTCAAGGTAGACTTGCAGTAGATCCCGACCAACCATGTCCCAAAGGGATTTGTAAAACTCGCAAGGGAATCCATCCATTCCAGGAGCTTTATCATTGTCCATAAGGGAAAAACTTCATATAAGTCCTCTAAATTAATCAATATATCACATAAAACTCTGTGAGCCGGTGAAAGCTTGTAAGGAACTACCGAGAGGCATTCAGTGAGTGTAGATTTTTACTCAGGAGACTCTTCCTGCGCTTTGAAAACCTGAACATAGTGCCTAACAAAGGCTTGGACCATCTGAGGAGTGTCTGAAATCTGAACACCAACATCAAAAATGGTAGAAATTTGTTGGTTTATGTGTTTGGCTTTGAGCTGTTGGTAAAACTCTTTGGTGTTACGGTCTCCAATTTTAAGCCAGTGTAGCCGAGCTTTAATCTGGGCACCCCGAGTTGTGTAATCATCAACAATGTGGATTTTTTCCACAATTTAGCAACTTGGAGGTTTAGAGCCACATTGAAAGGTTCTTGTTTGAGCACCACCATCAAGTGGCTCAGCTCGGTGGAGGTGGTGGAATAGGCCCATCACCAAAATTTAGTGAGCTGAACACCATACATCCACAGGAATTTAGTGAGCCGATTTATAGCATCTTTCCACCAACTTATACAACCCACCTTACCAAGAGGGTGAGGTGCAAGGTTCCAAATTTAGTGGATGTGTGTCAAAGTGGGGTCATGATGCAATAAAGTAGTATTTAAATAAAACTACGTATTTTTAATTTTTGGCAGTTGAAAAGTCCATTCAATATGGAACCAAATTGGAATGTGGTCGGAAAGAACAACGGTCAAGCAATGCTTCCACTAGGAAGAGAATAACAACTGGAAAATTTAAAGAAAGGCTATAAAGAGATCATGGCATGATCAAGCCTTTTAAAAACCCAATCTTGGCCATTTCTAATATTAGACCAAGTGTACCATGGCAGCGTGCTAGTGTGACGTGAATAATTAGGGTCATAAAACCCAAATTTATTACGCATGTAAAACCAAGCTTCCCTTTCGCCAGCTGGCCACCTCATGGGTAAAAGGCCCATTTTTTTGTTGGGATGCTCCACCATATTAAAATCCCCATTGATTAACCAGTGAGCATTTGGAAGGTCATTAGCCACCCATCACCAAAGTGATGTCCTTTCTGATGCGTCATTAGGTGTATAAACATTAATAATACCAAAGGATACATTTTCAATATTGAATAACACCCAGAGAACATGGTTGTCAGGGTCACATCCATGATTGAAATAATGTGGCCACCACTTCAGAGAAATAAATGTGATCATTCCACCTCTACTACCAACATGGTTGCTAGGGATAGCTAATTCGTTATGCCAAATAGTCTTGGTGACAGAATCAAGTAAAAAACTGTAACTTTGATTTCCTGCAAACACAGAATATCCATATCTCGGGAAGCTTTTCCTAAAATATTGCACTATGTATTTGCGAGTGGAGTCTGTGAGACCTTGAACATTCCATGAGTAGCAATTCATGAGGAAACATTGTCCATATGCATTTATGAGTCTAGCTCACTCAAACCATCAAGGGCCCCAAAACTAAACTGCAAAACCGTTCTTTGGTTAACTGAAAAAAATTAGACAATTGAGTAGCCCATTGGTTGTTAGGGCTATACTCCCCTTCCTCGTGCTTGCGAGGAGGGCTGCAAGAACACCGAACCACCTGCTTTCATGGAGAAACCACTTTGTTAGAAATGAGTAACGGTTGAAGACCACCCTCATTCTACAAAAGAGCAGGCTGAGTGTTTGAGGCCAAAGGTGCCAATTTTCTTGAAGAACCAACCATACTACTAGCCATTACCTTCGTATGAACCAGAGGCAACTTGGTATCCAAAGGTTACTTTGTAGCTGAGTTGGAAGTATTTGGAAGTGCCTTTCCAACTTGAATAGCTGAACCATGTTGCAAAGGCCCGACAGGAGTGGCTTTGTTCTTGTTGGCTTTTTGGCCACCCACTGTGTCCCATCCCTCCTCTTCAAGTGTAGGGTGATGGTCTCCTAGAGGATTTGAAGTGGCTTGACAAGTGGCCAACAAGGAACACTCCTAAATTTTATGCTCAAAAGATTGACAGTGAAAGCAAGTATTCGGAAGATTGATGTATACCACCTTCTGAGAGAAATACACATCACCAACCTGGATGACAATGGAATCTTTCAGGTCCTTCAAAAGATCTAGTTCTATGCAAACCCTCTTTTGTGGATGAGCTACAAATAACCTATTAGGCTCTGTGTATATAACACGGCCGAGAGTGGAAGCAATACGCTCTAAAAATGCCAATAAGGCATATGAAGCCCTGGGAACTCAACCCAAATGGGGACCTTAAGAGTTGTCTAGTTAGAGACAACAAAGTCTCTAGTCTAGGGTGACAAAACAAGTAGGGAGCTTCTTACATACCAGGTTTGTTGCTTATGCAAGATAAGGGAAGCATGACTAAGATTAGCAAAACAAAGACAAAAAAACCATGGGTTAGGTTTTGGATATAATCTAGTTTAATACCATGCATTGTCTAAGCATTTTGGAACCATGATTTAAGCATACTTTCAGAGGGAGTCCTTCCAACAAAATACCCTATTAAGAATAATTGTTCTAGCCATTTACAGGAGAAATCAAATTTTGAAAGCGATAAAACAATATCAGGGGAAGTGTCATTACCTCGTGGAATACTTTCGGCACAAACTTGCAAGGGCGTTTCCCAGAGCCATTTTTCACAGAATCGCCACTCTCCATCGCAGTTGAAATAACTAGACTAGAGTCAAGCGAAGTCATATTTAAATCCTGCCAAGTGGCTAGGCTCTAGAAAAGAGGCTGAATAAATGCGTTAATGACAATAGATCTCTCACTATAGATGAACTCGTTGTTCTCGGCATGTAGAACCCTAAACTCATATCCGAACACTAAGAGATTTGAAAGTGAGCATGGATGAGAAGATTTGAATAAGCATAGAGATTTATATCTCAAAGAGACATATTACATTAACATACTCCTTCAATCACCAAAATAGGAGATTTTAATGCGTAAAAGACACACAATTTGTTTGGTAGAACGAATCAAAGAAAGTGAGCTCTCAAAGCGAGTGCCAAAATATGAGATTTGGGGAAAGTATGGGCATCCATCAAGCATAGTGGGTGTATATTTTTAATAATTATAGTTCTACTACCATGGAAGAAATGTATACAAAATGTGGAGGCTTTTATTTGTCCTAGGCAACGCAAAGTATGTGAGCTCTTTGTTAAGATTTCCTACAAGAAATGTGATTTGTTGGTCAAAATTACTGAATGAAATTTGATCTCATGGAATGCATTGATTCCGTGGTATGCAAAAATGGTTTTGTTAAAACAAATATAGAAATTTCAAGCAAGTGCAACTACATGTGTAAAGCCTATACTCCACAACCCTCGTTAGCATCCTCCAAGCCATGCTAAAATGTGACCTTTGAAAGAGGGTAAGGACATCCAAAAACATGGAAGAAAGGTTTTTTTTTCTTTTGATGTTATAGTTGCTATGTTTTGGAAGGTATACATGTGAACTATTTGACAAGATGTCGAAAGAAATGTGGCAATGTGGAATGAAATGTTTCCAATGTAGACACAAATAAAATGGTGGAAAGTCCTTAGAAACTCCAAGCAAATGTGGTTGAATGGAAAGGATCCATTTCCCTCAATGTTCCCAATATACTCCCTACCCATACCAAAAATGTGGAACAATGAGTAAGGGATTGTGAGAAAATTTGGAACAATGAGTAAGGGATTGTGAGAAGTTTGAAAAAATAATTTAAAAATGTGGTTTCATGGGAGGCGATGATTGCAAGATCTGCATAAAATGTGGCAACATGGAAAATAATCGACCATGTAAGATTCATTTTTTTATTAGCATAAAACCATACATGTTTAGTGGAGGAGGGTTGTAAATATTTCGATGGCATGAGCACCTCTTTTAGAGCCATGCCTAAATTTAATCATTTTATCTACATGGTTGACATGCTTGGCGCACCACCGATTACATTAAACTCTATCATTGGCACACCAATGAAGATGATAGTGGTTAATTGCATTTGTTACTTGGTGTTTCTTTCGGACAACAATGAATTATGTATATGTAAAACCATTAAAAATTTATGGAAAGATGGATCTACTGAGAATGATTTGGAAATTTAGTGGAATCTTGAAAAGTGTTTGACCAAATAAATAAACTTGGCGTCCCCTCATCGAATATGATAATTGCAGCAACATGAAAGAGACATTGAACTATGATACAAAATTCCTCCAGGGACATGTATTCTTAAATGTTGTGTCTATGGGATGGCTTCCTTGAGGATGCTCTCTACATCTTCATCATTTACCAAACATGGTATTCATACCTTGTATTTCATAATTTTTTTATTTTTTCTTTTGTAACTAAATAGTAATAATAACTTATGGAATATATCACTTTCGATCATTTAAAATGAAATTATAGTGCAAAAGAGTAAAAAGCTACCTCGTGTCTTACGAAAACTTATTGATACTTTGACCATTAACCGTGCTTGCTACCAAAACCTTATACATTATTAAACCTAGGGTATCGAATGAGGTGTTCCTACCACTTGTATTGATGATAGTTAGATTAATATTCAACTAAAAAAATTTTGTTACTTCACAAAGTTATAAAAACATGATTTTTGGAGACTCACAAAACATCCTTTCGAACCTCGAAATAAGAAGTCAATTTTTGTTCTGTACCTTATCATCATGAGATGCCAAAACGACTTTCACAATGCCCTAAATTGATAGTGTGATCATTTTGCATAACACTTTAGGAGTCATGTCGACATTTTTGTAGCGTCATGTAGTTACTAAAATTTAAAAGTTGGGTTTCATTTTGGATTTCCATTTGGACCCTGAGTGAAGAAATGACTACCTACCTTCGTAAACCTCTAGTATTTTTACATGAAAATTTAATGCAAACCTTAGTTTAGAGAAAAATACCTTGTTATTAGGTTTTGAAATGTGGTTTTGTAGGCCTTTGGTTGTTTTTAAACCAAGTCAAAGTAGTCCAATTATGACCAATGGCTCCAGATAACTAGTCACCATTTGTAAAAAAATTCCAGTTCTAAGTTCTGTCTACTCCTATGAATTCTCGGTATATAGGAGAGTGTGTAGGAATTTCTTGTTGTACATTCACTTATCAAAATCCAGTTTTCGAATTTCATTTTGCTTTTCGTACTATAATTGAACGTTTTTGTAGATTTGTACGAAAATGTGAAAGAAGGCCATATGACCTCGCAAGTCATTTTAACCGATGAGAAACTTATAGAAAAATATAAAAGACTATATGGAAATCTATTATGTGGATTTTTTGAGAAATTTGATTTTTGGGAAAATAGTGTTTTCTCTCTCATATCTCTCTCTCTTCTCTCTCTTTCTCTCTTCTCCTCTAGTTGAAAAATGAAATGAAATGAATGTATATCGAACTCTCTCTTACTTCATGCCAAGGAAAATAATAATGTGAATGGAAAAATATGAAAGTATTCATTATGCTATATTTAGGGTAGATGCCATGACAACAATTTGTGCTAACCATCCAGTGGATGCAGGTACTAGAATAAGGACAAGTGGAGCATATTGGTGTTTGCACATTAGCATGTGATTTTGAAATATTATATTTGTATATGTTATAGCAGTGACATTTTTATGAATGGAAATGTAAATTATTGTTTTCTGTGATGATTACAGAATTGTTAGCCATTGGGAAAAGTGTGTTATTTTGTACTTGTTGCACTTTTATATGTTTGAATAGTTCCTACTTGACATACTTTTTTATGTTGGTTGAATAAAATAAGCTGATGTACTATGTTGAACTTGATGTCAAAAGAAATCCTATAGACGATTGCTATTATCCGTGTAGGTAGATGAATTTGGAACTTTTTATTTACAACTGTTAGAACAATCGTAGTTTAAATGTTGCTTTTACCAGTAAAATTGATGGTGAAAAAGTGAGAATGGATAAAATTATTCAATGGTTAGGTGATGTGTTGACCTAGGAAAATCTCTTAAGCTTTCTGCTAGAAGAATAAAAACTTGTAGTCGTGTGTTTCATTGTGTGGAAATCATCAATCATCTTATAACATGAAAATAGAATAAAATTTGGATATACCATGTGTGCATTGAAATGGATGCGTAGTTGTATTGGAATGTTATACTTGTGATTTAAAGGTATTAAAATAATCATCTGCCATGTTAATTGTCATATTTTCCTTCTTAACACTTAGAATGTTTAGACGAATATTATCTCGCCTTAGCTAACTAAACCAAACTAATATCTAACCCCTTTGTCCTCCTTACACACTTAGTCAAGTTGTTAAGTCAAAAACCCCATACAAAGCTAAGAAAATAATTAGACCCTTCACTAGTTGGTTTCTTATTTTGCACTTGCGATAATCCTTGTTAATTTTTTGCCTTATCTTAGGTATGTTCATGTGAGGAAAGGGTTGCATTATGTGTACCCTATCACATTGCATGTATGTACGATAATTTTCCATAAGTGTTGTAATTCCAGTCTCCTCTTGAGAAAACTATCCTTTGTGTCTGTATTTTCCTTGGCCCTGTGATGGTAAGACATGCCTTATGATTATAATATGGTGTGTTTTTATCTTCAAAAGATTTTATTAAGGAAATTTAAACGACTCGAGTGGAGCCTATGTTTTTTATTTGCCTATACATGAGAATATTGACTTTGAAACCCTTAAAACCCTCTCAAACAAGAGTGTTAGCTTGGAAAGAAGTATTGAAGTTACCATGGGTTTCTTGAAGGTGAGAGATAAGGGTGTTTGATTACTCTAGTTGCAACTTTAGTCGGGTGTAGAGGATGGAGAATAAATTATTTAATTAATTATGGTACCTCTTTGAGGTTATATTAGAAGCAAAAGGGACTGGGGGTGTGAATCAATTCTATAATGAATTTCCTTTAATTTAATAAACCATACATTAATCCATTGCATTTGTTAATAGGGTTCTTCATCAATTTTTAGAAAAGATGTGAATATAAGAAGAAAATCGCTGAAGTGTAGAGGAAGACGCAAAAGACTAAAGGAAGCCGCAGTAAAAATAACAAAGGCTGTGGGTAAAAGAACGAAGTCGTGGGTAAAAGGAGGAAGCTATGGAAGACTAGAGGAAGCCGTAGGTAAAGAAGGAAAGCCACAGTACACAAGATAAATCCCGATACAAAGGAAAAATCCACGAAGTTGATACAAAATTCGAAAAAAGAAAATATAGAACAAGATAGAAGCCAACAAAGGCATAACAAAGATATTCATATTATGAAGTTTTTATGACGTTCGGAGGATCTATATGAGCATTATAACATACCATGGAAGCCATAAACATATTAGAATGATAATAATGAAGAATATATATATTATTTTACATGAATAAAATGTACAAATACCATGATATATGTGTAAATATCCACTAATTACTAGTTAATAATGTAAATAATTTTCAACCAATGGTTACCATGGGCCATTATGAGTGAATAGACATAATTTTGACTTGTAAATGCTATATAATGATGTAAAATGAGGGGAGATGAGGATATCAATAAAATGAGTGAGGAGAGATGATATAAACATGAAGAATAAATATGGGAGTCGATGTAAGAAGTGAGAGATGTGAATATGATCAATTTAAACATGTATTTCCAAATTTTATGTAATTATGATCAATTTAAACATGTATTTTTGAATTTTATGTAATTATGATTAATATATGTGTGATTTATGTGGTTTGAAGCATTGATGTTTTGATTAATATGTTTATTCATGTTTAATAAAAGATAAATATTTATTTTATATTTACTATTCTATGAGATGTTAGCTTTAGTGGTAAAATGAACTACTTAACCCTCACACTATTGTCGAGGCTTAAGGTCAACATTATATTGTCGAGCCCAAGTTAAGTAATTTGTGTTTACCAACTAGAGATAAAATCTCACAAAAGAGTAGATATAAAATAAATATTTATCTTTTATTAAACATGAATAAACATATTACTCAAAACATCAATGGTTCAAACCACTAATATCACACATATATTGATCATAATTACATAAAATTCATAAATACATGTTTAAATTGATCATATTCTCTCACTTATTACATCAATCCCCTCTTTATTATTCGTGTTTATATCATCTCTCATTAATTTTCATGATATCCTCATCTCCCCTCATTTTACATCATTATATAGCCTTTAAAAGACAAAAGTTATGTATTTTCACTCATAATGACTGTGGTAACTATTGGTTAACACTTATTTACATTATTAAATAGTAATTATTAGATATTTACACATATATCATGGTATTTATGCATTTTATTCATGCTAAATATTATATATTCTTCATTATTATCATTCTAATATGTTTATGGCTTCCATGGTATACTATAATGCTCATTTAGATCATGCGAAGATCATAAAATAACTTTGTAATATGAATAACTATGTTATGCCTCTCTCGGCTTCTATTTTGTTCTATCTTTGCTTTACGGATTTTGTATTAGCTTATGTGGATTTCTCCTTTGTATCGTGGCTTTATCTTGTGTACCGCGGCTTTCCTTCTTTACCTATGGATTCCTCTAGTCTTTGTGGCTTCATCCTTTTACCTCCAACTTCATTCTTTTACCCACAACTTTGTTCTTTTACCCACAACTTCATTTTTTTTTACCCGTGGCTTCCTTTAGTCTTCTCAGTAACTTCCTCTAGGATTTGGAAACTTTCTTTTTATATCCACGTTTTTCCAAAAACTTGATGAAGAACCCTGTCAACATCATCTCCGACTTACGTTGTCTCATCCTTGAGACAACCAAGTGATGAATTAAAGTCATATTCTTCACTATTGGAGGATAATTCTTCATGTGGTAGCCTGATTATCTTCATTTTTTTTTGGCGCGTGTTCTTTTCTAGTTCCTCCATTCCTTAAGGATTTTGTCTTGGTCCCTCTATTCTGGTATACTTGTGCTTCCTTCAAAAAACTAAATGAATTATCTTCTCCATTATCATCTAGTGGTATCCTTGTCACATATCTGATGCATTTTACTGGTAATTTATCATCATAATCCTCATCCTTCTTTATTCCATCTTGTTCATTTTCTATTATACCATATTTTGACCTAACTATACTTTTCTTCTTCTCATTTATCACCTTTTTGTTTCTTTCTATTTCTTCTTGGTTTTTATTCTTGTTACTCTCTTGTTCTTTCTCTATATTTCCCTTCATTTTCTCGGAACTTTCTCACACAATGTCACAATTTCATTTTCTCCCTCAAAACTTAACTTCATCATCTCTTGTTCTCTTTCCATTTTTTGGTTTTCTAGTTTATCTTCCATATGATTCTTGTTTTATTTCCATTATTTCTCTTTTTTTTTGGTCCAAAAATTCTATGAATGTTTATTTCTCAAATGGTTCTATTATTTTGGTCTCATTTTATGTCTGTGTACCTTCTTCTTTGCAAAATATCTTTTCAATATGTATATTTTTCTCACAATTCCGTAGCATATGTCATTTTTTCCACACCAATAAAATGTTACCAACTTTCTCAATCGAACATTTTATCTTTATTTTTGATAGTTTCCATCCCATTCTTTAGTGTAGTTATTTCCTCCATATTAGTGATGACAGGTTTCCATTATTATGGTTATTTCCTCCATACCTCCCATGGTATCCTCTATAGTATCCTTTCATTATTTCTATGATCTCCCTATGATATCCATGATCTCTCTAATATCCCTAGTAGTATCCTTTTCCATTATCTCCTTGATGAAGTCTTTGTCTTATTTTCCTTAATCCATTATGTAACTTCTCCAATTTTAATACCATTTCAAACTTTCTCCTTCATGGTTCTGCTTTTAGTTTTGATGCCATTTCCAATTCTTCAATGAATGTTATAAGCTCTTTTCCCTTAATTAAGAATCTTATATATGGCAACAATATGAAAATAAACATATCAATTTTATTTTTCTCAGTTGGTGGTTCATCTAGTTTCTGCACTCTATTATTGAATCTTTGATTGAATTCCTTAACTGTCTCTCCTTCCTTTTGAAATAAATACCACATTTTTCTCACACCTTCCAATGACATGGGGGATGAATTTTTTTCCAAGGGGTTCATTTCCTCAATAATATCTTATGGTTGGGGGAGAATAATCACTTCTTAATTCACTACTATTCCAACAACTAAGTAATTACTAACTTTCTTTTCTTTTCCTTCTCCAATATCTACTTTTCCATATTTTCTTCCATCTATCTCTTCTCTAAATCTATATTTTATTTAATTTTATTTCCCTATTTACTCTCCCCAACCACTATACACAATATATATATATATATATATATATATATATGTTCCTTAAGATCCCCCTTTTTTTTCACCCACAATCCCCTAGGTGGCAAAACCCTGGAAAACCCCTCTAAAAGAGGGTGAGATAAATCTTCATGTCAATATTTTCCCCACAAATCATATGCATGTTTTTTTATTCTTTTTTTCCTCCTTTTAAATTATCTCCTTTCTCCCTCTACCCTCTTATTGATATTAGTTAGTTGGACCTAGGCTCAGACACCATAATGTTGACCTTAAGCCTCGATAATAGTGTGAGGGTTAAGTAGTTTGTTTTTTCCAACTAGAGCTAACATCTCATAGAAGAGTAGATATAAAATAAATATTTATCTTTTATTAAACATGAATAAACATATTACTCAAAACATTAATGGTTCAAAACACATAAATCACACATATAATGATCATAATTACATAAAATTCATAAATTCATGTTTAAATTGATCATATTCATAGCTCTCACTTCGTACATTGATTCCCCTCTTTATTATTCATGTTTATATCCTCTCTCCTTACTCATTTTCATGATATCCTCATCTCCTCTCATTTTACATCATTATATAGCCTTTAAAAGGAAAAAGTTATGTCTTTTCACTCATAATGACCTATGGTAGCCATTGGTTAACACTTATTTACATTATTAACTAGTAATTAGTGGATATTTACACATATATCATGGTATTTATGCATTTTATTCATGTAAAATATTATATATTATTCATTATTATCATTATAATATGTTTATGGATTCCGTGGTATATTATAATGCTCATATAGATCATGCAAACATCATAAAACAACTTCATAATATGAATAACTCTGTTATGCCTCTGTCGGCTTCTATCTTGTTCTATCTTTACTTTGTGGATTCTGTATTGAATTTTGGGGCTTTTCCTTTATATCATGACTTTATCTTGTATACAGAAGCTTTCTTTCTTTACCCATGGCTTCCTCTATTTTTCCGTAGCTTCGCCCTTTTACCCATGGATTTGTTCATTTACCCGTGGATTCGTTCCTTTACCCGTGACTTCCTTTATTTTTTCGCGGCTTCCTCTAGACTTTGGTGGATTTCTTCTTATATCTATGTCTTTCCCAAAACTTAATGAAGAACCCTGTCAATAAGATTTTTTATACAACATCCATAATTATGAGTTCTTATTAAGATATGTAATATCAAAATAAAAGAGCAATAAAGTAAAGTACTCAACAGAAGAACACCATATGTAAGTGGGAAACCCTCATAGGGAAGAAAACCCACTGAAACTATATTTATATTAAAAAAAAAAAAGATTTTTAGTGAAGTAAAAATTTCAAAAGGATCACCAACCATTGATTTATTAAGGTACTAACCCTACAAGGAGCACCTACCCTATAAGGAGCACCAACCCTACAAATAACACCAACCCCTAATTTAGTGAAGCACCAACTACACAAGGAGGCTACAACACCCTAGGATGACCAAACACCAACTTAGTGACCTAAAGCTCATTGATCTCTAAAATTTATGTTGCCATATCTTATGGAGATCACATATTTAGCTCACATAACTATGCTCAAACCCTACATCTTAAATCTTTTCTTTCTAGGTATTATTGGACTTGTATTGATTATAATCTCTTTTAAACATGATATCAATCATTAAATAAAATTAAAGACATCTGAGCATATCTCAAAATTTTCCCTCATACCTATAAACAACTCTCCTCTAGGTCATACTCCTCCCCCATGCAAGACTAGCTCACAAAATGAGCTAAAACAACACTTTTACATTCTTTTCTTCTTTCCAAAACCATAGGAGTCCAGTCCCTCACAATAAATTTAACTCATAAAAAATTCAAAATTCAAAAGTGGCCCAATTAGGTCATCCCGACTAAATTCCTCATTACAAGTGCTAAAATGGCTCAAAACCCCATGATCACAATCTAAAAATGCACTTACATCAAATCAATACATATTCAGGTCCCATAACCCCTTAAACATGATTAAAATATAATTTAACATTCACACATTGTCTCAATTTAGTTCATCAAATCAAATTATATCATTTACTGGGCCCGAGTGTACTTTGTATTTCTCAAAATTGTTGTTTCATACACCCTTCAACACCCTAAAAAATTAATTTGATCACTAAATCACTTAAACAAGAGAAAACCATGTAATGTATCCACTTTATGGAAATGGAATCACATGGAGAACACTTATAAGCAAGTTAAAATCCTTGAATCAACCTCTTGCTCAACCATAGCTACTTTTGATTTCACAAAAACAACTCGCCAAATAAACTATTTCCAAATGTTACCTCATAGAAAAATTAGATACAATAAATACCTAAAAATAGATTAATTGGATGAAAAATTCATCCCTATTCACATTACAGGTGATATAAAGCATCACCACATCCATCTCATGCCTCAAATAACATCAAAATTTCACCAGAACACAACCTTTGTCTTGAAATGCCAAAAATATTTGTGTCAAAAGAATGAATTGGAAACCATTTCAAATGACCTAAAAATGAGGAAACAACATATAAATGGAAATATCCCTGAATCCTCTTTCCAAAACAACTTTAATCACCTTTAAATTGCACCTCTTGCTCAAGTTATGGCCATTTTATTTAGCACTATTTTTTATCGCCTTAAAACTACTCTTTGATAAGTCAACTTGAATGGACCTCAAATGACCATGTACATGCATGAAAATGATTTGCAACCTCCATTTACATCAATAAAAACTCACATACATCACACAATTCCAATGTATCAATTACCTTCTTTCTATAACTTACTTAAAATCTGAAACTCTTCAAAAACTACCATTTTTAGGTGGGGCCCACATATGACCTCAAGATCTATCCTACATTTATGAAAATATTGAAAAGTCTTATAAAACATAAAATCATAACTTTTTATGAACCAATCAAAATTGGGCTGCTACATGAACTTATCTAAAAATTGCTCCTAGCTAGGGTTTAGCTAAAGTTTCAAACCAACTTAGCTTCTTAACAATTTTTCATAAAAATGTGATGATCAAACCATATCATTATTTTTGTGAAAGATTGATAAATGACCATAGAATCTATTCCTAATATCTTAGGTCATCATGAAAATCATACAATTCACAACGAGCATCAGAAGGTTCAACTTTTCTTTAAAATCACACTAAAACTTACATGATTTTGCCAAAACTTACATGAATTTAAATTCCTTCTTAGGAATGACCTAAAATTGTCATTAAGCACCATTAAAACATCATATACCTTTCTATAATCACCACATACCTCATATATTCTTGAAACTCTCTATCCGTAGTGACTTACCCATGCTAAAATGCATGTTCTCAACTATTTACTTCCCAAAGACCTCAAATATGCATTTAACCTCTGAATTTTGACCCAAAACTAACCATACAACTCAAGTAAACTGACACCATGATGAAAACATGCTCCAAAAATAATTTTCATATCTAAATATCATGTGTCTACCTCATTCTCAATGCTCTGGGGCTAAAAACAAGCCTAGAATTACTCGACTCAACACGATATGACCATAATGACTCAATGCAGACCCATGTATACCCATGACACATCATATGGACCATGTATGACCTCATGAAAAACTCCAACCAGATTGGGAGACCTTATATTATAATTCAACATACTAAACCATGCACCGAGGCAGCCTTTGTCAGAACTCACTAAAGGTTGACACTACCAATCAACCTTCACATTTGACCACTAAATAACATTACATGGAGACTCATATGACACCTTGACACCCTTTTCCATCAATGGGGTTGACATTAATGAAAAAAATCACACAATGGCCAACAATCTCCCCCTTTGTCATTGATGATAACCATCATTTAGAAACATTGATAACAACCAACGTGACCAACACACATACATGACTCTTACCATGTTTTTGAGCTTCTCTCCCCCTTTTACATCTATGAAAAAGGCTAAAATTACTCCTATTGATGAAAAAATTACAACACATAAGGAAAATAATGCAAATTACAACTTATATGAGCCAAGAATCTCCCCTAGAATGAAATCTCTATTTTTTGACTCCAATAATAGTAGATGAAGATATTATAGACCTGATAAGAGATTAAAAATAGCTCCCCCTAAATTTATAAACTCCATTTTTTTACTTTATTCACACTACAACATCATATTCTAGGATTGATTCGTGCTAAAAATCACAAATTATCCTTCTAAGGAAAGAAATATACCATTCAGGACTAAGAGACCTGAATTACATCTTGAGTGCAATAATGGCATACTTCTACAAGCAATGGAATCTTAAAATAAAAATGAAAATCCTCATTATGGATCCCCATGGGCTGATGCCACCTATACCCAACTTAAAACTCAAAATGAAGTAACATACCTGAACATAATGACCTTGTAGATGCATAAATTTCACAGTCCTTGAATCATGTTTTCGGTGTTTTTGAACATGTTCTCTATCAGATCACTAAACTCAGCAACCACATCTCTATTTTAGTTTTTCAAGCATCTTGGGCCACCTAAGTGAAAAGAAAAATATTCTCCCCTATCTTAGTACACCTCATTCTTCATTATAGTACAAGACATCCCTAAGCCGTGCTCTTACCTTTAGATCCTAAACCACAAACTCATTTTTTACAGACAACACAAATTTTTGTTATCAAACACATGGACCTTATAATAATATTTTATAGGTATCTCAGTCAACTTATATCTATCAAACTAATGTAGTTTAATCCCTTTAACAAGTACAAGCTCTTTAATAATTACAACATCAAAATCCTACCCTTTTAGTTTCAAATCTCCTTGACACATCTTAAATCTGACTCATACTACCACAAATTAGGCTTCATACTATCTCAAACATCACTTTATCTCCATGCTAACCTATAGGTCACCTTAATACTTTCAATGTTATATTAATCCTTGTTTTGAATGCAACTCTTTCTTTATAAACAATAGATATTAAGATACCTACTTGAAACAACCATCAAAGTCCATCTTCCTTTGAAATCAAATTTCAATCATAAACATACCTATAGACAACGATATTCACACTTGTAGATCATATTCCTCTGTCTTAATAAATAAGTACAAACTTATAGCTTCACTTATTTGAGGATCCTACCATATGATAACGAGACACCATCACCATCATAGATTCCAAAATTATGTAGAATGACATTCAAAGGATCACATTTCAGTTGGGGATTCAAAATCGAGCCTCCATGTACTAAAACAATCCATTAATACACTTTAAATCCTTCCTTATTTTCTCCAAGATATCGATAATGCACTGAGTCCTCAAATTTAAGGCCTTCCAATTCCATCTCGTAAGAAATACCTTCATAACATAGTCAACTAAATCATAGTACACAAATTGTCTATTTAACTATCAAAGATAAACACCTATTATGGCTCTCTCATTTCATAATAGACTATAAGAACTAGCCAATTTCATGTAAGAATGGCAAGATATACTGAACTCAATAACCTTATCTTCAAATCCCTCTACCACACTATAAAAGTAGCCTTCATGAAAAAATTGAGACCTCAACTTCCCCTTTTATTCCTTGATGAGAGTACTACTTCGTATCATACATTGAAACCATAACTAAACCTCCATAGTATCGACCACGAGATCAACTTTGACTTCACCATTTAAATATTTAATAACACTTTATCCACAATCACATTTGATTTTATTGTTTTCAATACAATTTTAACAAGACCATGCCATATATCATGCCATTATTAATTCATATCAAGACACCTTGGATCACCTTGCTAAGATACATGGCCAACTTAAACTCATGCTTACATGTTTTATACTCATTTGAGATGATGTTAATCATACCTTTACACCTCTAGAAATCTGATTTCACTATTAACTATCTTGACTCGAGTCAACCAAGATGGGATACTTTCTGTGAGTCCTTTGTACACATATGAAACCTTCATATCTCTAGCAATGTAAATCCTCTAAACCACTTATTAGTTCCTCCTTGAATATACTTAACAGTTTTGAACCCATTTTGAGAGATCTAGATGAACTCTTCTAGCTCCCCCGAGCTAAGAAATCCTGTATAAACATATAGAAGTATTTTCTTAAACTGTGGAACCTTGAGAACACTATCAAAAGGTCTGAGGTCTACTCAGTTTTCTTCCTTAGTCCTTTTGAGCATAGTTCATAGAGAACTAATTCCTTCAAGATCTGTAGGACACCATTCAACACTAATACCTTAATGCCTTTGAACAACATGTAAGACTCCTCATTTTTATTATAACTTCAAAAATTCATCACATTCCTTTACCACTTGTAGATCACTATTTGGTTCAAGAACAACTATAAACATATTTTTCATAGTCATTGTGGCTTAGCGAGAAAATTCTTCAAGAGTTCCCCGCACAAAAAGCCTTCTACACTAGTTTTGAGACTTGAACCTTCTCACAAACGTATTACATTTTTTAGAATGCACTCTACCATCTTCTAAACTATGGATAAATTTACATCGTCTAAATCATTTGAAAGAATTCAAGAACCCTCATTAGACCTTACCTCATACATAACTTTCTCTCGTGACATATTTAAGGTTTTTACATTGACCTATAGCTATGTATTTCCTTCATAGATAACTATGAATCATCCATGTTGACTCACAAGAGATATATCTTTGGGTGCTTGTTCTTATTCTCGTAGGTTGAGGTTCTAAGATACTTCCACAATATATTGCCCACTATCTATCTTAATGTGTTTTTCTAAACCAATGAACACCTTCAATATTTAGATCATTCAATCCTCCTTGAACTCTGTTAGCTTCTATGATGCATAAAAATTGGTTACTTCATTTCTCAACACATGTATTATGAACCCATGGATGCATGTAAAGATTCACCAATATTTATACTAATAATATTCCCTTGACAATGCACACAAAACTATGAATTTGAACCTTCAAGCTAAAATTCACATCACCAAGAAGAGAATATCATCTTGACCTTATCATGATGATATATGGTCATTAGATTTAAAATCATACTACTTTGATAGACTTAATTAACTGAAGACAAGAATTATTTGATGTAATACTTCATTGAAATCACTTGAACACATCATATATCTTGATATAAATCTCAAAAGACACACACTCGGACCTCGAATTTCACAGAACACATAACACATAACACAGAATAGACATTATCAACATGAACTTTATGCTTTGATTTTTTTGAAAAATCTTATGGACTCAAGACATACACCTCTTACTTGAATCACAACCTTTGTGACACGAGATACACCAAGTAAACCTTATGGTGATAATTCTATACATTCAATTTTTTTGACATACAACCTCTAATATGTTGATTAAAGACTTTACACTCTTCATATGACATGAAACACATTAACACATATTTGTGAGATACCAAACAAGTTGAGCATCAAGAATAATTATTTCTTTGATATTTTCAAGAACAAAACTTTTTAAGGACTCAAAAGACATACCCAAACATATTTTTCACCTACTTATACTCATGCACATTCCATTTATCTTTCAAACCTTGAAATATCTACCAAGTTAATGAATAAATTACAATGATCTTTGATTGTGACTATATAGACACAAGAAATAATGGAGAAGCTATACATTTCACATATTACTATGTAGACACCCTCTTGATAGTGATAGACTTACATACTGACATGAATCAAGCTCTTAAACATATAATGAAATTGAATAAAACTCTTGGGACCTTGATAAATACATTTATGAATATGGAAAACATCACAAACTATGCATTTCCATGACATACTAGAACATATGCTATTTAAGGATGAGAAACACAAGAAATTATGACACAATGCAACACTCTTGAAAAATGAGACACATATAAAAGACCAAAAGAAATAAAAATATGGATGACATACTTATGGAAAATTAGACACCTAAAAAAGTGTAAGAACTCAAAAATACAAATAGGAGTCACTTTCCATACCTTGTCAATCTAGAGGTATTCCAAACTCCTAGTTCCTTAAAATTCTCATGAACTAAAGCACAGATGCACATGTGATCTTATTGAACTCAAGAAAACATATTATCTTGAGTTGTCATGGGATTAATAACTTTGTTTTCTATCTTGGAAGCACTAGCATCCTCCTTGAAAAACTTTATACTCTGCATAGTGGGTTGAGTATAAACTCTCTTGATCTTAAAAACTTGATCAGAATTGATCACTTCTGATTTGTAACATCCTTCTTCTCTTGAAATTTATGATTAGGTCTTTGGACTGCACCTTTAGAATAAGACCTTTGAATGAACCTTATTTTTCTTGGACATAGGCGTGCAATGTGACCTGATATTTGGAAATTGAAGAAAACAACACTCCTCTTCCTTCTAGGATAAAAAAAACTCAAGTTCCATCCACAATATTTTGATTTATGTCCATACTCACAACATGAAAATAAATCACATTTGAAGAGACCTATATCATCCCTTAGAGAACTCCTTTTACAATCTCTAGCTCTATAGCCAAAAATGTGACAAACAAAACAATATGAATTGAATGAAGAACCATACCTCATAGAATAATGTTTTTAAATTTGTTAGACCTTCTAAAAATCAGCCCTCTTAGTCACCTTCACATATGATTTTGAACTTGGAACAACTTCACGATCATGCTTAACTTAAAACCTTAGGCCTACTTTTTCATCTATGGGCTTTTGATCTTCTAGAACACCATCAAGATCTTTGGAGCTCTTCTCAAGTATCTCATACATCTTAACATTGTTATAAGAATCATCTAAATGTTATTCAAGAGATTTAAAATTTTCTTCATACATTAAAAGAGAGTTTTTTTCCTTTAATGCTTTGGTCAAACTTTCAACTTGAGATTCCAAAGTAAGAATAGTTGGACTATACTTAAATTTCAAATGCTTGACCTGAATTTGATAGGCCTCAATACATGACTAAGCTATTTCATTCCTTCTTCTCAATATAGCCTCAATGTCTATAGACATACCCAAATTTCTCATGCTTCAAATTATTTCCTTCAATTTGCTAAACTTCCTTCACAAGGAATTTCTTTGATACTAATTTTTGGAAGCACAAGGGACTGACATGGGGAGGGTGAATCAATCGTAAAATGAATTTCATTTCACTTAAAAAACCATACATTCATCCATTATATTGTTTATATAACATCCATAATTATGAGTTCTTATTAAGATATGCAATATCAACCACAAGAACAATAAAGTAAAGTACTCAACACAAGAACATCATATATAAGTGGGAAACCCTCATGGGGAAGAAAAACCATTGAAAATATTCTTATATTACACAAAGAAAATATGTTTATTGAAGAAAAATATTAAAAAGGAGCACCAACCCCTAATTTATTGAGGCACCAACCCCAAAAGGAGCAGAAGCCCCTAGTTTATTAGAGCACCAATCCTACAAGGAGCACCAACCCCTAATTTAGTAAAGCACCAACTCCACAAGGAGGCTACAAACCCCTAGGATGACCAAGAACAAAATCATCCACTTGAATATTATTTATATACAAATTTTATGCAGCCATAACTGATGGAGATCACATATTCATCTCACACAACTTTTCTCAAACCCTAGATCTTCAATCTTGCTCTTTCTAGGTCTTCTTGGACTTGTCTTGCTTCTATTATCTTACACACATGATATCAATCATTCATGAACTTGAAACACATATTATAATATCTCAAAATATTCCCTCATACCTGTAAAAATTCTCCTCTAGGTCACACTACTCCCCCATGCAAGACTAGCTCACAAAATGAGCTAAAACATCACTTTTATATGCTCTTCTTCTCTCCAAACCAAAGGAGGTCAGTTCCTCAAGATAAATTAGAACCATAAATATTCATTATATTCAAATATTTTAACTACAACAGTCACAAGTGACCCAATTAGGTTGGTATAACTAAAAATGCATTACAAGTGCCAAAATGGCTAAAAACCCCATGGGCACAATCTTAAAAATGCCCTTACATAAAATAAATACATAGCCATGAACCATAATATATTAAAAATTATTAAACTATCATTTAAGATTCATACATGGTCACAATTTAGTTCAACCAATCAAATTATTTCATTTAATGGGCCCATTGCACTTTGTATTTCTCAAAATTGGTGTTTCCTACACCCTTCAACACCACTGGAAACTTCTTGATCACCAAATAAATTAAACAAGGTAAAAAAATTCTATGTAGCCACTTTATGGAAATGTAATAACTTTTAGAACAATTATAATAAATTTATAATCCTTGAATCAACATTCTGCTTGAACCACAACTACTTTTGGCTTCACCAAAACAATCTTCCAAAAAATAATGTTTCTAAAGTTTAGCTCATAAATTTTTTTATATATACATTAAATACCTAAAAAATGATTCATTGGATTCCAAATTCATCCTATTAACATTCCAGGTGATATAAATCATTGCCACATGTATCTAATACCTCAAAAAAACATCAAAGCTGTCACGAGAACACATCATGTCTTGAATTGCTAATAATATTCCCATCAAAAGAATGACCTAGAAATAATCTCAAATGACATCGTTATGATGAAAAACACATATCATTGGAAATATATCTGAGTATTATTTTCAACACAAATTTAATAACCTTCAAACTCCACCTCTTTCTCAAGTTATGACCATTTTACTGAGCACTACTTTTTATGGCCTCAAAACTGCCCTTTGACAAATTAACCTGAATGGACCTCAAATGAACATGTACATGCATGAAAATGTATTAAAACTCCATGGAAATTAAGAAAAATTCACATACATCATGCAATGCCAATATATTCATTACCTTCTTTCAAGAACTTTTCCTTAAACTGAAACTCTTTAGAAACTTCCATTTTTAGGTGGGGCCCACATATGACCACAAGCTCTATCATATATTTTTGGAAATAAGGAAGATTAATATACAACATTGAATCATAAATTTTTTTGAATCAATGAAAATTTGGCTGCTACATGCACTTTTCTAAAAACTACTCCTAGGTAGGGTTTAGTTAGGGTTTCAAACCAACTTAGCTTCTTAACGATCGTTCATAAAAACATGATGATAAAAAAACCTCATTATTTTTGAAAAATATTTATAACTAAGCATATAAGATATTCCTAATATCTCATATCCCCATGAAAAACATACAATTCACATCGAGCATCATAAGGTTCAACTTTGCTAGAAAATCACACTCAAACTGACCCAGTCTTGCAAAAATTTGTATAACTTGCAATTAATTTCATATAATTCCATGAACCTTGGCATGAAGCACCATGTAAAAATCCTCTACCTGTCCATAATCACCACATAGTTCAAATATTTCTAAAACTCTCTAGCTATAGTGACTTATCCATGCTAAACTAGATGTTCTCAACTATTTGCTTCCCAAATACCTCAAATATGCACCTAACATCTGAATTATGACCTGAAAATAATCATAAACCTCCAATAAAATACCATCATTCTAAAACCATGATTGAAAAATAATCATCAGCTCTAAATATCTCACCTCTACCTCATTATGGATGCTCCAGGCTATAAATAAGCCTAGAATAACCTAACTCACCAGCTTATATGACCATGATGATGCAATGTAAACCCATGTATACTCATGACACATCATATGGACTATGTATGACCTCATGACACACTACAAACAGCTTGGGAGACCTCATACTATGACTCATCATACTCAACCATGCACCAGGACACTATTGAACACACTAAAACTTGACACTGCCAATCAACCTTCATGTTTGACCACTGAATAACATCACATGGAGACTCATATGACACCATGAAACCATTTTCCATCAATGGGGGTTGACATCAATGAAAACACAATCACATAATGGCCAACAATCTCCCCCTTTTTCATTGATGGCAACCAACATGACTAACACACATACATGACTCTTACCATTTTTGAGATTCTCTCCTCATTTTCCATCTATGAAAAACTATACAATGACTCCTAATAATGAAAAAATGATAATACATAAGGGAAAAATGCAAATTTCAACTTACATGACTCAAGAAGCTCCCCTTAGGACTGAAAGCTATCATTGTTTACTCCAAAGCATCAACAGATGAAGATCTTCTTGACACGATAAGAGATTCAAACTAGCTCCCCCTAAATGTATACACTCCATTTTACTCTTTATTCACATTAAAAATCATCTTATAGGATTTATTCATGCTAAAAATCACAAATTATCCCTTCAATGAAAATAATATACCATTTAGGACTAAGATAATTGAATCACATCTTCAATGAAATAATGAAAAATGTCTATAAGAAATGGAATCTTGAACTCAACATGAAAATCCTCCTTATGGCTCCCCCTTGGCTTCTACCACCTATACCAAACTGAAAACTTATAATGAAGTAACATACCTGAACATAGTAGCCTTGTAGATGCATAAATCTCTTTTCACAATCCTTAAATCATGTTTTTCAGTGTTTTTGAACTTGTTCTCTATCAAATCAATGAAATCAACAACCATATCTATACTTTAGTATTTCAAGCCTCTTGGGCCACCTAATTGAGAATCAAAATATGTTCCCCCTGTCTTAGTACAACCCATTCTTAATTATAGTACAAGATATCCCTAGACCATGCTTTTATCTTAAGAGCCTAAACCATACACTTACTATTTTTGCCAACAACACAAAGTTTTTTTATAAATAAGACCTTGTGATCATCTTTCATAGGCATCTCAATCAACTTATCTTTGTCAAACTACTATGAGTGTAATCCCTTGAAAAACTACAATATCTTCAATAAGTACAACATCAAAATCATACCCTTTTAGTTTCAACTTTCCTTAAAACATCTTAATCGACTCATACTACCACATACTAGGCTTCATACTATCTCAAACATCAGTTTATCTCCATGCTAACTTTGTAGATAACCTTGATGCTTTCACTATTATATCATACCCTATTTTGAATGCAAATCTTTCTCTAGAAGCAATATATATTAGAATCCCTACTTGAAATAACCATCAATGTCCATCTTCCTTTGAAATCAAAGTTAAATCATAAACTATATACCTATATACACCGATGTTCACACTTATAGATAACAATCCTTTGTCTTAAGAGAAAAGTACAAACCTGTAGCTTCATTTCTTTGAGGATCTTTCCATATGTTAATGAGAGACAATTACCATCATAGATGCTAACATTCGATAATTGACATTAAAAGGATCACAATTTAGTTAAGGGACTCAAATTTAGAGCCTCCATGTATTGTAGCATTCAATTAATGAAATTTCAATCCTTCTTTAGTTACTCCAAGATATTGATAATGCACATCCCTAAGATTTGAGGCCTTCGAGTTCCATCTCACAAGAAATACCTTCATAACACGATCAAATAAATCAATGTACACAGATTGAATATTTCAATATCGGGGATCAACGCCTATTATGGATCTCTCATGGCATAATAGAATAGAAGAACTAGCTAAATTCATGTAAGAATGGTAATATATATTGAGCCTAAGAACCTTATCATCAAATCCTCAGTAGCACAATATAACGGTAACCTTCATGAAAACAAATTAAGACCTCAACTTCCCCTTTTATTCCTTAATGAGAGCTCTACTTCCTAGCATACCTTGAAAGAAAATGAGAGCTCCAAGACAATCTCACAGACATATGCACCATAATAATACCTCTAGAGTATCGACCTAAGATGAACTTTGAATTCACCATTAAAAGATACAAGAACACTCTATCCACAGTCACCTTTTCTTTCACTATTTTCAATCAACTTTTTACAAGACCATCCCATCTATTATGCATTCCTCATTCATATCTAGACACCTTGGATCACCTTGTTAAGATACATGAGCATATTAAACTCACGCTTACATGTTTTATACTCATTTGGGTTGATGTTAATCATATATTTACACCTATATAAATCCATTTTAACTATTCACTATCTTGACTCAATCAACCAAGATTGGATACTTTCCTGCAATCTTGTATACACATTAAAACCTTCATATATCTAGCAATGCAAATCCTCTAAACCACTTATAAGTGCATACTTAAAGATCCCTCACATGTTTGAACCCATTTTGAGAGATCTAAATTAACTCTTCTATATCCACTTGAACTAATCAATCCTTTATAAACTTATAAAAGTGTTTTATTGGTCTTTGGATCCTTGAGACCACTATCACAAGGTAATGAGGTTTACTTAGTTTACTTAGTTATTTTAAACATAGTTCATAGAGAAATAATTCCTTCAAGATATGTGGGACACCATTCAACACTAAGACCTTAATTCCTTTGAACAACATGTAACACTCCCTGTTTTTCTTATAACTTTAAAACTTCATCATAATACTCTCAAACCTGTAGATCACTATTTGGTTCAAGAACAAATATAAACATATTTATCACAGTCATTGTGACTTAGCAAGCATAGTCTTCAAGATTTCCCCTACTTACAAGCCTTCTACACTAGTTTTCAGACCTCGAACCTCCTCGTAGACCTATTACATTATTTTAGAATGCACTCGCCATCTTCTAAACTCTACATAAATTTACACCTTCTAAAGCATTTAAAATACTTCAAGAACCCTTATTAGACATTTCCTGATCTATAACTTTCTCTCTGTGACATACGTAAGGTTTTTACATTGACCTATAGCTATGTATTTCCTTTATAGATCACTATGAATCATCCATGTTGACTCACAAGAGTTATATATTTGGGAACTTGTTCTTATTATGTAGGTTGAGGTTCTAAGCTACCTCCACAATATCTCACCCACTATCTATCTTGATACATTGTTCTAAACCAATGAATACCTTCTTCAATTTTTAGATCATTCAAACCTCCTTAAACTTTGTTAGCTTCTCGATGTATCAAAAATTGGTTGCTTCATTTCTTAACACATGTATTATGAACCCATGGATTCAAAAATCTTGATACCTATATTATTCCCTTGTTAATGCAAAAACTATGAATTTGAACTTGCAAGATATAATTCACATCACCAAGAAGGGAATAACATCTTGACCTTATCATGATGATATCTGGTCATTTGATTAAAACTCATACTAGTTTTAAATAATTAATTAACTCAAGACAAGACTTATTTGATGTAATACTTCATTGACATCACTTAAACACACCATAGATCTGTATAAAACTCGAGAAGACACATACTTAGACCTTGAATGCTAGAGAACACTTAACACATACTAGACATTATTAACATGACCTTTATGCTTTGAAAAAAATAGAACAATCTTATGGACTCAAGACATATACCTTTTACTTGAATCACAACCTTTGTAACATAGATACATCAACCAAACCTTATGGTGACAATTCTATCTATTTGAAACTTTTTGAAATATAACCTTTGATATGTTGAAGAAAGAATTTACACTCTTCACATAACATGAAACACATTAACACATATTTGACAGAGACCAAACAAGTTGAGCATCTAGACTAATGAATTCTTTGATATATTCAAGAAAAAAACTTTTTAAGGACTAAGAACACAAAACCAAACATATTTGTCACCTACTTATACTCATGCATATTCCATTTACCTTTCAAACCTTGATAGAGATATCAATTTAATGTAGACATTACAAGGATATTTAATTGTGACTATATAGACACAAATGCAGACAATGGAACACCTATACATTTCACATATTACTATGTAGACACCCTTTTGACAGTGATAGAATTTGTATTGAAATTATTCAAGATCTTAAACATCTAATGAAATTGAATACAACTCTTCAGACCTTGATAAATATATTGATGAATATGGACAACATCACAAACTATGAATTTCCATGACAAAATAGGACATATGCTATTCAAGGATGAGAAACAAAAGACCTTATGACAAAATACACCACTCTTGAAAGTTAAGAAACATATACAAGACCATAAGAAAGACAAATATTCATGAAATACTTATGAAAACTCAGAGATACAAGGGAGGAGTCACTTTCCATACCTTATCACTCTAGAGGTATTCCAAACTCCTAGTTCCTTCAACTTCTCATGAACTGAAGCATGGAGGCACATGTGATCTTATTAAACTTGAGAAAACATACTCTTTTGAGCTGTCATGGGCTTAAGAACTTTGTTTTCTATCTTGGAAGCACTAGCATCCTCCTTGAAAAACTTTATACTATGCATAGTGGGTTGAATAGCATCTCTATTGATCTTAAAAATTGATCAACCTTGATCACTTCTGATTTTGTAGCATCCTTCTTCTCTTTACCTTCATGATTAAGTATTTCTACTACTCCTTAAGAATTATACCTTTGAATGAAACTTCTTTTCTTGGACATAGGCTTGCAATGTGACTTGATCTTTGGTAATTGAAACAAATAACACTCCTCTTACTTATAGGATAAAAACAATGAATTTCCATCTATAATATTTTTATCTATTTCCATATTCACAACATGAAATGAACTCACCTTTGAAGAGACCTATATCGTCCCTTGGAGACCTCATTTTGCAATCTCTAGCTCTATGACAAAAAAATTGAAAAACAAAACAATATCCATTGAATGAAAAACCATACCTCATAGAATTGGGTTGTCTAACTAAGTAATAACTTCTCAAATTATCCCTCTTAGTAACCTTCACATTTGATTTTTAACTTTTACTAGCTTCACGATCATTCTTAACTTGAAACTCTAGGCCTGATTTGTCATCTATGGTCTTTTGACCTTCTATAACACCATCCAAAATTTTAGAGCTCTTCTACAGTCTCTCATACATCTTAAAATTGTTATAAGAATCCTCTAAATCTGATTCAAGATATTTCAATTTGTCTTCATACCTTAAAAGAGAGTCTTCTTTCTCCTTTAAGGCTTTGGTCAAATTTTCAACTTGAGATTCCAAAACAAGAATGTGTTGACTATGATTATATCATTGACCTGAATTTGATAAGCCTCAATACAAGACTAAAATATTTCATTCCTTCTTCTCAATATAGCCTCAATGTCTGCAGACTTACCCATTTCTTGTGCTTCAAAGGATCTCCTTCAAGCTGCTAAACTTGCTTCACAAGGACCTGCTTTGATACCAATTATTGGAAGCACAAGGGACTGAGAGGGGGTGAATCAATCCTACAATTAATTTCCTTTCATTTACCAAACCATATATTCATCCACTATATTTTTTTATAAAACATCCATTATTATGAGTGCTTATTAAGATATGAAATATCAACCACAAGAGAAATAAAGTAAAGAACTCAACATAAGAACACCATATGTAAGTGGGAAACCCTCATGTGAAAAAAAACATTAAAAATCTTATTATATTACACAAAAAAATAATTTTAGTGAATTAAAAACTTCAAAAGGAGAACCAACACCTCATTTAGCGAGGCACCAACCCCACAAGAAGTAGAAACCCCTAGTTTAGTAGAGCACCAACCCTACAAGGAACACCAACTCCAAAAGAAGGATACAACCCAAAAAATGACCTAGAATCAACTTAGACACATGAATATTATTATCTATAAAATTTCTTCATCCACAACTGATGGAGATCACATATTCATCTCAAACAAATTTTCTCAAACCCTAGATCTTTAATCTTGTTCTTTCTAGGTCTTTTTGGACATGTCTTGCTTATAATATCTTACACACATGTTATAACTAATTCATCAATCTGAAACACATATGATAAGATCTCAAAATCTTCCCTCATACATGTAAATGACTCTCCTCTAGGTCGCACTCCTCTCACATGCAAGACTAGGTCACAAAATGAGCTAAAACATCACTTCTATATGCTTTTATTCTCTCCAAACCAAAGAAGTTCGGTCCATAAATTATACCCATACATATTAATTAAATTCAAATATTTTAACTAAAATAGTAACAAGTGACCCAATTAGGTCGGCATAACTAAAAACCTCATTATAAGTGCCGAAAATTGCTCAAAACCTTATAGGCACAATCTTAAAAAGCCATTACATAAAAATAAATACATATCTATGACCCATAACCCATTAAAAATTATTAAAATATCATTTAACATTCATACATGGTTGAAATTTATCTCAACCAATAAAATTATTTATTTATTGGGACCAATGCACTTTGTATTTCTCAAAATTGATGTTTCCTACACCCTTCAACACCCTAAAAACTTAAATTGATCACCAAAAAATTCAACAAGATAAAAACATGATATGTAAAAAAATCATGGAAATGGAAGAACCTATATAACACTTCTAATTAATTTATAAGCCTTGAATAAACATTCTTCTTAAACCACATCTACTTTTGCCTTCACCAAAACAATCTTCTAAAAACAATGTTTCCAAAGGTTAGCTCATAAAAATATTTATAGATTAATTAAATACCTAAAAATGGATTCATTGGATTCCAAAATAATCCCTATTTACATTCCAGGTGATATAAAACATCACCACATCTATCTCATGCCTCAAAAAACATCAAACTATCACCAAAACACAACTTTGTCTTGAACTCGCCAAAAATATTCCAAACAAAAGAATGACCTAGAAATCATTTAAAATTACCTCATAATGAGTAAAAAAAACATATAATTTGAAATATTTCTTAATATTATTTCCAACACATCTTTAATCACCTTCAAACTCCACCTCTAGCTCAATTTATGGCCATTTTATTGAGCACGACTTTTATGGCCTCAAAACGCCCTTTGACCAATGAAACTAAATGGAACTCAAATGAACATGTAAATGCATTAAATTTTATTGAGACCTCCATGGAAATAAATAAAAACTCACATACATCACACAATGCCAATTTAGCCATCACCTTCTTTGGAGAACTTTTCCTTAAATTGAAACTATTCAAAAACTGCCATTTTTAGGTGGGTCCCACATATGACCACAATATATATCCTAAATTTATAGAAATATGTAATATTCATATACAACATAAAATAATCACTTTTAATGAAATAATGAAAATTGGGCTGCTAAATGCAATTTTCTACAAAGCGCTACTAGGTAGGGTTTAGCTTGGGTTTCAAACCATCTTAGCTTCTTAACGATTGTTCATAAAAATATAACGATCAAACATCCTCTTTAGTTTTTGAAAGGTTAATAAATAACCATATAAGATATTACTAAGAGCTTAGATCTCCATGAAAATCATACAATTCATAGCGATCATCGGAAGGTTCAACTTTACTTGAAAATCACACTCAAGCTTACCCGGTTTTGCCAAAATTTACTTAATTTGTAATTACTTATATAGAATGACCTGAACCTTATCATGAAACACAATTACAACATCCTCTACCTTTACATAATCACCACATAGCTATGATATGCATGAAACTCTCCAACCATAGTAATTTATCCATGTGAAACTATATGTTCTCAACTATTTCCTTCCCAAATACCTCAAATATGCATCTAACCTCTGAATTCTGACCTAAAAATCATTATAAAAATTAGGTACACTTCCACCATACTGGAACCATGCTAAAAAAATAATCATGAGCTCTAAATCTCTCACCTTTACCTCATTCTGGATGCTCCAGGGCTAGAAAAAGACCTGTAATAACCTGACTCAACGCTGATATGACCATGATGACTCAATGAATACACATGTATACTCATGAAACATCATATTGAACATTTATGACCTCATTTCACATTCCAATCAGCTTGGGAGACCTTATAATATGACTCCAAATAATCAACCATGCACAAGGACATTGTTGAACTCACTAAAGCTTGACACTACCAATCAACCTTCATGTTTGACCACTAAATAACATCACATGAAGAATCATATGACACCTTGACACCCTTTTCCATCAATCGGGGTAGACATCAATGAAAACACAATCACACAATGGCCAATAATATCCCCCTTTTCCATTGATAACAACCATCATTTAGAAATAGTGACAAAAACCAACATAACCAACACATATACATGCCTCTTACCATGTTTTGATCTTCTCTCCCACTTTTCCATCTATGAAAAAGGATACAATGACACCTAATCATGAAAATGATAATACATAAGGATAACAATGCAAATTTCAACTTACATGACCTTGAAGCTCCCATGGGACTCGAAAGCTCTTCTTTTTAACTCAATAATAATAGATGAAGATATCTTGGACCTAATAAGAGATTCAAACTATCTCCCCTTGAATGTATACACTCCATTTTTTCCTTTATTCACACTACAACATCATCTTCTATGCTTAATTCATGCTAAAAATAAAAAATTATCCTTTCAAGGTAAGAAATATACCATTCAAGACTAAGAGACCCTGAATTACATATTCGGTGCAATAATGATAAACTTTGACAATCAATGGAATCTTGAAATCAACATAAAACTCCTCCTTATGGCTGCCTCTGGGCTTATGCCACCTATACCAAACTGAAAACTCAAAATGAAGTAACATAGCCAAACATAACAACCTTGTAGATGCATAAATATCTTTTCACGATCCTTGAATCATGTTTTCAAGTGTTTTTGAACTTGTTCTCTATTAGATCAATGAACTTAGTAATGATATATCTGTTTTAGTCTTTCAAGCCTCTTGGTCCACCTAATTGAGAAGTACAAAATGTACACAATAGCTCTTCATTATATTACAAGACATCCCTAGACCATGCTTTTACCTTTAGAGCTTAAACCACACACTCACTATTTTTGCCAACAACATAGAATTTTGTTATCAAGCACATGGACCGTATGATCATATTTTACGGGCATCTCGGTAAAATTATCTCTATAAAACTACCGTGAGTGTAAGCCCTTCAAAAATTACATGGTCTTTAATAAGTACAAAATCAAAATCATACCCTTTAGTCTAAAATTTCCTTGACACATATTAACTTTGACTCATACTACCACAAAGTAGGCTTCATACTATCTCAAACATCACTTTATCTCCATTTTGACTCTGTAGGTCTCTTTAATGCTTTAACTATTATATCATACCCTATTTTGAATGCAAATATTTCTCTAGAATCAACATATATTTGGACACCTACTTGAAATAACCATCAAAGTCCATCTTTCTTTGAAATCATAGTTCAATAATAAACATACCTATAGATACCGATGTTGACACTTGTATATCACATTCCTCTATCTTAAGAGACAAGTAAAAAACATGAAGCTTCATTTATTTGAGGATCTGCCATATGATAATAAGACATCATCACCATCATATATGCCAACATTCTATAGAATGACATTCAATGGATCACATTTCAGTTGAGGGACTCAAAATTAGAACCTCCATGTATTGTAGCACTCCATTAATGCAATTTAAAAGTTACTCCAAGATCTTGATAATGCACATTCCTCATATTTGAGGCCTTCTAATTCCATCTCACAAGAAATACCTTCATAACATAGTGAAATAAATCACAGTACATAAATTTTCTATTTCACTATCGGGATCAACACCTATTAGGGCTCTCTCATGGCATAATAGACTAGAAGAAATAGAAAAATTCATGTAAGAATGGTCAGTTATACTGAAACCAAGAACCTTATCTTCAAATCCATATAGCACACTATAACAATAGCCTTCATGAAAAAAAATTGATACCTCAACTTTCCCTTATATTCCTTTATGAGAGAACTACTTCCTAGCATACCTTGAAACTAAATGAGAGCTCCAAAATATCTCTCACAGACATATGCACCATAATAATACCTCCATAATATATGACCCTTAGATCAAATTTGAATTCACCATTCAAAGATGTAAGAATAATCTATCCACACTCACCTTTTCTTTCACTATTTTCAATCAAATGTTTACAAGACCATCCCATCTATCATGCCATTATTCATTCATATCAAGACACCTTGTATCACCTTGTTAAGATACATGTCCAACTTAAACTCATGATTACATTTTTATACTCATTTGAGATGATTCTAATCATACCTTTACACTGTAGAAATCCATTTTAACTATTCACTATCTTGACTCAATCAACCAAGATTGGATACTTTCTTGGAGTCCTTTATACACATCCGAAACCTTCATATCTCTAGCAATGAAAATAATCTAAACCACTTATAAGTGCATCCTTGAAGACCCTTCACAATTTTGAACCCATTTTGAGAGATCTACATTAAATCTTCTAGCTCCTCTTAAGCTAAGAAATCCTTTATAAACCAATAGAAGTGTTTTCTTAGTCTATGGAGTCGTCAAGACACTATCACAAGGTACCGAGGTTTACTCAATTTTCTTCCTTAGTCATTTTGTGTGTAGTTCATAGAGAACTAATTCCTTCAAGATCTATGGGACACACCATTCGACACTAAGACCTTAATTCCTTTGATTAACATGTAACAATCATCCTTTTTCTTATAACTTTAAAAATTCATCATAGTCCTTTGCCACCTGTAGATCACTATTCGGTGCAAAATCATTGTGACTTAGCAAGCATAGTATTCAAGAGTTCCCCTACACACATGCTTTCTACACTAGTTTTTAGACCTCTGAACCTCCTTAAAGGCATATTAATTTTTTTGGAATGCACTCTACCATGTTCTAAACTATGCATCATTTAATACCTTCCAAAGTATTTGAAAGAATTGAAGAACCCTTATTAGACTGTTAGCATAAAATCACAACACCCCCAAATGGCCCGAGTGTGAAGTGGGAATTCGGTGTGATTGCACAACATGGGACCATCTCTCAAGTTGTGGGACTTGCAAAACTTGAGATGGACCTCCGAAGAAAGTCGATTCTTGCTTCCTAATCTACCTACCACAAGCTACTCCAGTGCAGGTAGAACCTATTCTATCCTAATCTAACCATTCCAAGGGGAGAGAGAGAGAGAGAGTGGGGGTAAAAGAGGCTACACTAAGTGGTGATACACCAGAAAAAGGAAGTGGTTGAATCACAGACTTAACAACTTGAAGTGGAGAGAGGTGAGAAGAGGAGAGGGTGGACAAGATGCACCACAAACCAAATATAGATTTCACACAGAACACCACTTCAAAACCCATTAAACACAAATCCCATGACCTGCAACAAACATCATAATATGCACAGTATACCCTACAATGACGAGAGGTGAGGAGAGACAATAAAATAAGCAAAGGATGGATAGATGCATCACAAAATAGATTTTATTACTCCAAAAGTTCACACAGTACATCATTAGTGGGCAAGAGGCAAGAGAATGCCATTACAGAGCTGTGAAAGGAGGCTTAGAATCTCCATTCTACCCTAAGGAAGAAAGAGAGAGGGGGCAGAGGAGAAACAATGACCAACCTTCCATGTGTCTAGAGCCCCAAAAAAGTTACACCGGCCATTGAAAAGTCTTCGACTTAGCGGAGGGTGCCAAGTGTCTTAACAACACACATTCAAAAGTGGGATCTAGGATGGAGACTCAAACTTGTGCCAGCCCTCCACGTAGAAAATGGTCAATAGAGGTCAAAAAGGAGAGCGGGCCCAAAATGACTAAGTATAGAGTGTAGGTGGAAGGCACCAAGTGTCAACACGATGCTATTTCATATGTAAAATTTAGGGTAGGTTTCAAACAAGTGCAGGATGCCACATGTCTAGGGTAAGACTTTTGGCCCCGCCAAGCAAAGAGACTTAGGAAAAATACAAAGAATTCCAAGGAGCATGCAAAGGTCGCCACGTGGACCCTGTATGGACAAACTCTTTAAAATATTGCGCACTCGCAATCCAAATATTCAAATGGCCATATCTTTTGACTAGAGACTCAGATTTGGGTGGGAGAATACTTTTAGAAACATCTCGAAACCCTCTATGCTATGGAAACATAAAATATCATTCTTAACAAGCTTTTGTGGGTGAAAAATGGGAAAATGTCTTCTAGGCCATTAATACAAAGCCTAATTTCTCTAACTACCAGATCTGATTTGATTTGATCTGCCAGGGAACCAAACATGAAAAATTTGGGGTGGATTTGAGAAAGGCATTGATTGATAGTGGTTGAGCTTTCAAAGTAGGATTCAATGCGTATCTCTAGGTGGTTGAAGTAGGATTCTAATTCTTCCCTCTTCTCTCTCTTATTCTTCCTATATATTGTAATGAAGGGGCATATTCAAAGGGTTGGTTGTTGTTTCTCCTCTTCCCCCTCTCTCTTTCTTCCTTAGGGTAGAACATGGAGTCTAAGCCTCCTTTCATGGCTCTGTAATGGCATTCTCTTGCCTCTTGCCCACTAATGATGTATTGTGTGAACTTTTGGAGTAATAAAATATGTTTTGTGATGCATCTATCCATCCTTTGCTTATTTTATTGTCTCTCCTCACCTCTCATTGTTGCAGGGTATATTATGTATATTTTGATGTTTTTTCAGGTCTTGGGAGCTATGTTTAATGGGTTTTGAAGTGGTGTTCTATGTGAAATCTATCTCTGGTCTATGGTGCATCTTGTCCACCCTCTCCTCTGCTCACCTCTCTCCACTTCAGGCGGTCGGGTCTGTGATTCAACCACTTCCTTTTCTGGTGTATCACCGCTTAGTGTAGGCTCTTTTACCCTCTCTCTCTCTTTTTCCCCTTGGAATGGTTAGATTAGGATAGAATGGGTTCTTCCTGTACTAGAGTAGCTTGTGGCGGAGTAGATTAGGAAGCAAGAGCCAACTTTCTCGGAGGTCCATCTTAAGTTTTACAAGTCCCATAACTTGAGAGATGGTCCCATTTTTGTAATCACACCAAATTCCCCACTTCACACTCGGGCCATTCGGGGTGCTTTGTGATTTCGTGCTAACAAGACCTTACGATCCATAAATTTATCTATGACAACTTTAATGTTTTGACATTGACATGTAGCTATGTATTTCCTTCACATATCACTTTGAATCATCCATTCTAAATCATAAGATCTATATCTATGGGAACTAGTTATTATTCGTAGGTTCATTTTATAATCTACCTCTATAATATCTTTCCCATTGTTTTTCTTGACATGTTGTTCTAAACCAATGAATACCTTCTTCCATTTGGAGATAGCTCAAATATCCTTGAACTTTGTTAACTTCTCTCGATACATCAAACATTGGTTGTTTCATTTCTCAACACATGTATTATAAACCCATGGAGGGATGCAAATATTCACTAATATTGATACTTGTAGTATTCCCTTGACAATGCACATAAACAATGAATTTGAACCTTCAAACTATAATTCACATCACCAAGAAGGGAATAACATCTTAAACTTATTATGATGGTATATGGCCATTAGATTCAAACTCATACTACTTTGGAGACTTAACTGAATCAAGAAAATACTTATTTTATGTAAGAATTGATTGACATCACTTGAGCAAACCATAGATCTTGATATAACTCTCAGGAAGACACACAATAAGACCTTGAATGTAATATAACACATAACACATACTATACATTATCAACATGACCTTTATGCTTTGAAAAAAATTAGAACAATATTATTGACTCAAGATATACACCTTTTACTTGACTCATAATATTTTTACACATATACACCAAGAAAACCTTATGGTGATAATTCTATCCCTTTGATACTTTTTACATACAACCTCTGATATGTTGATGACAGACTTTACACTCTTCAAACAACATGAAAAATATTAACACATATTTGACAGTGACCAAACAAGTTGAGCCTCAACACTAATGACTTATTTGAGATCTTTAAGAAAAATTCTTTTCAAGGACTCAGAAAACAAACACAAAAATATTTTTCACCTACTTATACTCATGCACATTCCATTTACCTTTTAAACCTTAATAAAACTATCAAGTTAAAGAAGACATTACAAGGATATTTGATTGTGACTATATAGACACAACGGATAAAAGAGCAACTATACATTTCACATATTACCATGTAGACACCCTTTTAACAGTGATAGACTTACATACTGACATGATTTAAGATCTTAAATAGATAACGAAATTGAATACAACTCTTAAGACCTTGATAAATACATTGATGAATATGGAAAACATCACAAACTATAAATTTCCATGACCAACTAGGACATATGTTATTCAAGGATAAGTAACACAAGGCCTTATGACATAATGCAACACTCTTAACAATTGAGACGAATATACAAGACCATAAGAAAGACAAATAAGGATTACATACTGATGTAAACTCAGACACCTAACAAGTGTAAGAACTCAAAAATACAAGGGAGGAGTCACTTTCCATACCTTATCACTCTAAAGGTATTCCAAACTCCTAGTTCCTTCGAATTATCATGAAATGAAGCATGGAGGCACATGTGATATTATAAAACTTGATAAAACATACTCTTTTGAGCTGTCATGGGCTTAAGAACTTTGTTTTCTATCTTGGTAGCACTAGCATCCTCCTTGACAAACTTTATACTCTGCATAGTGGATTGAGTATCAACTCTCTTGATCTTACAAACTGGACTAGTCTTGATCGCTTCTAATTTTTTAGTATATTTATTCTCTTAACCTTCATGATTAGGTATTTCGAATACTCCTTTAGAATCAAAACTTTGAATGAAACTTATTTTTCTTGGACATAGGCTTGCAATGTGACCTGATCTTTAAAAATTGAAGAAAGCAACACTCTTCTTCCTTCTAGGCTCAAAAACACCTAAGTTCCATCCATAATATTTTTCTTTATGTCCATACTCACAACATGAAAATAATTCACCTTGTAAGAGATCTATATCATCCCTTGGAGACCTCATTTTGCAATCTCTAGCTCTATGAAAAAAAAATGTGACAAATAAAATAATATCAATTGAATGAATAGCCATACCTCATAAAATTAGGTTGTCTAATTGAGTTAGACATTCTCAAATTATCCCTCTTAGTCACCTTCACATCTGATTTTGGACTTGGACCAACTTCATGATCATGCTTACCTTGAAACCCTAGGCCTGATTTGTCATCTATGGCCTTTTGAACTTCTATAACACCATCAAGAGATTTGGATCTCTTGTTAAGTCTCTCATACATATTCAACTTGTTAGAATCATCCTCTAAATTGGATTCAGGATATTTCAATTTGTCTTCATACTTGAAAAGAGAGTCTTATTTCTCTGTTAGGGATTTAGTCAAACTTTCAACTTGAGATTCCAACAAAAGAATGGATTAAATATGCTTAAATTTAATATCCTTATTATGAATTTGATATGCCTAAATACATGACCGAGCTATTTCATTCCTTATTCTCAATATAGCCTTAATGTCTGTAGATTTACCCATTTCTTGTGATTAAAAGGGTCTCCTTCAAGTTGTTAAACTTCCTTCATAAGGAAATTATCTCGATACCAATTATTGGAAGCACAAGGGACTAAGAGAGGGGGTGAATCATTCCTATGATGAATTGGGATTTCATTTACCAAACCATACATTCATCTATTATATTGTTTATATAACATCCATAATTATGAGTTCTTATTAAGATATGAAATATCAACCATAAGAGAATAAAGTAAAGTAATCAACACAAGAACACCATAATGTAAGTGGGAAAAACTCATGGGGAATAAAATCGACCAAAACTCTTCTTATGTTACGAAAGGAAATATTTTTAGTGAAGAAAAAAATTCACAAGGAGCATCAACCCCGATTTAGTGAGGCACAAACCTCTAATTGTGTAGAGTACCAACCATACAAGGAGCACCAACCTCTAATTTAGTGAAGCACCAACTCCGAAAGGAGGATACAACCCCAAAGGATGACCAAGAATAAACTCAGCTAGTTGAAGATGATTTATCTCCAAATTTTTGCAGCCATAAGCGATGGAGATCACTTATTCAACTCACATAAATTTTCTCAAACACTAGATATTCAATCTTTCTCTTTCTAGGTCTTATTGGAATTATCTTGCTTATAATATATTTCACACATGATTCCAATAATTAATCATCCTATAAAAAATCTGATCAGATCTCAAAATCTTCCCTCATACCTGTAAAAAAATCTCCTCTAGGTCACACTTCTCACCTAATGCAAGACTAGCTCACAAAATGAGCTAAAACATCTCTTTTATATGCTCTTCTTCTCTCCAAACCAAATGAGGTTAGTTAATAATGATAAATTAGACCCATAAATATTAATTACATTCAAATATTTTAAATAAAAGAGTCACAAGTGACCTAATTAGGCTGGCCTAACTAAAAACCTCGTTATAAGTGCCAAAATGACTTAAAACCCCATGGGCACAATCTTAAAAATGACCTTACATAAAATAAATACATAGTAATGACCCATAAACCCTTACACATTATTAAAATATCATTTACTATTCATACATGGTGGAATTTTATCTCAACCAATAAAATTATTTCATTTATGGGCCTAGTGCATTTTGTATTTCTCAAAACTCTTGTTTCCTACACCCTTCAAAAAACATCATTTGATCACAAAATAAATTAATAAAGAGAAAAAAATTTCCATGTATCTCCTTTATGAAAATATAAGAACCTTTATAACACTTATAAGAAAGTTATAAGCCTTGAATCAACCTCTTGCTCAAACCACAACTACTTTTGCCTTCACCAAAATAACCTTCCAAAAATTTTGTTTCCAAAGGTTAGCTCATAAAAACATTTATACATACATTAAATACCTAAAAATGGATTAATTGGTTGAAAAATTCATACCTCTCTACATTCCAAGTGATATAAATCATCAAAACATCCATGTCATTCCTAAAACAACATCAAAATTTCACTAAAACACATCCTATCTTGAACTGCCAAAGATATTCCTATCAAAATAATGACCTAGAAAACATGCAAAATGACATCATAATATTAATGGAAATATATCTGAATTATATTTCCAACACAAATTAATCACCTTAAAACCCCACATCTAAGTCAAGTTATGGCAATTTTACTGAGCGCTGCTTTTTATAGCCTCAAAACTGCCCTTTGACTAGTCAACCTAGATGGACCTAAAATGAAAATTTAATTGACTAAAAATATCCTAAAAATCCATGTATATCAATAAAAACTTAAATACATCACACAATGCCAATTTATCCATTACCTTTTTTGGAGAACTTTTCCTTCAAATGAAACTCTTCAGAAAATGCCATTTTTAGGTGGGGCCCACATATTACCAAAAATATATCCTAAATTTATCGAAATATGGAATATTAATCTACAAAATAAAATCATCACTTTTTATGAAAAAAATAAAATTGGGCTTCTACATACACTTTTATGCAAATTACTCCTAGCTAGGGTTTAACTAGGGTTTTAAACCACTTAGCTTCTTAATGATCATTCATAAAAATGTGACAATAAAAACACCTCATTATTTTTGTGAAAGATTCATAAATTAACATATAATATATTCCTAAGAGATCAGGTCCCCATTCAAATCATACAATTCACAAAGAAACATCAGAAGGTTCAACTTTGCTTGAAAATCACACTCAAACTTACTTGATTTTGCCAAAACTTACATAACTTACAATTCCTTATTTAGAATGACCTAATACTTGGCATGAAGCACCATCAAATCATCCTATACCTATAAATCATCACCACATATCTCATATATTCCTGAAACTCTCCAACCATAGTGACTTACCCATGTTAAACTACCTTTTCCCAAAATTTTGCTTCCCTAAGACCTCAAATATGCATCTAACCTTTTAATTTTAACCTAAAACTCATCATAAACCTTAGGTAAACTGCCACCATGTTGAAACCATGCTCTAAAAATAATCACGAGCTCTAAATCTCTCTCCTCTACCTCATTCTAGATGCTTTAGGACTAGAAATAATCCTGGAATAACTTTGACTCAACACCGATATGACCATGATGACTCAATGTAGAACCATGTATACTCATGAAACATAATATGGAACATTTATGAACTCATTACACACTCCAACCATCTTAGGAGACCTCATGATATGACTAAACATACTCAACCATGCATGAGGACACTATTAAACTCACTAAAGCTTGACACTACCAACCAACCTTCATGTTTGACCATTGAATAACATCACATGGAGTCTCTTATGACACCATGAAACCTTTTTCCATAAATGGGGGTTGAAATCAATGAAAACATAATCACATCTTTGTACAACATGTTATCAGTGTATGAAACCTTGAAATACATCACACAATAGTCATTTTAGTGTCTTAGAAGGCCCTTAGAAGTATAAGGTGTGTTAGAGTATTTATTGTAATACATGCCTAATATTTGAGGGGTTAATGATAGTGAAATGAAATTTTGGCATGAAATCAATCCCCTTGGAATCTTGAGACCCTAAATGTTGAGAAAGTATTTTGTAACTTGGTACTTTTTAAAAAACACTAAAAATGACCAAAGTAATAACTTAAGTGTAATAAGATCAAGAGTAAGTGAGGTGTTGGTTACGGGAAAGGAGACATTCAAATTTCTCCTAATAACTTAATTAGAATTTTTTTATGTTGTTAAAAGGAGGGGTAGATTGATCCTAGTGAGATTAAACTATTGTGAGAACATGAAGTCATATGGAAAACAAAACTTTGGACATGTAAATATTAACAAAGACTCAAACCAAGCATTGAATGATAAAAATTCAAAAAGGAAATAGACATGCCCTAATGGATGGAAGATTATATGGAAAGGGAACTTGGACTCTAATCTCTTATAAATCTTAAGATTACTTCCCCAACTTCATGTCAGTTTCGCTTGTGTAATGAAGGTAAAACTAAACTTCAAGTAAACTTATTTCGGGAATAAACCCTTGGCATAAGATCTAGCATTAGGATATTTGTATGTGTTTAAAATGCATAGAACTAACAACTGAGTTATGGAAATTATTATAATGGAGAAAAAACCAAATTTAAGTGTACTTATTAAAAGTTAGATTTTAAATGGAACCATCATAGGTAAAATGTTAAATGAAATAAAGAAAAATGAAACCTAGTTTCAAGTGGAAGGAAGGTTTACATGCTAAGTGTCCTTCAAATAATTAAGTTCCAATAAAGAAAGTAACACTGAAATAAATATATAATCATGAAAATGTTGTGTCGTGGAAAGTTACATTTCGTAAGCATGGAATAAGTATTATATAAATTTCAAGTGTTCTAAAAATATGTTAACATAAGACCAAAATAACAACGTAAATGTAATAAGAACAAGGATAAATGAGATTAAACTATGGAGTGATTGATAAAAAAATTGTAGGCACCTTGAACAATGTCACACCATCTAGTAGGCCTAATAAGATCATAAAATGTAGAGAAATAAAGGAGAGTTTCATTGGTGATTAAACAACTTGTTAAAATGGAAAACATAATTTTGAGACATGAACACATAACTTGTACATACAAATGTAGTTTAAACAATGATGTTAAACGAAATAATGATCATGTAGCTTTGAGAATGGATTATTTACTTACCTGTTAAATTCCCTTTGAATGTATAAGGTTAAGAAATGGAACCTTATTATAACAAATATTTAACCTTGGAAACATTGTGTCGTAGAAGGTGCCTAATCGTGATGTTCCTAGTGTTTGTAATTGTTCGTTGAGGAAGTATGACATTGTAGTGCATCTAATGTTATCTTGTCGTACATGTGTGAGTCCATGTTGGTATAAACATCTTGTGTGATGTGTGTTATCCTAAGTGTTTACAGGTGGTGTCTTGTATCAAGTAATGTGAGTCAAAAAATATTCTGGTTTTTTGTTGTATTTATGTGTGAAAATTGTGGCTATGACATGTATATTGATAAGAATCCTAAGTGTTATTTATGAAAAATGAAATCTTAATAGAGTAGTATGTTCCCCACTTAGTTATCAAAGTGTTATTATGTTGATATTTAATTGTGATGTGAATTTTAATACAACCAAAAAAACCCATCCAAATTGGAATAACATTAATGTTTTCAATCATAGTGTCAAATATGGTATCAATGGATGGGACATTAAAGTTATCCTTGGTATAAGTTTGGATAATATTATGAAATTTAATTTAGCTGTAAATGTTTAAGGTGACCTTTTTTTATAAATTGGTACAATGTTGGAGACCCTTTTACAATATCTAACTGGTCATAAATTTTGAACCTTGAAAATTGACATGATTCTTATGATAAATTTTGAATATTTACAGAGGTAAATTCCTTACATTTTTTAAACATGAGTGAAATTAGAGTATGTGACAACATTATGAAAAATAAGTTCATGATTATTTCAGGTCATGTAATAATAATCCAAGTGAATATCTCTTTACTTTTAAGAAGAAAATCATTGTATTGTGCATGTAAATGTGGAAAGTAATCACCTATCATAACTAGGTGGGATTCATTATCATGAACTTAGAAGTTCACGGTCTCTTCCACTAGTATATTATTTCCATTTTAGAAAATATAGGGGATAAAGATTTTTTTATATTTCACAACTTATGGTATCAACAATTATTTCAAATTTTTCAAAGAGGGGGAGTTACTTTGTAAAGTTACGTGATTATGATCCTAAAGCGGTACTAGGTCTTCTAATGCATGGAGTGTATTAAGAATTGTCATAAAAATTTTAATCTAGGTAAAGGAAAAATATATTCAATATCATGTTTGAGGTCAGTATACCTTTACTATTACACTTCTATCTTGAACATATTTTCTGTATATATGTCACACGCACATAAAGAGTGATTTATACTACATTTGATAAATAATTTGGGGATTTAGACGACATTAGACCTAGTCTATTTAGACTAACCAATGTAGTTTCCTATGAAAAATTATAGTAAAATTTAATTAGTATTTTCCCGAGAGAGGTTGATGTATTCTATTTTTCTAGGTTTTTATTATATTAGAATTTTTAATAATAGGGAAGATGAAACTAAAATTGTTTATTTTTTCAATTTTATGCTTTATGGAAAAGAATAAAAATATTTCAATGACCCAATTAGTGTTTTCTAGGGGTAGATTAGCTGAAGGATAGTATATGAGAGTTTTTATTTGTGGTTATAACTTGTATAAAAATGGAGAGGATAAAGATTGTAAGAAGTAAATATCATGTTAGCCTCATAGTTGAAAACATGCATTCTTGTCCAAGATATTTTGATAATGGAGAAAATCTAGATGTCTATCTTCCATTTGGGGCACAATGTAATCATCATAAGAAATAAATAAAGTACATTTTTTTGTATCATCATGATCAATAATGGTAGTATTTTTAGGTTTTTAATAAAGACGAAGAGGTTTCTACAAGACCTAGATTAGACCTAGATACTCTTGGAACATTTTTTTAATTAAAATTTCATTTCATTTATAAATATCCTCCTTAATATTGTAATAGGGGTAATTAGTGTTAAAATGAGGGTGTTTCGCAATCTTTACTTCAAGGATCATGGAAATTGGTCATGAGTAAGAGAGATGATATGATCTAATCAATAATGCACAATGGTAATTTATTTTTATTACATTTATTTTGGATTTCATTAGGTTCACCACTAATTGACTTAGAAAGAGCATCATTAATATCATGTTGGAAAACATAAATTTTTAGATGAGGTATATTATACATAATTGTGTGTAAGTAATATAAAAGGTGAGGGATAAATAATTATCAAGGGTTGGGATAAACATCATACTTGTATTTTTATTTCATGGATGGATTTAAAGCATTAAATTTTGGACAATGAAATTTATCTTATGTGATGTATCAATGAATGACCTAGAAAAAGGTTATAACATATAGGATGATCTAATATCATAAAATTTGTGCATATGGTTTTAGATACCATAATGATAGGAAGGTAAAGCTTACAAATGGGATTTCAAATCAGGTTTTCAAAGTCATCATATATGGATGATTCATATGTTCTTGATCTCTTATTTTAAAAATCCTAGGGATTTTACTAACTGAGAGGATGAGAAAATAATTCCCATTGAATATTCATAAGGAATTTGATTATTTGGACATACTTTATGAGGAAACTAATAAGGAGGATGGATTTTTGGTATGAAATAGGTATTTAAAATCAAGAGAGTGTAGTTTATTGTTTTAATGAGGAACAATTTTTTTAGAGTGTGGATCTTGAAAGTGGGAGGAGGTTAAACAAAAGCATATTCATTGTGGGTTTCAAAGGAATATTGTAATTCTTAAAGTTATTAAATAAGGAATACATTATGTTGATAATAAGCAATAATAAGATCCAGTAGGGGAGTCTTATAAGGAATGGAGTTATGTTCATACAATAAAATATGTTATGGCTTTTGATAATATCTATAACACAACTTAGGTTAGAAACAAATAAATGGATATAGATTTAATAGTTTTAGTAATTTAATTGGTAAACTGATGAATACTTTCCTTATGTGGAGGAATATATTCCTTGGTTTGAGGATACATTGATGAAGTGGGTGTATCATTAGTATATTTATCATTATAAGTAGAAGTATCCTTAAGAAATAATTCATTTTGATAATTTTTCTTAATTCTTGAATAGGATATTCATGTGCATGATGTTGTAAAAATACGACTATATTAAAATTAAATTATTGGAAATAAATATGATTATGATATTATTATTATTCAATGCTACAAAAAAACATTCATGAGTGCCTTCTCAGGGTTATATATTACTATAAATTTGTTGTGTTTATTATGTTTATGATATCACATAAGAAATTTCAATATTTTATGATGTTCTTTGATTATTATTTTAATATATAAATTAGGACCTAATACTAAATTCAAGTTAATACAAAGGATATTGCAACAAATTTTAATGTGAGTCTCTAATGCTACCATGAAAAGTTATACAGAATACTAAAATCTTACATTATGGGAATGGGTTTTGAATGATCATTGTGAGTAAATTGAAGTCATAAAAATGTTTGTTTGTAAAGTTATGTAGATGTTTAAAAGGAGATGCACAAGTAGGTTCACAAAAAATGATAATTGTAATAATTTATAGGTGAACATAGGCCTTATGTAGATGATTTGAATGCTATAGAGGACTTGATAAATAAAATGAAGAAAATGGTAGAGATATCACACTTAATATCTAAGGATTTTACATGCATAAGGGATTAGAGAGGAGGAAATTTGGAAGAATTATTTTAGGTATATCTTGGACATATGATAATGGAATATTTAACAAATACGTTCCATGACTATTTAGAGTAACAAATTTTAAAAAACCATATGTGTGTTTAGATAATACAACACTCGAGAAGAGAAATTCAATACAAATGAGTGATTCTTGATATTTAAAAAAAGGTTCTAGAATAATTACTTGAGGATAGATAATGACTATGACTACTAAATGAGCATTTGAACTATTGATAATATGTGTAGAAGTTGATGCAAACAAAATAAGGGCATGAGATGTGTATAAAGAAGGAAATTGAGGAATTTTAGGCCCGGGAAATATAATATATCTAAAAGGAATTTTTCAATGTTATTATGGAATATTGAATGAGAATGGAACATGAATGTTAAGATGCATATGCAAATGATATGAAACCAATCATAAAGATATACATAATTGTATGGAATTTTGTAGAAGAGAAACATATGGATTAAGACAATGAGGGAATGTTATAAAATAAGATATTTTACTCAATAATGACATTTTAAAATAAATAATGAAGTTACAATATATCTTTACTCATTTCCATTTGAAGATTAAGAATTTGTAGAAGTACATGACTAGTTATAGAAAGTGGAATCATTTTTACCAAAGTGAACAAAGGTATAAAAATACATGTGGTAAGAGTATATTCATAAAATGATGGAGAATGATATGGAATAAACAATATCTATTTGATTAATAAATAATTAAATATAAAAGATGATATGGATAATAATTTTACAAAGATAAAGGGGATATTTGAGATCTTCTAGGATAGGAACATTTTCTATAAAAAAGATAAACAAGATAGATATTAAAAGTATGGAAATGACTCAAAGGAAATATAAGAGAATTATTTCAAGATTGAATATGTTGATATCATAAATGGACTAATTTATAATATACAATATTAAAGTATCTTATGACTAAAATTAGAGAAAATGGATTTTTACATATGGAATATAGGAGAATGAAACATTTGTTTTGAGGAAATTGAATGTTGAAGTGTCACATGAATAGGGATATACCCTGCGTGATTGAAACAATATTAGTATGGGGAGATTTTAACCCTATAAGAAGTCATTAATTACTATCTCATGCATAGGTGCAAGTTACCAATCCACAAAAGTGAGATGTGAGTGACTAGATACTTGTTTAAGTGAAAAACTAGAACATGAACATTTTATCAATCTATATTGCAAGAGGTGCATGTTAATGTATGATTTCATTTGAGATTTTAAACAATATACAAGACAAATAATTATTTATGAATTACTTTGTATATACACATTGTGCATCTAGCTTAGTTTTTGAATTTTGTTATAAGGGTACATGGATGATGTAGTAAAAGTTGTATACTAATGGTGTAGTATTATTATTTTCATAAGTAATCATAATTTCAATTTTTATTCCTTTATTGATATAAAGTTAGGGTTTGATTAAAAATCATTCTATGTGTCATTTTTTTCATGTAAATTTATCTTTACAGGTTTTATTGTGATATCTCATTTAGAATTTAGATGATACCTTTACACACTCATTTGTAGTTGAATATACTAATGTAAGTCATGAATTATGTCAATTTGTTCTTATGAAGGGATATTATAAGTGCATGGGACACTTGGTATATTATACTTTTTCATACAGGTAAGGATCAATGGATAACATTGGAAATATTATCACAATCCATGGGCATATTTATAGAAAATCCCATGAAGGAATTCCACATTCCCACTAACACAATATTTTTTTTGTAACACTATAAAAATTTATTATCTTAAACATATATTCATAAGTTACTATTATTTATTTTTAAGTTGACCAACCTAACAAAATCCATAATACATGTATAAAAATAAGTTACAAATATTTATAATGGATTGTCTTCCCCATCTTGTTTACCAAGATAACAATACCTACCCATATTTGATGATGAAAGAGACAAATATATTCAATTTAATGCTAATGAATACTCTTATTATTATGATGATATTTATCAATGCAACAAGTCTATAATTACCAAATTATTTTAAAATCCCATTCTTCTCTCCAATTTCTATTAGTCAAATTTGAATCACTACAATTTTTAATACCCAAAAAAACATCTCAACTATGTTAGTACATAAAAATTTATAATTTACACATATTAGGAAGATTATTACATATTTTACTAATTATAAGTTAAAAAATTTGATGATATTCATTGTAAAAATATTTTTGGCCCAAATGTATTCCTGAAATCATGAATATAAAATGATTAACTCTTCGTATGATTAATATTCTCCCAATTTGACACTAATGATGTTGAAAATGTTGTTAGGAATATCACGATTTAGTGATCACATTCTATTGTGTATAAAATCATATGGGTAGATAATTATTAATATTGTGAGAATCAATAAGTGTGTGGAATTGAGTTATTCTCATTTAACAAATTTTATTAGATTTATTAGTGAGAAATATAATGTGAGTACAATATTTTTATGTAAACCATGATTTTCATGGACTCTCATGGATAACTATTCATATGCAAGGTAGTTAAATATAATGAGTGCATTGAGATATGTTTGGGATGAGTTAAATAATAAAGGATATCTCAGAGAATTATTTTGGACTAGAAGTTGGAGAAAATCCCTTGATAATAGGATCTATATATATATCTTTAATATCTCTCACATGTATTATTATCCTAGATGAAGCAACATATAAAAATTATTGTGCGTGCAATCTATGTATTCTTGTATTTTTACTTTTAGAATCTCTACCAAAATTATCATTTGGTATTAGAGAAAATTTATTGTAAGAGAAATATGAGGCATTGAGTATTAAAGGGGCATCTTCAAATTCTTGGTCACACTTTGAAGATTGAAAAATCCACCAAAAAAATATAGTAGATATATCTTGGTAAAATAAAAGTATCTTCCTCATATGATATTAGATTGAGACGAATTATTTATTGATGTAAATATAAGAAAGATACAAACAAATTTGATTTGTAAATCAAATTAAAATTTAGAGAAGAAAGGTCCTAAAATTATTATGTATGTTATGTGAATGTTTTTGTTAAAAATATATAGAGGAAAAAATGGTGAACATTTATATGTTTTATTATCATTGAAATAATATTTCTTAAGGTTGTAATTGGAATGCATTATTTGTATGAGAAGAAAATAAAAGTACAATAACATATTTTTGTAAAAGATTAATTTTCTATTTAAATTGACACCCATTATTAGTCAAATCTTGTGGGAGGAATCATGGACAATTGTTTATAAAAGGTAGGTTTTTTCATAGTGGTAAAAAGTGTTATATTAAACAAATAATTTTTAATATTTTTAATTATTTGATTAGTTAAAGTGTCAATTTTTTCCTCAATTGTAAATAGATGTATTAACAAGGGAACCTAACATCCATTTTGTGGGTGGTTCATAAAAATTGAGTTTCAACTTTAATTAAAAAAGTAGATGAGATTAGTGGATGGAGTCATAAGAGGTAGGAGATCAATCAATGACTAATTGTTAGCCACTAATGATACAACCACACATCCGTATGGAAAATTAAATAAAATGGCTAAAGAAAAGGATAATTCTCGGTGGTAACTTGGTGGTATTCTATGATGTTTGTGATTGAGTTATCTTGATCATGTGTAGAGGCTTCATAAGTGAAACCGAGGACCCAAGTCCTTAGTTTTTATTTTCAAATTGTGTGTGTATATTTTGATAAAATAAAAACATTTTAATCAATCCTTGCTAATATTGAAAAGAGGAGAATGCAAAAACATAGATATAATAAAAAATGAATAAGAGAGTAGTTGAATATGAAGATATTATGAATTTTGTACTTATATATTGATGGAATTTTGGTTAGCTGGTGAAAGAGTTCACTAGAGTGAAAATGGGACTATCGAGTTGTAAGGACACACATTAATTTTTTTAGTACCATTGGTGTGATTAATCCCAATATTTACACTAAGGGGAAATGTTAATAATATCATAGTTTAGTGATCACATTATATGGGGTATAAAATAACATGTGAATATAATTATTAATATTGTAAGAATAAACAAATAATTGTGTGTAAATGAGTTATTATTTAATAAATAAAATTAGATTTATTAGTGAGTAATTTAATGTGAGTACAATACTATTATGTAGATGATAATTTGATGCGGGAGCATAACTTGCAGAGGCCATAACTTTTGATCCGACCGTTGGATCGTCCTGAAATTTTACAGGGTGGTAGATATACATTAGTACTATGTTGGGGACAACTTTGCTTGCAAGGTTGTGCTCATTTTGGCACGTTTTCGGGCTCGGATTCCATCATCTAGTGGCCTAAAATTGGCTCCGAATGTTTTTTCCGCTTTTGACTAGGTCTTAGAACTTTAATAACTTTTGTTGTGCTTGTCAGAATAAGTCCAAATTTCGCATGAGCCCTAATTTATGAATGCATATTTGGCACGAAAATTTTGGGGTCAATCCGAGTTGTTTTGAATTTTAGGGTTTTTGGCATTTTAGGGTTGTTGGCATTTTAGGGTTTTAGAGTAGTCTTGGAATAAAAGGAGAATTGTAATGATGTAATCGATCGGTGTGAATTCTAGAATGAGAAGTAAGCTATTTTGAAACTCCTGGTTTTATTTGCAAAGTTGTTTATGTGTGTTTTTGGAGGTATTTGAACCTCTTGTAGTTGGGTTCACATCAATTGGTATCAGAGCGAGGTTTTGATCTTGCGGAAATAGTTAAGGTAACATATTACATTTTTATGTGTAGTTTTTACCTTTGTTTTATATAACCATGGCTAGACGTGGGAGGGGAGGTTATGCCCAGATGAATAGGCATATGCAGGAGCTACAGAGACAAGTTGCTGAGCTCACGGGGGAAGTTACCCGCCTTAAAAGGAGACATGCAAATGGGGATGCAAACCCAGATAGTGATATTGAAGAAGAGACTCCATTAATGAATGAAGGAGGAGATGAAGAAGAAAATGAGAGAGATGAAGAAACCTTGAATGAGAGACCATTTGAGGAGAGATTGATCAAGGCTTTAGAGGGAAAGAATGACGACATCAAGATTAATGTTCCTGATTATGGTGGAGGGTTACAACCAGAGGAGTTGATTGAATGGTTAAATCGCATGGAAAAATTCTTTGAGTGGAAAACCCTTTCAGAGGAGAAGAAGGTTAAGTTTGCATGCACTAAGTTAGCTGGACATGCATTGATCTGGTGGGATCACCTACAAAATGAAAGACAAAGGAATGGAAAGGGCAAGATCCAAAACTGGAATAAAATGGTAAAGAAGCTAAAAGAAAAGTTTCTTCCTGTAGATTATGCTCAGACACTCTTTCGAAGGTTCCAAAACCTAAGGCAGAAGGATCTCAAGCATTGAGGAGTATACTAATGAATTTTACAAGTTATCAATCAGGGTGGAACAGGGAGAGTCTAAAGAACAAAAGGCTACACGGTACATAAATGGGTTGAGTTACACCATACAAGATGAGCTGAGTATGCTCGGATCCATAGCCTAGATGATGCTTATCAACTTGCATTAAAGGAAGAGGAAAAGAACAAGAGGAGTAATTTTAGAAGAGGTGTGAAGAGAGGTCCATCATCATCTCCAATGAGGGGCAGGGGTAGATTTGAATCTACAAAAGGTGAATCCTCTAATACAGAAGGGCATGAAGATTCTAGTCAAATCCATGGTAACTACTAAAGAGGTAGGGGATTTCAGAGGGGAAGAGGTTATAATGGAGGACAGGCTGGAATAGCCCCAAAGGCAATATACATGTTACAGATGTGGTGAAGAGGGGCACAGAGCTTTTGAGTGTCCGCACTATCCTACACAAGATAGATGGCAAGGAGAAAAACCACGAGTAAATCTGGTTGAGGCTGAAGAGGAAGAAGAAATGGAGATTGCTTTGTAGACTTGGGTGAAACCCTCATGATAAGGAGGACAATGATTGTCCCAAGGAAGGAGAAAGAATGTGATGTTGCTGGAGCTGATTCGTGGCTTCGAACAAATATATTTCGAACAAGATGCACCTCTGGAGGAAAGGTATGTAAAATTATTATTGATGGTGGTAGTTGTGAAAATATGGTTTCAACTGTAATGGTTGATAAACTGAATCTGAGCTGTGACAAGCACCCATATCCCTATCATATATCATGGTTCAAGAAAGGAAATGAAGTAACCATAGATAAAAGATGCCTTATAAATTTTTCAATTGGGAATACCTACAGGGATGAGGTGTGGTGTGATGTTATCCCAATGGATGCATGTCATATATTATTGGGTAGGCCTTGGCAATATGATAGAAAGGTTACACATGATGGAGGGAAAAATACATATACCTTTTGGAAGGATGGTGTAAAGGTGGTCTTATTACCCTTCAAGGAAGAAGAGAAGAGTGAGGGCTTATTGGCTACAAAAGAGTTTGTTACAGAAATGGAAGAAGCTGGATGTTGTTATGCACTAATGTCAAAGAAGCTGGAGAAAGAAGGCTTTAATATACCTATTGCAGCAGAAAAGATACTAAAAGAATACAAAGATGTCATACCAGATGAGCTACCAGATGGGTTACCCCCAAAGCGAGATATTCAACACCATATTGATTTGATCCCAGGATCAGCCCTTCCAAACCAGGCAGCCTATCGGATGAGTCCGACACAGAGTGAAGAGTTGAACAGACAAGTGACAGATCTAATACAAAAAGGGTTAGTGAGAGAAAGCATGAGTCCATGTGCAACTCCAGCGTTATTGACTCCCAAAAAGATGGAGACTGGAGAATGTGTGTAGACAGTAGAGCCATAAACAAGATCACAATTAAGTATCGGTTTCCAATTCCACGATTGGATGATATGATGGATGTGCTAGCGGGAGCCCGATATTTTAGCAAGATTGACCTACGGAGTGGTTACTACTAGATCGAATCCGTGAAGGGGATGAATGGAAAACTGCTTTTAAAACAAAAGATGGATTATATGAGTGGATGGTGATGCCATTTGGGCTATCTAATGCACTCAAAGAGTACCTTCATGAGGTTGATGAACAGAGTACTTCGAGAATACAATGGTAAGTTTGTTGTTGTCTATTTTGATGATATTTTGATATTCAGTAAGACAGTGGAAGAACACTTGTTACATCTGAAATTGGTGCTAGACTTGTTACGTAAAGAGAGTCTATATGCAAACTTAAAGAAGTGTAGATTCCTTCAAAAGAGTCTTGTTTTTTTGGGATTTGTCATATCAGGGGATGGAGTGAGGATGGATGAGGAAAAAGTAAAGGCAATTCTGGAATGGCCTATTCCAAGGAATGTGACAGAGGTTCATAGTTTTCATGGATTGGCAACTTTTTATAGGAAGTTCATCAGAATTTCAGTAGCATTGCTGCACCCATAATAGAGTGTACAAAAGGGAGGGAGTTTGTATGGACCAACGCAGAAAGCAACAGATAGTTTTGAATTGTTGAAGAAGAAAGTGTTAGAAGCACCTGTTTTGGTATTGCCAGATTTTAGCAAGGTCTTTGAGGTTGATTGTGATGCCTCACATGTTGGGATTGGAGCTGTGTTGAGTCAAGAAGGACGACCTGTGGCATTCTTCAGTGAAAAGCTAAATGAAGTCAGGAGGAAATATTCTACTTATGATGTGGAATTTTATGCTATTGTTCAAGTATTAAGGAATTGGAGACATTACTTGGTAGCAAAGGAATTTGTACTCTTCACTGACCATGAAACCTTGAGGTATGTAAACACACAGAAGAAACTAAATAGTAGGCATGTAAAATGGGTTTCATTTTTGCAAGAATATACTTTTGTTTTAAAGCATAAGTCAGGTAAGCAGAATCAAGTTGTTGATGCCTTGAGTAGGCATGTAGCCCTTTTGACAACAATGGAAAATAAAGTCCTAGGGTTTGAGGCAGTTAAGGAATTGTATGAAGGTGATCTTAATTTTGGTGATGTTGTCAGAAAGCTTTAGGAGCTTACAGTAGGTTGTGATTCTTTTGATTATTTGATACAGGATGGTTATTTGTTTAGAGGGAAACAATTGTGCATCCCTGCTGGTTCAATGAGAGAAAATATTACAAGAGAATTGCATAGTGGAGGGTTGGCTGGACACTTTGGTATAAGTAAGACAATTTCTCTTATCGTAGAAAAGTATTATTGGCCAAAGGTAAACAGGGGACATCAGTAGGGTTGTAGCAAGATGTAGAGTGTGTCAAATGGCTAAGGGTCATGCACAGAATACTGGGTTATATATGCCGTTGCCTATCCCTACAGGGCCATGGGTTGATCTGAGTATGGATTTTGTGTTAGGGCTTCCTAACACACAGCGAGGGAATGACTCTATCTTTGTTGTGGTTGATAGATTCTCTAAGATGGCACATTTTATTTCTTGTAAAAAAACTAATGATGCTTCCATAATTGTAGATTTGTTTTTTTCAGAAGTGGTTCGATTGCATGGAATTCCAAAAACGATCACTTCAGATCGAGACACGAAGTTTTTGAGTCACTTTTGGAGGACTCTGTGGAAGAAATTGGGGACACAACTACAGTTCAGTAGTGCATATCACCCCCAGACTGATGGGCAGATGAAGTAGTGAACAGAAGCTTGGGAAATCTCCTACGTTGCATAGTTGGAGAAAAGCCAAAACAATGGGACTTAGCTTTACCTCAAGCTGAGTTTGCATATAATAGCTCGATAAACAGGTCAACAGGGAGGTCTCCTTTCCAGATTGTATATGGTAGGAATCCGAAGGGGGTCCTTGATCTAATTGTTCTACCAGGTGAAGATGAAACTAGTGATGATGCAGAAGCATTTGCAGAACACATTCTACAGCTACAAGATGAAGTGAGGGAAAAGCTAAAAGTGAGTAATGCACAATATAAAATAGTTGCAGATGCCAGTAGGAGAGTAAGTGTATTTGAAGAAGGAGATATGGTGATGGTTCATCTTAGAAAAGAGAGGTTTCCAAAGGGAACATATAATAAACTCAAGTATAAGAAGATTGGGCCATGTAGGATTCTGAAGAAAATGAGTGATAATGCCTACAAGGTGGAGCTACCTGAAAACTTTGCTATCTCACCAGTTTTTAATGTTTCTGATTTATATAAGTTTCCAGGTCATGATGAAAATGTTAAGGAGGAGGAAGGAATAAACTGGAAGAAACAGATGCCGAAGGAGAAAAAGGAGAGGGTCATGCGTGTCTTGGACCAAAAGACAATCACTACTAGACATGGGAGCTACAACAGATATTTGGTACAGTGGGAAGGTTTGCAGCAAGAAGAAAACACTTGGATTCCTGAGTGGGAGTTGAGGAAAGTTGACAGTGCAAAATTAGATGAGTTCCGTCAACAGAATTCGCAGGAGCTGAATTTTTTTCAACCAGGGGAGAATGATGCGGGAGCATAACTTGCAGAGGCCATAACTTTTGATCCGACCATTGGATCATCCTGAAATTTTACAGGGTGGTAGATATACATTAGTACTATGCTGGGGACAACTTTGCTTGCAAGGTTGTGCTCATTTTGGCACGTTTTCGGGCTTGGATTCCGTCATCTAGTGGCCTAAAATTGGCTCCGAATGTTTTTTCGCTTTTGACTAGGTCTTAGAACTTTAATAACTTTTGTTGTGCTTGTCAGAATAAGTCCAAATTTCGTGAGCCCTAATTTATGAATGCATATTTGGCACGAAAATTTTGGAGTCAATCGAGTTGTTTTGCATTTTAGGGTTTTTTGGCATTTTAGGGTTTTAGAGTAGTCTTGGAATAAAAGGAGAATTGTAATGATGTAATAGATTGGTGTGAATTCCAGAATGAGAAGTAAGCTATTTTGAAACTCCTGGTTTTATTTGCAAAGCTGTTTATGTGTGTTTTTGGAGGTATTTCAACCTCTTGCAGCTGGGTTCACATCATAATTTGTCATGGAAAACTCATAATATTTAAGATAGTTAAGTATACTAAGTGTGTTGACATGTATTTGGATAGAATAAAGGAGATCTTAGAGAGATTTGTTGGATTATAAGATGGATAAAAATCCTTGATAATAGGATCTAAATTACTTTATATATGTAATGTCTCTCATATATATTATTATCTCGTATGAACCAAAATTTAAAACTTATTGTGTGTGCGCAATCTAAGTATTCATATATTGTGGTTTTATAAGCTCTACCAAACTTATCAAATGTGTAACCTTACCTTTATGTCTTTTGACTAATCCACCCATTAAAAACCTGATTATTTTTAATAAATTTTAGGATTTTACGTTGTGTGTGTGTGTGTGTGTGTGTGTGTGTGTGTGTGTGTGTGTGTGTGTGTGTGTGTGTGTGTGTGTGTGTGTGTGTGTGTGTGTGTGTGTGTGTGTGTGTGTGTGTGTGTGTGTGTGTGTGTGTGTGTGTGTGTGTGTGTGTGTGTGTGTGTAATACCATCATCCACGCTACTCAATATTCAATTGGAATTCATACAAAACTAGGGAAAAAATGTCATTGACTAACTAGTTAAAAATACTATTGACAATATGGAAAAAAAAATCTATTAACAACTTCAATTTACACCTTGATGTAAAAATGAACAATTTACTATTAAAATAATATTTAACATGTTTCCGAACAATTAAAGACTATCGTTGATCCTAAAGTCATAGACTATAGGAAAGCTCATTTAAAACCTAAGTGTAATGTTAATTTTTATGTGGATTTAAAAATAGATGTTAAGTAAAATTATCCATTACCTCAAATTTCCTCACCCTTTAAGTAATATTTATGAGCCAATCCTTCTCTTAGTTGATACTTAAATGCATCGTATGGTCCCCAATTTGCTTTTATCAATTTTTTGATGTTCTCTAATGCCATCACTTTCATCACATAATATTTAAAGGAATATTACTATTAAAGTATGATGCACTATCAGAAATATATGTAAACAACCATAAGACAAAAAATCATAAAAATGAATACATAAGAAATCAATTAAATCTTAAAGTAAAGACATAACACGATTTACCAAGGGTAACATGAATACCAAAATCTTATTAAGAATATATGGATTGAATTTTATAGATCAAGAATAAATCTCTTCCACAATATGATTACTAACACTATCTCTTCATGCTTTTAGAAAAAAAAGTAGACATTATTATTATGATTTGGAATAGTTCTTTGCAAAACAAGTTTACTTTAATATATTAATTTAGTAGAATTCAATCAAGTAAATAACTTGGTTAACACTCTCATCTAGTAATATGTGTGGATAAGTGGGAACCAATGGTTAAATTATCCATAGATTAAAATAAAATTAATATTACAAGTACATATTAAACATATACAATAATGTATGGTTAATTAAACACACTAACATCCCCATTAATATGCAACTCAATAAAGTTAAGGGTGTAGGAACACCGAACTATCCCCCTTGATGACACATTCTTTTACTCTAACCTTTCTGAGATGAAAAAATTGGGCATCAAGAAAGGGATTTATGAAGAGCTCTAAAACCTAATTTTCTATTAAGAAAAACTTAAGGTCAACAACATTGTCTTAGACCATTTGTTGAATATAATGCATGTGTTTCTCAATGTGATTTGTGAATTGGTGCTTCACTAGGTTACAAGGGATGTGGATGGAAATATGATCATCACACTAAATAATTATGTATTAGGATAACGGAAACCTAAAATTAAAAAAAAAACGAATCAAATACACACTAGCTTGTGGACTATAAAAATAGCTCAACTATAATCTTATTTTGTAGTAGAAAAGTCAAAGGTTGTTTGATGCTTATAAGACCAAGTCACAAGACCTACCAAAATATGATAAATATATTCTACATCTAAATTATCATCCTCTAAATCATCTACCCAAAAATTATCTAAATAATCTACAAATATTAGTTCATAAAGAGTGTGATTCCTTTCTATTTCCCCTTAAAGTTAACTAGAAATTGAGGCGATGTCACCTGAATTGTACTCAATATCATAATTAGTAATACCTAAAATATATCGAAGAATGCATTTTGCATTAATTTTATGGATGTCATGGGTGCCATGACAATAGAATGATATAATATTCACATCAAAAAATATAACAACATGTATGAGTCAAGTAGAATATAACTATAACCATCTAACTATAAAAAATATTGAGCCTTGATTTGAAAGGAGTCATTGTAGAATTGCGAGTCTTCCATATTGAAGTGATATAGAATGTCTTGAGCATACTTGGACTAATGGATTAAATTACCTTTGCTATACTGTGAAATTTGAAGACCCAAGAATTAATGTAGGAAAACCAAATTATTTATCATAAAATAATTCTTAAAACTCAATTTCAAATCATGAATCTTCCCATGAAAGCTCCTACAATAATTAATTCATCAACATAGAGGAACAAAATGATGATCTTTCAATCCAATTTCTTAGTTTAGAATATAAGATTAGGTAAACATTGTGGAAAATGAGAATTGATAAGAAACATTTCTATCTTTATACCAAACTTGAGGATCCCATTTTAAGGTTTGTATAAGGATTTTTTTCAATCTACACGCTTAACTAGAGATATCACTATAGATAGATCCTAGATGTTTAAAAATGAATATTTATTCCTAAAATTAACATTAAATAAGGAAATTTTAACATCATCCTGGTGGATTTTCCATCTTTGTGTCATAGCTAAGGAGATTACTAGTTGAACATATTTCATTTTGGAAATCACAACAAAGGTTTGGGGTAATCAACACCTTCAATATATCAAAAAAAATTTACTACAAGATTACGATTTGTACTTGTCAATAGTCCCATGTGCTTCATATATAGTGTGGTACACCCAATTCCACCTTAATAGTTTCTTCCTTTGGGAAGTAAAAAATACCAAGTGTTGTTATTTTTCAAATAATGAAGTTCTTCTACCAAAACTATCCACCATTTGGGATTCTTGGAAGCTTTATGATAAAGCTCAAGATCCTATAATATTTCTAAGTGTGTCAGATGTGTAATGCCATACTGATATTGGGATATTATTATAATTATATCTATAATATATCCTTACAAGGCACTATCCTCATTATATACTATTTCGATCCATTTTGGTTGAGGTTCTATGGGATGATAAATTTCATTCAAAGTTTCATCTAGAACTAGTGGTGGAGGTACTAGCTATCTCCCACGTGGATTATCATCTAAATTTAGGAATTCAATGAATGAAATTATTTAAAATTATTATGACCATCATAAGAATATTAAGAGGTGTTGTCCAACTCAAAACAAGGAAATGGGGGAGTTGTAGGTGATGTCATGTATGATTGATACTTATCATTAAACATTATATCACACCAAAAAATAATCTTAATGGTTCCTAAAAAGAGAAGATGATATGCCTTCACATATTCAAAGTGACGAAAAAAATACAATGGAGGACTTTCATTTGCATTTCTTTTCTCTTATCATCTATAATAGATTTCCATTCATTACATCCAACAAAGTCAAAAACATCAGACTTAACACAAAACCATTTTACTTTCGATGTCATATCAAGCACAACTAAGTGGTGAGGAAAATTTTGAATCTAATTTGTACACATAATATATTATGCCTAAAATGGATGAATATCTTTGGAATATAACATGAACTTATCCATTTTCTTGAGCATGTGATTTTTTTCTTACCTATACCATTCTATCATGGGTGTAGGGTTTAGTGTGTTAAAGATGAAAGCTAAATTTATCACAAATAATAATCATCTAGTTATTAAAAAAATAACCTCCATTATTAGTTCTAAGAAATTTTATTTTCCATTTAGATAGAATCTTTACAAGGTCCTTGATCATTTTTAAGTTTTCAAAGAATTCAAATTTTTAATAAAATAGACCGAGTTCTATGAGATAAATCATCAATAAAGGTAGGCATATGTATTTATGCTTCTAGAAATAAACACAATGGAATGGCATAAGGTCACTATGGATCGACTAAACATTGTCATCAGGTCTCCAAGCTTTTCCTTTTGGAAATGGATCCCTATGTTGTTTTCAAATGGTACACCTTGAATAAACCTCTATGCGAAAGGAAACCTTATGTAACCCAATACCGTGTTGTTCTTAGTTATATTTTATAATGAGAGATAGTTAAGATGTCAAAAATTCTCACAAATTTTTTTACTAAAGTCTTTTCATAGGCAAACATGACATTTGAAGGTTGATTAAAAAAAAGTGGTTAAAATTATATAATATGGATTAATGATCAACCTTAATAATTTCTACATCTATAGACTAGTATTTAGATTCTCTAATAACAATATTTTTATATTAAACTCAATAGTTTTTCCTCCACCTGAATTAGTGATTTGATAAATGGATAACTTTGTTAAGAAAAGATATAACATGGAAACATTGATTGAACATACCACTTTTCATCTCAATTCAACATTCACCTTCAACATTTAGAGGAGTTTTATTTCATATAACAATTTAATTTGTGATAATGTCTAAGAGATTTTTAAAATGGAAAAACTTGATTTTACATGTGTTTGAGCCCCTTAGTACAATATCCATTCATTTACTATTGATACACTAGTAGTTTTAGAAAGATCAAGACCTATCTTGGAGGGAGAAAGATGAATTTTTTATCTCTACTTCCAAGTATGCCATGTTATTTAAATAATGATGCTCAATATGAACTAGTTTATGATAGAAATTACAACATTTTTTCATATTTTCTTTTCAATTTCCCTTTTTCTCTCTTGAATTGAGGTAGAGTTTTACTTTTTTATTTATTTCCCTTATGATTCGATTGTGTTTTACCTTTTCCTTGATATAGGGCTTTAATTTTATAGTATTATATAGTGGAATTGAATAGAATTTAATGAATACTAATTCATGTTGCCTAGTACCTTCATATCATATATTATTAATAAAAATCATATTTTAAAGTTCTATTTGAATTTACTAATAAAATTTGTCAAAATTGAGTGCCACATCGAGATACCCACTAATTATATTGTGTGTAGTAATTGGAGATAAATTATAACCATGGATGACCCAATTTAGATAAGAACATCACACTTAATTTCTCATTATAACTCTTTCCACTAGCTTTAGATAATAGAAACCTCAAACACTTCATTTGAGTGATGAAATCCTAAATTTGAGGATAGTTATCTAGATAAGGAACAAAAATATTGTTTTCTAGTTGGCATACTCACATCTTACTTTGAGTTCTTAATTTTTTTCCCAAGATAGTACAAACATTATTAGGATCTATTTCATCCTGAAAATGAAACTTCAACTCAAGAGATAGTAACTCCCCACTAATTCCTCTAACTTCATCATAATGGTTTTATAACTTTGTTAGTTTTTGTACAGTTAGTAGGTGTCACTTAATACCTCATTAAAAGATGGTAAGTACAAAAATAAGGAGGAAATAAGTAATGTATATTCTCATGATAAAAGAATTATATCCTATGAGCATTACCCTTTTGAAATCCATATTGATTACTATAATTGTTGTTGGTAAAAAATACTCCATTTTTTTCTAAAAGTATTTTTGAAAATAGTAGTTAAAATGTTCACATTGATGAAAAAATTACAATGGTGTAATTTACTTATGGGAAAAATAATAATTCCCCCTCAAAAGTAGCCAAAAAAATATATTTCTATGGGAAAATTTTCATCGAAATTGAATTAAAAGTTAAAATGATAATCTCAAAGAGAAAATAATGATGTTGTAGGTTCCCAAAAGTAAATGTTTTTAGATCTCGTATTATTTTCACATGTAAATGCTAAAATCAGTTCCTATGGGTCCAAAATCCAACAAGAATCCTAAAACTCCACCCAATTCAAAAGATGCCTCCTTTTTTCTCGCTTTTAATTTAATAAAATCTAAATGTAAAGATATGTTGTAAAATAAAGTACACTTAAATATAAATGCTAAATAATTTATTTAATATTAACTATGAAAGGAAATGAGAAGGGAAAGGTAGTTATTTGAATTTCATATCTTGAAGTTGATCTGGGATAGAGAATATGATGGAACAAATGTATAGATGGTTGAAATCAAGTATAGAAAAATACAAATATGCTCAAAATGGATAGATAGGGCTGCCTAGGTAGAGATAGGAGCTCCTGCGGGTGTCCGGGTCCTCTTTGTGGGCACTTGGGTCTGTAGAAAAGGTCATGATCTGGTTATGAAAATGTCATCGGGGCTTCATACTTCTTCACCTTTTTTCACTATGTGGTCACAAAATAATTGTTGGAGACGTTATAAATCTACAATGAAATAATTATCTGTAAAAACCTAAAATAGACATCAAATCCTAAAAAGAAAAGATACTGAGAATGGGGGTTGGAATGTCCTTATCCACCATAATGGTGGAATTACAACTGAGTGCTACACTACATCTCAGACCCAATGTAGTTTTATGTGTGTGTGTGTAGAATCAGGCCCTAGGTTTCTCTTGTGTAAGTCGTATTTAGATAGCAAGTAAGTAGCTAGATGTAAAGAAATGTAGTAAATGCGTGCATGGAATAAAATGTAATTCTATCCTATGAAGTGTGATGCAGAAAAATAGCCATTGTGTCCCTTTTTATGGAGCTAGATGGATACAGATCGAGCTCTTAGATGTTTGATGGATGTAACCTTAGGTGGTGATAGCTAGTGCTTAGTGCTTGGTCCTTTATTAGGACTACATAAATTAATATTTATATAATTCCTTTGCTTGAACTTCATAATCAACCCTAAAAAGGATAAATATGAAAAATACAAGATGCTCAAATAGCTAAAAAGGACCCAAAAAGTGTGACCAAAGTACAAATAGGACGGGGTGCCCAGTTGGACGAGGGCACTTGGCGCAGAGTCTCGGTCTAGGAATTGGTGTCTAGGATGAAAAATGTTGACTATAAAGACATACTTGAGCAAGCAGAGGTATAAGACCAAGAAAAGTGATAGAAAGGAAAGCAATGTGGCCAAAGACATGGGTTAATTAGTATCATTCTTACTTAGGAATCATATGAATAATAGTATGTAATTAGGACTAGATAATTACCAAAAGTGCATGATTTTGTGTCTACATTTTCCCTCACTTTATGTTGGTGAGTGGAAAGCTCGATAGCATAAATTAGATAGAGATGTGTACCTGATAACCATATAGATTGACGATGCAAACGTGCGAAGGGATAAAAACATCGAGTGATAAAAATGTGAAGCATGGATGATAAGGAGGAGAAAGTTTAAAAATTGATAATGAAAATGAATCTAGGGTAGAAACCTATGTATAGATGTCATGATGTACCTATTTTTGATGTTGATGTGTGTGATGTGGATGATGTTAACTATTGGAAGTACAAAAATAAAAGTTGACAAGAAGTCAAATACACATGTATATGTAAAAATCAAATAAAGAGTGTGTAAGTAAAGTATGAAAAATGGAAAAATGTGAAAAGGGACATGTGCACCTGATTTGTGATGAGAAAAAGGGTGTAGAAAGGATCTTGAAGATGATGTTGATGCATGTGTTTTTTAGGCAATCTCATGCTAGTGTAATGGAAGAAGTGTAGGGAGAAATTTCTTGTGTCGTCCTCCAACCTTTAACTACTTCCTGTTGTGTAAAACACCATTGTAGATGGTGTGTCTTTGTGTTAAGGAATCTTTTCCCCTGTAAAATATGCCATGTAAATGCCTAGTCCTAAAGGACTCTCTACCCTATAAAAACCCTCTCGTGACATCTCAAAGAACTATTTAACTATCCCATAGTTCTGGCACTCAAAGAAAGACTCATGTATTTCCCCCTATTACGGTGCACTCAAGGATGGTCGTTATGTTGAGCGTGAACTATGATGTACTTGTACCATGTTGTGTATAACTCTATATGGGGTGATTAATTCACCCATATGATGTCCCCTCATTTAGGGTGTATGCAACATCAATGAAGGAGTATGTGGCGCAAAAGAGGACCGAATGTTGTATTTAATTTTTCCCTAAAAGGAGAAGGGAATGTGCTTGGTAGAAACCAAGGAACACACAAACAAGTGGCTATGAAAAACAAGTGTTAGTACAATCAAAGAAAAACACTCATGTATAAGATGAAATGTAAGTTAAGAAGAAAATGTGTAAACAAAAAAAAACATTGTAGATCACAAAAAGAGGGCTACAAACATGGGACATCACTCATGATGTTGCAAGACAATCAAGTATGTAATGGTCGTAAACAAACAAGTGTGCACAAAATACAAAGAGAAAAGATCGCAAACAAGAACATATAATGGAAAACAATGACAAACAATGTAATAGATAACCATGGAAGAAAATAGTCTTGCATAACAAATTTTGCACATGAAGCACCTGTTAGCACGTTAGAAAGATAAAAATTATGTCAAAGCATGTATAATCTGATAATGTAAAGTGCTAAGTAATAAATGAAACAATAAAACCTATAGTATACAAAAGTGGATGACCCCAAGAGCCATTATGGGACTGGTAATAGGTACTACGCTAAAAATCCATGTTGTATGTAATAGATTTATGAAATATATGATCACAACTATAAATCAAGTGAATGTGTGTGTGTATTATATAGATAATGACATACAATATCTCTATCTAACATGTGTAATAAGATGAATATGTAACAAGTAAATGTAAGAAAGAGTAAATGTAACAAAGATTTGTAGTATTCTATGGATGAAGTTAAATGGAATGAAGTGTGGATGGAAATGTATGTAGTGAGGTTCATTTATATTATACCCCTCGTAGTCTAAAATGAACCGTAAATGAGAGTGTGTTATCGGAAATGTTTTGAAATGTGTGTTGTTGTGTGATGTGTAGGATGGAATGCAAAAATTAAAAGCGATGAAATGGTAGAATGTTTGATGATTTATCCTAAAGCTTATATCACTAGACGTGTGAGGTAGATGTCAAAAAATGTGATGATGTAGCCTAAAGTGGATATCATCAAATGAATGAGTAAGATGATAGAAAACCTAATGATGTAGAAAAAGTGTATACCACGAAATGCGTGAGTAAGATGATAGAAAACATGATGATGTATCACAAAGTGTATATCATAAAATGAATGAGTACTAAATCTAGGAAGGGGTGACGATTTAGCATAAATGTCATGATATGGGTGAGTAAAGTACTAGCTAGGAATGTCATGTGATAGAATGATTAAACATGTGAGTGTAATGGGGTACATTTGATGTGTATACCATCAAAAATTGAGTGTGGACCATGAGACCAGAGTACGTCATTGGGTAATGAGTGCAACGCGTAAGAGTAGATGAGTAAAGTGTGTGACATGTGTAGTAAATGTAGTGAGGATAAAATGTCATGTAGTGTGTAATGTGGAATGTGTAATGTGCAATGTAAGATGTATAGATTGTATAAGTGTGGAAGCACAAAGTGTGTATGATGTAAAATGTATAATAGTGTAGTATGTAGGATGTATATGATGTATGGGTGTATGAGACATAAAGTGCGGATGAGATATGGAAGAGGAATATAGTGTATATGTACAAAGATGTGTGAGGATGTGCAATGTGTAGAGAGTATAAAGTGCATATGAGATGTAATAAAAATAAGAAGATGATGTGTAGAACATATGTTGCAAATGTGGTGATGATGTAATGATGAAGACATGTGAGGAAGATAATGATGTGTGATGTAGTGCACAAAATTCAATCAGTGATGTGTAGTGTCTAATGTGAAGTGTGTGAGGTTCATATGTATAGGATGCCCTCAAAATTCAAGTGTGAACCACAACAATGGAATACATCATAGGGGAATGATGGTATAGGTATGTATGTGAATATATGCATGTCATATGTGGAACTCTATATGTGAAGTGATGAGACAGTAAGATGCTTTTTTATGTTAGGGGGGAAGGAATAAGCATGATGCCCCCAATCATGTGATGGTGCGTGCACTATCCGATAAAAGTGAAGGTTGGAGACCCTCCACCCAATGCTGATGGAGGTGAACATGTGTGACTACATTCTAAAAGTGGTGGTATATGTGATAAGTTTTGTGCAAATAAGAGAAGTATATATGCATGTGATAGATGAGTATATTGTGGGCCTTTGTGGTGTAATAAATGTGTAGGTGATGGAGACCTATGTGAAGCAGAACGTGGCGGTGATGGACACTAACGTGGAATAAAACAAGGTGGTGACTTGCATCTAGTTGTAAGAGCTATCCTAGTGAAGGATATAGAATGATGTAATAGACTAGAAGAGTGATGAAACCATCCAAGTTGTGTGTGAGCAAGTGATCTAGGAGCAGAGCACTTTAAGAGTGATAAACCGCAAGGAACTAGATATAGTAGGTGATGCATTAACAAGCTGCGAGAGGAGACTGTGACCATGGGGTGGATGGAGGCACACCATTGATAGAAATTACTTGATTGTTGTGGATGAATTTTAGACACAAATGATTCATGGAGATGATAGACTTAGACCTACAAATCTAATTGAGAACTAAGACCATGTCAAACTGTCGAATGCTTGTCTGAAAATGAAGGGCACAAACATAGTAATAGGACCAATTGTAACATGAATCTTAACAACACCATAATAATTGTTCATTGGATATGAAATTTGTGAAAGTGGATTTCCAATAGTAGCTAGAAGTGGAATAAAATAATGGATAGAAGTCCTACGGAAGCCAAAATGATAACTTCAAGGCTAGAAATAAATTTGAACCTAAGAAGGGGCCCATTAGAGGCTGTTTTAACTATGGTAAAGATCATTACGTGAGTCACTATCCTTTGAAGAAGGATGACCGCAATCAACAACACAGAATACATGCTGCAGTAGCTAACAAGCAGGTTGAAAAGCAAGCCATACCCATAGAAGTTCTAGGTAAGTTATTTGGTATACCTGTGACTATAATTTTTGATACTGGAGCTACTGAATGTTTTATTTCTACTAAGTTAGCTTCAAAATTAAAAATAAGAGCTCAGAAAATGGAAAAATCATGGACTGTGCATTACGGAAATAATGTTGTTCATATGGTTAGTATGTGTCTTTTTGGGGCAGTCCTTCACTTGCCTAGTTTTTCCACAGAAATTGATCTTTATGTTGCTCCTTTGGGATCTTATGATATAATCATAGGTGTTAACTAGTTAGCTGAACATAAAGAAAAGGTTGATTGTTATGAAAAATAGATTAGTTGTATTGATGACCTACGAGAAAACAACAGTCATTCAGGGTGTAAAGCATGAGATTGCAGTTAGGAAACTAACAACTATGTAGCTTAAAAGGGATAAAATAGAGGCTGCACTTTGTATGCTATAAAAATGTTAGAAACTGCTATGAAGAAAGTAGTGACTTTATGGAAAGATACCCCTTGTTACAAAATTTTAAAGATGTATTCCCGGAAGAATTTCCAGGTCTTCCACCTAAACGGGAGTTTGACTTCTCAATCGAGATCAAACTGGGAACCAAGCCTATATCCAAGGCACCTTATAGAATGACTACCACAGAACTGGTAGAGCTAAAGGCTCAGTTACAGGAAATTTTGTCAAAAGGTTTGATAAGGCTGAGTGTCTCACCTTGGGGAGCACCGGTAATTTTTGTGAAAAAGAAGGATGGCACACTCAGATTGTGCATTGATTATAGAATGTTGAACAAGGAAACTATTAAGAATTGATATCCACTTCCTAGAATTGATGATCTATTTGACCAGATGCTGGAGCCTCGAGTGTATTCTAAAATAGATCTTTGATCTGGTTATCATCAATTGAGAATAAAGGATGAAGACATACATAACATGATTTTAGAATGAGATATGGGCATTATGAGTTCATCGTTTTACCATTTGGGTTGACTAATGCACCCGCCGCCTTTATGAACTTGATGAACAATATTTTTCAAGAATACTTGGACAAGTTTGTGCTAGTATTCTTGGACGATATTCTCATATATTCTAAGAGCATTGAAGAACACCATGAGCATCTAAAGATAGTCTTGGAAATATTGAGGAAGAGGAAGTTGTATGGTAAGTTGTCAAAATGCTCCTTCTATGACACAAAAGTGCACTATTTGGGTCATGTTATAAGCAAGGATGGAATAGTTGTAGATCCTTCAAAGATCATAGCTATAACTGAGTGGCCTACACCCAAGAATGTCCATGAAGTCAGGAGCTTCATGGGACTTGCAGGTTATTATAGAAAGTTTGTTAAAGACTTTTCTAAGGTCATTGCACCAATAACTTCATTACAAGAAGAAAGACAAGAATTTTTTTGGAATGATAAATGTGAATCTGCCTTTAAGATTCTAAAGGAACGGTTAACAACAACACCTATTTTAACTGTACCTGATCCCAATGGGAACTTTACTGTTGTAACAGATGCATCTGGGGAAGGCCTCGGAGGAATTTTGTTACAGGATGGCCATGTCATAGCATATGAAAGTAGAAAACTCAAGTTACATGAACGAAATTATGCTCCACATGACCTAGAGCTTGCTGCCATTGTTCATGCACTTCAAATTTGGAGGCATTACCTTCTCGGTAAGCCATTTGAACTAAAAACTGACCATCTTGGGTTGAAGTATATTTTTACTCAACCAAACCTGAATGCAAGACAGCGAAGATGGTTAGAATTTCTATCTCAGTATGATTTTGATATAAGTTATATTAAGGGCAAGGAAAATAGAGTAGTAGATGCTCTAAGTTGTAGGAAGCACATTTGTTCTCATAACATTGAGAACTCATTTTAAGGATGAGGTGAAAAGCATCATGGAATCTAATTCCTATTTTCAACAGGTAAAGGCAACACTTGCTGCAGATCCAAATGACGTGAGATATAAAGGTTTTCACTTTGACAATGAAGGAATCTTATGGTTTGAAAATAGGGTATATATACCCTTGGCAAATGATTTAAGAAAGAAATTGTTAACTAAATTTCATAATTCACCTTTTTTTGGACATCCGGGCATTACAAAAATGCTTGCTGATATAAAATAGCAATATTTCTGGAAAGGGATGAAAAATACGTAATAGAGTTTGTGACACACTGCTTAGAATGCCAACATGTCAAAGTGAACATATGCATCTAGTCGGTTTACTATACCCTCATAGCATTCATCTACAAATGGCAAGTGATAACTATGGAATTTGTTCAAGGATTGCCTATGTCAAAGAATAAACATGATGTCATCTTAGTAGTTGTTGATAAACTAACAAAAGTAGCACACTTTATTGTTGGTAATCTAAAGGATGATTCACCTGTGTTGGCAAGAAGATTTTTGCATGATATTTTTAGATTACATGGAGTACCCGAATTGATCATATCGGATAGAGATCCAAGAATGACATCAAGATTCTGGAAAACACTTAATGTTGCTTTAGGAACTAAGTTGAATTTCAGCTCTGCGTATCATCCGGAAACGGATGGACAGACTGAAAGAGTTAATCAAGTTTTAGAGGATATGTTAAGAATGTATTGCATGGATCAATAGTATAAATGGGAGGAGTACCTTCCATTGGTTGAGTTTTCTTATAATAACACGTATCATGCCTCTCTGAAAATGGCACCTTTCGAAGCCTTATACGGAAGGAAATGTAGAACCCCTGTTAGCTAGGACAACATTGAGGATAGAGAGGTGATTGGTCCAAAAATCCTTACAGAAATGGAACAACAAGTTAAAATGATTCGTGAACACTTGAAGGAGGCTTCCGATAGGTAAAAAGTTATGCAGACTTAAAATGGGTTGATAGGAAATATGAACTTGGTGAAAAGGTCTTTCTTTGGGTTAAGCTGAAAAAGAGTTCTATAACTTTTGGCAAGGCTGCCAAGTTGTCACCTCATTATGTGGGACCCTTCGAAATTATTGAAATAATCAACCTTGTAGCTTATCGTTTAGCTTTACCTCCTACTTTATCATGAATGCATGATGTTTTCCATATTTCTTTGCTTAAGAAATACGTATCAGATTTATCACATGTGCTGAATTGGAATTCCTTACAGGTCCAAGACCTAGGAATAATCATGGTTAAGCCCATTCGAGTGCTAGGAAATCACCAATTACACTTAAGAAATCATGAAGTGAAACAATGTAAGGTCTAGTGGGACCAGTTTAGCGAAGAAAGTGCAACTTGGGAAGATCTCGAAGAAATGAGATCTACTTTTCCATACTTGTTTGATCAGAATTAATTCTGAAAGTTGATAAAATCTAAAAAACTTTATCCATATTTTGATGTTGAATCTGCCAAACTTGGGCAGTTACTAAACTATTGGATAGATATTTTAAATACTATTTTGAAAATTTGAACTTTCAAATTTAGTTCTATATGAACCTATGAATGGAAGGACAATAACTAAATTTTGTCCTAAATCTTAATGATTTGACTAATTTAATCATTGGGCTGATGATTCTTTTAAGGAGGGAGGTATGTAACGTCTTGATCATGATAGTTACTATGATGACTTTCCCTTTTGATATTGCAAATTTTGACATGTGATTTGTCTTAGGAAGGTGTATTCCTTCGATGTTGAAAATCATGTTTGCAATGAGTAAGTATTGTTGTTCTGAATTCATGCTTACTGTGATTCTGTTTAATGGGAAATGATATCATTTTACTTTGCAATCCACAAGTTGTAACCCTACAAAATTGTTTTCATACTTGATATGTGTGTGTGTGTGTGTGTGTTAACGGCACACCTTGAATCAATTCCATTGATCCAAGGTATACTTCAATTTTTCTTTATTGTCATCTTGTTGATTGACTTTCTAAAAGAAATGTATTTTGGAACCAAGTTGGGTTTTGTTGTAAATAGTAAAGAACCTAGTTTCAGGTATTCTTACTTGGCATCATGCTACAATGGTAAGATTTGATCTCCTGGATGCATAAACTATAATGCTAGATAGTGTGAGAAGGTAAGAGGTTCGTTATAAGGATATTGAGGCAAATATTTTAACCTTGGATGAAAATGTCCTGTATTACGTTGGCTTTGACCTAAGGTGGCAAGACCCACTCGGGACCTATTGTTGAATTATTGTGGTTTGTGCTCTAACTTATGTTGTAACGTTCTAACCTACTTGGACTTTAATCTAAAAGGTTGTAACTTAACCTAGAATAAATTCTAAGGGCCTAGAGCTAAAGTGGAAACCTAACTATTAATAAGAGGACCTAAACTATTACTAATCCTAAGGGGAACCTATGGGATACGTGGCAAAAGAGAGGTTGGTGGCAGTGGCATCTAAGGTATTAAGGTGAATTTATTTCTATCCTTACAACTTAAATTCGCCAAGATTGGCGGAGGCATAAAAAGAAAGTGTGATGTCCAACTAACATCACTGCTAAATTTAAAATGCATGCAAAAACTTGAATGGAGACTTGCCAAGTTTGAATTGGTGGTGGCGTGAGGAAAGAGGGGGAAATTACATTCAATGTAATTAATGGCGTTGGTTTGGTGAAGAAACCCACCTAGGAAAGAGGAGAAGTGGGTTTTGTGGGAATTGTTGGTCATTTGGTTTTTCTAGTTTTTGTCTCTGCGTTTGGTTGCTCTTTTGAGCTGCAAACCTATTTTCAACCCATTGTAATCTTGAATGCCTTGAGCTATCTCTGAGCCTATGGAAACAAGAAGGCAGTTGGGAGATCTAGCTATTGAAGTTGTTGCAGAGAAGAAATCCTTGAAAATATTCGGTTGTTATCTTCTACAAGTTAACAAGAAATCTTACCAGGCATGTTAGGCTCTTCCTATTAAACAATTATGCTCTTTATTAAATGTCTTCATTAAAATAACTCTGCTCTTAGAATTGAGTGGTTTTGTGGAAATGTTATGGTATGTTTGGCTGAGATATTTTTCTTGAGTTGTTGTTTGAAAAGATGCAAATGAGTATTTTATGAATGCACGCATGAGAAAATCAATGTTCTCAGTTGAAATTGTTAGTGTATGTAGATATTATCACTCGTTGTTACGATTTTGATGAAATGGGTGTTTGGTTTGTTGTCTCTTTGTGGGTTTGAAATTGCTGAAAGTAACAATGATATATTACTATTTTTCTGAGTTGTATATGCTCGAAAGCTATGGATTTCATGGAATGATAAAGTGGGACTTTGTTTGAATTGTTTTCCTTGTTGGAAACGTGGTTTAAATACGATTTGGTTACTTGAAACCTTGTTATTACCATGTTGTCATTCATATTGCATGTTTTGGAAGAGATGTGTTATTTCTCTTACTTTTGGGTACCCATAATGATTGTTTAAAAATATTACTTTCCTTATTCAAACCTGAGATTAACTCAGTTTGCTTACTTGAAGGATTTGTGTTGAAATATATAGTTTTCTTCTCCTTTGAACTCGATGATGAGTATATGTACTTGTGAATGACAACTCCTTGTGATTTATATTGTATTTGAACCAGGATGGATTCTTTCCTTTGTGATTAAACGATTTCTTTTTACTCTGTAGAATTGAGACCATGTTTTTACTTGGTTGTAATCTCTTAATCATTTTAATCTTTGGGACGAACATGCTTGTTGAAGCGTATATGGCTACTAACGTAGGATAGAATTGGAAGTTTAGTAGTTGCTTGATAATTTGGGTTAGTTGTAAATGAATTCATTGGAAACTTCTTCAAAGGGTAGCTAGAAGCTACTGAGACTGTCCCTGTTTCACGTTGAGAGAAATACACTATTGTTAACCGATTTATTTGTTACAGTTTTTATAATTTGGTTAAGTATTGGGAAGAAGTAATGAGAATCTCTCCCATTTTGACTATTGACTTCTATTTTGTTTTCTCTCTCCTTTCTGAGTTGTGGGTTTCAAGTATTCTTGTAACTCTTGTGCTCAAAAGAAAAGTTTATTGTTATCTCTCTGACTGGTTACTCTCATTATTATTTCTCCTTGCATGAAATCAACTAGTTTGGTCATGTTAACCGTAAGAGATTGTAAAATGAGTAATTGGAAGAAATGATACTTTTCTTTTCTTCTTCCTTTCAAATTTCAGAGTTGGGATATATATTGAATTGGTGTATGATTGCCTTTGAGTGTAAGTAATTACGTTTTACTTGTTGTTTTCCTCTCTTTGAGATGGGTGAATACCATGCTTCTTTGTTGAATTTGGAAGGGGTGACAAGTTGTCTTCATGGGTTTAAATCACTTTTCCCTCTTCTACATGGAACTTGGTTGAAGCTAAGTGAGTATTAGATGTGAAGGAATCTTCCTTTATTTTGGATTGTAGTTATTTCATCATAAAAATCCCATTTACTAGGATGAAAAGAAATTGGCTTGATTTTGTCCATTAACAGGTAAATCATTACTTCGTTTAATTATTTCTCTTTTGAACTTGGTTGAAGCTAAGTGAGTATTAGATGTGAAGGAATCTTCCTTTATTTTGGATTGTAGTTATTTCATCATAAAAATCCCATTTACTAGGATGAAAAGAAATTGGCTTGATTTTATGCATAAGGTAAATCATTACTTGGTTTAATTGTTAGAGTTAATATTCATCGAGACATTTGTTTAAATTTGGGATGAACTCTACACATTATAGTATGGAACAACTAGGAATTTAGGGATGAAATATTTCTTGTTTGTTGTAATTGTACTGAAGAAATTGCTAATTAAGAGTGTTTTTTGATCATGATGCTTACTTATTATGATGAGGCCGTTTAATCCATTCTTCTTTTAGTGGTGTTTTATTCTTATGAGTTATCTATCTGAATTGCTTGAATATTTCATAAAAGTAGGGTTCTTTTATTGAGACAGTTAGTCAAGAGCACATCATTTTAATGTTAAGTGCTTAACATGCTCAGTTTGATGAACTGACCCATGCTAGCAATTTTTGTAGATGGACCCCATAAGTGTTAAAGAAGACATGCTCTTTTATGATGCTTCTCTCATTTAATTAGAGGTTGGACCTTATATGAGACATTGTTATTCCTTTTGGATGTAATTGAAAAAGAAAAGTTGTATTCTGTTGAGTTATCAATGTTGTTTGCATAAGTGAAGTTCAAATATTAGACTTGTAAAATATATATATATATATATATATATTACTTTGAGGAATGAGAAAAGGAATAGTGTGTTATTTTAATTGTTGTATCATTATTGAATTGTTGAAAGAAAATCGTGAACTTATTCCTATTCTTTGAATTTGTACCTGTATAAACGATGGCTGTTAGATTTAAAAGGATATAATGAGAAGGAGGGAATTGACACTCTACTCTTCTCTTAAATACAACTTTTAAGTTGGAATGTACAAATGGTTAATACTTAGGTCAATATGGATTATCAATTAACTTGATAAAAGGGTAACATACATATGAATTCATGTGTAATTAATCATTGAAAATGGATCCTAACTAATGGATGATGAGGAAAGAACAATTAGTTCCGAATAAGAATCTGTTCATACCCTTTGGAGTGTCGTATCCAAAGGATACTCAGAAAGAGGAAATCATATCTCCTCTTAATAAACCTTAAATTAAGGTAAGATAATTGAAAATAAATGGATTCCTGTGTATAAGAAATAGACCTCATTCAAATGAGGTCTAATATAAAGGAAACCTGAATTTAGAATCAGTTGCGAATGAACTTGATTAAGCTTAGTAAGTTAATCTTACTATGTTAAGCTGATTTGGATTATAAGTCTGAAACTTTAATAATGAACCAAGAAATGATATACAATCCTTCAGAAGGGAGGAGTGATTATATATTAAGCTTCATGACAATTTAAGTCATTCATGGCTAGCAACTGTAATGAACAAAAGGTTAGAGGATCAACAAGGTTGCTGAAACTTATTCTTAAATTATAAAGATAAGAAAGTGATCAACCTCTTAGTTGGATATGTATCCCTAGATGGGAGGATTCCACAGGATGTTGGTACACACCAACTACAATAAGGTGTCATCATGAAGGTCGGGTCTTCATGACGACACAATGTTACAGCTGACATGTTGCAACACCCTTCTAAATCAGATCATCTAGGTTTACATAAGCTTGGACTTGGCCTTAGTTTTACTTTGGACCAAGTTAGGATTATGTCCTTATATATGGAGTGACTCACGATGACTAAAGGTAACTAGACACATGCAATCAACTAGGGTCGACGAGGTATGTCTGTGTACCCTTAGTCATCACAAGTGCTTCTCTATACCTTTTCATATTGCTGACTTGGATTAAGGTTCAACCTTGGACAAGAGGACTGACAGGAGTCAGAAAAGACCATTCTAGATAATAGATGAAGTGGGGTGAAGGATGTATTCCATTGATGAGTATGCCATCTAGGAATATAATCATGCTAAGCATGTGAAAATCTTTGGCCAAAGTATCACAAGCTATTGGTTGCGTTGTCCTGGATCACCTAGTTTAAGAAGTAGGATTTCAGATGAATATCGAATCAGATATTCAGATAGGCCTCTTAAATAGAACACTTCAATACCTGAAAGGGTAAAGAGAACCAGGTATACTTAGTATACATTACATTGAATTAACATGAAGGATCGGTAAGAAGCCGAGTCATGAAATGAGAGATCGATGAAACTCTGAGCCATGAAATGGGAGATCGGTAATTCATCGAGTCATTACAACTGCATATGGTTATCTGTTATGTGATTGAATGGCATAGAATGTGTGTTCCATATTATGAATATGTGAATAGAGAACATTGGTCTAAAAGTAATGTGTGTTTTAAATCATAGTCATTTAAAACAGAGAACATTATTTAAAACTTGGAACGTGTGTTCTAAATTATGATAATTTAGAGCAGAGAACGTTATGTAAAAATTAAAAAATATTCCCTTGTTCTAGAGTCATAAATGGGAATGTTACATAAAGAGTGTGGAAGTAAAATATGTAAAATGAAAAATTGTGAAAAAGGAACATGTGCACTTGATCCGTGATGAGAAAAAGGGTGTAGAAAGGATCTTAAATATGATGTTGACATGTGAATTTTTGGGTGATACGACGCCACTTGTAATGGAATAAGTGTAGGGAGAACTATCTAGTATCATCTTCCAACCTTTAACTACTTCCCACTATTTAAAAACCATTACAAATGATGTGTACTGCGCTAAGGAATATCTGCCCTATAAAATCCGTTGTGTAAATTCCCAGTGCTAAAGGACTCTCTGCCCTATCAAAATCCTCTATGACATGTCAAAGAACTATGTAATTGTCCCCTAGTTACTGGCACTCTAGGAAATACCACTTTATTTCCCCTATTACTAGCACTCAAGGAAGGCGACTATCTTTGAACTATGAACCGTGTTCACGGTACCATGTTGTGTGTAACTATGTATGGGGTGACCAATTCACCCATATTATGTACCCCTCTTTTGGGGTGTATGTGACATCATTGAAGGAGTATGCAGCCTAAAATAGGAATGATCATTGTACATAATTGTTCCTGTAGGGGAAAGGAAATGTGCTTGGTAGAAACCAAGGCACACAAACAAGTGGCTAGAAAAACAAGTGTTAGTACAATCAAAGACAAAAACTCATGTATAAGACGAAATGTAAGCTAAGAAGATAATGTGTAAACATGTAAGAAGATAATGTAGACCAAAAAAATGGGTTACAAATATGGAACATCACTCACGATGTCACAAGACAATCAAGGCCGATATGTTTGTAAATAGAAAAGTATTCACACAAGATAAAGGAAAAATCCTACAAATAAGAGCATATAATGAAAAGTAATTAGCAAAGGAAAAAATGTAATAGATAACCATGGAAGAAAATGGTTCCGTATAACAATTTTTCACAAGAAACACTACTGTTAGCACATTAGAAAGATAAAAAGTATGTAAAAGCACATATAATATGATAATGTAAAGTGCTAAGTAAAAAAACAAAAAATAACACCTGTAGTGTATGAAAGTGGATGCCCCTAGGAATCATTGTGGGACTGGTAATGGGTATTGTGCCAAGCATCCATAGTGTATGTAATGGATCTATGAAATTTGTGATCACAACTAGAAAGTAAGTGAATGTGCATGTGTGCATGATAACAACTAGTGAGCCCAAGAAATTCACATCTAGTGAGCCCACAACTAGTGAGCCCAAGAAATTCACTATGTCGAGGCATATTTGTTTTTAGGCTCTCGATACATAGAATAATGTTCTAGACCAATGAGTATGAAAGGTTATACTATTCATACAACCATATTATCCCATATCCTAGGTACATATAGAGTAACTTCTTAAGGCTAGCTATTTATTAGTGCACCACCAAAATGAATGGCCTAAAGGCTTCCTATATATATATAAACTTATGTGCTTCCTATATATTGTGAGGTGTATGAGAAATGTAATAGATATGTAGTGTTGTCTAATAGATTTATTTTAGTGGTATTTTCCCTCACACCATGTCTTAGGTAAAACTAATAACTATTTCCCTAGAATAATAGCTCCTAGTGTTGTAAATAACCAATACATAGTTATCCCCGAGGGAATAAAACTATTTATAAAACCTAAGCAACTCACCACTTTTGACAATTTATAATCAACACATATTCCATGAAGTGTAAGGTGAGAACATAAGATTAGATAAATGTAGTAATCCCTTATATTTGGATATAATTGTAGATAATAACTATTTTTAAAAATAATTTTTATACCTATACAAAAATTCTACAAAAATATATTCGATCTAGGTACCTATAGAAAAAGAATGATTTTTTAGATCCAATATATAAACTTGTATCTAGCATGAGGTGAAGATTCTATATCTCTAATTCCGTATTAATGCATGATGTAATTTCCAAAATCATTGTAAAAAAACTCATAAGACAAACACCCAAAAGCATGCATACATAATAAATTAATGAAAACTTAAAGTAAACACATAATATAGATTTACTAAAGGTAGAATGACCACCAAATTTTTATTAAGAACCTATATCTTTAACTCTCCAATGTAATAATAACTCTCTTCCACAATATCATCACTAACAATATCTCTCCATGATTTTATAAAAATAAGTAGAGGCTATTATTAGGATACAAGAGTATTTAGTAGCAAAGAAAGTTTTATTTAATCTATTATTAATAGTGGAAGTAATTTAAATAAATATCTTTGTTGATAATTATTATGATTAAAATACATGGATAAGTGTGCACCAATTGGTAAATTATCCATATATTAAAATACAATTAATATTATAAGTGTATCCTAATCACATACAACTTTGCATGATTAATTAAATGCATTAACACATACGATGCCCATTATAATTCATATTTAAACTTGGGGTGTATTATCATACCTCACCTTCCTCCAAATCTTAAATAAAACTAAATTTTTTAAGGAACTTAAAAATGACTAGTTCTTAATTTTCTTTTTATGTTTGATGGCCATCTCCTTTGACTATACATACTTTTACATCCTTTTTCTATACTATATATTAATACATAGCATAATTTTCACTAACATGTTTATATTCTGATTATTATCTAAAAAATATTTAAATTTTCCTCTTACAATATTCAAATTGTAGTTATTAATAATTTTTAGCTTTGTATATCTTACTATACAAACCTCATTATCCTAACTTTGTAGCTTCTTACCTACTATCATTTTTAACATCTCTTAAGGATTTTGATTATCTTACTTCATCCTCACATCTTTTGGTTTTATACACCTATTTTATGTTCCCTACTAGTTAATTTTTTCTTTTATTGGAAAATATAGGCACTAAGAGGGGGGTGAATCAATGCAACTTAAAAATTTGAAAACACTTCACAATATTAGTAAGCAATTCAATCTAGATCATCAATAACCATGAGAGACTAATCACATTCAAACATGATCATGAAGTAAAACACATATGAACACCAGGTTTAATGTGGGAAACCCTTCAAGGAGAAAACCCAATGAAATCAATGCACTAACTTGGAAAAAACTGTCCTATAAATGTTACAAAGATTTCATTGTTGAGAATCCGCTCAACTTGGAGCTACAACGCTTAAAATTTAGACAAGCTGTCACTTGACCTTTTGCAAGACACTACTTTCTTGAAATCCACAACTCCCAAAACTTCAATTAAAGCTTCTACTTAATCTTTTGTAATCTACAACTTACTAGGAAGATTCAACTCCTGTGTGATAAGAATCCACTTAGACTTTACAATATAGTTTGATCACTCTTACTTACTTGTCTAAAACAACATATCATGATCTCTAAATCAAATCCTATATCTTCTCTTTTCACCCTCCTAATTCAACTCTCTTATCATAACTTCATTCTATTGAAAGTAAAAGACTCAAGGATTCTATCTCATACATGTTTTTATCAAGATTTTCATCTCAGATACACCTCTCAACCATATATTATTTCATGATTACTAATTTATACAAAATTTGCAGTATTCAAGTCATTAGACACACCTTAATTTTCATGTCTTTTTATGTCCTACAATACCTCCAATAGTATTTTCATCAACACCTAATTTCATGCACACCAAGACCTTTATAATTTCAAGAGTGACATTCCCTTACACATTTTTAACTTGCACTACCCAAACCTTTCACTTACTCACACTTGAACTCGTTCAAGGAGAAGAAGTATGACCTCATACAAAAACTAACTTATATAAATCATTACTTATAACATAGGTTAGTTTCTTGTACTTTATTTTATTTATTATTTTATGAAATTTATGACACTAATTAGGAAATGAAAATAATCTTTGAATTTTTTTCTTCTACTAAAAATAAAAGGATTCCATTCTCAAACCTGTCATCTTATAAGTTCTAACTGATTTGACATGTTTTTCATCTTCCCTCGGAAAGTTATCTTGTCCTCTAGATATCCTAGGAAATGTAATAGATGTTATGATTAGTTATGATAGTTACAAGACTACCCTTATTACTCTTAAAATTATTGAACTCTTTCATTCCTCACAATTTCTCCTTGACCTTCATTGGAGCTTCATACTCAGTCATGGAGGACTGAAAAATTGTAGTCATAAAGATGATCATTTAACAATGATGCATGCACCTTCAACACATTCTAAATCTAGAGGATGATGGTATGTTATATTTATAAAACCATAAGGTGAAAATAGGTAGGCCTTCCACATTCATTCACCCAATAAGACACTTATGGAACATGCAACTAACAAACCTCCAAAATCAGAAATTTTGTCTTTACATGGTGAGCTTGTTCATGCACTTAACCACTCCTTCATGGTTTCAAATATTTTTTATGAAAGGTTAACTATGTTCATAAACTTACTATGAATATTTCTTGCTTCCTCTTAGAGTATAGAGATAGAAAATGAATGGTTTCTAAGAACACTTCAAACTAGTTTTTAGGCTACAAAACTAAGTCTTACTTCACCTTGCTTTTAACATATCAACACTCACTTTCATGGAAAAATATTGTACCCAAACTTAAATAAGAGATTATAATTCATGTTTAAACACTCCCATACATGTTTTGAATGGAGAAAATTAGTATTGCAAGATCATTTCTCAAGCTTCATTGATTGTCTTAAAATGACAACTTTAGACCATTTGGAGTTGTACCCAAAAAGTACTTCATTTTATTATGTCACAAGATTGAATACATTATCTTGGACTGTGCCACCTGTAAAAAGTCATAACTTAAAAGAAACTTATTTCATCAAGAATCAATCATATTCAAGAGACTGATTTAGGCTTGTTTAGCTCTTAGTGGTAGACTAAATAGATTAACAAGCTTCACCTAAATTTTTACTAAACACATATGAATCTCTTTATGGATTCCAAAGAAACCTCCTATACATGATTACATATCAAGATTAGCCTCTGAAACTCTGTCATTCCAGATTGTACAACAAAATTATTTCAAAATAGGGGTCAAACTATAATGGAGCTGCTGATTTAGAACATGCCACCAATGCTAGAATATGATTGAAGGAGTTCTTTGCATGCTAATATAATTAATTTTGTTTACACAGACCATTTTTCCTTCAAAATAGGGGTCAAAATTTAATATAAAAACTAATTTAGAACATGCCACCAATGCTATAATATGACTGGAGATGTTATTTACATCCTAAGATCATTAATTTTTCTTACATAGCCCATATTTTTCCTATCACTCCATTATGAGGGTTTGGAGTGAATTCCAATGTTAACCTTAGTTCATGAGTCTCAATCTATAATTTTAATTCATTCCACCTCTAAAAGTATCTTAATTCAATTATTTAACTATGGTGAAGAGGCTTAGACACCATGCATAAGTTTTACATACCATTGAAGTCCTCAAAGTTGACCTTTGAGTTGGGGAAGAGCATTCTAAGAGAAAGATTTCACTAAAAACCTCATAACTTCAAAAATCTTATTAATTTCCTTGAAATTTAGATCAAAACTCTATGATAGGTCCCTTCACCTATCCCAAGGCTTGGTTTCTCATAAATGTACATGTACCTTCTTTTCCACCAAGGTTTGTGCATATAAACTTTCTTGGTCTCAAGGATAGTCATAGAATTGACCGTAAACATGCATCCAAATTTTTATGTATGACCTATAGATTCATATGTGAACTCTTGGTAATTTAACTATACACTTACCATGCTTGAATTTTCTTTACATGTCTTGATTTTGATTCATACACCTTCCTAGGTCCTTGAACAAGGCCCAACTGAACTAGTTTACACCATAAATCATCATGCATGTGTTGTTATTCATCATGTAGGCCCTTAAAAATGTAATATTATGTGTATCATTACTCTACCACTCTTTTCCATATGCCTCATGCCTTCACTTCACCATTCCAAGTCACCTTAAAAATAAGCCTACTTAAATGAGCCGGTCTTTACCGATTCAACTCATGTGCTTTTTGTGTTCATCATTATAACCTTGTTTCCACATCATATACCTTCTCAATCATCTAGTTCATCATCCTAACATGATATTACATCACCACTTCTCCAATACAATCCACTATGTCCTTAATAATTCAAGCCTATATCAAGTGTTATCCTTGCCTTGTCATGCCCTTTCTTGTCAACCTCATTCTAAGCTCCCTCTTGTTCTCTTGCATCCTACTTTTTCATTAATGTTCCTTTTACATCAATGAAACTAAAAAAAAAATCCAAAATCTTCTCAGTTTATAATTCTTTATAGTTGTTCCTACCTTACTCTTATCTTTATACCTCTTAAATCCATATGCCTTGTGGCTTTTGCAATTATTTTCCTATATCTATTTGTTGGAATAATTGGCTTTACAAAATAGTCTTTTGTAGATGTGTTATATACTTAAATTTCATTATGTATTTCAAGAGATGAAATTTGATGTATGATTAAATTTGAGATTTTAAATAATATAAGAGACACGATTCATATATATAATAGTATTTTCCTACCTCTAGTTTAACATGGTTGATAACTCTAACTTACTATATTTACATTTATTAGTTTTATATTCCTTATTCCTTGTACCTATTACTTTAAAAATCTTGGTTTATTATCCTTTTTAACATTATGTATTACCCTAAATTTGGTCTAGGAACTTATAAATAAAATTTGAAACTTATTTTTACATTTATCCCATCTATAAATAACTTTTTCAGCTCAATACTCCCTCCCAATCTATCTTGCATCCTAATACTACTACATGAAAAATATTTTACATCTTATCCACTCGGGAATCACTACATACAACACTAAACATATATATAAAATTTTACTTATCCTATACTATATTTATTTACTCCTAGATAGGTTTGCGGGTCTAGGATAAGTTAATTTGTGAACATTTGAAACCTCAACGAACATTTTTCTTATAACTCTTATGGTCATTTTTTTGAATTTGTAGCTTAGGCTGGTCATCCTAGGAGGTAATTATGGGTCGAGTTGAATGTGTAATCATATGAAATACAACAAATAACTACACATGTATCATAACCCATTAAGGAAATATTGGTATTATCTACTCTCCTAATATAATAAGGTCAATGCTAAGCTAGAAGTTATTATATGCATTAGAGTACCCACAACAAGCTACAAAATCTAAAATCATCAATATTGTTTCCTTTTATTTACCATGAGAAAAATATGAATTACAAGTTTGTGTTTACAAATAAAAGGTTTCATATTTATCAAATATTCTAAATCAAATACATATCATCATAGGCAATGGAGAAGCGTATTTGGATTAATCTCTTTCTAGAGTAATGGTATGTAGTATAGTTATCATCACATAAATGTTGATGTGGTTAGTAAGTCCACTAAATTTTTTTCTAACCCGTAGTTAGGTCTCAAGAAAAAGGTGTACATGGTAAAGAGAAGGATAAGTCACATTCTTTTATAACAGTCATCACATAGTTCATTACCTATCAAATATAACTCTAAACATATTTAGTAGAATCACACTATCCATGTTAAGTGATTTTATTTTAGAGATATGTTCATATCCCCTCGAGATAGCTTAAGTGAATATATTTATGTTATTCCCACTAATTTATATCTTGCATCAAGTTTTAAATCATGATATTTTGCAATAATATTGAAAAAACTATATCCACTTTTATATACATTCAAAGAACTTCATTACACATTTTTTCCACAATCTAGTTCCTTTTTCTAACCCTTAAACCCTAGTTATTTTATCATTTTATAACTAGAAAAATATTGGAAAAATTAATATGAGCATAATTTAGGAAGGTTATAATTATTTTTTCTATTTATAAATTATCATTATTTTATTAGTAAATGAGATTAATACTAAACCCATTTTATCATCAAATTCTACACATTATTTAACTATTCACACCTAGGTTTTTGTTTTTCGCGCTTAGTTTTTCAAATCAAAACCTTATTTTTAATATTATATGGTTTTATCAAAGCCCTTAGTTATGTGAATTTTAAATTACATAATGACTAATATTAATGTTTCATATTCTATAGATGATAACATCAATGGAAATTTTAAAATTATGAATAATCATACTTTTGATAAATATATGTTCAATGAGATCAAGAAACATATGGTAGAAAATACTAAGAAAATCCATGAATTAATTTACTAAAAAGGAAAAAAATCGCTTGTTGATCTAACTATAGTTAGGGAAGGATTTGTTAAACCTTTGAATGATACTAATCCATTTTCTAGAGGAAATCTTTCCGAATTGAAAAATCCAACCCATGTGTCTACACAAGTAGTGCCTAAACCTAGTTTTCTTACTATACAAGAATCAATAACTTCTACACTAAGTTATAGTTCTTATTCATCCTATTACTTAACCTAGTACTAGACATGTTAACACAAATTATCCTTCCGATGTTTATTATATAGTAGGCCATCTTTATCTCTTAACATAGAATAATCTACATAATAAAACAAATTCCATTGGTTTATTACATAATCTACTAGTATCTAAAGTTTTTATCTACCCTTTACTCATGTTAGGAATGAAAAATGTGCCACTACATTTTTGGGTCTTAGAGTTAAATTTTGATACCTTGGATGAGTTTTTAAAGTTTTCATGACCTTGTAATTAACTATGTAAAGGATTGAATACTTGGAGGATTGGAATGTAGTGCTATTTTCTCAAATCCATAACTGTTTGATCTATTATTGGCAATATTTTTGTTTGAAGCCATTTCCAAAATGATCATTTATATCTTTCTAAGAAAAATACACATCTCTATTTTCTCATATTTCAAACACCTTCAAAAATTTATTTCATTATTTTTAGTCTACTTAGGGATGTTTTAAACTCCTTCCATAGTGTTTTTTGGATCCAATCTTTGTAAGAATTTACAGTCATCCTTTGATGGATATGAGTCCATACTTCTATTTATAATCAACCTTGGGGTGATTTATAATTTTGGCATTACCTCCGTAGTGGATTTAATGATAATGGGAAGATATATTTTCTGCCAAAATATTCTACACAATCATCTAAAGTTTAAAAAGTGGTAACATTTATGTTTTTACTCTAGGTATTTATCTTACATTCACAAAGAATAGAAGGGTGTAATAATTTAAATATAAAATTTCTTAATACCTTAAGTAAAGAAAAATATCGCATTGGCTCACCTTTTGGCAAAAGTATAGGAGTGAATAAGGCTCGGAAAAGAGTTAAAATACTAAAATTATTCACCACATGTTGGTGAATTAGTGAAGTATAAAGTCCAATAAAATATTGAGTGTGGGATTGGGGTAGTGAAATTTGGAGGATCTTGAGTAAATAGGAATCCAAAATTATGCAACGTGAAACTATTTTGAATTCTTAGTAACCCAATAAAAGTGTATTTTAAACAATGCCACATGGCATAATTTTGATAAATAAAGTTTGGAAAGGCTCCAAGGGCCATATACATAAAGATATTACAATGTGAGATCAAATCCAACAAAAATATCTATAAAAAACCCATCCAAAAAGAAATCATGCTTGAGTCAACAAGGGTTTGACAAGTACATGAGAAACACAACAAAAAACCAAGACCACCCAAACCGAGAAAAAAACCTAGAAAACAAAAAAACCCAAAACAAAGGTTAGCAACAAGGCCACAAATGACCCCTTAGGTACTTTTTTCCCACATCCTAAAACTTGGTCCAGCTACCCCACCCTTGCTAGCACAATCATCATCATCCTCAGTGATGCTAACCTCCAACATCCTTTTCTTCCCCTTCTCAGCCACTACCATCTCCTGAAGGATATCCACCCTATTGCTAAGCATCTATATCTCAACACCATAACATTGAGCTCCTCTGATTAAAATCTTATTCTCAAATTTCAAGAGAGTAACCATATCTTGAAGGATTTCAATTTTACTGGAAAGGAAATTTATGAAAACATTTCCCTCACTCCAACCCTCTGAAGTAATTGTATCTATACTCTAACTGCAAGAAATTAAAGAGTAGATGCGCGCATCTAGTTCCTTCTTAGCCTTCTCTTTCAAAACATTGAGCTTGCATATATCAACCAAAGTAAAATGTTCTTCTGAATATTCACCATACCTAATTCCAACACTTTTGGTTTCGAGGAATCAAGGTACCGACTTTGACTAGAAGAATAATTAACCCTTGGTGCAACAAAACATCCAAAGTCTTCACTTTAAAATATTTCACCGAAGCTTGTTGGAATTAAACAAATAGAAAGGAATTCTCACCTTCTTATTTCTACGAAAGTTATTTAACAACATAAAATGTTGGGTATCGAGCTTCCTAAACTCCCATCAAGAGTTAAATACTTCAAAATACTAAAACAAACCTCGTGCCAATGTCATGAAATAGAGTTTCGGGCTATACCATCATCCAAGTGAACAATCTTCTCATCAATATCAAGAAAATTGAAAACTTCCTCTTGAAACTACTTTATGTCCTTAAAAACCTTACATCTATTACAATCCATATTAGTAACCTTACCAATCAATTCCTCTAAAACCAGCAGACTCACACCATGCATAGTCACAACCCCTTTATCCCAGACCTGCACAAACTCCTTCGAAACATTCTCATCATAACCCTAAAGCTTATAAAAGAAATGAGTAACGCCCCCATTTTTAAAAATATCCCAGATAGTTGTATCCCTTTCCATATCCAAAAATGGTGAATGCTCCACCCTCACTCTATTACCACCCATGATGGATTAACTATACAACACCTTTAAAAAAAATAGAAAAAATAAAAAATTACACCCATAAAACCAAAATGGGAGTAAAATAATAGAACTTTGTGCTTGCACATATGCTAATGAGAGTAAGGATTACACAAATCTAAATCCCACAATTGAAATAAATGTCACTCCGCATGAAGGAAAACCCTAGTTGATGGTGGAAGATCCACCTCATCTTATCATTTATGATTATGATGAGCCTGTACACCATAATTGGCCAACGTGTCCACACAAGCATTCGCTTCCCGAAACACATGTTCACTTTGAATCTCCTCAAAATTCAATAATAAAGTCCTAATATCATCCATAATAACATTAAAATTAACATGATATTTTGATTTACCCTTCATCGCATTAATAATGTACATAGAGTCCCCTTCCACATAATTTTTCTAATTTGATAGTGATTATCCCACTTTAAACCATACAAAACTACATAGGCATCCAAATAATTATTGGTTTTATTTCCTATAGGCATAACATAGGCTATAAAGAAAGAACCATTGTCCCTTCTAATAATACCACCCACACTAGATAAACCAAAACTGCTTTTGGCAGCACCATCAAAATTAAGTTTCATCCATCTAGCCATAAGTTTTTCCCACTTCACATTATCCCTAATATTCTTCTTCCATAGTGAACTCTATTGAATTCTTTTACCAACTCCTAGAGCTTTAATGATTTCCCTTTCACAATTAAAAATAATTTTTTCCTCCTTGAATCTAATAATGGAAAGATTACTAATTGAATCTCCCATAATATTATTCCCCTATCTATCGGAAGTTTTTATTTTTTCCATAAAAATCCTATGAATTCTTGTAATCCATATTCCCCATATTAAATGGGGTAACACCAACTTCTAGGATTTTGACAAACACCTAGAAAAAAGGAACAATTCCATTATTCATACCAGTCAAAAAAAGTTTCCAGATAAACCCATGAGACCTTAAATAATGTCATAATTTTGGAGGAATTTTTTTAAGGAAAGGGACATTAGAGGAACAAATATTAAATTGTTTGATTATTAGATTTACATAGACTTCACCTATTTGGAATCAACGTGCCTTTAGCCTACAAGTTATCAAGCTGTAAGGATTTTATTTTGATTGACTTACCACAAAAATAAATTCACCTTGGGAATAAGAGTATTGTTCGAGATAAATTTCCACCATGGGTTTGGTCTAGGACCATAACGAGCAATACAATATCCAGTTCTCACAGTACTCACTATCCTTTTTCCCTTCCCATTTAATAACATCTAGTTTAGGTATTGATGAAATATAAACACCACCCATATTAGTATTGACATTTTGAAGAGCCTCCTTGATATTCTCATCTTCACCATCCCAATGAATAGATCTCTAAGACCAACCCCAATTTGTTCTAATCTAATAGTTTCTCAAAAGGATACCAATTGTAGAAATGAAATGATTAGTAACATTTCTCCACAATGGCTAGTTTAATAGAGGTCCTTCATCAATCCACCAATCCTACCAAAAATTGATCCTATTACCATCACCAATTTCCCATTTACTCCCTTTCATCAACAAACCCCTACACTATACCGAACCATTCCAAAGACAAGAGCCTTAAGGAATGATATAATTTGAAATAAAAGAGATCTTCTCAACATACATGTATTTATCTTTAAGAATCTTAGCCCACAATCCATCCTCATGCTGAAGTCTCCACCCTACCTTAGCCATAAGAGCCATATTCATACTCTTTAATTCCTTCAAACCCAAGCCTCGACATTCTTGGCGAGTGACCTTGTCCCGAGGCCACAAGGGGGATTCTATCCTTTGATTCAATACCCGACCAAAGAAATCTCCTTTGAATTTGGGTAATCACAGTTCTTATCTTTGTAGGCATTTTAAAGATTGACATAAGATACATCAGAAGGCTATGTAAAGAAATATGAAGTAGTTGTAATTTTATAGCTTGTGATAACAAAGTACTTTTCTAGGTAGCAAGATTATTTTTGAACCTACTAATAAGAGCATTCTAATTATCTAGAACCATCCTTCCCTTAAACAAAGGCATTCCCAAATATGCACAAGGAAACGAAATGATTGAACACTCCAAAATAAATGTAATTCTATTATGAGATTCCTCATTGATTCAAGAAAATTATATATTTTTTTTGAAAATTAATAAGATAACTAATAACTTCTTCAATTATGAGTGCTTAGTAACTTGGGAGAATCGGGTAATGTAATTAGGAGAAATGTAAGAAATAGGGACATGTGATTGGGTTACATGGCCCAATCACGGAGTTCTAATAAAATTAGGTAAGTTCGGTATAGGTTGGAGAAGTTAAATAAATGAGGAAATGTGATTAGGAAATATGTTTGAATAAGATGTGTTTGGTAGACCAATATGTTAGGAAAGGAAATGCGGAGAATCTTGCAAAATAAAAGAATGTAATCGGGACACATGGCCCAATCACAGTCAACGGTGAAACATGAGATCTAACCATGTGGCCCCTTTCAATAAGACAGATCGGATGTCACTAGATGGCCCAATCGGGAAATGGTAAATGGACTATAATTGTAAAAGTTAAATCTTTTTCACAATTTTAATGGACGGTTAAAATACAACGCTTGATTGTTTTAATCATAAATTTTAATAGAAAGATCCATTTGGAAAATGGTTAGTGGCATTGAAAATATTGATTTAAGATCGTTATAATGGTTATTACTTTATGGATAAATTTTTAGTGCTCTCCACAAAAATTTTGATACATTTTTAAAATGACATTAGTCTATTATTTTAAAAAATTGTATCAATTTTTCATCATTTGAGGAAATGCACAATTAGTATAAAGATAATGATGAATATTTAAGGGATATTTTGTATCTTAAACACATATAATAGTAAAAATAAAAGCTTCCTAATTCTCTAAATTTCCTATTTCCATGAGATTGCATATATTTTGTTCCTTGACGATTCAATTGTGTTTTTGAAGGCATCTTTTTAGTACACAATTAGCTTGTTCTCAATCCACATTTTTGTTTCTTACATTCTCAATTTGGTGAAATGGAATCTTGGAGTGATATATAGGAATACTCTATCCTTTTATCTCATTTATTAGATACTTTATGCTTCCATGCATTCCATCTAGCTCCTCACTACCTTTAATCTTCTCTCCTGGAATATCCGGGTACCTTTCCATTCTACTTTTGGGATTTTCTACTTAGAGGGAATAATAATATAAATTAATGAATAAATCCTTCATTCAAACAAAATTATGTTTCCTAAAGTAGATTTTGTTCCTATAGGTTGAAGGGAATTATTAGTATTAGTTATTTCTAGTTTAGAGAGTAACATCATAGAATGTTGAACAAGTGTTGTAGTTTCTCTAAAGGTCAATAATATTGAGATCGTTGTTTGGTAATAAAGTTTTCAATTTTAGTGTGTATATATTTTTAGTAGATTGAATGTAATAGAATTGAATTATCTCTCTTTATTTTTATTATGGAATGTGTTCAATATTAGTATCTTGATGTTTTTGTCATGCTATTTTGATGCATATTATAAGGTTTGTGTAAGACCACCTATTATATTAATATTATAGGCACTAATTAGATTTAATTTGGCTGCACATTTAAAAGATTTTTTAGAATATATGTACTACCGTGAGATATCCATTTATATTTACAAATAATTTTGAGATATTATTTGTTATAGATAAGGATTAAAGTTTGTGAGAGTTTCCTTGTGTATTTTTCTTATTCTAAAGAAATAGGCTTGTCAATAATGGATGTGTTTTCTAAAATAACATGTCTACTTATAAAATTTATCCAATCATTAACAGTATTATGATTAACCTACTATTTAAACCGAATTGCGTAGGAAACTCGTAGTGGTTAGAACTGTTATTTGAGTTTCTATACCTCTCTTATTACCTTTTGTTGTTTCCATAATTTAAAGTTGTTGAGGGTATCTACTGTTAGAGTAGGTATTTACCTTAGCTCATGTTCACCTAGGTAATTTATTTAACTTTATTATATTTATCCTCACCCATTTATGTGTGTGGATATTTCTTTATCTTATTTAGATATTAGGAGATATTATCTAGTTGTTAGGTATAGTTCTTTCCTTGATCTATGGTATTGACTAGATCCTTGATGTCTAGTTCTCTCCTAAATCTATGGTCTTGACTAGTTCTTTGATGACTAGTTATTTCCTTGATTTATGGCTTGATCTACGACCTTCTTTGGTTCTTAGATTGTTCTTCTTGCTTATTTAAGAAAGGCCCATTCTCAATGTATTTCATTGATTTCCATAATAATATATGATATTGTTTCTCATTTGTTTGTAAAGGTTTTATGTAAAGTTATTCTGGTGAATTACTTTCATCTTATTGATCATGGTGTTTGATTAGCATTTGTGTCCTTGTCTTGGTATGATCTCGGTTATCATTCCTTTCATCTACATAGGATTCACGTATATTAAAGAGCTAGGAGTAAAACAACTCCTTATATGTTGCCTAAAATATGGTCCTAATTGGTGAAGTAAAAGACAATTACAATGATCCTCTCCCTTCCTCCGACATATTTTCATAAGAACAAATTGAGCCCCAACAAATTGTCATCATTCTTTGGGAACTTTATTTTATGTGTCAACCAAGTTTCATTATTATAATCCCTAGTAATTACATTAAAATTTGTGGTCTCTATGAACTTATTCATTGTATTATGTATTTTGTATTAAAATACCATATTAGGTATTTACAATTTTTGTAAATACCTTAGATCTAAAGTCTATGTTGTAACATCACAAATTTTAGGGACTAATTTTTTTAACAAGTCTTGTTGTAAAAAAATAGTAATATTTTATAATAAAAATTTACTTCCTCATAATTATATGATATATAAAGACTCAAATTTTCATGAAATAACCTTTACATCATAGCTAGCAAGATTTATGTTTTACCTTCTAACTTAAATATTGCCAATATCAAATTTTAATTCAAGTCCAAATTAAGGTTGAGGTCATAAAAAGATAATTATTAATTTCCTTTCAATAGGAAAAGAATCAACTTAGTGATCCCATATACTAAAGTTAAGATGATAAAAATAAAAAAGAGTTACTAGCCAACTACTTTTGTTGGCATGTTGTTACATAGGTGTTGTCATTTATGCAAAACCTCATTAATGACAAAATGGATGGTGGAATATGTGTTATCCAATTTTTCCCTGGAAAAAAATTGATAACGAGGACCTAATAGGATCCGGCCACTTTGAATGAGGCCCTAGAGATGAACCTAGGGTTACAGTGAAATTAAGGCTTGAGGATTCACATTCAGTGAATTTAGAAGTGAAAATCATATTGAGAATTTTTTTCCTCCTCTAGGTTTTGAACCTTAAGATAAAATTAAAAAATGATGAAATGCGGGCCGCGCGTGGGCCCACATCTAGCCAAAATGGGTGAAATAATGGAGAATCAAAAAAATGGTCCCGAGACACCCTATTATCCCCCTCAACTTCCACATCAAAAAAAGATCCATCAAAAATTGAGAAAATTCAAAAATTTAGAAAAGGGGCCATATTGAGGAACCAAGCTCATGCGCTAATGAAAGGTTTGAAAAGGAAGATGGTTTCATAGAGATCAGAGAATAGCTCAATGAAATGAATGAGTTCGAGTTCGAGGAAGCCCTAAGTCTAAAAATTTTAGACATTGGGGATTATCATTTCGAGGGTCACAGGAAACAATTTCGGAGCTTGACAATAAGAAAGACTAAAACGTAGCGATTGAAAACTTTGAAGAAACCATGACTCAAATTACAAAGTAGGTGAATCGACATTTTGAGGTCAAACCCCTCTTTCATGTTAAATGATGTGAAGAAATTCAAAAATCTGTGATGGGAGACTTTTAAGTGGCATACGAAAAAAACTTGAAAATAGGAAAAGTGTGAAGTCTGAAGTGGATGGATGGGCTCAGTTTTTGAGGTTGAGTTTGGGGATTTGGGTGACGAATCTCCGAAGTGGGGACGTTGTAATATCCAAAACCAATAAGCCCAAAAAAATCAAAAATTTCAAGCCCGCTAGAATACATTGAATGCCAAGTCGAGGAAGGTGGCACTGAGCTAATGGTGTATGGAGATCTAGTTACATTCAATGCGAAGGCTCGGTAGGTGATATTTTGGGCTCAATGGGTGTACTTTCAAACTAGAAGTGGCCCAATTTCAAATTTGCATAACTTTGGCATTTCTTGGCCATTTTTGATGAAATTATATTCATTGGAAAGGATTTTTAAAGGAGAATTTAATAGAGGTACCAAAATTTAGAAATATGAAGGGTAGGTGAATATATAACTAGAGAAGCAACTTGTGTAAAAATGATGACAAATTCCTTTGTACTCCACCATTTTTAGCAAATTTATAGTCATTGGAAAGCTATTTTCAAGCTCTATAGCATGGAATGATCAGAGATAAGAATTTAATGAATTTAGTGGGTGAAAAATCATTATGAGTTTTAGGAACTAAGGACATACCTAGGTGCTTCACGAAGTCCATTTTATTCTAAACATAAGGCATAATAAAATCATGAAGTTGCGAGATCTTCCCAAACATCATGGTAGGGGTTTAATGATGATTTTTGTGGGCTTGGAAGCAATTTCCATTTTCTTCTCTCTCTCTCTCTCTCTTATTTTCTAATTTTCCTCTATAAATTGTAAGGAGGGGCTCAATAAAAAGGGTTGGATACTTTGCAATTGCCCCTCCCTTCTTTCTTGTCTATGAGAAATTTGTGGAGCTCAAGCCTCCCCTTTTGTGATTGTAATACAAATTTCATGCCTTTAGCCCCATGTAATGTATTGTATCAAATTCTGGAGCAATAAAAAAATCTATGGATGATTCTCAACCCTCCTTTGTGTTTATTGTGTCTTATCTAATATTTCATTATAGTTATGTTTATTGTGCATTATCATATTTGTGTTGTAGGATTAAAATGGGTTGTGTTTATTGGTAAATGGGTTTACAATAGGTGTTTTATTTGTGGTGCTAGATCACCCTCCTCAAATTTGTTTTTTTCATTTCCATGTAGTGTAAGTTATTCAACACTCCTTGGTGCATCACCTTCCCTTAGAGTAGGTTTTATTTTTCATGTAATCCTTCTATCCTTGTCCCCTTGGAAAAGCAATAGATTAGGGTTAGATTAGTAACTCTCTACACTTTGGAGTAGTTGGCACTAGGTTAGGATAGGAGGCCGGTCTTCTCGAAGAGTTATCCAATTTTGTAAAGTCCTACACTTGAGGATATCTCCATGTTTGAAAAATCACACTGACTTCGCAATCATTAAATTGTAAGCATTCAGGGGTGTTGTGATTTTACCACAACAACTTTAGCACACCCGGTGTGATAAAGAAGTCATTACACAAGCTTTGGAGTCATTTGCTAGGAATTTGGACTTCAAAAGGTACAAATTTCAGGGTTTTCACCATAGGGTCATAGTTTTGAAATAATTTTTCAAAGGTCTTTCATGAGAAAAACAACTCCAAATTTCACCAAAATAGATTGGGGGCCAAATTTCAAAGGGGTATTCTTAGAATTCCAAATTTATGATTTTCAAAATTTCAATTTTTTTTAAACTTTAGAATTTTGGACTTCGGGATTGTTATCCCAAATTCACCCCTTAAGGTAAAATTGGATAACCTACATAATGTTTTCAGGCTTGAGTGAGAAGAATTGGTTTGAGGCCCAAAAATCAGGTCTTGGGGGGCCCTTTGGCTCTTCTCTAACTTGCTTATCCAAGGAAAAATTCAAGAAGTTAAAAAAATAAAAATAAAAATAAAAAAATCCCAAAACATGGCCTCTTTTAGTGTAGTGCAAAAAAAGTAGCAGTTTTTGTCCTAGGCCGCACAAGTTCACGCAGGACAGTTGGAACCCGAAAACCCGAAATGGCTGCATTCCTTTATTGCGTAGAAAAATCAGAAAAATATGTCATAGACGGTCCACGGGACATTGAGAAATTCGAGACACACATTACCGAAATGGGTGCAGGTATTTCAAATTAGTGAAATTATATATTTTTGTCCGGCGTGGTCCGCGGAACACCTAGGACACAAGTACATGTGAGACCCACAAAGGTAAAAATCCAATCAAGAAAGCAAAGTGTGGATAAAGAAAAGGTCAACGGCGCGATGACCCAAATCAATGAGGGGATGAATGGGACATAAAAACCCAATTTTTCCGTGGAAGGATTCGTAAGAATGGATTGGAGGTTTTGTTCAAGACAGCCAGACACCAAGACCGGAAATAGCCAATATGTCCGCATGCAAGGGAAAATTCAATGTCTGATCCTCCCAAACTTCAAACGGCCATAAATTTTGACCCTGAGCTCTGATTTTCACAAGATTTGACTTTCTAGAATGATATTTATGAAAATAAAGGAAACATCTTGAGCTCCAGTCAATTAAATGCTCATTCCTGTTACATGACATAAATGCCAGATGGACCTGAATAGCTTCCCGCACTCAAAAGGTCATAACTTTTGCATTTATCAACGAAAATGTACAAAATTAGTCTTGTTGGAATTTTGATTCTGAGCCCAATGCAAAAAGTCAAGAAATCCAAAATTTTATGAACCATAGATGGAGATTTTGTAGAAAACTTTCCCAAGTTCAGAAATGTGTTTTATTTGGTAGTTGGGATGCATTCAATGAAGCATGGGTTGACATTTCTCACTGCTGCAAGTCATGGGATAGTATGGGGAGCATTTTACAAGAAACAAAACATCATTTCACTCCATTTAATACCTTTTGCAAGTGGTTAAAGGATATATTTCAGGATTTTCATTTTCCCTCTCTCTCTCTCTTCTCAAATTTCTATAAATTAGAGTGTTGGGCTCATTATTAGAGAGATATTTTTTAGTAAAAATCTCTACCAATTTTTTTGTGAAGCCAATGTGCTATATTCCCTTGTAGTGGACTCCTTACATGGTGATCTAGGCCCTTATTCTATAATAGATTGGATTGTGCATATCAATGAAGTAATAGATACAAGTTGTGGATACTTCTTCCCTATTTTGTTTGTTTGCATTCTTATTTCCCCTTAAAACTTGTTACAAATATATTGTGTCTATCTTATACTATTGTAGGGATTCATTTTTATTGTGCACGTATTAAATATTTCTATGAATGCATTTGCTAGATTTTGGAGAATTGTTATCACCCCTTCTATTATGCACTTTGCTTCTACTTTCCACACATTGGAAAACTAATCTTACACCCTCCTTGCCTGGTGTATCACCACTTTTGTGTAGGCTTGTTTTCATTCCCTCTCTTTCCCTGGTCCCTTAGAAAGTTGGATTAGGACAGATAGTTTTTCCTGCATTAGAGTAGATTGTGGCAGGTAGTTTAGGAGCAAGAACTATCTTTCTCTAGAGGTCTATCTCAAGTAGCAAGTCCCACAACTTAGAGATAGTACCCATGTTATCCAATCACACTGAGAGATCAAGGAAACATGCTTGTGAAAATTGTAGGGTGTTTTGATCCAGAGATAATAGGGATTTTAGACCTTTTGGGTTTTTTGAAATTTTGGACTTCGGAGATTTTTCATTTTAAGAATTTTAGAATTCGGACATTTCAGATTTCAGAGGTTTTGGATTTCAAAATTTTTAAACTTTTAGGTTTTCAAAACTTCCTTGTTTTTAGGTTTTTAATTTCGGGGATCTCCGCATTTTAGGATTTCGAGACTAGTAGTTGTAAGACAAGGTTTCACCTCCAAAACCAACATTTAAGCCCTTCAATGTTGTTTTCTCCATTTTATCAAGATTGGTGTGTGTATTGGTAAAAACCTATCCTTTAAAGGCTCATTTCCTAACACATATAATGAATCGAGGGTTAGAAATCAATGGTGTAGTAGTAAAAGTTTCCCAACTACATGAGAAGAATTCAAACCATATCTAAAACAAGAGAGGAAGGAATATTTGTGTACCTATAATTATCTCCAAGAAGAGGAAGGAGAGGAAGAAGGAAAAAAAGATCACCATCTCCACCTAACAAGAATTTGTCTACAGCTCCACTTGGTAGACCTTTCCTTCAATCAACCAGGGTCCTTAGACCAATCATAATGGCTAATCAAGTTTTAATAAATCCTTTATTCAACTTCATAGGTAATAGTCCACTTTTCCTCAACAAAAAATTTCCAATCCCAGCTGTAGCATTGAAAAACATTCCCTATTTCATGGGTGAGAACCACACAACCCCTATTGAAAACATATAAGAGATTGCAAATGTTTCTTTAATTCATGAAATAAATTAAATGGATGTTGCCGTCAAGTTTTTATCTTCCTCTATCAAGGGTAAGGATTTGCAATAGTTTAGGAGCTTAATGGTAGGGTCTATTACAATATGAAATCAAATTTGTATAGCCCTCTATGATTAGTTTAGAGAAATAGTAGACGATCTGTCTTTATTGGAACAATTGAATATAATCATGAGATCTCCAAATGAGTAGATGACGGACTTTAATTTCCTATTCCAAAGGACATGAGATAAGATCTCGGTGGTCATGAGACCAAGCTGTCAAAGGTGCATTCCTATAATTTTTGAAGGCTTTAAATTCAGACATATTTATGTTGATAAATTCTATAGGAGGAACAACACTTTCAGGAGACTACAACATAGCAATCAAAGGGCAGAAAAATGTTTGATTCAAGTAGGAAAAATTACACCTAGGCCACTTATGCCTCTATATCCAGAAATGGGAACTCCCACAACTAGTCAAAAACCTGAGTTGAATCCCATTCCAACTCCTAGAAATTAGAGCAATAGTGAGGCCTCCACTTCTTCAAGTACTTCTAAGGAACTTTAGGAGGTCATGAATAAGTTACAAGAAGTATTGAAGGGGAAGCAAGCTTTAGGGAATGAGGTAGTGACCATCAAAAAGTAATAACCTCAAAACTTCAGACCATATCAACCTCAAGCTCAATCCGATATTCCTCCATTTAAATCAAGCAAAATTTCGATTCAAGTTATAAATAAAAACAAGAACCAAGGACAAACTCAAGATGCAAAGCCTATTTAGACTATATAGTCCAAATGTAGTTTCACCATCTAGGGCCTTGGTTCCAAATCAAAAGAACCTTGCACAGAATATGAATGGTGCTTCCCATGCAATCAACCTCACAATAAGGAAACATGTTTTAATGGTGCACTAAATCAGGCCTTGATGGTACAGACTAACGGTGTGTCCCAAGAGCCAAGTGAGGAAGAAAATAAGAAAGTAACTCATCAAGATTCTCCTCCAACTAAAATCAAATTGGTAAATTGGAAAATGGAAGAATTTTGCGGAGTTAACAAACCTCATTTGTAGGGTGTAGCAGCTAAAACACAAGTAAAAAAAGAGGAAAATAGAGGAATAGAAACCTTCTAGTTCAAATGTTTCTCAACCTACTCTCACCCCACAAGGAGTTAGTAATGCAAGAGAATCCCTAAACCTGCAAAGTTAGCCGAGTCACCTATTGCAGTAACACATATGCCCATTCAAGTGCCAAAAATACTATGCCAAGTAAGGGGAAACAAAAAGATAATCCATCCCCTTCAACATTATTGATCAAATGAAGAAAATGCACATAAGAATTTCCATGTGGGAATCACTAGAAATCCCAGGATAATGAGATTTGTTGCAAGCTATAATGGCCAATTGGTCCACCTCGAATGGATCATCCAAAAATAAGGAGAAGGTTCTCACTAATGTAGTGCAACAAGAAGGAGGTCAACCAAGTAAGAATTTGAAGCCTTTACGATTCTATGTGCCATTGCTTTGGGAACAACTTGGTAGAAAACTACATAATCGATTCAAGGGCAAGTATTTTAGTAATTTCAAAGCAAATAACATATAAATTAGGCCTACATTACAAACTCATCTATAAAGGAGTGGTGCAAATTGGACGAGACATTTGTGGGAATCTGTTATCCAAATAACTCTCCTAGTAACTGGATAGCTTATATTTTCATCTTGACTCTATTGTTTCACATTTTAGGTTGTGTGCACTCAAGATTGTTCTTTTGACACCTTGGCATAGTTGCAATTCCTCTATGCACCCTTGTGCACCTTCCTGCTCCCCTTTGCATTCTTCTATCTCCTTCCATTTTTCCCTTCCCGTACACCTCACACTTCTATCAGCTAAGTCCTTGGCCCTTCGCGTGCCGTGCCCATTACTTTGTAATAGTTACACCTTAACCATACATTCTCTACTCACCAGTTTGCCTCGTCTCCTGTGCGCATCACGCACGCCCCTCTACACCTCCCCTCTATTTCCCTTTTGTGTGCTTACTTCTCTCTCCCATGATTCATGTGCACTTTAATTCACCTCTTTCTACTTTCGTCCCACGCCTCTTTCTTCCACACACACCCTTGCGACTTCTCCTTTGCGCTTCTTCTATGCCAAGTCATCTTTTGTCGAGACTTGGGTGTTCCATGCATGACCAATTAAAGCATGTCAACTGGGCACTAAATATGTAAAACTAATCATTACATGACACGTGGAAGAAAAAAATAAAAAAAATGAACATTTGGCCATCATTTCAGCCAACTTATGCATGCCACATGTTTTCTCGTGGCACCAACAACTCGACATGTTCGACATCCGTATCTTTTACTAAAGAGTTCAGATCAGCACATACATGGACTTGTCGAGAGATTTTATAATACAAGCTACATGTTGGAATATTTGAATTTAAATTTAGGTGGGGTTTTGTTAGGTGAAAATAGGGAAATGTCTCTTAGCTCATCAATACACATCCAATTGACCTCAACTACCAGATTTCATCAGATCTTTCCTTCTTCCTTCTTCCACATGCCAAACAGACATGGGGAAGTACATTTGATAGCCTTACAGGTGGATTTTTAGGCATTTATCACTAGTTTTGGTGGTTAAAGATTTGAATATGAGTTTCCCTCCCTTTCTCCTTCTCTTCTCTCCTTCTTCTATAAATAGTAGAGTTCTACTTTGTAAAAATATCTCTCCTTGTTGTAACAGCACCATGCCAAAATGGTGGCTAACTTCCCACAGGTCTCAAACCTTGGTGTGGTCTCTGCAATGTTTTCTTGCCTCCTGTCGTGAATGTAAATGACTGTGCATCCCTTAAGTAATAAAATCATGTTTTGTGGAACTCTTGTCTTCCCTCTCTCATTTTCATTACATCTCACCTCTTTGTTTACATTTTCTAGCATGTTGTACATAATACTATTCTTGCATTCACCACATTCATGTTCTGTGCACATTGGAAGGAAGATCCCATGTGTTAATCACATTGTGCGTGTTATCCACCCTCTTCTCCCATGCCCTCTTTGTCTCCTTCACCTCCCATGGAGAGAGATCAACCCTTTCCTTCTGGTGCTATCACCTTCCTTAGATTAGGATTTCCCCTTTCTACACATCCTTCTATCCTTGGTCCCTTGGCATGTTTAGTCTAGGATTTTCTTTCATCATTAGGAGTAGTAGTAGTGTTAGAGGTAGGTAGAGGAACCAGCCTTCTCCGAAGGTCCGTCCCAAGTGCGTAAGGTCCCACAACTCGGGTGTGGTTCCATTATGGTCTCAAAAACCTCAGCCCTTAATAGATCAAAGATGTGGGTGCACATTTGAGCAACCAACATTTTTTGGCACGCTTGATGGGACTAGAGTGAAGAGATTTACATCTTCATCTTAGCAAGTTAGATGTGTTATCACTGAGATACAGCCTTTGGAGGCATTTTTCAACACATCTATAGACCCCACTAATTCAACACACCCATTATCACATGTGTAGACCAATCTCCCCTCATTACTCCATTAATTTCTCCTTTTCCATCATTCCACATTCCTCTTTTGAATTTGTGCAATCATGACTTCTTTCCCACCATGGAATTCTCATTTGTAGCAGCAGAACTATTTCCCTCCATCCCCACAGTTTCAAAATCCTCCTCCAAATCAGTTTTATAAACCCCATTATCCCGAAAATGCATACAACCCACTTTTTTCTAACTAAATTTTTATGAAGAACAGGTTTATACAGATGATGGTGGAAACTCGGCCAAAGCTGATTTTTAGAGGTAGGTGCAAGATACGGAGATGGACATGATGAAACTCATATTCAAGTGCTCTATAAAGGTAGCTAAAGTTGGATACAAGGTCCCTTGTCCATGGGTCGGCCCTGTACCAGGCTGGTTTAGCACCCAATGAAGCTATACTTCATCATTAAGATGCTACCCCAGATTATAGACTAGGCGGAAGAAATGGAGGCTTAAAAATCTAGCGCGTGGAAACCCTATCAATGGGGCAACCTTGTACTACCATCTTACAACCCTCCCACTCCTCTGCACCAACTTACATCATCTCATCCCAATGCACGTGTTCCTAGCTTCTTGCATGCTTCCCCATTAATAATTCCATCCCTTCTCCCTCGCTTTCATCTCACCTTCATTTCTCTTCCATTCCCCTTCCCTGCACGCGCCTATGCTCCTCTTGTGTGTGCACCTTCCATCCCTTCTACGTCCATCCTTCCATTTTCTTCGAGTCCCCTCTGCCTAGTTGTACCATAAATGAACAACCCCCTACCAATGTGCCCTTCCCAGCCAAAGTCATCATGTTTGACGACTGTAGGACAGATTGAAGAATGATGTGACTCATGTGATTCGATTGGGAAGAGGAAATCATATGAGTGCATGTTCCAAAGGAGAATTAGTTAGCTCTAGAGGGCACTATTCTAGAGGATACCAAGTTACTTGTAGAGGTAGAACCATGCACACCTAAGATTTTTGCACCCCAACCTACAAGCACTCCCCTTCAGGAGGAAATTTTGTAAGAAAATCCCATTTGTGGGATTGAGCTTCAAAGTAATGGGCAAACCACAAGGATCAGACCGTTCCTAATTAGATATCTGGCTAGCCTAGAGCCAAAAATAGAGTTGCCACTAATCATACTCATTTCAGAGCATGAGGTAGAGCTTCGGTGCCCCAAAGGTCAAAGCAACAACACCTCTAAGATCTAAGTAATGAACAACTCCGGGAGGTATATGTTATGTTTGTTGAAACTTTAAGGAGGGAAAACACCATCTACAAGGTGGGTTTTCACTCTCATTTCTGACCATGTTTAGCACCAAATCAATTACATGGTCACAATTTGTGAGGAAGGGAAGCTACTTCTCCCTTCTGTTGCAGGTTTTACTTGAGCGCCCTTTCCTCTGGTTAGTTTAGGTTAGTTTAGGTTTTCTCGTTATTAACACAAGTGCTCGTGCACACTCTGCATGTTCCATTTATGACATGTATGATTTTCAAATTTTGTAAAGTGTTGTGCTCCTATTTTGGCATACTCCCTTTAGTGCCTTTTCCTTTTTTGTTTTGCCCACGTACCCATTTTGTTGCTTCCTAGGATATCAATTCAATTTTGGTAGAGGCGGTTCCAATGGTCAATGCATATCTTTAATTCTCATTAATCTAATTTAGAATATCTTCATATGAGAGTAGCAATTCAGTTTAGAGTTTAGATAGAGCTTCAAGTGACTCTAGGGTGTTCTTCTAGTTGCAAACCAAATCTTCAAAGATTAAAAACCCGACTCCATTCGCAATGGACTTCTAAGGCTACTAGTCTCTTCATCTAGCAGGAATATGGCCCCCAAAAGTCACCAAAACTGTTATCCAAATAACTCTCATAGTTATCTTGATAACTTATATTTTCCTCCTAACTCTGGTGTTTCATATTTCAGGTTGCGCACACTCAAGATTTTTCTTTTGATACTCATGGTATAATAAAATAATGGTAAAAGAAGAGGATCAGTTCAAAACGTCCTTCACCACTAAATGGGGCACTTATGCCTATAGGAAGATGTCATTCAAGTTGTAAAACATTGGAGCTACATTCTAGAGGGATATGGACATGGCATTCAAGGGGTTGATAAATAAGATAGTTATTATGTGCCCTGGATGACATCACTATGTTTTCTAAGAATGAAACAAGTCACCTCTTCCATCTCAGACAGGTGTTCAAAAGATGTAGGATATTTGGAGATCCCCTAAACCTAAAAAAATGTATATTCCTAGCTCACAAAGGAAAGCTCTTAGGCCAAATTTTATCTAAGGAGGGATTGATGATTGATCCAAGAAGAGTTGAGGTCATCCATGCATTGTCATTTCCAAGCCATAAGTAGGCTCTCCAAAGTTTATTAGGGAGGATAAATTTTATCCAAATATTTGTGTCTGATTTTTCCACTCTTGTCAAACCAATAACCATGATGTTAAAGAAGAGCATGGAATTTAAGTGGAAAAAAGAGGTAAAATAGAGCTTTGAAGAAATCAATAATGTTATATATCAGTGCCCGAATCTCATCAACTCAAATTTTTCTAGATACTTCATGCTCTATGCCTTCGGTGGTTTGAACACCATTTTTACAATCCTAGTGTAGTAAAATAAAGAAGGATCCGAGTAATCGGTTTCCTTTTCGATCGAGCTTAGAGGACTATGAAGTGATGTACTCTTTCATTGAGAAGCATATGTCATCGTAGTTATCGGGAGCTTGAAAAATTAAAACACCTAGTCTCAAACAATAGAATTCAGATTTTAGTGTCCCATGTGGGAGTCAAGGACTTCCTTTTGAACATGGACCTAAATGAGAAATGGTAAGGATGGATCACCTGTGTTATGTAATATGACATAGAGATCAAGGTCACTAAACTAGTCCATTACAAGGGGTTATGTGACCAGTTAGCTTCTAGTCAACAAGTTGAAGAAAGTGATGAAAAATAAATTGTTTTAGCGTTAGAATAGAATCTAGAGCAAGTGGATGGTAGTTTTACCACTCTTTTTGGAATCGGGATATGGTACAATTCCTACAAACATGTATATTCAATCTAGAGATGAACAAGACAAAAAGGAGATAATTTAGGCTCCATGAAATTCCATATGTGCTTTTTGATGGTGTTTTGTTCAAGAAAGACATAAATGGACTCTTATTGAGGTGCACTAGAACAAGTCAAATTGAAAAGGTGCTAAATGAGTTTCACGATGGAAATTTTGGAGGTCATTTTTATCTATGGGTAACAACTCTCAAAATAATGAAGATGGGTTATTATTGGCCCACAATGTTCAAGAACTATTATACATGCATCAAAAATGTAAAAAAATTCATTCTTCTTTAGAAAAGAGAGGCTAAAAACACTTCCATTACATCCTATTTGGTTGACCAACCATTCATGCAATGGGGATTTGACTTCATCGGGGTCATTAATACAAATTCAAGCCAAGGACATGAAGGGATTCTAACAGAAATAGACTATTTCACCTAGTGGACCGAAGCAATAGAACTCAAGGAAGCAAACGAGTCTAGCATACTAGACTTATACGAAGGGATAGTGACAAGGTTCAGTGTACCATACACTATCATATCAGATAATGCTTTGGCACTCCTAGGTTTCAAAATCACATAATGGGATGTTAGGAATGGAATATATTTGAGCACCTCATCTAATTATTACCCCAGGGTAATAGACAAGAAGATTCCATGAACAAGAATTTGTTATGAATCATTAGGAGAAATATGGATGAAAATTAGAGGATGTGGCATACTAAGCTCAAATCAGCCTTATGGGTTGATATGATAACACCTAAAATGTCAACATGAAAATCTCCCTATAATGTAGTCTATAAGAAAGAGGTAGTGTTGCTCATATCACTTGAGTTTCCCACATTGGAGCTCAAGAAGAAGCTAAAATTATACGAATTTTAACTAATGGAAGCTAGGTATGTAGAGCTGATGGAATTAGAAGAAATAAGAGAGCATGCAATGCAAACCATGGAAAAATATTAGGCCTCGAACAAGAAGTTATTTGACAAGAAATCCAAAGTAAGGAACTTCCGAAGGGGAACCTAGTTCGAAATGGGATGTGGATCGGGCTAAGCCAGGAAGGCATTCTAAGTTTGATGCCATTTGGAGTGGCCCCTACATGGTCATAGGATGTAAGAGTAGTAATTCCTTTCAACTATCCACTTTAGATGGAGAGGAGCTTCCAATTCCAGTCAATGGGTTCTACCTCAAGCACTACTACTGAAAGGAAAATTTCTCACCCTTGTACATATTATTTTAGGTTTTAAATTACATTAAGTTCTTGTGAACATTTTCTTGTTGTAGATTAGGTTTTAGTTTCCCTAATTTCCTTTCGAATAGGTTTAATTGCTCCTAGTTATATCATTACACAAGTCAGTGTGCCTCTCGAAAGATATGTTATAATAAGAAGCTCAAAGTTTTATGAAACAATTGTAGACTTCAAGAGATTTAAAATACGAGATAAACTAAAATCTGATCAAAGGCAAATTCCTATAAGTTTCATTTTTTGGTATCTACGGATTAGTTTGAGTTAAGGTTATAACACCTCCACCGAATCAGAAAGCAACCTTCAATAGCATGTCATAACTGAAATTCCATAAGAAAGAGAAAAATAAGAGCTTAATAGAGTTCCCCGATGTCCAAAACCCTTTGGTGTTTTATTCCTAAATCCGTAGTGTACTCATACTTATCAAAATAAAGTTTTGGGACAACTTGAAGCCTATTTTTAGTCCCACAAATTAGGGTTGCAGAAAGGAAAAGGTGAAAATAATAGGTTAAGACAATTTTTCGCTGTCACAATTTTAACTTCAAAATTTTCTTATAAAGATTGAGAGTGCAAGCAATAGAACAGTTTGGGATCAACGGTTTCCAAGTGGTTTCGAGGGAAAGTTTTAGGTCTAGATCAGTTCCGGGCTATCGGTTGTGACTCGTGCCCAATGGAAAAATAAAGGATATCGGTACAAGAACATCTTGTAGGAAGATGCCTCCGCGAGTCACCAAATTGTTATCTAATTTTTCTCCTTAGGAAAAATTGGAAAATGATGACCTTATAGGATCCATATACATTAAACAAGGCCCTCAAGATAAACCCAAGGTTACAGAGTGAAACCAAGGCTTCAAGGATCACATTTAGTGAATTCAGGAGTGAAAATCATATTGAGGAAGTTTTTCCTCTTTTGGGTTTTGACCCTTAAGATTAACTTAAAAATGATGAAAAGTAGGCTTCATGGGCCCATATCTTCCAAAAATAGGTGAAAGAATGAAGAAGAAAAAAAAAAAGGGCATAGGGAACCCTATTGGTCCCCCTCGTGCTCCACATCTAAGAAAAATCCATGGATGAATCGAGAAAATTCAAAATTGACCAAAAGGAACCATATTGAGGAATCGAGCTCATGTGCAATGAAATGTCCAAAAATGCGAGATAATTTCACAGAGATTGGCAAATAACTCAATGAATTAAGCAATTTTGGAGGACATAGGAAGCTCAAGTAAAAAAATTTGGACTTTAGGGGTTTCTCATTTTGTGGGTCATGGAAAAACAATTCCAAAGTTTGGTGACAAGAAATCCCAAAACGCGTTGCGAGTGAAAACTCCAAGTAGATAGGACCTAAAGTCCCAAGTAGGTGAATCGACATTTTGGAGTCAAACCCCTATTTTAGGGTCAATGATCCAAATAAATTTAGAACTTGGTGATGGGATACTCTGAAGTGGCATATAAAAACTCTAAATAGGAAAAGTGTGAAGTCCAAAGTGGATGGACAGGCTCGGTTTCGGAGGTCGAGTTTGGGGATTGTGGTAGGAAATATCCAAATTGGGGTAGTCACAATATCAAAACCAATAATCCTGAAAGTCCTAAAATATCAAGCTCACCAAAATACATTGAATGTCAAGGTAGGGGTATGTGGCACCGATCTCGATGGTGTATGGCGAGCTACTTACATTCAATGTAGGGCTCGGTGAGGTGAGATTTTGGGCTCGGTGGGTGTAATTTCAAACTAGAAGTGACCAAATTTCAAATTTGTATAACTTTGGCATTTATTGGCCATTTTGATGAAATTATTTTTGTTGGAAAGTATTTTTAAAGGAAAATTTAATGTAGGTACCAAAATTTAGAAATATGAAGGGTAGGTGAATATTTAGCCAGAGAATCAACATGTGCAAAAATGATGATAAATTCTTTTGTAGTCCACCATTTTTAGCAAATTTATAGTCATTGGAAAGATATTTTCTAGCTCTATAGCATGTAATGATTAGAGATAATAATTTAATGCTATTTTTGGGTGAAAACCCATGACGAGTTTTAAGAACTAAGGCAAAACCCAAGTGCTTCATGAAGTCCATTTTCTTCCAAACACAAGGCACAATACAATCATGAAGTTGTAGATCTTCCCAATAACCATTGCAAGTTTTTAATGATGATTTTTGTGGGCTTAGAAGAAATTTCAGATTTCTTCTCTCTCTCTCTCTCTATCTCTCTTCTATGTGAAATTTCTTCTATAAACTGTAAGGACAGGTTCAGTAAAAAGGGTTAGATACTTTACAATTTCCCCTCCCTTCTTTCTTGTCTACAAGAAATATGTGGAGCTCAAGCCTCCTCTTTTTCATTGTAATAGAAATTTCAGGCCTTTAACCCCTTGTAATGTATTGTATCAACTTCTAGAGAAATAAATCAAATTTGTGGATGATTCTCAACCCTCCTTTGTGTTCATTGTGTCTTATCTGATCTTTCATTAGAGTTAAGTTTATTGTGCATTATCATACCTATGTTGTAGGATTAAAATCGGTTGTGTTTAATAGTAAATGGGGTTGCAATAGGTTTTTTATCTGTGTTGCTAGATCACCCTAAGAATTTCTTGTCTCATTTCCATGCAGTGCAAGTTATTCAACACTCCTTGGTGCATCACCTTCCCTTAGAATAAGTTTTATTTTTCATGCAATCTTTCTATCCTTGTCCCCTTGGAAAAGCAATAGAGTAGGGTTATATTTTCAACCGTAGTACCCACTCTCCTTTGACACTGTTTAGACACTGATCGTGACACTATTGATCATATTTTTGGACATAATTATGTTTTGATATAGTATGATGTGTATATGCTAGATCATGGATTCCTATGGACATTATTATGTTTTGCTTAGTATGATGGCTAGATGTTAGACTATGGATTAATATTAATCTGGATTCAGATATTTTGATTGATGATCATTGAGACATCAGTATTATTATGTGGATGAGGACATACTTGGTTGACATGGACAAAGTTATTGCTTTTGATTTTAGACATGGGACATTGATATTATGAATAGCTATAATATAGAGATCTATTGGATGATGATATAGTTGGAGTTGAATTTAAATGATAAATGTTAAATTTTTAATAATTTTGTGATTTGGATTTAATAATTGAATGTTGCTTATATCATTTGGATGTTCGATATGGCCACGAGGTGAAGGGGTATATTGCATTTTATAGGTTAAAAATCACAACAATGTCGGGGACTAGAGACTAACCATATTGGAATTCAGTGTGGAATCAAAAAGGTCACCATGGCAACTGTGTTTGAGTTGTATGTTGTGTTTTGTTAGGATTTCCCATGGGGGACATTTCCATTATTGTGACCATGGGGTATATGTGTGTTTTATTTGTTGTGTCCCTTTTTAAAATTATTATTGTGTGTATTTTATTTGTAATGTACTTTTTTTTAATTATTTAAAAGTGATACTATAATGTGAGAGTCATATAGTTAAAATTTAATTAAATTAAATAGGATGTGGAAGGTGAAATTTAATGTTATTGTCTTGGTTGAAAATGAAATTTATTTATATATTTTATAACCATATGGTAATTAAATAAATGGTTGTGTCTAAAGTTTGTAATAAATAAATGTCATAGAAATAAATGCATTTTAAAGAGTGTGTAAGTTACCAAGTATGGGTTGTGTAAGTGAAGTGATAGATTGTGTAAGGCAGATTTTGGAGTGTAGAACACTCCATCCTCTTTGAAACTCAGTTTTGGTCTTGGGAGCCTAAATTGGAGGCTTGTGGGACAAGTTAAACTTGTCCCACACCTCTCAAAATCCTCCACCAACCATGTTTATTAATTTGGAGTCAAAATCAACTTATTTTATTGCATTTTGACATGATTTATTGTAAGATTTGTTTGCACTTGTCTTACAAATTTTAAATGCATTCTTTTTTAGGATGGGCAAAAATGAAGTGTGTAAGTGGTTTGTCATTCACATTTATTATGATTTTATTGTTTTGATGTTGATTGTTTTTTGATGAGGAAAAATGATGTGGCATCCCACTTGGAATCCACATCATCCTCTTCCACCCTCTCCCTTTAAAAATGGGAATTACTTCCTCATTTGAGGTTGTTGAAGGTTGGAGATTTCACTCTTGGGTCGAATTTCTGTTACATTTTTGAGCTTGCTTGGTGGAAGAAGTGGATTTTCTTGTGCATACATTTACCTTATTGATTTGGGAATGGTTTTTAGTGGAATAAAGACTATTGTTTTGGAAGCAAGTCTCCATTATGGAGAGGTAGGCTCTCACTTTTTTAAACCGCTGTATTTTCCTCTTTTAACATGAATTTGAATGTGTTGTGTGTGTAATTTCTTTTGAGGGATGGGTAGAATGCTTAGGGAATTGTTTGGAGAGAAGACTATGATGTTATCAGAGGAGGGATAAGGGATTTTCCATTGTTATTTGTTCTTGTGGAGGGAGTGTTGGTTGGGATCCACCTAGGGAAAAGAATATGCTTGCATTTCTTACTTTGGGGAGGTATAAGGGATAAATTTGGAGGAGGGATAAGGAGGGGTTGAGGAGGGAAAAGGTTTATGGGATGGTTTTGTTTTGGTGATTTATTTTAGGTGGATGGCCAATTTGAACATGGGAGGTATAAGGAGACCTCCATAGTTTCTTGCTCTTGATTGGCTTGCTTGCTTGGAGAAGGAGCCTTTGTTTTGATTGAAATTGTTGTAGTTGAGAACTACATCTTTTTGTTTGTGCATGTTAATGTATGTTATATGTCGAAGAAGCTATGTTGTCATGTGTTGTTTTATCATATTCCATTCCAATATGGTTGGGGCTCGGGGGCCAATGGGGAAAGATGGCTTCTATTTTCCCATTGGGTATCTTGGTTGGGTGGAGAGTGTTGCCTTTCCCCCTTCCTTGTTGTGATTAAAAGATAAAAGATGAAGAAATCAGCCTGCTGCTATTTGGAGCTTGGAGAAATCAGTTTGATAGTCATTTCCTTTTTAGCAAGTTCATTGTAACCTTCCCACTTTGAAGTGGATGATTTGTATTGTTAATTGTAATGAGAAGACATCTTGTATTGAAATTAAAAGGTTGAAAGTGATAAGTGAATTGTAAAGAATTATTATTCCATACTGTGTTATGAGAAGAATGTGAAAGAAAGAAATATGTATTGTGCATTGTAATTTGAAATTCAAAGAAAGAGATAAACTGTTGAATTATTGTTGGAAATCAAATAAAGAATTACATTCCTTTCTCAAAATTTCATTGTTGTATTAGATCCGAGTTGCTGTTGTGAAATGAAAACTCTGCTTTGAAAGAGATTAAGAAATAGCATTTCCAGTAAATGTACTGTGTTTGAAATCAAAACTAGAGTTTAAAATTGAATATGAACTATCAATTAATTGTTCGAATCAATCGAATGCCTTAGATAAGATTTTAAAATGCCTCCCCATATTTGGAAGATGCAAATTGGTTAATAAAATTGTTAGCAAATTATCTTTGTTTCTTTCTTTAATTCTAGCAATGAATTTCCATAAAAAAATGTACAGTTCAGATTTTTAGTTAAAATTGAGAAAGGAAACAAAGTATTTTAGATGTATCAGGTCCTATTGAACCCACATTGAACTTCATATTTAAGAAAATATCTCAAAAACTCTATCAAATCCAATTTTAACTTCACAATCCAACTTACTGTCAAAAAACGTAAAAATTTACCAAATGCAACCCAATGTCCAAATTGGACCTTGAAAATATACTTAAATTTACCCATGACCAATTCCCAATGCTCAATTTACATGCTCAGAAGAAGAAATATCAAAATTGAATCAAATCTTATAAGTTGAAAATTGCCAGTTTTAAAATTATAAACCCTGCAGATTGATTTCTTAAAATTGACCCTTAAAAATTTATCAAATTCTAAAATTGATAATTTTTGTGCAAAGAGGACTTTGAGAGATTTCTGGAAAGTCCTTGTTTTCCTAAAATGGAGCTTCCTATCAAAAGTTATGGCCATTTGAAGTTTTACTTCAAAATGGCCATCCCAAACCAAAAATGAAATAATTCGACCTTAGAAAAATTTAAATTTTGAACTTTAGAAAAAATTTCAAAAAATTTCCGTGGCCCCCAACCAATCACATGCTGACATGTGGCAGGGGGTGCACTGATCAAAATGGAAAACTTAACTTTTTGCCCTTTTGGAAAAATTTCACTTTTTCCTCCGCCGCCCCGGCCAATCACAAAGCGCCACGTGGCCATTTGAGCAAGTGCGGAGGCATGGAGGAAAATTTTCCTTTGGAAAATTGAGACTTTGGTTTTGGAAAAATTTCAAAATTTTCCCCGTGACCTGCTCACCCGCATCAATCACGTGATGACATGTGGCATTTGGGAAAATTTTCCCAATTTTCTCCCTATCCCCGTGGACCTCCAAGGGAAAGTTTTCCCCTAAAACTCCGCCCAACCATAACTTGAGTTTTACAAGGAGTTAGGAGGACTTATTTATATGGTTGGAAAGGTGAGGAAATTTCCTATCCAATGAGCCAAGTGTAGAAAATTTTTAATAAATCTAAGTGTGTGAAAAATGTATTTGAAGTTCAGGGCTTGATAGAGAGCAGGCTTGGCGATAAATTTCTCCCTGAACCTTAGTTAAACTTGTAACCTCCAAATTGGAACCTAGTAAACTTGTTATAAGATAAAAATGGAAATCTTGTGTTTGGTTAATCAGAATTTGTTCCGGAACCTATTTAGTTTCAAACTAGTGTCTTGCAACTTGGTTGTAAACCCTTCTTACCAAAAAAAATTATTCCATAATTGTCCTAATTTGTTTCTTGGTCTCAAGTGGTAGTAGAAGCAGACATTACACTTGGTATCGAGTAATGGTTCAAAAACTTGGACCATTGGGCACACTTGAAACAAAATAGACTTGAAACCTAAAACTAGCAATTGATAATCTAGAAGACAAAACTGTTTGAAAATTGAACATGTTAGTAAACTTAGAAAATCGAAGAAAACTCAAGGTAATGAACTAATTCCCACTCACGAGTCGTGCGGGGAGCTCGAGAAGGAGCAAGAGGAATGTTCACAAAGACTCAGAGTCACCACCACCACCACCACCACCACTGGACCAGGGTTTAGAAGCTATCCTACCACAGATTTTATAGACCCTCCAGGATGTTCATACCGCCTTATGCGGAGGATCTGTAGGAGGGAAATCGGGCATACAGGATAGAGATACTTCCATTGAGGGACATGCACCTCCTCCACATGGTGAGGAAGATGGAGGAGAGAATTTTCATGGAGAGTCAGCTAGAGCAGAGTCTCCTTTGAGGGGATATGGTGACCGTATTTCATTACAGAGGGAGAGGTCTCAGAGCCCTAGGCTCGGGGATAGGCATGTAGAAAGGCCCAGAGGCCATCATACCATAGATGCTGATCATATCAGGGAGATCCTGAAGCTTAGGCCCTCACATTATTCAGGTGACATAGGTGGTTTCTAGGTAGAGGCCTAGCTGGTTAGCTTGAGCGGTTGCTTCAAGTTGTGTCCTTGTTCTAGCAACATGAAAGCTCGTGTTGTGATCCATCTACTGAAGGATGGAGTTGGAGTATGGTGGAGGATAGAGGAGCAGAAGCTCCATATAGATTTAGAGACAATCACTTGGGAGTTGTTTGAGGAGAGATTCAGGAGTAGATACTTGCCACGAAGATTCATATAGTAGAGGATTGATGAGTTCCATGACCTTTGACAAGCTTCCATTACAGTGGCGAGTATGAGAGTAGGTTCCTGGACCTACTTCAATATGTTGATTACATGCAGGATGAGTAGGTGCAGATCCACAAGTTCATCCAGGGGCCTTAATTTGGACATTAGAGGTGCAGTACGGATCCACTACCCACAAACATTAGCAGAGGCCATTGAGAAGGCCTACATTACAGAGGAGACTCGGGGTAAAACCCAGCAGGCTAGAGACCGAGTCAGGAGCCATATTCAGCAGTTACAGGATAGCAGATCGAGGGGGTCATCTCCTCCTCCCCATGGTGGTCAGCATTCTTCACAGTCATCTTTCAGGCCATAGCAGCAACAATGTCCCGCCCACCTTTTAGGCCTCCTTAGAGAGTTGATGCATAGAGAGGTCAGAGCATGGGGCCTCCTAGGGGTCCCACCAGGACACAGGGTGGAGCTAGAGCTCAGTCAGCAGGAGCTCAACCACAAAGGCCACAACAAACTATGGCTGGATCATCAAGGTCCACAACACCTACCTCTAGGGCACCTTCTGGTGGTGCTGTAGTTTGGAGGACTTCAGGTGGTTGCTTCGGGTGTGGAGTAGTGGGACACTTTTGGAGAGATTGCCCCAGAACCCTAATAAGGGTAAAGCACCCATCTTAGAGCCTACAGTTGGAGACATGAGATGGAGTCACATGATCTATGCAGTGGTTGAGAGCCACTAGGATGAGCACGAGTAACACCGTCATTGAGACTACAGGTAGCATTGGAGGTGTTCCTACTTCTATATTGTTTGATTCTAGTTCTTCTAATTCATTTATTACACCATCCTTGGTAGAGCAATACAAGTTGGGTGGCTGTTAGACAGTGGTCATAGTTGGGATTTTGAGATGGCTTTGTGAGCCAAGGTCTCTATAGACTCCTTAGTAAAGGAGTGTGTTGTTAACTTGGGACCTTTCACCACCACTTCAGATCTCCGCATACTTCCTTTGGGCTCGTATGGAGTCATTTTAGGCATGGATTGGTTGTCTACACATAGGGCCAGGATGGATTGCTATCATAAGACTATATCTTGTGTAGACGATCTTGGAGTTGAGTTGGTGATTTCTAGGGTCAAGAGACTGTTTCTATTGCACTATCTCTCGCTTTGTGTAGATCAAGCGATGTGTGCGACGGGGTTGTCAGATGTATGCAGTCACAGTCAGTGACCGGATAGAGGATGGGTCTAGTGGGCCATCGCTAGATGACCATCCCATTTTGAGAGAGCATGTAGATGTGTTTCAGGGGAGCTACTAGGGATACCACCCCCACGTGAGATTGATTTCCATATTGATCTAGTTCCAGGAGTAGATCCTATCTCACAAGATCCTTATCGATGACCACCCTAGAGCTCTATGAGCTCAAGTTGCACTGAAGGGCCTTCTAGAGAAAGGCCTTATCCATCCTAGTGTATCCCCTTGGGGTGTACCGATTATATTTGTTAAGAAGAAGGATGGATCCTTTCGATTATGTATAGACATTGCCGGTGAATAAGGTAACGATCAAGAATTGTTATCCCCCGCAGTGTATTGATGACTTGTTTCAACAAATGAAGGGAGCCACAGTGTTCTCTAAGATTGATCTCAAGTCTGGGTACCATCAGTTGAGGATTACAGAGGCAGACATCCATAAGACTACTTTTCATACAAGGTATGGGCACTATGAGTTCACAGTGGTGCCTTTCGGTTTGACAAATGCCCCCACAAAGTGTTTATGAGTTTGATGAATGGGGTATTCAGACCTTTTAGATCACTTCGTGCTCATTTTTCTTGATGACATTTTGATTTACTCACGTACGTGTGAGGAGCACGAGGGGCACCTTCGTCAGGTTCTTCAGTGTCTTCGTGAGCAACAACTTTACGGGAACTTGGAGAAGTGTGCTTTCTTTTAGTCAGAGATTCAGTACTTGGGCCATATCATCTCAGGTGAAGGAATCACAGTCGATCCTTCCAAGATTAGAGCCATTATGGATTGGCCAGCACCCACTACAGTGACAGAGGTGCGCAGCTTCATGGGGTTAGTAGGGTATTACAGGAGATTTGTGCAGGACTTCTCTCGGATAGCACACCCCATCACTTCCCTTCAGCGGAAAGGGAAGAAATTTGTTTGGTCAGATAGGTGTGAGTAGGCCTTCAGGACACTGAAGGAATATCTCACTACAACACCCATTCTTGTAGTGCTAGATCCACATGGTGAGTTCTTTGTATGCACAGATGCTTCGTTGGTAGGCCTTGGAGGTGTTCTTATGCAGGAGGGAAGAGTTGTAGCTTTTGAGTCTTGTAAACTCAAGGATCACGAGCTTAATTATCCTACCCATGATCTTGATCTTGCGGCAGTTGTGCATGCTTTAGTTTGATGGAGACACTTTCTTCTTGGTCAGAGATTCACACTCAAGATAGATCATTTGAGTCTTCGCCACCTTTTCATGCAGCCCAATCTAAACACTCGTCAGAGACGTTGGATGGAGTTGCTTTGTGAGTACGACATGGAGATAGAGCATGTGAAAGGGAAGGAGAATGTGGTTGTAGATGATCTTAGTAGATAGAGGCATTTGAGCATGGCTACTTCAGTGAGCATAGATTTACGGAGTAGGATCCTTCAGCAGCTTCCTCTTGATAGTTTCTACATTGCAACCCAAGAAGAAATTGAGTCCCAGAGACCCCTTGAGGGGAAATTTGATGGTTTCTCACTAGAGGTAGATGGTCTTCTTAGGCACAGAGGTCAGATTTATGTTCCTAGAGATGGAGGCTTGAGGCAGGACATCTTGACAGAGGCACATCATGCACCCTATTCAGCCCATCCCGGGGTGAAGAAGATGCACACCACCTTGAGATAGTTATATCACTGGAGAGGACTTCGCAAGGATGTGGCTCAATTTGTGTCATGCTATTTAGAGTGCCAGAAAGTGAAGGCCGAGCATCAACATCCAATTGGCCTTCTCTATCCTCATGCTATACCGGAGTGGAAATGGGACACCATTTCCATGGATTTCATTATTGGGTTACCAATGTCGAGATATCACCATGACGCCATCATGGTCACGGTTGATAAATTGACAAAAGTATATCACTTTTCCCGTGAAGACCACCTATAAAGTAGTGCGGTGGCATGTGTTTACTTGGATGAGATTGTCAGGTTGCACGGGATTCCGTAGAAGATCATTTGTGACCGTGATCCTTTGTACACTTCACATTTCTGGACTACCATGCAGTATGTTCTCGGGACGAAGATTAACTTCAGCATAGCTTATCACCCTGAGATAGATGGATAGACTGAGAGGGTGAATCAGATATTGGAGGATATGCTCAAGATGTACGTGATGGATCAGCAGTCTAAGTGGGAGGAGTATCTGTATCTTGTGGAATTTGCCTACAATAATAGTTTCTAGAGTTCTATAGGCATGGCTCCTTTTCAGGCCTTGTATGGTAGGGAGTGCAAGACACCCCTTAGCTGGGATAGATTGGAGGATAGAGTATCCTTAGGACCATCTCTTTTGTAGGACATGGAGCAGCAGGTAGTGTTGATCAGGCAGAGATTGCAGGAGGCATAGGATAGGTAGAAGAAGTACACTGATCAGCATAGAACCGAGCATAATTTTGATGTGGACATGAAGGTTTTCCTTCATGTCATGCCACATAAGAGCCCGATCCATTATGGAAAAGGTTCTAAGTTAGCTCCTCGGTTCATTGGACCTTTTGAGATCCTGGAGCGTATCGGCCCGTTGGCTTACCATCTAGCATTGCCACCCAGCTTGTCTCGCGTACATGATGTGTTTCATGTTTCTATTCTTAGGAGATACATCATCAGATCCTTCTCATGTGTTGGATTGGACATCATTACAGGTGCAAGATCAAGGGTAGGTGATGGTGGAGCCCATCCGTATCATCGATCATAGGACCTTGGGCCTTTGAGGCAGAGAGATTGATCAGGTACGAGTGCAGTGGGACAGATATGATGAGACTGTAGCCACTTGGGAGGATGCTACTGTGTTATGAGTGTAGTTTCCACATTTTTTCCAATGAATTCCAGGAGGAAGTCGAGTCTAAGGGGAGGGGGATGTAGTACCCACTCTCCTTTGACACTGTTTAGACACTGATCCTGACACTATTGATCATATTTTTGGACATAATTATGTTTTGATATAGTATGATGTGTATATGCTAGATCATGGATTCCTATGGACATTATTATGTTTTTCTTAGTATGATGGTTAGATGTTAGACTATGGATTAATATTAATCTAGATTCAGATATTTTCTTGATGATCATTGAGACATCAATATTATTATGTGGATGAGGACATACTGGTTGACATGGATAGGTTATTGCTTTTGATTTTAGACATGTGACATTGATATTATGAATAGCTATAGTATAGAGATCTATTGGATGATGATATAGTTGCAGTTGAATTTAAATGATAAATGTTAAATTCTTGATAATGTTGTGATTTATATTTAATAATTGTATGTTTATTATATCATTTGGATGTTCGATATCGCCACGAGGCTGAAGGGGTATATTACATTTTGCAGGTTAAAAATCACAACAATGTTGGGGACTGGAGACTAACCATATTGGAATTCAAAGTGTGGAATCAAAAAGGTCACCATGGCAACTGTGTTTGAGTTGTATGTTGTGTTTTGTTAGGATTTCCCATGGGGGATTTCCATTATTGTGACTATGGGGTATATGTGTGTTTTATTTGTTGTGTCCCCTTTTAAAATTATTATTGTGTGTATTTTATTTGTAATGTGCTTTTGTTTTAATTATTTAAAAGTGATAGTATAATGTGAGACTCATATATTTAAAATTTAATTAAATTAAATAGGATGTGGAAGGTGAAATTTAATGTTATTGTCTTGGTTGAAAATGAAATTTATTTATATATTTTATAACCATATGGTAATTAAATATATGGTTGTGTCTAAAGTTTGTAATAAATAAATGTCATAGAAATAAATGCATTTTAAAGAGTGTGTAAGTTACCAAGTATGGGTTGTGTAAGTGAAGTGATAGATTGTGTAAGGTAGATTTTGGAGTGTAGAACACTCCATCCTCTTTAAAACTTGGATTTGGTCTTGGGAGCCTAAATTGGAGGCTTGTGGGACAAGGTAAACTTGTCCCACACCTCTCAAAATCCTCCACCAACCATGTTTATTAATTTAGAGTCAAAATCAACTTATTTTTTTACATTTTGACATGATTTATTGTAAGATTTGTTTGCACTTGTCTTACAAATTTTAAATGCATTTTTTTTTAGGATGGGCAAAAATGAAGTGTGTAAGTGGTTTGTCATTCACATTTATTGTGATTTTATTGTTTTGATGTTGATTGCTTTTTGGATGAGGAAAAATGATGTGGCATCCCACTTGGAATCCACATCATCCTCTTCCACCCTCTCCCTTTAAAAATGGGAATTGCTTCCTCATTTGAAGTTGTTGAAGGTTGGAGATTTCACTCTTGGGTCAAATTTCTCTTGCATTTTTGAGCTTTCTTGGTGGAAGAAGTGGATTTTCTTGTGCATACATTTACCTTGCTGATTTGGGACTGGTTTTTGGTGGAATAAAGACTGTTGTTTTGCAAGCAAGTCTCCATTATGGAGAGGTAGGCTCTCACTTTTTTAAACTGCTGTATTTTCCTCTTTTAGCATGAATTTGAATGTGTTGTGTGTGTAATTTCTTTTGAGGGATGGGTATAATGCTTAGGGCATGGTGTGGAGAGAAGACTATGAGGTTATCAGAGGAGGGATAAGGGATTTTCCATTGTTAGTTGTCTTGTGGAGGGAGTGTTGGTTGGGATCCACCTAGGGAAAAGAATATGCTTGCATTTCTTACTTTGGTGAGGTATAAGGGATAAATTTGGAGGAGGGATAAGGAGGGGTTGAGGAGGGATAAAGTTTATGGGATGGTTATGTTTTGGTAGTTTATTTTAGGTGGATGCCCAATTTCAACATGGGAGGTATAATGAGACCTCCATAGTTCTTGATCTTGATTGGCTTGCTTGCTTGGAGAAGGAGCCTTTGTTTTGATTGAAATTGTTGTTGTAGTTGAGAACTACATCTTTTTGTTTGTGCATTTCATTGTGCATGTGAATGTATGTTATATGTGGAAGAAGCTATGTTGCCATGTGTTGTTTTATCATATTCCATTCCAATATGGTTGGGGCTCAGTGGCGATGGGGAAAGATGGCCGATGGAGAGTGTTGCCTTTCACCCTTGTTGTGATTAAAAGATAAAAGATGAAGAAATCAGCCTGCTGCTATTTGGAGCTTGGAGAAATCAGTTTGACAGTCATTTCCTTTTAGCAAGTTCATTGTAACCTTCCCACTTTGAAGTGGATGATTTGTATTGTTAATTGTAATGAGAAGACATCTTGTATTGAAATTAAAAGGTTGAAAGTGATAAGTGAATTGTAAAGAATTATTATTCCATACTGTGTTATGAGAAGAATGTGAAAGAAAGAAATATGTATTGTGCATTGTAACTTGAAATTCAAAGAAAGAGATAAACTGTTGAATTATTGTTGGAAATCAAATAAAGAATTACATTCCTTTCTCAAAATTTCATTGTTGTATTAGATCTAAGTTGCTGTTGTGAAATGAAAACTCTGCTTTGAAAGAGATTAAGAAATAGCATTGCCAGTAAATGTACTGTGTTTGAAATCAAAACTAGAGTTTAAACTTGAATATGAACTGTCAATTAATTGTTTGAATCAATCGAATTCCTTAGATAAGATTTTAAAATGCCTCCCCATATTTGGAAGATGCAAATTGGTTAATAAACTTGTTAGCAAATGATCTTTGTTTCTTTCTTTAATTCTGGCAATGAATTTCCATAAAAAAATGTATAGTTCAGATTTTTAGTTAAAATTGAGAAAGGAAACAAAGTATTTTAGATGTATCAGGTCCTATTGAACCCACATTGAACTTCATATTTAAGAAAATATCTCAAAAACTCTATCAAATCCAATTTTAACTTCACAATCCAACTTACTGTCAAAAAACATAAAAATTTACCAAATGCAATCCAATGTCCAAATTGGACCTTGAAAATATACTTAAACTTACCCAAGACCATTTCTCAATGCTCAATTTACATGCTCAGAAGAAGAAATATCAAAATTGAATCAAATCTTATAAGTTGAAAATTGCCAGTTTTAAAATTATAAACCCTGCAGATCGATTTCTTAAAATTGACCCTTGAAACTTTACCAAATTCCAAAATTGATGATTTCTGTGCAAAGAGGACTCTAAGAGATTTTTGGAAACTCCTCATTTTCCTATGGAGATTCCTATCAAAATTTATGGCCATTTGAAGTTTTACTTCAAAATGGCCATCCCAAACCAAAAATGAAATAATTCGAGCTTAGAAAATTTTAAATTTTGAACTTTAGAAAAATTTCTAGAAAACTTTCTATGGCCCCCAATCAATCACGTGTTGACACGTGGTGGGGGGTGCATTGATCAAAATGGAAAACTTAATTTTTTTCCCTTTTGGAAAAATTTCACTTTTTCCTCTACCGACCCGCATGACCAATCACAAAGCGCCACGTGGCCATTTGAGCAAGTGCGGAGGCATGGAGGAAAATTTTCCTTTGGAAAATTGAGACTTTGGTTTTGGGAAAAATTTCAAAATTTTCCCGTGACCCGCTCGCCCACATCAATCACGTGATGACACGTGGCATTTGGGAAAATTTTCCCAATTTTCTCCCTATCCCCGCGGACCTCCAAGGGAAAATTTTCCCCTAAAACTCCGCCCGGCCATAACTTGAGTTTTACAAGGAGTTAGGAGGACTTATTTATATGGTTGGAAAGGTGAGGAAATTTTCTATCCAATGAGTCTAGTTTAGGAAATTTTTAGTAAATCTAAGTGTTTGAAAAATCTAGTTGAAGTTCAGGGCTTGATAGAGAGTAGTCCTGGCGATAAATTTCTCCCTGAACCTTAGTTAAACTTGTAACCTCCAAATTGGAACCTAGTAAACTTGTTATAAGATAAAAATGGAAATATTATGTTTGGTTAATCAGAATTTATTCTAGAACCTATTTAGTTTCGAACTAGTGTCTTTAACTTGGTTGTAAACCCTTTTTACAAAAAAAAATTATTCCATAATTGTCCTAATTTGTTTCTTGGTCTCAAGTGGTAGTAGAAGTATGCATTACATCGGCTCTATGTTATTTGGAGTAGTTGGTAATAGGTTAGTATAGGAAGATGAACTTCTTCAAAGATCTATCCTATTTCACAAATTCCCACACTTTAGGTTATGTTCATGTTTGACAAATCACACTAATTGCCCAATCACTAAATTTCAAGAATTTAGGGGTGATGTGATTTTTCCACAATAGTAGGGTCATAATATGATTAGAGTGATGATGCCATGATGATTCATAGGTATTCATGGTTGCACATGTATATTAACCGAGGATTGCTTGTCTTTGCAAGCCTATTCAGTGTCCTAGCTTGCCTAAGTGACAATGCATTGTGTTATGAGTTTCTTAGAAGCTTGAGAAGCATTTTGTAATGATGGAGAGAATTATTAGAGAGTTCTTAGGAACTCTAATGAGTTTTAGGTGTAGGTATAAGTTGGTGCCCATGTTGTAGGTACTTATTTAGAGTAGGTATGGCTGTTTGATTGAATGAGGATGTGTTATGGAGCTATATGAGCCCATGGATGCATGTATTCAATTTTATTATGATGTATCAGGTATGTTAGTACTATCTCAAGTGTTTTCATGATGAGTTATAGTGTTATTTCAGTTGACCCTAGCCTAAACATTGTAAAATCCCAAGGGCTCACTATGTAAGTATCAGTTGTCTGGAGAGATGGAGTGTTTTTGTGCCATGATGATGGTTGAATATGGTATTAGGGTGTGTTATGGTGATACGAGAAAAAAATTCAGGATTTCATGAGGTGAATTTTGTAAGATATGAGGTTTTTTGTGAAACATATCAAGAACAAGGCAATTTCTAACTCGAATTGGGTCTTCGATGTTCACCTTGAATTATGTGTTTTGTATGGGATATTGTGGTTTATATATATATATATATATATATATATATATATATATTATAAGGTTTAAAATAATAATGAGGTCATTTTATAGTCACATTTTTATGAACGAATGTTAAGAAGGTAAACAACTTTTTATGAGTTTGAAAACCTAACTTGAAAGTAGTTTGAGATATTTTCTTTCTAAGTGGATAGAATTGGTTCTTAGTGCATGGATTATTATTAAAAAAATTATATTTCTAATTAATATTTTCATAAATTTATGGTAGAGGTTAGGTTAATAGTGGACCCCACTCAAAAATGCTTGTTTTTGAAGAGGTTTGATTTGGGAAAAGGTTTTCTAAAGGAGTACTAAATAAATGGACATTATTTTGAGTATGAAAGTTTTTATTGATGTAAAAATAGGTTTCAGGTCACAAGGATGCATAAAAATGGAAAAGTGTGCCCTATAGAGGTTGACTAGTCAAAGGGTAGTAGTTTTAGGGCGCTTAAAAAAAGTCTTCAATAAAGGTGACATTATAAAAGCCACAAGAGGAGTTAGGAGGTGATTAAAAATGTATTGGAAATATAATTAAGATATATTTACATTGATATCATGTTTTTCTCATAATTATTAGTTTTTATATGGTTTACGGTGACGGTTTGTGGACATGAAGAATTTTGTTATTCTAGGAAAGGACAATGTTTTCGAATGTTTGAGTTTGTTAGATCATGAAATTATTTTGGTAATTATTTAAATCACATATAATATGAATAGGTATGAATTTTTAATCCAAAAATCCATTTGGAGGTCTTTAATATATCAATAAGGGTGTTAACCAATTGTAATTTGAAAAGTGCTTTTTGGGCAAACTTGTTTTGGTGAAGGCAAAATGTGATGTAGTTTGAACCTGAATTTGCTTCAAGAGTTATGAATTGATTATATGTATTCTTAAGGCTATTAAATTTAAATTTAGTGATCAAATTTCATGGCTTATTTGATCTTGGGTGATCATGATTCCTAAAGGTGAAGACAAGGTCTTGAAATGTGTTGTTTTGTGAAGGATAATTTGCATTGGGCCCATTTAATGAAATATTTTGATTGATTTATAAAAATTGTGACCATGTATGGATGTTAAATTTAATTTTAATCATGTATGGTGATTTATGGGTGATGAAAAAGGATTTTTTTAGTGTTATTTTCTCTCTCTACCCATGGGGATTTGAGTCTTTTTGGTGTATAGAAAGCTGGTTTTGGCTAGGCCAACCTACTTGGGTAACTTGTTTCTATTATGAAAAGTATTTAGGAATTTTTTTAAATGTATGGGTTTATCCGAAGGAGGTAAAAGGTTTTATTTTGAATTTAAATAATGAAGGAGCTTGTAAAAGCATAGTTTTGGGTGCTTTTGTGAGCCAGTTGTGTGTGTACAAGAAGTGTGGCCTAGGTGTGAGATTTTTACAGGTGTGTGAGCATGAATTGAGATATGATAAAGTGTTTTTAATTTTGAATAATTATAGGAAACATGTGTGCAAGGTTTTGATGCCTTTATAAGTGAAGAAAGTGCTACTTTGTGGAAGTTTGAAGACCTAGTGTTTGAACAAGGGTTTGAAGGAGTTTGGAGCTGAATCTTGTGATCACCATCAATCGAGCACTCGAAGAAATTTATCGTGATATTATCATAAAAGTATTTTTTATGTTTCATATTCATTCAATTCTCTTTTTTGATTAATATCAAGGGTTTAATGCCCCTTCTGGCGTTAGTGCCTCACTAAAGAAATCTATTTTGATGTGTAATATTCACTTGAGTATTTGTTGTGTGTAATATCATAAAAAAATTTAGTGGGTTTTCTTCCCATTTAGGGGTTCCCATTTACATATTATGTTATGGTGTTTCTTCTCTTTCTCATGGTTAATTTAATGAATGTTGTATGTTGTTGTGCACACACTAATGAATGGATAATTGATTAAAGGTTTATGTGAGTGATCTGAAATTGAAATTGAAATTGTAAGGAATAATTCACGCCTATTAGTGAATTGTGCTTCCAAAAATTGGTATCAGATAAGGGGCCTTTTAAATAAGTTTGACCACTTGAAAAATATATCCTTGAAGAAAAAAATATTGAGTGGTTCAGTTATTGGCAAGGCACTATTATTTGATGGAACAAACTATGCTTTTTGGAGTCTGAGGATGAGGACTTATATTATGTTTCAAGTGTTTGATGTTTGGAATACTGTGGTAGATGGTTACATTGATCCTTCTACTCTACCTACTAGTGATTCAAACAAGAATGCATATGAAAATAAATCTAATGCCTTTAATGTTATCATCAATGGTCTTGGAGAATCTGAGCTGGGCAAGGTAATGCATTGTAAGTTAGAAAAAGAGGCATGGGAAAAAATTCAAGATTTATATGAAGGTGACTCAAAGGTAATGATTTCTAAGCTTCAAAATTTTATAACTTAGTTTGAGTCTCTTAAAATTAATTATGAAGATTCCATTTCCACATATCTACTTAGAGTTTACAAGGTTTTCAATAAAATGAAAGGGTTATGAGAATAAATGAAAGAAGAAGTAATTGATCGAGGTTTTGAGATATCTAACTCCTATATATGATTTGAAAGTTTTTGCCATAGAAGAAGCCAAGGATTTGACTTAGCTAAAGATGGATGAGTTACATGGGACTTTGAATACTTATGAGATGAGGATTATTGACTCTAAACTAGCTAAGAAAGAGGTTTCTTTCATATATGAAATGAAAACTAAGAGTAAGAAGACTAAGGAGGTTGATGATGCTCCTAAAATTGATGATGAAGAACTCTTTGCAATGATGACTAGGAGATTGAAGGTTGGATCTAGAAAATAAAAAGGTAATCTTCCTTATAAATGTTTCAAATGTGGTAAAGTAGGATATTCTTTTGTTAATTGTCCTCATAAGCACAAGAAGAAAGATCATGATGAACATGAGTGTGATAGTGATCATGACAACAAGTATAAAAAAATATGATAAGAGCAAGAAAAAAATTTAAGATGTCTTACTATAAGAAGGACAAAAGGAGTTTTTATACATAGTAATATGAGTAATTATCTGATGCTAGTAGTGGTGTTTCATATTATGAGTTTGAATCTAATTATGAAGATATTGGAAATGAGGCATTGTTCATGACTAAAGAAGATATGAGGTCTTCTCGTGATGGCTCTTCTTTGTTATGAGATTTTATATCAAGTTATTACATCTATTCGATGAAGATTAAATGGAAGACAAAGATGATCTTGAAGGAATTCAAAGATAACTAAAGCATGTTGAACAAAGAACACAAATATGAGTTTGGATGTCAAGGAATATGAAAATCAAATTCACAAACTAAAAGATAAGTACAAGGCTTAGTCAAGAAAGAAAAATGAGTCAATCAGATTGTTAGAAGAAAAGGTAAAGTATTTTTTTCAAGTTTCAAGATAAGAAAGTGTGTGTTCAAAATTTGAAGAAGATGTAGATTTCTAAAGGGCTGAGCTACTAGAGGTTAGCAACAATACTATGTCGTTTCAGAAGTTTGAGAAAATTGCAAATGATCTAGATGATCTACTTGGAAAACAAATATCAATAGGTGATAGAACTAGTTTGGGTTTCAAATAGGAATATAAAGGAAAGGAAGTGAAGTTAGAAAACATGATTTCAAGAAAATAGGAAGGTGAACATAGCATCAAGGAAGATAAGAAGAAGGTGAATCTAAAGGATAATGAAAAATCAAGGCTAATTAGGCAACCTAATGCCTCAAGGTATGAAATAAATTTAAATGGATATTGTTATAGTTTTAATGAATTTTTTTATAGGGATAAAGAGTGTAGAAGGTCACCTAGAGATAATCATCCATGGAGAGATAATAGAAGTGAATATGTTAAGAGTGTGGTATGTTATAATTGTAAATAATAAGGTCATGCTGCTACATTTTTCTTGTATGATCCACCTATTCAAGATGATGGATACAAGAGGATTATTTCAGTGATATGTTACAACTATAATGGTGTTGGACATATTGCAAGAAACTACTATCATTGTTCCAAAACAAAAAAATTTAGGGTACGAGGTCCTAAAGTGTAAGGTAGTGGATTTCAAAGGCCTAGAATGCATAACATCAGTCAAGAAAGAGTGTGGGAACCTAAAATATATCATAGTGTTTCACCAAGAGTAGATATTAATGGAAGGAAAAAGATAAATCAGAATTCGAGTAGAATCTAGCTGATGGGGAGTTTTCCAGGTGTCTAAGAAGGCTTGGTACCTCTGAAAGACCTTCTTTTAGGTCTTCATGGTGTTCATATATGCCTTTGCTATGCTTCTTAGAGGTGTATTAGGTCATATGAAGCATTGGAGTGAGGGGGATATGTCTAATTCAAAGTGTGTTTCTCCTTCATGATTTCAAGGTAGGTATTCTCGTGTAATTTTTCTAGTTATTGTGGATCTAGGTACTTGATCATGTTGTGTGAGTAAAGTTTTAAGTTTTGTTATCTTAATGAGTACATGATTGTGTTCACAAGTGAGTCTTTCCATTACCATGATGTATTTTTAGTCCGAGATGACTCAAAGGTGTTCAAGAGTATTTTTGACATCTCATACGAATTTTGTAGTGTTATGAAATTCATGGAGTGAGTAATCTTGTTTTCTATGTCCGAGTTTAGCAATGTTGGTTGATTCTGTGGTCTATAGTCTATGGTCTATGGTTTGTGGTCTATGTTCTATGGTCTGTGGTCTGTGGTCTGTGGTCTGTGGAGTCTCATGGTGACAATTATGAGTCAAATGAAGTATCATAAGGTTTTCATGAGCTGTAATGGCATGAATCAAGTATGTCTTAGTGTCTATACTGATTGAAGCTATGTAAATGTCCAATAGGTAGTTTATTGTGTGAGTTGTCTTTCAAAGCTCCTTGGTTGTCCATTAGTGTGTCACAATCATCTTAGGTGCATAAAGTTATATTTTTAAGATTACCTATGTGTATGGAGTACATAACATGATGTAATGTGTTTCTATGTTTTAAGATGAAGTATTAAAGATGAAATTTCCATCAAATGATGGCTTGGTTATATCATAATCACCATAAGGTTTGTGCTAGTATTGTTGAAGATTTAAGTGTAAATTGAGTTGGTTCCATGTATCCAAATGATGTTATTGTTTCTCCATCAATTCAAAGAGTTCTCGGAGTTTAAGTGATGATATTTTAGTGTTGTTAATCAAGTTGGAGTTCATGAGAGAAAACTCGGGTGTTTTTAAGAAGCTTCTCTGTCATGACCGGTTTTTGACAGTGTCTATTGAGTGATATAGAAGGAATGTTGAATTTGAAGGAGTAAATGGTTGATTCCAAGGATAATGTTTTTGTAAATCATCTAGACAAGGGCGTATTCAGGGTTAAAGATGTTTGAGGCCATAAAATTTCTTATATTATAAGGAAACTATGATAGTGTTCATTACAAGTGTTAGTTCGAAAAGGCATAATTTGGAAGGTATCTTACAATCTAGGAATTTTTATTTTGTAATATAAGAATGTTTTATTTAGAATGTGTTCTCAAATATTTTGGAGAATTTTAAATGGTCTAATGGGTATCCATATCAAGTAATTTTTTATCATGAATTCTTTTATATCAAAATATAAATGTGATTCCATCGAAAATAAGGGATAGAGGTAGTGTGAAAGCAAATTGATGTGAAAAGTTGGTTTAGTGAAGTTATAATGTTCCTAAGAGCATATATTTTCTTAATGAAGAGTATGAAACCGATGAATGGGTTATATGATATGGTCAAGGAAAAATTTTGTAGAGGTTTTCTCATTTTACACTCTTCAAGTATAGATACTAGTCTTAAGTATGTATGAACTAGCACATGTCCGTAGGTGATTCCTTACATGCTTTGAGGCTTCCCATATGTTGTGTATGAGTGGAAATTAGTTTAATATTATGTTAATGATAAAAGTAGTATGGTCTAAATTTTTATTCTCCTAAAAAGTGGTGTTCATAGTGAAGTTTGGTAGTTTAAAGGTCTCTATGAGCTCAAATTTTGGAAAATGATGATCCACAAGCATGTTTGGTGAGTTTACATCCAAGGGCACTAGTATATCCAAGAGAAAAGGTACTTTGAGCACTGAGATTATGAAAAGATATTTATTTGACATGACAAGTCTGTACTATCCTCTTAAGACTTCATTTACAAGTAAGTTTGTGCTTTATAGGTATTTTTGTGCACCTATAGGTTTTCAAGAATTTTTGATAAGTCCTAGACTAAAGATCTTGGTTATGTATATTTGGAGGATTTTATGATCTTTGAAGAAGTGTATGAAGTGATCTCAAAAGTGAGAAAGCTTGTGTGGGCCTTATTCATGTATTGAGGTAGAATTTTCAATCTACAAGTGCAGGGTATACTCGTAATGGTAGAGTATGATGTTTCTACAAGTGTGAATGTTCTAACAAGTATATTTTTGGTATGAAAAATATTCCTCAATCTTGTTTATATTATCTTGAAGATGGATATAAGTTTAAAATATGAAAGTGTGTGTTTTGATTGACTGGGTATGGTCATTGAGCTCCAAAAATTACAATCTAGAGTCCCGTAGGCTAGGATCAAGTATTATCTAAGTTTTTCTAAGGTTTTGCAAGTCAATTTACAATGTTTGAGTACTATTGTTGACTGATAAATATTTCTTGGGTCATAAATTTGATAGATCATGACCTCAATAGGTGTGATAAGATGCTTCAATGTTGAATGAAGATCAAGATATCGCTCAATGTTGTATGGGTGTTATCATGACAGAGGAATTACATATCCTTTCATCTTCAAGGTATTCAAGGTAAGTTCGTATGATAGAATTATATGTATCTTGACAAAGTTGAAGCTAGAAATGGTGGTAAGTTGATGATTTGTTGGTGGTCATCATCAAATGCTACGAAAAAATGCTTCTACAGCTATATACAGTGTGTATGTGTTCATTAAGATAGGGGGAGTATGAATGTATGCATGTTAGGGTTGGTTTGATGATTTCAAGAAAAACAAGGTATGATGTGAATTTTTTATTCATTTTTCAGTTGGTTTTGGTTCATGGTTACATCATTCCATCCAAGGAAGACTGTCAAGGACTGAGTAAGGGATTTAAGACTATGTTGAAGTGTTTTTCATCCATCCATGCCAAGAATCCAAGGTAAGAATCTTATTTTTGTGCTTGTATACTTGATATGGTGGTCTTAAGTCTAGGCGAGTTGCAGATTGAATGGTCATGGTGTCCATAGAGTTCTTGAGATCATCAAAGTTGGTTTATAATGCATTGAGATGTTTGTTTAGGGATATGAGTCTTTAAGATATTTTTAAGACATGCACAATAAAAGACAAGTGAAATTTGTGCCTAGACAAGAAATGTAAGCCAAAAAATAAAGGTAATAAGGTTGTTTCATCTCTTATTCAGGATTTTTGACATGTTTATGAAGTGTATGCCTTTGTTTTGATTAGTTATAGTGTTCTTAGAGGCTACAATGAAGGTGAAAAGGAAGTTTTGGTAAAAATTGACTAGTTGTGCATGCCTAGAAGGTAGATGATGGTATTTTTAGCTCAAAACAAATATATGATGATGTTTTATTCATGGTCTATTGGCATGTTCAAATGATATATGTGCTTTTTCTAGGGGGATCATGGTGTGTCTATGATTGAAAAGAGGCTAACAATTAGATTTTGAGTGAATTTTCAAAGTTTTGAGCTTGTTTAAAATATTTAGGTGATGTTTATAAAAATAATGACTCTATGAAGATGAGAAAGAAGAAGTACAAGCTGGTACAAGTGTTCTTGTTAGTACAAAATCATAGCACCCCAAAGTGCGAGATCGACTTCTAGGTTGATCACTCAGGCATCCAGTGTGATTGCACAACATGGAAACCTCTCTTCAAGCGTGGGACTTGTGAAAATGAGAGAGGAATCTCCAGAGAAGGCTGGTTCCTGCTCCTAAACTACCTGCCACAAGCTATTCCAGTAGGCAAGCTAATCTAATCCTAATCTAACAACACCAAGGAGACAGAGAGAGAGAGAGAGAGAAAGGAAAAGAACAAAAGCCTACACTAAAACAGTGATACACCAGAGAAGGAGAATGTTGAACATCTATCAAAACTACCATGGGACAAAGAGAGGTGAGCAATGGGAAGGATGGACAGATGCATCACAAACCCAAGGATAGATTTCACACAGAAAATGTCCCAAAACTCCATGAACACAACTCCAGATCTGCAATGAACATTCAAACATGCACAAATACCTGCAATGAAGAGAGGCAAGAAGAGAACAAGCAAAAACGAGAAAGGATGGATAGATGCATCACAAAACATGTTTTGTTGCTCCAGAAGTTTGCACAGAACATCATTTCAATAGTAAAAGGAAAAAAACACCATTACAGAGCAAGGGAGGAGGTTCGAACTCCATTTTCAACCCTAGAGAAGAAAAGAAGGGAGGGCAGAGCAGAAAAGATGAACAACTTGTTATATCTTTTAAAATGAGCCAAATCTGGCTTTATACAATGCATGGGTCGAGCCCAGGAGATAGAAAACATAGGAAAATGTGTAAGCAGCCCAACCATTGACCAAAACGCATTCTTCATTAAAATCGGTGGTTGAGACATCACTTCTGGCCATGCTGAAGAAGAATGCGACCCATGTGCATTAAAACTGGTTGTTGAAACGTCGCTTCTGGCCATGATCACGCGTCAGAGCCATTTCTCGATTTTCTCCTCCATACTGCACCAAAATTCAAGATTGATCCTGAATCATGTAGAGAATTTCAACAGCTTTCTGTTGATAAAAAATAACGTGCAAGTCTGAGCTCTGGATCAAAAGATATGTTGATCTGAAGATTTAGGGCACAGAATAGACCAAAACAGATTTTGAAATCTTTTCCCGCGCTTCGCCACCTGGACGACACGTGGCAGGCTCTGATTGGATACGTAATTCTCTCTCCTCTACATTTTCATCAGTTTTGGGAATGCCTCGACATGTGCTTGATGCTTGTGTTTTCCCGACACCCGCTTCCGCCGGTATTGCCAAGTTTTCCTTTGTTTCGGGTTCGGAAGTGTGACTTGCATTTGCATCGGGTTTGGGAGGTGGCTCGACATGTTTTCCTCCCATGCTTTTCCGACTTGTTTCCCCGACTCCAAGACCCGATTTCCTTTGTGTCGGGCTTTCCAACCCCTCCGACACATTTCTTCCTTGGTCGGGTTTTCCAACCCTTCCGGCATGATTTTTTCCTTGTGGGCCCTAGCTTGGACACGTGGCACTATCCCATTGGTTCGGGTCAGTGCTTGAGACCTCGCCCTTCGACTTTTTGGAATTTTCTCCTTGTGACACGTGTCATGATTTGGTTGGTTCTCGGCCCTTTCGGCCCCTTCGCGCCCTTCGCGTCTTTATGTCCCGGATGTCCCAAACTGCTTGGGCCAAAAACTTCCGATCCGCCCGAAATGGGCTTCCTCGTCCTCATTTGGCCGATGACGTGGCGTTGTTTGATTGGCTTTCGGCTCCTTCGGCGATCCGCGTCCCGCATGTCCCTTCGTCCCGGATGTCCCAGTATGAACTTTCTCTGTTTCAGGCGAACCGGCCGGTTCGCGTCATCACGGCCCAAATGTCCCAATTGCTTCCGGACTGTTTGTTCTCATTTCGGCCGATCCGGCCGGTTCGCGTACTTCACGTACTCTTGTCCCAAACTGTCCCGCTCAGCAGTTAGTCATTTTTCTTCCTCTTTCGGCTGGATCAGCTTCTCGCGCCCCGCGCGTCCTTCTGGTCCGACTGTCCCGGTGCTACAGTTGTCTGTTTCGGGCGAACCGGCCGGTTCGGGTCCTTCGCGCACTCTTGTCCCACTTGTCCTTTTGCTGCTTGGGCCGCCTGCAGGATTTTCAGCCGATCCGTGCCTTGGCGTCCCAAATGTCCCACATTGTCCTAGGACAAGGACTTAGCCATTTTTATGATTTTTTCTGGCTTGAGTCCATCTTCTACAACTTTTTTCACATTTTCTCAGAGCTTTCTCTTTCCTTCTTTGGTCAGGGGAGTTAGAAAAAATCTGAGGGAACCCCAGAAACATGATGTTTGCTCTGAATCAATTATCTACCTAGGACTTGAGAATTCTGATGTATGTTATCAAATTAACCCTGGGGGGTGAATTTTGGATAACGGCGACTCAATGGGGTCATCGCTGCTAGATGAAGTTACCATTACTCAAGCATCCATTGGGCATGGAGTCCCGAGTTGTAACTCCGCAACCGATCCGAACTTTGAAAACTTCCCTCTGAGCCACTTGAAACCCACCGGACATGGAGTTGTTCTTACCAAAATGCCACTGAAACGAACTGTGCAAGAGCAAAACCAGCACAACAAAAACTATGTACATAACTGAAAATCATACATGCTCCAAAATGAACCATGCAGAGTGTGCACAAGCACTTCTTCACGAGAGAAAACCTACCTACTCTACTCTAATCGGAAGCAAAAGCAAGCTAAACAAACCCCGCAATTGGTTGTGAGAAATAGCTTCCTTTCTCAAAAGTGGCAGCCATGCAATTGATTTAGAGTTGATCATGGCTGTTAGGATGGATGGAAAATCAACAAGAAGTCTGGTATTCCACTCCAAATCATCAAGGTATCAGCTGAAGGCAAATTCAATACCTCTTTTAGTTGCTTTGCATTTGGATTGAAGAGGTATGACAGCTGATCCTTGGTACTTTGTAGCTCACCCTCATGCTCAGAAGAAAGCATGACTGGTTATGACTTCTCCTTTGGCTCCAATGAAGCCAAATACCTGATTGGGCAAGGTATGGTCCTTTGAGTATGCCCATTGCTGTGATTTTCAACTCCAAGAATGGAGTCTTCTTGTAGACATTCTTGAATGGATGGTGTGGAAGAAATGGTGAAATTCCTCTGTCCTTTCTCTTCCTCCAATGAAGAACATGAAAGATTAAAATCTTCCAATCTTGGTTCCAAAGAGCTTCTATAAGATGCAGGTTGCTGCAAATGAATACTCTCCTCCATGACAGCAGGCTCTTGTGTTTGGAAGATGGATGATGAAAGAGAGAATGTTGGAAACTCAACCGGTTCTTCTCCATCAAAACAGTCTTCCAAATCTGACAGATAAACTGCCTCATGACTGTCCTGCTGCAAATGTTCAACTTCCTCCATGGTGTCTTCTTGATCTGTAACTTGACCACCATGGTTTCCTTCATCCTCCAACATTGAGTTTGAGAGATCAAACTCCTCTTCGACATTGGAGCTAGAGAGAGATGAAGTAGAAAGAAGAACTGAAGGTTCTCCTGTAGCCTGCTTTGTGCTCAAAGCCCTTGGATCCGCAATTTTCTCTTCCACAGCTAGATTGTGCTCCTCTTCTTTTGGATTTGGAGCAACTTCTCCTTCCTCTACTAGTTGAATACAATCTTGCTCTTGATAAAACTCTTCCTCTAGCATGAAGTTTGTCAAGTCAAACTCTTCATTCTGCTGCTCTAGAGGGCAAGTTGGGACTGCAAGATCTTCTTCTTCTGCTGCAACAGAATCAGTCCTGACCACCATTTTTTCTCCAACCTTAGCCTCTCCTGTAGGCTTAACCATCAAGGGGATCTTTTTCATCCCAAATCTAAGAGCCCAACTCTTCAGACTTTGAATTTCTTCATCTTTGTTTGGCTTCTCTTTTTGCTTTTGTTTTCCTTGACTGGCATTCTGATTTTCATCCTCCCAACATGGATTTGGGAATGCAAGAGGAGGGATGGGTTGTAACTCAACTGATTTTACAATTTTGTGTGGTGGTGGAGGCGGTGAAACCTCTTGTTTCTTTGGAGGAGGGGGTATTTCTTTTAGCTCTTGTGGAGAGGATGACTGTTTGGAAGGAAAAAGGAAAGAAGAATTGAGGTGTGGTGGAAGACTGAGAGGTGGAGACATGGGATCAACATTTGGGACAGCAGATGGAGAGTTTAAAGCTTGACACTGCTGAGATGAAACAGATTGGGAAAGAGGAAAAGAAAAGGCATGAGAAGGTGTGCTTACTTGTTGACAAGGTTGTTGAATACTCCTCTCATACACCTCTATTTCTTCAATCCACTTTGCAAGCAAAGGCAGCATTGCAATCATGAAGTCAAGCTTCTCCTGAGGGCTGTAATGCCTTGGAAAAGGTCCCACCCATGGACAAGGTGCTCTGCAACCGATTCCAAATGCTTTCATCTGTGCCTGAGCCCTGGACTGCACTATGTTTACCTCCATCTTTTGGATCTTCTCCAACAGACCAACATCTTGCATCTGATGGTCTTCATTGTATGCATACTCTTGCTCTTGGAAGGCTCCATAGCCAAACTGACTTTGGCACTGCTGCTCATATGGGTATGCATACTGATCTTGAATCTACTCAAAATGCTGATTTGGAGGATTTGTAAAACATGTTGGAGGTGGAATATACTGCTGTTGTTGATGTGAATTCCATGATGGAAATGAAGTCATGATTGCACAACTTCATAGAATGAGAGAATGATGGAAGAGATGGAAGGAAGAATGGATAGAAAAAGAATGAAAATGAATGGAAAGGAAGGTCTGCAACTTCAGAGATGGGTTGTTGACCAGATGGAGTCGCCAGATGTGTTTGCAAGTGCCTCCAAAGGCTGAAATCTTCACAGGAACACATCAACCTACAAAAGATGAAGTGGAAGACCTCTAGAGTCCCACCGGGTGTGCCAAAACTGTTAGTGTAAAATCATAGCACCCCTGGATGCAGATCAGGCTTCTAGGTTGATCACTCAGGCATCTAGTGTGATTGCACAACATGGAAACCTCTCTCCAAGCGTGGGACTTGTGAAACTGAGAGAGGAATCTCCAGAGAAGGCTGGTTCCTGCTCCTAAACTACCTACCACAAGCTATTCCAGTGCAGGCAAGCTAATCTAATCCTAATCTAACAACACCAAGGAGACAGAGAGAGAGAGAGAGAGAGAGAAAGGAAAAGAACAAAAGCCTACACTAAAACGGTGATACACCAGAGAAGGAGAATGTTGAACATCTATCAAAACTGCCATGGGACAAAGAGAGGTGAGCAATGGGAAGGATGGAAAGATGCATCACAGGCCCAAGGATAGATTTCACATAGAAAATGTCCCAAAACTCCATGAACATAGCTCCAGATCTGTAATGAACATTCAAACATGCACAAATACCTGCAATGAAGAGAGGCAAGAAGGGAACAAGCAAAAATGAGAAAGGATGGACAGATGCATCACAAAACACGTTTTGCTGCTCCGTAAGTTTATACAGTAACATCATTTCAATAGTAAAAGGCAAAAACACCATTACAGAGCAAGGGAGGAGGTTTGAACTCCATTTTAAACCCTAGAGAAGAAAAGAAGGAGGGCAGAGAGTAAAAGATGAACAACTTGTTATATCTTTTAAAATGAGCGAAATCGCTTTATACAATGCATGGGTCGAGCCCAGAGATAGAAAACATAGGAAAATGTGTAAGCAGCCCAACCATTGACCAAAATGCATTCTTCATTAAAATCGGTGGTTGAGACATCACTTCTGGCCATGCTGAAGAAGAATGCGACCCATGTGCATTAAAACTGGTTGTTGAAATGTCACTTCTGGCCATGATCACGTGTCAGAGCCATTTCTTGATTTTCTCCCTCCAGGCTACACCAAAATTCAAGATTGATCCTAGAATCATGTAGAGAATTTCAACAGCTTTCTGTTGATATAAAGAACGTGCAAATCCGAGCTCTGGATCAAAAGATATGTTGATCTGAAGATTTAGGGCACAGAATAGACCAAAACGGATTTTGAAATCTTTTCCCGCGCTTCGCCACCTGGACGACACGTGGCAGGCTCTGATTGGATACGTAATTCTCTCTCCTCTACATTTGCATCAGGTTTGGGGAATGCCTCGACATGTGCTTGATGCTTGTGTTTTCCCGACACCCGCTTCCGCCGGTATTGCCAAGTTTTCCTTTGTTTCGGGTTCGGAAGTGTGACTTGCATTTGCATCGGGTTTGGGAGGTGGCTCGACATGTTTTCCTCCCATGCTTTTCTCGACTTGTTTCCCGACTCCAAGACCTGATTTCCTTTGTGTCGGGCTTTCCAACCCCTCTGACACATTTCTTCCTTGGTCGGGTTTTCCAACCCTTCCAAGATGATTTTTCCTGTGGGCCCTAGCTTGGACACGTGGCACTATCCCATTGGTTCGGGTCAGTGCTTGAGACCTCGCCCTTTGACTTTTTTTGGAATTTTCTCCTTGTGACACGTGTCATGATTTGGTTGGTTCTTGGCCCCTTTCGGCCCCTTCGCGCCCTTCGCGTCTTTATGTCCCGGATGTCCCAAACTGCTTGGGCCAAAAACTTCCGATCCGCCTGAAATGGGCTTCCTCGTCCTCATTTGGCCGATGACACGTGGCGTTGTTTGATTGGCTTTCGGCTCCTTCGGTGATCCATGTCCCGTGTGTCCCTTCGTCCCGGATGTCCCAGATGAACTTTCTGCTTCAAAGCGAACCGCCGGTTCGCGTCATCACGCCCAAATGTCCCAATTGCTTCCGGACTGTTTGTTCTCATTTCGGCCGATCCGGCTGGTTCGCGTACTTCGCGTACTCTTGTCCCGAACTGTCCCTCTCAGCAGTTAGTCATTTTTCTTCCTCTTTCGGCCGGATTGGCTTCTTGCACCCCGCGCATCCTTCGATTGATCCGACTGTCTCGGTGCTACAGTTGTCTGTTTCGGGTGAACCGGCCGGTTCGGGTCCTTCACGCACTCTTGTCCCACTTGTCCCTTTGCTGCTTGGGCCGCCTGCAGGCTTTTCGGCCGATCCGCGCCTTGGCATCCCAAATGTCCCACATTGTCCTAGGACAAGGACTTAGCCATTTTTCATGATTTTTTCTGGCCTGAGCCTGTCTTCTGCAACTTTTTTCACATTTTCTCAGAGCTTTTCTTTCCTTCTTTGGTCAGGGGAGTTAGAAAAAATCTGAGGGAACCCCAGAAACATGATGTTTGCTCTGAATCAATTATCTGCCTGGGACTTGAGAATTCTGATGCATGTTATCAAATTAACCCTGGGGGGTGAATTTTGATAACAGTTCCTTTTTCAGTAATGTAAAAATGGGGAGAAGTACAAGTTGTTTTCCATCAATAAAAAAGTGGGAGATTCTTGGCATGATGTTGCGTAGGTGTTTTCATTGATGAAAAACCTCATTAATGACAAAGTGGATGAAGGAATAGGGTCATAACATGCTCAGAGTGATGATGACATGATGATTCATAGGTATTAATGATTTCATAGATTGATTTAGTGAGGATTCATTGTTCTTGCAAGCCTATCCAGGTGTCCTAGCTTGCCTAGGTGATAATGCATAGTGGTATGAGCTTCTTGGAAGCTTGAGAAGCATATTAGTATGATGGAGAAAATTATTGGAGATTCCTTGGGCACTCACATGAGTTTCAAGGTGTAGATATAGGTTGGTGACCATGTTGAGGTGCTCATTTGGAGCAGGTATGGTTGTTAGATTGCATGAGGATGAGTTATGGAGCTATATGATCCCATGGATGCATGTATTCATTTTTATTATGATGTATCAGGTATGTTAGGACCATTTGGAGTGTTTTCATGATGATTTATAGTGTTATTTTAGTTGACCCTAGCTTAGGCGGTGTATAAACCCAAGGGCTAGCTATGCAAGTCTCAATGTCTGGAGAGATGGAGTGTTGTATAATAACACATTTTCTCATATACAAAATTAAAGTAGAAATATAAATTAAGAAAATAGGTCATTTTAAAAAATATAATAGAAGTATATGTGCTACTTACATCATCATACATATCTAAAATTTCTTACTTAACCGCCAAATCATTTAACATTCATTATCAATAAAGAAGAAGGTAAGATTCTTTCTTTTCATTTTCCATTTTTCAAAATAAAAGTCGATGTATCCAAATGCCATACAGTAATCATAATAATGCTTTCTAACATTTACATTATGTATGAATTCCATTCTTTACAAATTGATATTGATCATATCATATAAACTCAATATATTACTTATAGTGAGCTTTGTTTTTAGTGTAAAAACTAGCAAGTTCCTCCTGCTCTTTGTTTTTGTCTTCATGTTGGTTTTGGATTGGTTTTTTCTTTGTTTTATTCATAGTTTCATGTTGGTTCTAGAATAGTTTTTTCTCTATTATGTTATTTCTCTAGTTCAGAAATCTTTATGGATATATATTTAGATTGTATATCCTTGCAACCATTCTCGGGAGAGGGAGAGTATCATTGGGACATTTTTCCACCAACCACAAACCTGGTAGTCTCCCACACACCTCCTTTATGGAGTGGCCCTACCCTTCAATGAAGCACATAGATCATGGACTATGTGGCAAGAGGATGTATCATGTGAACTAAGGTTGTCATCTACCTTCGGGCACCTACCTTGGGCATCTCATGACACCTAGTGAGATAGGACTAGAATAATTTATATTCCTATGTCTAATTAAGTATACCATAATTTTACATGCTTGTGGCCACAAGACTATAGGGAAGACAGGCACCCACCAAGTCTCCCGAATCCTCTGCTAGATTTATCTAGACCTTGAATATTAAATAAAAATTAGTTCTTGAGGATTTAATGTGAATGACACCACCTAGTGTGTCACATCCTAGTCTCACAAATTCCAAAGGGGTTACAACCTTTCCAAATATTAAAAATATGTTATCTTCTCATTCTACAAGTAAATGAATTAATTTGAGGGAATTTCAACATCATTCTTATTAAAGGCATTAAAATTTAAGTCGGAAAATCCATTCTTTTATTACGTAAAGCTTAAACTAATATAAGGGTGTGGAAACTAGACCATTGCTCTATACTGTTTTATCGAGAGATCATGCAGTGAAATAATTTAATATTTATTAATATCTCATTAATTTGTCTTGGTTTGGTTTTTTTAGAGTCTGTGTGTGATTTGAAGGATTCTTATTTATTTGTTTATTATTTTGATTGATTCGGAGCAAGATAACTGATCAACACATAAAAGACAGTAATTAAATTGACAACAAAATTCAACTAAGACCGATTGGATTTATTGGGAAGGGAAACTTTCCATATTTACTGTGAGGTGAGAAAATTGATTAGCTTCTAATTAACATAGCTAACTAGACACCAACTCATATGATGGGTTTGACCAATGTAATTGGTAAAAGGAAAACTGAAAATTTAAAATCTACAACAGACATCTCCAAACTTGAAGCCAGGAAAAGAAAAATACAACAAGCCATCAACAATAACAACCTGGAATCAACTACAATAATTTAATTTAATTTTTCAGATATTTGAGATAAGACTTTCTTGGAAATGTAGGTCAAAAATAGTTGATTGTGCATCACTTCCTAAAATAGACCTTCTCTACCTATTGTTGTGAGATTGCAATTAATATCAACAAAGTGGATTAAAATGGAATTGGTTAAACATGTTTTTAAAGGAAAGATCATAAAAATGTATTATTATGAAATCTACCCCTCTTGTTTTACCTTAATGAAAGCAAGACCACTAGAAAGAATTAAACAATATGGGCAAGTGAACTCGCCTAGCATGAGCTAGATCCGGGAAGTATGGTACTTCCTAGATGGCTGTCAATCCAATGTTTTAAACAAATTAATGCTGAAAACAAGGTAAATCCTTTTGTTATTTAAAAATGATTTAGGTATCTCACTTAAAACACAATAAGAAATAGATCTAATCTAACTAGGCTAAGCTAGAATAGAATCCACAGGTCAAATGGTTGGTTTTGGGTTCTGCAGGTCTGATAAAGGTCTCGGGTAGGTCACAAGTGAGTGAGGGTGAGGTAAAATTAGGTGGATAGGTCTTTGTTTAAGGATGTGTAGGAAAACACAGAGACCGACGCGTCAAGGGTGACCGACCGCGGTTAGGTATAACGGCGCCAACATCGTGAGATTTGGAAATGTCACAGAATGAGGTTTTGGTCTCCTTTGTGATTACACAAAGGATTTAGTTGGTTGGGAGGAGGTATTAGGTGACTGGGATAGGTTTTTACAAGGTTTTGATGGGTCTATGGAGGTAAAAATGTTGGAGATGGTCAATAAGGAGCAAGATAAACAATGGGTGATAAAACAATGATGAAATGAAATAACCAGGAAAGTATGATATTGTACTTACTTGGATTTCATTCCTTGAAGGCTTGTGTGTGATGGATGGAGGTGTTGATGGTGGGTTTGAAGGCTGCAAGTGATCACCAACTGAAGAAAATATTCTACATGGGCTGTATGCACACTCCTCTTTTGCTTGGATAGTTTAGAAGGTGGCTGGGATGGCTGTGTAGGAGAAGATGCTCAATCTCCTTCCTGGATGTCATTTCTTGCTGGAATTGGCTCTCTGAAGATGTGTTATCTCTCTGAGATGTCATTCTTGCTCATCAACTTTCTTGCTTCGTTTTCCAACCTTTTCCTTCCAAGTTCCAACCTTGAGAAATAAGGTTGTTTTGGGTTAAAAGGGGTAACCGATGGTGGTCCGACTTAACCGGCGATGGTTAGGGGAAACCGATGTCTGGTCAAGGTGGGATTTCTAGGTTTACCAAACTTAGGGAGATCCTCCTGATTTCCTGGATCTTGTGTCATTATCCCGTGGATTAGACTGGGAGCTTCTGTGATCATGCGGGAATGTGGTTAGAGGGAGTGTAGGCATTGATTTTTAGGGTTTGGGTAAGTCTTAGTTAGTTATGGTAACTTGCTAAGAATAGGTCTTAAGTTGAGTTAGCTTGGTGAGGTGTCTAAGTGAACTATATGTGTAGGTATTATTTAAATAAGATATTTAAATAATAAATATAGTGAGGATAATGAGTTAATTTAATTAAATTAATTAAATTAATACTAGTGAGGTGAAGGGGGCCATGGCTAGGTAGATGTAATAAAAGGGGGCTTATATGTCAAAGGACAAAGGGGGAGTGTGACCTAATTTTAGTGTCTACATTTTGCCCCTTTTTTGTTATGTAGCTTGTATTGGTAAGCGATGCTAACAAAAATAAGATGTGGTTGGCCCATGTGAGGGTGAAGGTGATCCCCCTCAAACCAGGAACTGATGAAGCAACCAGCTGAAGTGGTGAGTGGTTTGATAAAAGGTAAATGTGAGGAAAAGGTAAATGGGTGTAGGGGAAGAGGGTGAAAGGTCTACTGGGTGATCTTAGGTAATGGGTCAAGGTCAAAGGTAGCAACAATCAAACACATGCACACGTATAAATTGCAAGCACGCTACCAGGTTGAAGAGCATGCAAACTCTACATCATCTAAGGTCGATAGGTTTATCCAAACAAGGGTGAAGTGAATCCAGTATCCAAGGTATAGGATAAGGTTAGGAAACACAACGTAGGTTAGGTGCAGGAATGTTTAGGTATGTTTTGGTACACCAAAGGTAGGGTCAAGATAAATAGTCACGGCAATAGGCTAGGTAAGGTCATTAGGTCAACAACATAGGTAATACAGTGCCACAAGGTATAGCAAACACATGAGGTCAAAGGTCACTAGCGATGGTCCTAGGTCCAAATATCGAGATCACGACATGGGTAAGGCCGAGGTAGGGGTAAAATAATAAGGCGTCAAATAGTGGACACGAGGAGGCTGAAAAATGTGGAGGGCCAGAGATGAAGGTAAAGTGGTCCAGGTAGGTGTATGGAGGGAAAAAGAAAAGGGAGGTAAGGAAAATGAGGTAAATGTGAGGGTAATGAGTATGTAGGGTAACCGACATCGGTTGGTAATGAACTAATGATGGTGTAGGGAACCGATGGCGGTAGTTAGGGAATAAGACCAGAAGCGGTCAATGGTTAACATACGTAAATCAGTCGGGTAGGGTATAAAAAGTGAAAAACCCGCATTTGAAAATTCAGTTGTGCAGGTGGAAAAGGAGAAAAGGAAAAGAAGAGAGAAAAGAGGAAGAGGACAAAAGAGTACAATAGAGAGCTTGGGTGGCGAGCCACATAGGTGAGAGTGGGTGAGTGAGAGGTGGGGCCACGAGATCAGGTGGCACGGTTCGTCATGTGGCTGAGGATTGGTTGTGTAGTTGAGGATGGCAGAGGCTAGAGAGGGGTCGGGTGGTCCACCCGTATAGTGGCTAGATATACCACCATGGCGTCGGTAGAGGGATGAGGTAAGCTCCACACCATAGCTTAATAATTTGATTGATTAAGTAGGGTAAAATATGGGTTGTAATAAAAAATGTGGGGGAGGTTTTGAATTTTGGATTGGGAGGTAAATTGGATATAATTGGGGTGGGGGAGGTTGGAATGTAGGTCAATAGGAGTGGGAAGGGAAGTAGGGAAGGTTTAAGTAGGTTTGGTTGGGTAGTTAGGTTGATTTGGTCAAAATTGAAAAATTGGGTCGGGGTTTCGTAATGTTCGCAGCACCACGTTGATCGCACCGTGGTCGGTCACTTTCGGCCAATGTCGGTCATGTTTAAAGTGGCATCGGTCATGATACAGGTAACCGATGGTGGTTAAATGCTACCGGTGATGGTTATGGGTAACTGGAGTCGGTGTGAAAATAAGGAAATGGGGCCAGAAATAGGCAAAAATGGGTTAGGCAGTGGAAATGGATGGGCAATGGGTAGGGTAAGATATGTAAAGGTGTGGGTAAGAGAGAGGGGACGGTTGAGGGTGGGTTGGGTAAGGATTAGGGTAGAGGGGTTTCGGGAAGAATAGGTGGTTTGGGGGTGAACATAGGTAAGTTGGGAAAGGCATACTAATATATAGTGTTGGTTGGATGCAGGCCCGGGATGAGCTACGGATGAGGGACCTGGGAGCCGCTTATATTGCTAGAGCTACATGGACAGGTGACTTTCGAGGAGTGGAGTCACATTGATGATGTCGGCCTGATTGGGATCCACCATTATGGGCGGGTTGTGAGAGAGTAGAGTTTGATGGTCACACTCATCGAGAGATGGGATTCGGTGACTAACACCTTCCACTTGCCGACAGGGGAGATGACCATCACCCTAGAGGATATATATAGGATATTGAGGCTACCGATTAGTGGAGCCTAGGTTTACTCAGTGACATCCGAGGTCATGGTGAGGTGTATAGATGAGGTGTTTGGAGAGAGAGCGGGTGAGCTGCGCTACCACAATGCACCAACCTGAGTTACAGAGAGGTTTATGTTGCCCATCCTGAGGAGATGAGGTTGATAGTGTTGATGATGGAGGTGATCGGGTGCTATGCATTGCCAAATTTAGAGGGTGGGAGATTCCCATGGTCACTGATGGGTGTCCTTTGGGACATGATGATTGATCATACCAGTTTTGCATGGGCACCGACTTTCTTGGTGTAGTTATATAGAGAGTTGTGGGCCTACTGGGTGATTCACAGGAGATATAGTCTGTGTTGCATTTTCTTCTTCACTATTGGGCCTATGAGCACATTGTGTGTGTGCGACCGATAGGCCTACCCCAGGTAGATGCATTTGAGTGGGGAGTCATTTGAGTTGGTTATAGGTGATGGGTGCCGAGGGTAGTGTACAGAGAGCCCGGGCTACATATGACATAGCATATTATAGATAGAGACTGGAGAGCCTGTCCTAGTGTGGATATAGTCTAGAGACCCTATGTGACTTATCCCTCTTATAAAGGGATGTATGTAGAGCTGGAGGGACTATAGTTATAGAGGTGGATAGAGGGATGTTGTGCGGGGAGCACGAGATGATACCTATCGACCGAGTGAGGTGACAGTTTGGTTTAGTGTAGGATGTGCCCCGCCCTTCCCATAGTATAGGAGAGAGGAGGTGGAGAGACCTTTGTCTCCACCCCATCTAACAGAGAGTTGACAGGGAGGAGGAGGAGCCCATGGACCACCACATAGATGATGTAGGGGTGATAGTGGCATATATAGCATGGTGGTGGGCCTTACAGAGGAGGGTGGTTAGGTAGGAGGACGGTTGGGAGGGAGGGGGGCAGGGTCAAGTATAGGCCAAGAGGCCAGAGCCAGCAGATACAGGTAGAGAGGTGAGAGCCTCAGGTATAGGTACAGGAGGAGGAGCCCAAGCTACAAATATTAGTAGATGGTGTGATGAGACCACCACAAATAGTCTCGAGTGAGTAGACACAGTCTCACATGTATAGTGTCGAGAGTGTAGGTGGCCGGCAAGCCCAAAGGAGAGAGCAGAGGACATCGAGCAGTGCATGGGGGTCAGCATCAGATGCCGGGCCATCTAGTGGTAGATGAGAGTAGTAGAGATGCCACTGGATCGAGGGGACTATTGACACTACAGATGAGGTAGATATGTTATAGCAGATGGGAGACAGTATGTCACCTATTTTGTATTTTTGATTTTGGATGTATACCGGCCTATGAGCCAAAGAGATATTGTATTTATTTTTTTTGACATGATACAGCCATGAGCCAAAGACATTTTTGTATGATAATAATGATGATTATTTATAGTATATCAGCCTGTGTGCCGACATTTTGAGATGATAGCCATGATGAGATAGGCATGTTTATTGAGATACACATTTATGTGATATGGGTGTACATTGTATTGATACACACATGTATATATGAGGAGATAGATGATATTCAGGTGATGTTGTTGTGATGTGTATGAGTTTTACTTTATTATGATATGGATGGAAAATAGATGAGATAGGAGGCATGATAGAGTAGGTAAAGTCATAGAGGCATGGATCGAGTCAGTGGTTTAGGCATGGATCGAGTCGAGTCAGGATTAGGCATGGATTGAGTCAAGTGGTTTAGGATGTCAAGTAGGTTGGTTTAGGCATGGATCGAGTCAAAGTTGGTTTAGGCATGGATCGAGTCGAGTTCGGTTAGGCATGGATCGAGTAGGTCAGGTTAGGTTTAGGCATGGATCGAGTCAAAGTTGAGTCATGGTTGAGTTTAGGCATGGATGAGTTGAGTCAGGTCTTTTAGGTTTTAGGCATGGATGTTCATTTTGGTATTTTGATAACAAATGGCAATATAAATGCATGAGATAGTGTAAAATGTGGAAAATGTTGGTTATGTTATGAAAATGTGAAATAATATAAGTGGTAAAAGGTATGTGGTATATGGTTTAAATGTTGAGGTTTTTGAGATGAATAGGAAATCAGGTAAGGGTGAGGAAAATGGTTAGGGTAAAGAGTGGCCGAGCTAACCTTCCAGGGCCCCATGCCCTGGAAGTGCTACCTACATAGTCCCGTGAAAAGGGACCTCAGACCGATGTAGTTCTCCCATAAGCTAGGGAAGAATATGATAAGATCAAAGAATAGGTAGTGTGGTTGATAGTTAGGTTGGATTCGAGGTCATAAGTATGATGAGGTCAAGGTTGATTAGGTGAGGTGGAATATAGGTAGATAGGTATGGGTGATTTTAGGTCATAGGTATAATTAGGTTGAGGGCATTGATGTTGGGGTTGAGAATAGGTAGATAGGTAAAGGTGATTTGAGGTTGATTGAGGTGGGATAAGAGGGGGCAAGAAAGCCACCCAATTGGCAAGGATCAAAACGTATGAAACACATCTTTAGATAGGCTAATGAATGTAAGACCCTAAAGACATTACATGATTGATAATTCTAAGAGTGATGAATAGTCACATGATCACCAAATGTCATGGGTGCAGCAGGTCCCTTGAGGTATGACGTGAAAAGACAATGGGTAATGAGGTGTAGCTAATTGGGTCATAAAATGGGAAGTAGAATGCCTTGGGCAATAGAGCCAAGATCACAATAGGCAAGTCCATGATGAAAAAGTGTATTTTTTTTTTTTTTTTTTTTTTTTTTTTTTTTTTTTTTTAGATAGACTGATCGATGGGAAGTCTATATGGGAGGAATATATGTCTCCTTGAGGTCTTCGTGAAGCTGATCGATGGGAAGCTTCTGAATTTTGATTTTTGAGGAGATAGTCTTCTTTTTGGAAAAACTATGTAGAGAGTTGTGAGATTTTTATAGCTATCCTTCGAGGGAGTAGTCTACTTATAGAAAATTAAAGGTGGAAGATGTCCTTTTGAGGGATTCATCTTTGATATTGGAAGTTTGACTCAAGGAGTTGATCCCTTATATTGGAAGATGTCCTTCTGAGGGTTTCTTTTTGTTTTTTTTTTTGGCTTTTAAGTCATGGATGAGACTATATCAAAGCATTTGGTTCTTGTTGAGAAGGAAAGGGTGAATGACCATGGGATCTCATCTAAAAGAAGATGAAAAGTATCCATGAGAATCATGCCATGCAGAGCCATGGTGCACATATTTAAGAGAAGGCAAAAGGGTGATGGGTAATCACATGATCCATGTTTAATCATTGGAGATGAGATGTGGAAAAGGTAAATGGTGCTCAAGGGATGAGCATGAACTAGATAAATAGTGATGTAGGACTAGAGGTCAACAATAGAATGGTCAAAGATGTAATGTGTTAAGGGGCTCAGGTTTAGGTTTACCCTCAAGCGAGGACAAACGATAGGCACCTGATCCATAGGTATGAGTTACGATGTATGGTCCAAGCCAATTAGGAGAAAATTTCCCCATTTTCTTTTCTCTACTTTGGTTACGTGTTGATTTTCTTTCAAAACAAGGTCACCAACTTGGAAGGTTCATTCATGAACACGTTTTTCATAAGCACATTTGATACGTTGTTGATAAAATTGAAGGTGATCTAGAGCATTAAGATGACATTCATCTAATAACTCCAATTGTGCTAAGCGGTCCTGACAAAATTCATCATCAATAAGCATGTCATGGAGAGAAATGCAGAGTGAGGGGATCTAGACTTCGAGAGGTAGAAAACCCTGTACCGTAGACCAGAGAAAAGGGTGTGGCCGCATAGTGGAGGTGTGAATACTAGTACGGTATGCCCATAGGGAAAAAGGAATGTGCGTATGCCAATCCTTCCCAATATCATCAACCACTTTCATGAGAATTTTATTGAGGGTTTTGTTAGTGGATTTGGCTTGGCCATTGGTTTGTGGGTAATAAGGTGAGGAGAAACTAAGTTGAATGCCAAAGGTGTCACAAAGTTTTTGCAAGTGTTTTGTTTTTGAATTGTTTTCCATTATTAGTGATGAGTGATGAGGGACACCAAAGTGACAAATGATGTGATGGTTAATGAACTCACATATTTTCTCGGATTTCGTGGAGATAAGTGGTATGGCTTCTACCCATTTTGTGTAGTATTTGGTAGTGGTTATGATCCATTGATGGCATTGGGAAGAATGAGGATTGATTTCTTCGACAAGATCCAAACCCCATTGAGAGAAGGGCCAAAGGTCACGAGTGACCTGTAAGGCATGACTGGGTGTATGATGAAGGTTGGAATGTTGTTGACATTTCACGTAGTGTTTGACATAGTCACAACAATCATGATTAAGGGTCACCAGTAATAGCCTAGGTGAAGAATACGCTTAGCAACAACAAGGCCACTAAAGTGGCCTCCACATATGCCATCATGAACCTCCTTGATGGTGTAAGGAATTTTAGAACTTGTGAGGCATCGTAAGAGAATACCATCAAATCCATGCTTATAGAGGAGTCCCCCAAGATAATGAAATGAGAGACCTTCTTAAGGAAGGCACGTTGTCCATTATGGGTGAGATCAGGAGGTAAGATGGAGAGGGAAAGGTAGTCGAGTATTGTTTATACCAAAGGTCACTCGGGTCAGGGGTGTCGGTTCCGATTGAGTAAACATCATGAGGTAAATAAGAAGGTGAATGGAGGCATTGACAAAGTGACAAATATTTTGGAATCGGTAGGGGAAGTGGGTATTTGGGAAGCTAAACAGGCCATAGTATCTGCAAATTTGTTGGTTGAACATGGGATGGTTTGAAGGGTGTAATGATCAAAGGTGGTCAAAAGTATGTCTACATGATGTTTATACTTTTGAAGTATCTCATTATGACATTGGTACATACCATTAACTTGGTTTATGACCAATTGTGAATCACCAAAGATGTGGATTGATTTGACATCAAGGGCATAGGTGGTCTGGAGACTAAGGATGAGTGCTTCGTACTCTGGCAATATTGTTGGTGCATTCAAAGTCTAGTTTGAAAGACAAAGGCATGGGTTCTCCATCCAGAGGGATGAGGATAACACCAGCTCCACCCCCACGCTGACACTTGGAACCATCAAAGAACAATGTCATTTGGTAAGGTGGTTCATCCAGGAAAGGGTAGTAATGGATTCATCACGGGAAAGTCAAAATTAGAGGGTTGGTCCCCGACAATAGGTGCATTAGCCAGTTGGTCAGCGATAGCCTGACCCTTAATGGACTTTTGGTGAATGAATTTGAGGTCAAGATCAGCTAAAAGCATGAGCCAACATGCGCACGTTGATTTTGATAGGGTTTGGCATACATGAAGTGTAAAGGGTTGGTGTTGGTCACAACATAGGTTTTGTGGTTGAGTAGGTAATGGTGGAGTTTGGTGGCAATGAAAACTAAGGCTAAGCAAAGTTTTTTAGGGTGAGTGTATCGGGTTTCATAGTCCAAAAGGGTATGGCTTATATAATAAACCACCTGCTCCCTATGTTGTTCATCATGATGAGTGAGCATAGCCCCTAAGGAGTGATCGGTAGCTGATATGTATAGGTAAAAAGGTTGATCATCTTTTGGTGGAATGAGTATGGGTGGTTGGAGAAGGTATTGTTTTAAGGCCTCAAAAGCTATTTGTGGTAGTCATCATCCCATTTGAAAGAGACATCCTTCCTAAGTAGATGATGAAATGGTTGACAATGGTCAGAGAGTTGGGAAATAAATCGGTGAATGGACTGCAATTTACCTTGTAGGCTACGGAGTTGTTTGAGGTTTGTGGGTGGAGGCATTTCCAGAATGGCCTTGACTTTAGCTAGGTCAACTTCTATACCACGTAAGGAAATGATAAATCCCAAGAGCTTTCCTGAGAGAACTATGAAGATGCACTTTTTAGGCTGAAGGTGGACACAATATTTAATGAGGTGATCAAAGATGGTTTTGAGGACAAGTGAGGTGCTCAAAGGTGGCATTTAGATTTAGCCAAGAGATCATCCACGTAATCTTCCAATATGTGATGCATGATATCATGGAAGATGTAAGTCATAACATGCTGATATGTAGCACTAGTGTTTTTAAGGCCAAAAGGCATGACTCGATAGCAGTAGAAGGTCCCCCAAGGGGTAATGAATGTGGTTTTGTGCTGATCCTCTGGGGCAAGAAAAATTTGGTTATAACCCGAGAAACCATCCATGAGTGAGAGCATCTCGTGACCTGTGGTAAGGTCTACCAGTTGATCAATACCGGGCAAGGGAAAGTCATCTTTTTCAGAAGTGAGGTTGAGGTCATGGAAGTCCATGCAAATGCAGAGTCCCCCTATTGCTTTAGTGATAGGGACAATGTTAGAAATCCAACGAGGATAATCAATGGGTAAGATGAAGGAAATGGAAAGAAGGCGCTGAAGTTCTTCTTTGATGAGAAGAGAAATGCGAGGGTGCATTTTCCTCAGCTTTTGTTTGATAGGTTTGGCATCGGGAATGGTTATGATATTATGGACCACTATGGTGGGGTCAATACCGGGCATGTCTACGTAAGACCAAGTGAAAGCGTGGTTATGAGCTCAGAGAAAGGAAGTGATGGCTTCTTATTCAACAGCATCTAAAGATTGTCCGATCTTTAGGATGTGTGGGTCATCCTGAGTATGAATGTTGATCTCGATAGTTGATTCATTCAACATGGTTTACGTCTCAGAGGGTAACGACCGATGAATATATGAGTCTTCTGCACCAAGGTAGGTGAGTATGGATTCATCATCCTGACATTGAATGATGTTAATGGTCTGGTGTGTCATCATCGATCATCTCAGGATAAAGGAATGGGAGAGTGGAAGGGGCCTCGCCTTCGTTGATAAGTCAAAGGCCCCAAGGAAATGGTGTTTATGAAAAAAAAAAAAAAGTTAGGAGGGATAGATTCAGGATCCATCAACTCCATCGGTGAGGGTGGGTGAAGGTGGAGAAGGGCTAGGGTCCTCAATGAATTCAATGTGGGCCTATTTGGTAGAAGGTTTGGGAAGCCGATACCACTATGGTCATTATGTTTGTGGGTGGTACATGGAATAATGGTATGGTGACCTTGCTCATAAAAGCCAAAACCAAAACCCTTCCCACACAATGGTGTAGGAAGGTGTGGGTGAAATGGTGATTGGTAAGTGATTGGAAGTCAGCGGAAAATGGGTGGGGTTGTGAAGGTGGTTTAGGTGTGTAGGTGGTAGTATCAAGTCCCCCATAGGTGAGACTAGTATGAAGATGAGGAGGACCATAAAGGAGGCGTTCTCCTATATGGTGATCATAGTGAGGGTGTTGGTGAAGGCTTCCATACTCGCATGGAGTAAGGAATGTGTTGACACTATATAGGTGGTATTCCCTAGAGTGAGGCATTGAAAACACCTTCCAAGGGATCAATGGTTGGTATGTGGGTAGCTGGTATGGATGATGTGTCAGAGGTCGATGCAGAGGTGGTGTTAATGGATTGGGAAGCTAATGGGTCAGCCGTGGAGGTTATAGTAGTGGTAGGCATGGAGGAGGAGGTATGTGCGGTGAAAGCAATGGCCATACTAGTAGGTGTGGGTGTAGGTGTAGGTGAAGCGGTATTGGTTGGAAGTAGATGGCTTGACCGGTATGAGTACATCATTGGGTCGGTAAAGCATGTTGCATGTTTTGAAAGGTGATGGGTCAGCTGGAATGGTATAAGTGTGTCCTTCATGTTCAAACTTTACACAATGATGCAAAGTGGAGGAACACAACCCATGACATGGATCTAGGGTCTACCAAGCAACAAGTTATATTGGAATTCCCCTCCAAAACATAAAACAATTCTAGAATAGTGTGGGGCCCACATGAATGTGAAGGATGACAAAGTGCCTAGTGTGGAGGTGATAGCATCATTGAATGAATGCAACATGACCTAGATGTTTGTGCATGTAATTTTAGGTATGCATGCATTTGAGAAAATGCATGGGATGAAATGATGTTAATGCTAGCACCTCCATCAATCATCACATGGCGTACCCGTATGTCATCAATGTGTACAGAGATGAAGAGGGCTGGGTCTAGGTCATCATTTTGGTATGGCACGATCTCTACCTCTGAGAAGCTAAGGGAGGCCACTTGGTGAACAAGGTGAGGTGAGGATGAAGGTGGTAATTTGGTGAGAGAGGCTACATGATGGGGTGTGATAATGGATGCTACGGGTGTAGGGTCATTGGGTAAAACCTCGATAGATTGAAGAACCTCCATGAGGCTTCGACGATGGGATTCTGAGGTTTGGATGAGGTCATATAAGGACATTTTGAGGGTGATTGGTGTAATTGTTTGAGCATGGTGTGATGTGTGACACCATTAGAAATGGGGTATGTGGGGCCATGGATAGTTATCTTAGGTATGGGTGTAGATGGTATGTTGGGTATAGGATTGGTTGGTGGGTCACTTTACCTTTTCTTTACCCTTTAACCATGTGTAGTAACATGTACCATGTTGATTTGAGGGAATTTTTCAAATGGAGAGGGTGTAGGGTAAGTGGTATAATGACATGAAGGGAAAAACCTATGGAGGAGAAAATCCCTGTGAGGTCAGTGGGCAGCAGTGACATTTGGGTGGTGGCATGGAAAGTTCTCTGATGTGAACCATGTTAATTTCAAATTTTGTGTGTGGTTCTGGGAGCTGTGAGGGTGGAGGTTGTGGTTGTTGAGTACGTAGTGTGGGAATGGGGGTAGGTGAAGCAAGATCCTCATCAAGAAGGTCATCATCATCAAAGTTGGTTTGGGTGGACACAATTGGATAAGGATGGTTTTCAAAGCCTTGCAGTTCTCCACATCATGCCCTGGCACACGATGGTATGCAGTAAATTTTGGTATCATCAAACCCCTTTGGCTTGGGTTTGAGGGGGTCGTAAGGTCGGAGTGGTGGTAATGTGATAACAGAAGTCTCGAGGAGGTTGGTTAAAATTTTGGCATAGGACCCTACTAGTGGATCACAATGGGAAGTGAATGTGGGTTTGGGCGTAGGTGTGGTGGTTGTCTGGGAATTATTTTTGGAAGTGTAGGAATAGGTCGAGCTATGGGTTTAGGCACCAGTGTGGTTTGAGGTATCGGTTGGGTTCATGTTTAGGTATGGGTAGTAGATGGATGGGTAGGAAGGTGTGGTTTTGTTTTGACTACCTTGTTGTGGGGTAGTGGGGTTTTGTTTTTGGGTTGCACCTTCTTGGGTAAAGGTGATGTGGGTATATGGGGTCTAGAAGGAAAAGTAGATGGAGGAAGAGGGTGAGTTACCCATGGGGATAATACGGGGGTGCTATGAAGGTAGATGATGCAGGTCGTGCTTGGGGTGTGAGGGACAATGACTGAAGTGTAGTAGGTAGTGAAGCAATGGCTGAAGGTATCAGAGGTATTGGTGGTAAAGAGACCTGCATAGGTGTGGGTATGAGTCATGTTGTGTGTCTGGGTAGGTTAGAGATTTGTGAGGCAGGAATGGGTGGTTGTGTTATTGGGTTATGAATGGGTGAGGGGTGCTTGACCATGTTGGGAACTGAGGTCTTAAGGCAGATGGGACAAGTGTGGGTGTGATTGGTGTGGTAAGGGTATGAGGTTGATGAGTTTGTTTCTTTAGTTTGGGTGTTAGAGTAGGTGTGGTTTTTTGGAGGATGTAGCTAAATCTAGTTTAATAGGTGGATGAGTAAGGTTGGTGGTCGGGGTAACCCCTAAAGTGGTAATAGGTTTAGTGGAGGTAAATATTGTGGGTATGGGTTTGGGTTTAGGCATAGGTCGGGTTATGGGTAAGGGTGTGGTGTGAGTGCTAATGGGTATCGTGGAAGGGGTTGCAACAAAAAGTGGTTGTATGTGGTTTAATGGGTGGAAATGTGCTTGGGTAGATAGTGGAGGTGTCATCGAGGGATCTCTGCATTTGTGTTGAGACAGGGAGTAAGAGGTGCCCCCATAACAAAGCCCTATCCACATAATCCAAGTGATCAACCAAACATGAGAATGGCATGTTTGTGGGTGGAGTTGGTGAGACCTAATGGGAATTCCCGTAAAATGAATCTTAGAGATGGGGAATTGGCTCGCTTTCAACTTCCGTGGGTAAGAGAGCTGAAAGTAGGTCTATTGGATGTGGGTAGTGGATGGAGAATGCTCACCAAGAGGAAAAGGTATCCCCACCGGGTCTATGATGGGTGGAAGGGATGATGGGAGTTCCTCTATGAGGGAGGAATGGATAGGTGCCCTTATGGGTGGAGGAGATAATGGGTGCTCCTCTGTGGGTGGAGGAGATAATGGGTGCTCCTCTGTGGGTGGAGGAGGTAATGGGTGCTCCTCTATGGGTGGAGGAGTTACGGTAGGTAAAGGTTTGCTAAGTGAAGAAGCTAGGGGTGAAATGGTCTCAATGTTAGCAGAAGACTCCTCCGTAGGTGATGTAGGAGATGAAGGGTGTTCTTCTATTGGTGAAGGAACAATGATGGTTGGTTCTAATGTGGAAGGAGGATTTTGAGCTAGGATTTCCTCTATGGAAGGGATGTGAGGTAATTGAGATGTGATAGGTACCTTGTTAAAGATTACGTGAACCTCACGGGTATGGGTATCATGAGTGGATGTCTCACCAGTTTGATTGGATGAAGGGGCATGATTGGGAAATGGTTTTTTAAAGATTTGTAGATTTTGGTTAGGGGTGGTTAGGATTATCCATAGTCAACTCACCTTTCTCGAGCATTTCTTGGACAATATTCTTAAAAGTGATGTAGTTGCCATCACTATGACCCTTTCACTGGTGATAGTTACAGAAATCTTGTTCCTTATACCATGCGGGCATGGGGTGAGCAGGGTCAAAACCAAAGTGTGTGGTTTTATGGGTGGAAGGGTGATGGTGCCAACTTTGATAAGCTTTTCTAAAATAGAAGAGTAAGGTTCCCCAATTGGGGTATATTTTCACTGCTCTTGTCTAAATCGAAAAGCCTGAATAGTGATAGATTAGATGAGGGTGTAGCTTGATTGGATGGATGAGCTGGGCTGGCCTTGAGTACCACTATGTTAGTGGTACCTTTAGCCTTTGAATAATTGGTTGGTGGTTTGGAAGAAGAAGAGGTTTCATTCGACTTGAATGCCGAATTCTTATTTCATAATTGGATTTTCTTCTCTTCGATGGCCCGAATCTCTAACTTTCGTGCCATAGTGAATGCCTCATCGAATGTTTAAAAGTTTGGACCTGCAAGGTCGGGAGATATGTCTGGCGCAAGCTCATGTGAAGAGCTCGATGAGTTCAGTTTGTGGTAGTTGAAAGGTAAGTTGATTGATCAGCTACGCCAGCGAGTGACAAAATCTATGATAGATTCATCCTCATACGATGACATGTGGAATATAGATCGGTCATGGTAACTTTCTTGGTGATGTTGATGGAAAATGATCCAAGAAAGCTTGGGCTACCTGATTGAATGAAAATATGGAGTGTTTGGGTAACCCACTATACCAATCTAATGCAGGTCCAGTGAGGGACATGGGAAAAGTTCTCAAAAGTAAGGCATCATCATGAGCAATCAAATAACATCCATGTTTAAATGAGTGCAAATGTTATTGTGGGTCTTCCTTACTATTGAAATGATTGAATTTGGGCATTTCCCAATGCACAGGGTATGAACGGATGGGAATGGATGGGTGAATAGGCTCATTGCAAATCTCATCATAAGTGAGAGTGTTGTGAGAGCTAGAAACTGATGCCTCTAGTGTCTACATCTTATCCATCATCAATTTAATTAGGTCATTGGTGGGTTGTGATGATTGGATGCCTCCTATAATGTGAGGAGGTTGGTTTTGGGTGTATAATGGGTGGGGCATTCCAGTGTATGGGGCTGCCATGTAAGGTGGTGGAGAAGAAGGCAAGGAAATAGGGGGTATGTACCTGGAATGAATGATAGATGAAACAGAAGTTGTTGGTAGTATGTATATGGGGGAGGAAGGGTCGTGGTAACCCTAGTGGCAATAGGGGCTAATGATTGTGGAATAGAAAGAACTACATTCTGAAATGGGGTAGAGGTCACCGACACTGGAGGTGGGAATGTAGCTACTAGGTATATGTGAGACATGAGGGATGGATGAGGTTGTGTTTGGGGTAATCAACGAGGGTATGGTAGATGTAATGGGTGCCACAGAGGTAACAGACGACATGGCATCATCATGGGTATAGACCTAACTGTGAAATGATTGGGGGTAAGGTGGATGCAGGTAGCATGGAGCCAGATGGGGCTGATGTGGAAGTGGGTGCGAGAGTCGGGGGATAGATATGGGCATGCCGTATATCAACTAACCCGAGGCATCTCGAGTGGACGAATGGGAGAGGTAAAACTGCAAGGCAAGCACAGGTTCTGGTCAAGGAGTCATGTGAACTCCTCATCTCCGGTAGTGATATTGGTAGGCTGGATGGGATCCATGGCTGGTGATAAAATAGAGGGTGGTGAAGGACTAGGTGGGAGTGGTTGCAACTGGCATGGAACATGAGGGTTCACTTGTCTTTGGGTTAGTACCATGTGAACCAGTATTGATCAGTGGGGTGCTTCTCTATAAATAATATAGAGAATAACATAAACAAGTGAATCTGGTGATAAAAATGGATGAAGTAACAAATGGTGAGTGGAATGTGAAACAAGTTAACCGATGCCGATTAGGGAAAACTGACGTCGGTCAGGGGTAACCGCTGCCGGTCACTGTAGAAAATGGACAATGAATAAACAATGAGGCAGAAGGTAAAAATCTGACAAGTATGCCAAATCTGGGGATGTGTAAAATGTCAATGGAAAAAGTGACAGTGATAGAGACTATGGAAAGTGGAGAAAAGTGAAGTGAGAATGTCCTTTTGAGTAGGTTAGCAAAAGGACCTGGAACCGACGTCTGGTTGTGTTTAACCGATGGTCGAGGTAACCGATGATGTTACTGTGAGATTGAAACAGTGATGAGAAAAAGTGGTTGTGAATTAGAATTTGATGTGGAATCAGACCTAAATTCGAGAATGATGGTGATATGGCCTAGGCACACTCAAGTGAAGCTAGAATACACCAGCTATGATGGGAGTGTGCAAGGAAATACAAAAATAATGATCGAAAGCTCTCACCTCAAAATGCAAATCAAATAAAACACTAAGAAAGAACGTTCCTAGAGTGCCTATTCTATTACGTTTGTTTAGCTTATGCTATTTAGGGACTGACACATGAATTGTGAAATAGAGTTTTTGGTGAGGATGGCTTCCTACAAAGAAGGAGATCTAAAGGGTGAGGTTTCAGGTTTGTTATGGTGGGGGCGGGCTACGCTCTGAAGTATGACTCGACAGAGCAGTGAGCTGGGTGCCCACTGTGCCGTGATCATGTGATCACCTACAACTTCTTCTAGGTAAGATGTTGTTTAAGAATGTATGTATTTGAATTTTTGTGTGGTTTGGTAAGACTCAGAGAAAGAGAAAAGGATAGAAGTGCTTTTCTACGATTCGTTTGTCAACCATCAGCTAGTAATGACTTCCAGCGTATAGGTTGCCCTCAATTAATGTGAGCTAATGAGCTAAATCAGAATGAAATGCACTTGTTTTAAACCCAAATCAAAAGTATGATATTCGATGACAAAATAAGATGAATAGGAAGAGGGATGCTCTTTCACTAAAATGCAGAAAACATGAAGAAATGATTCTTTTAAATACACCAAAAGAAAAGTTTCCTTTAGAGCAAATAGAAAGGAGTGGATTACCAGGAAGAAAATTAGTGTGTATGCTTTTAGAAGGGAAACAAACACACAATTTTTTCCTAGGAATGAATGAAATGCAAGGAACCCCGATGGGTCCCACCGGGTGTGCCAAAATGTTTCACCTTTTTCTTAGATTGTTTCTTTGAATTATTGACGAAACAGATAAGGTAACGGGCATAGGAGGAATACCTATTCAAATGTCGGTTGATGGGTTGTTGCACGCATATGACTTCGAATCCACAACTGACCGTGAGAGCTTCCTTTTGGCTAGGAGGAACTACCTGTAATGAAAGCAAGACCACCAGAAAGAATTAAACAATATGGGCAGTGAACTGCCTAGCGTGAGCTAGATCCGGGAAGTATGGTACTTCCTAGATGGTTGTCAGTCCACTATTTTAAACAAATTAATGCTAAAAACAAGGTAAATCCTATTGTTATTTTAAAATGATTTAGGTATCTCACTTAAAACACAATAAGAAAATAAATCTAATCTAACAAGCTAAGCTAGAATAGAATCCACAGGTCAAATGGTTGGTTCTGGGTTTTGCAGGTCTGATAAAGGTCTCGAGTAGGTCACAAGTGAGTGAGGGTGAGGTAAAATTAGGTGGATAGGTCTCTATTTAAGGCTATGTGTAGGCAAACACAGAGACCGACGTCGGTCAGGGGTGACCGACCGTGGTTAGGTATAACCGGCGCCGGTTACTGTGAGATTTGGAAACATCACAGAATAGGTTTTGGTCTCCTTTGTGATTGCACAAAGGATTTAGTTAGTTGGGAGGAGGTATTAGGTGACTGGGATAGGTTTTTATGAGGTTTTGATGGGTCTATGGAGGTACAAAATGTTGGAGATGGTCAATAAGGAGCAAGATAAACAATGGGTGATAAAACAATGATGAAATGAAATAACCAGGAAAGTATGATATTGTACTTACTTGGATTTCATTCCTAAAGGCTTGTGTGTGATGGATGGAGGTGCCGATGGTGGGTTTGAAGGTTGCAAGTGATCACCAACTAAAGAAAATCTTTACATGGGCTGCATGCACACTCCTCTTTTGCTTGGATAGTTCAGAAGGTGGCTGGGATGGTTGTGTAGGAGAAGATGCTCAATCTCCTTCCTTGGATGTTAGTTCTTGCTGGAATTGGCTCTCTTGAAGATGCGTTCTCTCTGAGATGTCATTCTTTCTCGTCAACTTTCTTTCATTTTCCAACCTTTTCCTTCCAAGTTCCAACCTTGAGAAATAAGGTTGTTTTGGGTTAAAAGGGGTAACCGACGATGTCCTAGCTTAACCGGTGATGGTTAGGGGAAACCGACGTCGGTCAAGGCGGGATTTTCTAGGTTTACCAAACTTAGGGAGATCCTCCTGATTTCCTCAGATCTTGTGTCATTATCCCATGGATTGAATTGGGAGCTTCTGTGATCATGCGGGAATGTGGTTAGAGGGAGTGTAGGCATTGATTTTTAGGGTTTGGGTAAGTCTTAGTTAGTTATGGTAACTTGCTAAGAATAGGTCTTAAGTTGAGTTAGCTTGGTGAGGTGTCTAAGTGAACTATATGTGTAGGTATTATTTAAATAAGATATTTAAATAATAAATATAGTGAGGATAATGAGTTAATTTAATTAAATTAATTAAATTAATACTAGTGGTTGGAATACGAGTTTAGACTATCGTGTGGAAGTTTCTATTTATCCCAAAACCCAATCTAAGAGTAGATATAACTAATTTATGGTATTGTCAAGAATATAAACTCGTAGATTATCAACTCGGGATTATTTATTTATCCAAAACCTAATAACCGAAAAAATATAATTAATCCATGACATTTCCAATAGGATAATCCCCATACCTTTCACTGATGCTAAAAATTCCAAGCTCCTTATGCATTTTCTCCTCTTCCATATTTGTTTTGTTTTGCTCCGTGAATGAATTTCTTGGTTTTACCCCTTTTCTTTCTTTTATATATTTCCTTAAATACTTTCATTATCCCCTTTATTAATTAAATTCCCCACTTTATTAATTAAATTCCTCTCCTCCACGTGAATGTGGAGAATATGAATTTAATGGAGTGACTCCTCCTTAAAAGGTGGGTAATCTTCCTAAAATAGGAAATTTTAATAAATTTAAAAACTACTTCCAACTAGTGCTGGAGTTGAAAAGTTCTCCTTGGATTCTTTGAATGTAATTAAAACATAACCATCCTTCCTCAAAGTTTGGGTGCCCCTTTTTGGTATTTCACTTGTACATGGTGTTACACATTATTTATTTTATTTAAAACCATTAATTATTTTATTATTAACTTCTATATATTAATACTTGTATCTTAGTATTTTTTTTTTTCAAAGAACTTAATTACTATCCCTCATATGATTTATTTATTTAATAATTTTATTAAAATGTGCCTTTAATAACAATTCAAAGTGTTATTAATATTTACACATGAACTAAATCCATATATATACTACATATACATATTGATAATCGCACCATAGACCTATTTTACGTTAAGACTTAAAAAGGTTCTGTTGTGGCAAATCAAAGCACCCCTGGATGTTGATCGATTACTAGTTTGATCATACTAGCATCCAAAGGTGATTGCACAACATTGAATCCTTTCCCCAAGTGTGAGACTTGCAAAATGAGAAAGGAATCTCCAGGTTTAGAGGTTGGTTTCTCAATTCCTCCGGTCGATTTATCACTTACAAGTCAGCAGAGGTCTATACTCCTAACCCGCCCTAAATTCCAAAGGAGACAGAGATAGAGAATGTAAAAAAGCTAAAACTAATGCTAATAGGTGATGCACTAAAGGAGTGGTGAGTATTTTTACTTTTGCAGATTGACACACCATAAAAATGCAACAAAGAACCTCATGCACAAACTGATAATTGTAATGAAGGATCATAAATTAACCAAACAACACAGGCAGAGGATGAAAACTAATCACAGAGGTTGTATTGTTATTTTAATCATCAAAATCACTTGCATTACAACACTTGAGAGGAAAAATAAAGTTACAGCTCTTAGAAAAGGTCTGATATTCCACCAAAATCACTTCCAAGGTGAGAAAGGGGACCTGCAATACACAAAGAATGTTCCACCTTTGAAAATGAGCCAAATCTGGCTTTTACAGTGCAAGGGACGAGCCCAGGAGAGAGAAACATGGGAAAACATGGGAGAGGTTCAATCATTAACCAAAATGCATTCAAAACAGCATGGGCATCCTTACAGACCCATTCCCTGACATTTTTAACCATGCTGGGAGAGAATGCGAGCCATTCTTCATTAAAAATGGTGGTTGAAACATCATTTCTACTCATCACCACGTGCCAGAGATGTTTTTCAATTTCCTCTCTCCAAACTATATCAAAATTCAAAATTTACCCTGTAATCTTCTATAGAATTTCACCATCTTTCTATTGATATAAAGAACATGAAAATCGAGCTCTGGATTGAAAGATATGGCCATTTGAAGTTTTAGGGCAAAATAGGGCCAAATCGGGTGGCGGGCAAAAATTTGAATTTTTGCACCTTTTTGGTCATTTGAAAATTTTCCAAAATTTCCCCATGCTCCACCACTCTAGGTGCCACGTGGCGTAATCTCATCATGTGGGCCTTTCAGGGGAAAATTTTACCAAAAAACTCCGCCAAGCCATAACTTAAAAAAATACATGGAGTTAGGAGGAAAACTTTACCTTTCTAGAAAGTTGAGAAAGAGCTCTATCCAATGGTGCCATTTTCAAAAGGTTTTGAGTGCCTAAAAAGCAAAATATTATGACTGAGGCACAAGAGAGGGGAGAATGGAAGGAGTTAGCCACAAAAAATGAGCAGGGGCACATTTTGGATAACAATTTTGGCGACTCAAAGGGGTCATCTGCCTACTAGATGAAATTACCAATTACCTGAAACAATCCATTGGGCATGGAGTCATTAAATTCTCTGTTTGGTACCCCAACTGACTAGAACTTTGCAAGGAGGAACATGGAATATCACCTGATGGAGCAAGTCCTGCAAACACATTCCCAGGAACAACAAGCCTATGCCAAAGCACTTAGGGAAAGGAAAACTAACCTACAAAGAAAACAATGTGCACAAGAACTTGGAGGAATGAAAACCTAAGCTAATATTTACGAGGAAAATTTCCTTTAGTAGAAATGCTTTAGATAGATCCCATTGACTGGAATCTATAGTTCTTCACCATCTAATGAAGGCAATTGGAAGGCATTGCTCTCCTTACACTTTGTGACCATGTATGGGCCACTCCAAATGGCATCAAATTTTGAATGTCTTCCCAATTTTGCTCTGTCTCGCATCCCATTTTAACACTATATCTCCAACTTAGAAGGATCTATTCTTGGCTTTCTATCAAAGGCCTTCTTTATCAAAGCCGATCCTTCTCCATTGCTTGGGATGCCCGATTTCGATTTCTTGAGCTCCATCAATTCGCATATCTAACCTCCATGGGCTCAAACTCTAACAACTCCAACTGTTTCATGAGTTCCAATGTTGGCAACTCAAGAGACATGGGTAAAATTTCCTCTCTCCCATAAACAAGCTTGAATGGAGAGTTACCTGTAGATCTCTTGGGAGTTATCCTATCAGCCCATAAAGCTGATTTCAATTTAGTATGCCAAGACCTCTGATTTTCATCAAGAGTCCTCCTAATGATCTTCAACAAGTTCTTATTTGTAGACTCAGCCTGGCCATTACCCTGGGGGTAATAGTTTGATGAAGTACTTAGGTAGATCCCATTCTTGACAACCCATTCAGTCACCTTGGACCCGATGAATGCCAATGCATTATCTAATATTATTGTAGCAGGTACACCAAATCTGGTTGTTATTCCCTCATAGAAGTCTAGGATGCTAGATTCATTTGCTTCCTTGAGTGCTACTGCTTCAGTCCACTTAGTGAAGTAATCTGTGGCTGTTAAAATCCACTTGTGCCCTTGGCTTGAATTGGGATTAATGACTCCAATGAAGTCTAAACCCCATTGCATGAATGGCTGGTCAATTGAAATTGGATGTAATGGAAGGGTAGCTAGCCTCTCTTTACCTATGAAGAATGCACAATTCTTGCACCTCTTGATCCATGCATAACAATCATTGAAAATCTTGGGACAATAATAGCCAGCCCTCATGATCTTTAGAGCTGTCACTCTTGGTGTAAAACGACCACCAGCTGGTCCACCATGGAACTCTTCCAACATCCTATGAATCTGATTTGTACCAATGCATCTCAGCAGTACTCCATTCACATCTCTTTTGAACAAGACACCATCAACAAGGGCATATGGGACAGCCTACAATCTGAAGTGTCTTCTTTGGGTCTTGTTCATCTCTAGAGGGCATAGGCCTGTGCTTAGGAAGTGCATTATAATTTGGGTCCAGCAAGGAGTGGGGACACCATTATTTTCCTCTTGAGTGCTTCCTTGCTCATGGCTGTCTTGCAACTTCAAAATAGTCTCTTTCTCATTGCATGCTTCCTTTTGCTTGCTCAAAATCAGCTGCTCACACAGTCCTTTTCCTCTGACCAACTTGGTGACCTTGATCTCTATGTCATACTCCATGACATGAGTAATCCAATCTGCTCTCTTTTCATTCAAGTCTTTGTTGAGGAGGAAGTCTTTAACTCCCGCATGAGAAACCAACAATTGGATCTTATTGTTTGAAACTAGATGCTTGAATTTCTTCAAGCTCCTAATTACTTCAAGAACATGCTTCTCAATGAAAGAATATCTCACCTCATAATCCTCCAGGATTTGGCTGAAGAAAGCAATTGGATTCTCATCATTGTCCTTGTTCTACTGTACCAAAATTGCAGAGATAGTATCATCACCCCCAAATGCATAGAGGATGAAATCCTTGGAGAAATCCGGGTTGATGAGAGCTGGGGCTTGAGAGATGGCTTCTTTGGTTGCTTCAAAACTCTCCTTTCCTTCTATTGTCCATTTGAAAGCCATGCTTTTATTTAACATCTTGGTGATGGGCTTGACAAGGGCTGCAAAATTTGGGACAAACCTCCAAAAAAAAATTATTCTCCCCAAGAAACTCTGGAGGGCCTTCTTGTGGCTTGGCAATGGTAGTGCTCTTATGGCTTCAACTCTTTCTGGATCAATTGCTAATCCTTCTTTAGAGACAATGTGACCAAGGAGCTTTCCTTCATGAGCTAAGAAAATACATTTTTTAGGATTCAAGGAGACTCCAAATCTTCTACACCTTTGGAACACTTGTCTCAAATGAGAGAGGTGGTCTGTTGTATTTTTTGAAAAAATAGTGATATCATCAAGATATATCAGCACTATGTTGTTAATCAAACCTTTGAACACCATGTCCATTGCTCTTTCGAAGGTAGCTCCAGCGTTGGACAACCTAAATGAAATTTTCCTATATGCATAAGTTCCCATTTAGTTGTAAAGGCTGTCTTGAATCGATCTTCTTCCTTCACCATAATCTGATTATACCCTAAATAGCCATCAAGTAGTGAAAACCTCTCGGGCCAACAACAACTTGTAAAATCTGCTCCATGGAAGGAAGTGGATAATGATCCTCGAGAGATGCTCTATTCAAATCTCTCAAGTCAACACACAATCTGATTTCCCCACTCTTCTTTCTCGATGGAACCAAGTTGGCAACCCAACTAGAATGCTTGATAGGGAATATGATTCTTGATTCTATCAACTTATTCAATTCTTTTCTCATGAGAGGCTCCATGAGGGGTTGATCGCCTTTGTTTCGCCTCGATGGGCTTAGTATTGGATCCAATTCAATGGTGTTTTGAGATAACTCAGATTGAAACCTTTCAAATCTTTATATCTCCAAGCAAACACATAAGAGAATTCTTGACAAAGTTGTATAAACTCATACATTTCTTGCTCAATTGTCATCTTGCCAACTTGGAGTGATTTGCCTTCTCCTACCGAGATGGACACTGAATCTTCTTCCTTCACTTGGATGTTTGCTTTCTCCTTCCTAAAATAATCATTAGGATTGAAAATGGACTCCAAAGTAATAATCCCCTTTGATAGTTTGTTAGTTCTCAGCCTCACCGCCTAGTCACCATATTATTGCTCCAACTTTTCTTGATTTTTGGCTGAGAACTCAGCCTCTTCTTATAAGAAATGGATGATTTACTGATCATTTTCAAATACTTTCCAACTTACATTATTGTCCAGAACTGAAGGCCTCACAATCACATGGATGTTTGGTTGTACCTTGTCCTTTTGAATGCTCTCCACAACGTCAAAGGCTGCCCCAACTGCTGCAAGCCTGTCAGCAGCTTGGTTCTCTTTTCTAGGAATGGATTTTATGCTAAAGCCCTCAAAATATTCAATGAGGTCCCACACCCTATTCTTGTAGCACTTGAGTAGATTATTCTTGAAAACATGCTGCCCCTTAACTTGGTTGACAATCAACTCACTATCACCAAAGACTTGCAAGTTCTTTATCCCTCTCTTGATTTCCCAATGCAGTCCTTGCACCAAGGCTTCATATTCAACAGTGTTATTAGAGCATGCAAACTAAAATCTAAAAGCTGAATAATACTTAACTCCTCGAGGTGAAACCAGCATGGCTCCCCCCCGCACCTTGTCTACTCCTTGATCCATCAAAAACAACTACCATACCTCATTGTCATCCTTGTGGTCTGGCTTGGTGATGCTAGGAATAGGCTGATTTTCTTCATGCATGCAATAGACTCCTAACTCAGATTCTTCTATTTCTTGATAAGGATCAAAAGCATGCACCTTTCTTTCCCATTCATCAAGAGTCAAATCTGGGATGCTTCCTACCTTGATGTCAGCTTCATCAGTGCTTGGATAATCTTCTTGATCAAATGCTGAACAATTGGTATTGATCTCGACTTGGAGTGTAAGGCTCAATGTGAAATTTTGCAATAGGTTCATATCTGATTGTGGCTTTGGTTCCATATCTTGTTCGAACAAGCATGTGTGACCAATCAGCAGACAAGTAACCTCCAATCTTAGCTATGAAATCCTCGACAAACATAGGGCAAAGAGTGGTGGAAGGTCTATTATCGAGACATCTTGCAAAACAACCATGTTGGGACAATCATGCAAAGTAAGACTCAAGTTTTTAATCACTCCAACGCGTTGTTACACTGTCCCATCCAATTGTACCACCCTTGGATATGGTTTCATATTGAATTCCCAATCGATCAGCTATTTTCTTGGGCATTATCGAACTACTTGCCCCGAATCAATCATGCAATTGTGTACTAATTGGTTCCCAATGATCAATGAAACATAGAATGGAGGGGCTTCAACATCTTAACTTGCTGTCCTCCATGATTCCCCTTAGGCTAGGCAGCATTTGTGAGCACCTTCTCTTGCATTTGGACTTGCTGATTTGAAGTTGACCAGTCCTTCATGGCAACTTGTAGCAAATCTCTTCGGCCTGGGATAGATAGTGATTCCCACATTGATATGTTTACATTTGTCTTCTTCATCTGATCAATGATATTGAATGGGGATGAAGTATCCTTTTTTTGTCCCTTGGCCTGCACATTCATCCCTTGTATATGGACAACAACAACTGGCATTTGAGTTGGCTTAGGAACTGTTTTAGGTAGTCCTTATGTGCTTGGGATTGCATTTTGCTTGCCAATAGTTTGTGGAGTGACATAAGGTCATGAATTACTTGGGGCCAATGGTTGTTCTTCACCCAAATTTATCCTCTTTGACCTTGTGTTGGATGCAACACTTTGGGAAACTATCTAGTTCATGCCACAAAAATATTCTACCTACCAGTTTACAAGTGTGGTATCATTTGGAGCTGATTCTGCTGGAATGTTTCTTGTTGCTGGTCATTTCCTTGACTACCTTCACCCTCCACACCAATTGTTGTCACCATTAATGCTTAGATTCAAGGCACCGTTGAAGCACATGGACTAGTTATGAGGTTCATTGCATGGGAAACACCAATCATACTCTTGAGCCATATTGTTTTATCGGCACTAATGCTTTAGAGGCAGATGTAGCATTGGGATTATAGGGCTGAAATGGTCTATGGTAGGAGGCCTTGCTTGATTTAGGTTTGCAGCTAGATTGGGTGGTTATTGGGGTTGATATGGCTACCTGTTAGGCCGAGCTTGAGGCTGGAAGGAAGGTCTAAAACCTTGAGCTTGCTTCCTTTGAGTGTAACCAGCTCATTACCTAGATTTTGCAATTGCTTCATGACTTCTTGAAGTTCATTTGAGGCACTAGAAGATGAAGTGGAAGCTTCACTTGAATTCTAATTTCTAGGAGTGGGAATAGAAGCTAAATTAGGCACTTGACTAGTACTTGGGCTCTCTAAACTTGGAAATAATGGCATTGGAGGCCTAAGAGCTAGCTTTCCAGCTTGAATCAAACAATTTTCAGCTCTAATGGAAATGCTATAAGCAATGGGGATAGTTGTGCCTCCCATGGACTGGATTAACATAGAAATATCAGAATTTAAAGCTTTAAGGTAATAAAGAAAAGCACATTCTGCTGTTGGCCTGATTGCCACTGGAATTCTCTCCCAAGTCCTTTGAAATATGAAATTAAAATCAGCCACTGCTCATTGGGAGCTCTTTTGATAGTTGTCGGCTACTCCAAAAGGGACAAGTTGTCTCCTTTTCCCAAATCGCTCATGGAGGGCTATACATAGCTGATTCCAATTTTGAATAGATCCCGAGGCAAGACTCCTGAACCATTGCAAAGCTTTCCCTTTGAATGAAGATGCCAACAGTTTGACAGCAACTTGCATCTCATTGATCTCATGGATTGCACAAATGTTAGCAATATCCTTAACATGATCACCAGGAGTGGTCTGATTTTCTCCAGTGAAGTATGAAATGTTCTTCAATGCCAGAATCGGGATTAGATTTTGTGCATTGAGAGCAAGTGGGCTGCACGCCAAAGCTGAAATTTAAATAGGGGTTGTTTTGTGCCATTATGATTGGCCTAAGAACCCTTGTTGATTGAATGAAAGGCCTACCAGGTGGAGGAGTTGAGAGAGTTCTATTTGGTGGAGATGGAGACCTTTGGATTCTCCTCCCACTTTGCCTTATTCTTGGAGATAATTGCAGATATTCAAACAACACCTCTTCTTCTCCAACTCTTGACCTTATAGTGATTCTTCTCATGAGTTTTCAGGTCTACACTTCTAAAACTAGCTGATTCTTCTTCCTTGGAATCACTAGATATGTAATTTATAGCTCTTTTAAAGCAAGAAAATTGCAAAAAATGCACATCAATTTTGTTTCAATGAAGATGAAGACTTCTATCTCCCACCGGGCGTGCCAAAATCTGTTGTGGCAAATCAGCAAAGACCCACGGATGTTGATCGATTTCTAGTGTGATCATACTAGCATCCAAGTGTGATTGCACAACATTGAATCCTTTCCCCAAGTGTGGTACTTGCAAAATGAGAAAGGAATCTCCAGTTTAGAGGCTGGTTCCTCAATTCCTCTAGTCAAATTTATCACTTACAAATTGCAGAGGTCTATATTCCTAACCCTACCCTAAATTCCAAAGGAGACAGAGATAGAGAATGCAAAAAGCTAAAACTAATGCTAATAGGTGATGCACCAAAGGAGTGGTGAGCATTTTTAATTCTCAGATTAACACATCCATAAAAATGTAACAAAGAACCTCATGCACAAAATGATAATTGTAATGAAGGATCAGAAATTAACCAAACAACACAGGCAGAGGATGAAAACTAATCACAGAGGCTATATTGTTATTTTAATCATCAAAATCACTTGCATTACAACACCTGAGAGGTAAAATAAAGTTGCAGCTCTTAGAAAAGGTTTGATATTCCACCAAAATCACTTCCAAGGTGAGAAAGGGGACCTGCAATACACAAAGAATGTTCCACCTTTGAAAATGAGCCAAATTTGGCTTTTATAGTGCAAGGGACGAGCCCAGGAGAGAGAAACACGGGAAAACATGGGAGAGGTTAAATCATTGACCAAAATGCATTCAAAACAGCATGGGAATCCTTACAGACCCATTCCCTGACATTTTTAACCATGCTGGGAGAGAATGCGAGCCATTCTTCATTAAAAACGGTGGTTGAAACGTCATTTCTGCTCATCACCACGTGCCAGAGACATTTTTCAATTTTCTCTCTCCAAAATCTATCAAAATGAAAAATTGACCCCAGAATATTGTAGAGAATTTCACCAGCTTTCCATTGATATAAAGAATGCAAAAATCGAGCTCTGGATCGAAAGATATGGCCATTTGAAGTTTTAGGGAAAAACAGGGCCAAATCGGGTTGGCGGGCAAAAATTCGAATTTTTGCACCTTTTTGGTCATTTGGAAAATTTTCCAAAATTTCCCCACACTCCACCACTCTAGGTGCCACATGGCAGCATCTCATTGGCCGTGGGCCTTTCAGGGGAAAATTTTCCCAAAAACACCGCCGAGCCATAACTTCAAAAATACATGGAGTTAGGAGGAAAACTTTACCTTTCTCGGAAAATCGAGAAAGAGCTCTATCCAATGGTGCCATTTTCAAAAGGTTTTAGTGCCTAAAAACTAAAATATTATGACTGAGGCATAAGAGAGAGGAGAATGGAAGGAGTTAGCCACAAAAAAATGAGTAGGGGCAAATTTTGGATAACGAGGTCCTTACCTACTTTGCGGCCATGTGAGTTCAGAAAAAAATATTTATACTTCCCTAAAGTGGACACAACCTAGTCACATGGTTTACATCCCTTTGCCACATTGTTTTCCATCATCTATCTACCTCTTCCCGATGATACTCTCCCTCTTCTCGAGGGTAATTTTTCCTACGCACACCACCACTCAACATAACACTCACACATTTGTTAGCGTTAGGAAATAAATGTTAAGAAATAAATTATCTTATAAAATATTAATAATAATTAATAATTTTGTGAGGCATAAATAAGGCAACTTGATCATTTCACGTCTAACCATGGTCATATAATTTATTTATTGATCAACATGCATAACTCATCTCAAAACATCTAACATCTACATTCATCCATAATTAAATAAAATACCATAATATTTGGGTTGTGACATGTTTTTTGTGCCATGATGATGATTAGAGATGGTAGTATATGTGTTATGGTTCTTTGAGAAAAAAATTAGGATGTCATGAGGTGAATTTTGCAAGATATGAGGTTTTGGTGAAACATGGTCAAGAATAAGGTCATTTCTAGCTCAAATTGGGTCTTCTGATGCTCACCCTAAATTATGTGATTTACATGAGACCTTTTGGATTTCAAGGATGTTTATATATTTATTTTATAAGGTTTCAAAAAAATAATTATGTCATTTCATCATCATATTTTTATGAACAAATGTTAAGAAGGTAAACAACTTGTTATGAGTTTGAAACCCTAACTTGAAAGCGGTTTGAGATATTTTATTTATAAGTGGCCATAATTTATTCGTAGTGCATAAATTATGATTTTAACATGTATAGGTACCTTGAATCTTTCCAAAAATGTATGGTAGAGGTTATGGCAATTAGTGGACCCCACTCAAATAATTTTTGAAGAGGTTTGATTTGGGACAAGGTTGTCAGGAGGAGTTGCTTAAATAAATGGATTTTTTTTTTGAGTATGTGATATTTTATTGATGTGAAAATAGGTTTCATGTCACTAGGATTCATAAAAATGGATAAGTGTTCTCTATGATAAAACCTTCATAGGATAAGTGTTGTTGTAAATCAGACACCTCGGATATTGATCGGACTTCTAGTTTGAAATCTTGGACATTCAAAGTGTGATTGCACAACATTGAATCCTCTCCCCAAGTGTGGGACTTGTAAAAATGGGAGAGGAATCTCTAGATTAAAGGCTGGTTCCTCAACTCCTCCGATAAGATATATCACTTGCAAGTTACTGAGAGGTTTAAATCCCTAGTTCTTACTCTAAATTCCAAGGGGACAAAGATAGGGAATTGAAGAAAATGAAACTAATGCTAATGAGGTGATGCACCAAAGGAGTGGTGAACATTTATTACTTATGCAGATTGACACGAGTTCATAAAATACAACAAAAATTCATGCACAACCGATAATGTAATGGAGTGTTAGAAATGAATCAAACAACATAAACAGAGGATTAAAACTCATTCACAGAGCCTCGTATTGTCATTTCCAATATCAAAATACATACATTATAGCATTTGGGAGGTAGAAAACATGTTATAGTCCTAGAAGAGGTATGATTTTTCCCCAAAATCACTTTCTTTGGTGAAAGAGGAGCTGCAATACATAAAAATGTTCAACCCTTTGAAAATGAGCCAAATCGGCTTTTACGGTGCAAGCCACGACCCCATGAGACAGAAACACAGAAAACATGGTAGAGCTTCAACCACCAACCCAAAAACATTAAAATAGTATGGGCATCCTTACAAGCCCATCCCCAGACATTTTTGGCCATGCTGGGAGAGAATGCGAGCCATTCTTCATTAAAAATGGTGGTTGAAACGTCATTTCTGTTCATGACCACGTGCTGAGGCATTTTTCTATTTTCTCTCTCCAAACTAAATCAAAATACAAAAATGACCATGTAATCTTGTAGATAATTTCACCATCTTTCCATTAATATAAAGAACATAAAAAACTGAGCTCTGGATCGAAAGATATGGCCGTTTGAATTTTTAGGGCAAAACAGGGCCAAATCGGATTGGCGGGCAAATTTTTTTAAATTTTCCACTTTTTGGTCATTTGGAAAATTTTCCAAAATTCCCTACACTCGCCATTCGGGAGCCACGTGGCATGTTTTTATTGGGCATGGGCCTTTAATGCTTCATTTTCCATTGTTTTTCCCTTTGGAAAATTTTCCAAAAATCCCTACCGGGCCGATGATCTGAGGACACGTGGCACGTGCTAATTGGGCACGGGCTTGTCCTCCTAAATTTTCTGTCACCTTTTAACCATTTTTCTCCACTGGACATGTGGCAAAACCCCATTGGATGTGGGCTTGCCCTTTGAATTTTCCATGTGGGCTTGTCTTGAGTTTTTTGGTGCCACCTAACACGTGGCGAGATTCCATTCATTCGCGCTCGGGGGAGTGATTTTCCCTTTGAAATTTCCTTCTTTTTCTTTCGGGGAAATTTCCCAAATTCTCGCTACCTTCCACCGGCCTCGAGACACGTGGTGCCATTTCATTGGCTATGGACCCTCTGTGAACATTTTTCCTTTTGAGCAATCCCTTTGGGAAAAAATCCCAATCTCCTCCTGCGCTCCGCCATTCCGGGTGCCCAGGGGACACGTGGAATTCAGCGATGGTCAACGGGGAAGTAGGACAAAACTATCTCTATTCCCTTTTACCAAAACACTTCACCAAAATCCTAACTTCTCCTTTGCCCTCCACTGTTCCGGTGACACATGGTGAAACGTGATTGGGCGCGGGCCCTTCCCCTAAAATTTCTCCATGGTGCCAACACTTAGTCAATTCTTTCAATTTTCTCCCCTAGACACGTGGCATAATCTGATTCACCGGTGGGCCTATGGGGAAAAATATCCCTTTTGAAAGCTTTTCCAAACACTTGGTAAAAAATCCAAGTTTTCCTCCGACCCCGCCACTTCCTTCGACATGTGCCGCCATTTCATTGGCTATGGGCCTTTCAGGGGAAAATTTCCCACAAAAACTCTGCCGAACCATAACTTCAAAAATACATGGAGTTAGGAGGAAAAATTTACCTTTCTCGGAAAGATGAGAAATATCTCTATCTAATGGTGCCATTTCCGAGAGAAAGTTTTGAGTGCCTGAAAAGTAAAAATTATGACCGAGGCACAAGCGAGAGAAGAATGAAGGAGTTAACCACTAAATGTGCAAGGGGCACATTTTGGATAACAATTTTGGCGACTCGGAGGGGTCATTTGCTGCTGGATGAATTTGCTTGCACGAAGCAATCCATTGGGCACGCGAGTCATCAAATTCTTTGTTTGGTACCCCAACCGACTAGAACACCGCAAGGAGGAAGATAGAGGGTGGAACATCACCGATTGGAGCAAGGCACGTAACACACTTTCCAGAACAACAAGCTTGTGCCAAAGCACTTAGGGAAAACCAAACTAATCTATAGTGAAACAATGTGCACAAGCACTTAGAGGAATGAAAACCTAAGCTAATATGTACAAGGTGGAGAATTCTCTTTAGTACCAATGCTTTAGATGGATTCCATTGATCGAAATCTACAGTTCTTCACCATCCAATGAAGACAATTGGAAAGCATTGATGTCCTTACACTTTGTGACCATGTATGGGCCACTCCAAATGGCATCAAATTTTGAATGCCTTCCCGGGTTTTCTCTTTCTACATCCCATTTTAACACTAGATCTCCAACTTGGAAAGATCTATTCTTGGCCTTCCTATCAAAGGTCTTCTTGATCAAGGCTTTATCCTTCTCCATTGCTTGGGATGCCTAATTTCGGCTTCTTGAGCTCCATCAATTTGCATATCTAACCGCCATGGGCTAGAAAAATACACTTTTTAGGATTCAAGGATACTCCAAATCTTATGAACCTTTGGAACACTTGTCTCGAATGAAAGAGGTGGTCTGCTGCATTTTTGAAAAAAGCGATGATATCATCAAGATATATCAAGCACAATGTTGTTAATCAAACCCTTGAATGCCATGTCCATTGCTCTTTGGAAGGTAGCTCCAGCGTTGGATAGCCCAAATGGAATTTTCTGTATGCATAAGTTCCCTATTTGGTTGTAAAGGCTGTATTGAACCGATCTTCTTCTTTCACCATAATCGATTCTACCCCGAATAGCCATCAAGTAATGAAAACCTCTCAGAGCCAACAATAATAACCTGTAAAATCTGCTCCATAGAAGGAAGTGGATAATGATCCTTGAGAGATGCTCTATTCAAATCTCTAAAATCAACACACAATTTGATTTCCCCACTCTTCTTTCTAATGGAACTAAGTTGGCCACCCAACTAGAATGTTTGATAGGGAATATGATTCTTGATTCTATCAACTTATCCAATTCCTTTCTCATGAGAGGCTCCATGTGTGGATTGACTGGCCTTTGCTTTTTTCTTGATGGGTTTAGTACTTGGATCCAATTCAATGGTGTGTTGAGCTAACTTGGGATTGAAACCTTTCAAATATTCATAGCTCCAAGCAAACACATCAGGGAATTCTTGACAAAGTTGTATGAACTCATACCTTTCTTGCTTAGTTGTCACTTTACCAACTTGGAGTGATTTTCCTTCTTCCACCGAGATGGACACCAAATCTTCTCCTCGACTTGGATGTTTGCCTTCTCCTTCCCGAAATGATCATTAGGATTGAAAATGGACTCCAAATTAATAAGTACCTTGGGCAGATTGTTGGTTCTCGGATGTACCACTTAGTCACAATCTTTGCTGCTCCAACTTTTCCTAATTCTTAGGTGAGAACTTAGCCTCTTCTTACAAGAAATGGATGATTTTCTGATCATTTTCAAACACTTGCCAACTTACATTGCTGCTCGGTACTAAAGGCCTCACAATCACATAAACATCAAAGGCTGCCCCAACTGCTACAAGCCTATCAACAACTTGGTTCTCTTTTCTAGGAATGGATTTTATGTCAAAACCCTCAAAATATTCAATGAGGTCCCACACCCTATTCTTTTAGCACTTGATTAGATCATTCTTGACAACATGCTGCCCCTTAAATTTATTGAGAATCAACTCACTATCACCAAAGACTTGTAAGTTCTTTATTCCTCTCTTGATTGACCAATGCAATCCTTGTATCAAAGCCTCATATTCAGCAGAAGTGTTATTAGAGCATGCAAACTGAAATCTAAAATTTGAATAATAATTAACTCCTTGAAGTGAAACCAGCATAGCTCCACCTCCTGCACCCTATCTACTCCTTGATCCATCAAAAAACAACTGCCATACCTCATTTTCATCCTTGTGGTTTGGCTTGGTGATGCTGGGAATAGGCTGATTTTCTTCATGCATGCAATAGACTCCTAGCTCAGATTCTTCTATTTCTTGATAAGGATCAAAAGCATGCACCTTGTTTGCCCATTCATCAAGAGTTAGATCTAGGATGCTTCCTACCTTGGTGTCAGTTTCATCAGTGCTTGGATAATCCTCTTGATCAAACGCTAAACAATTGGTATTGATCTAACTTGGAGTGTAAGGCTCAATGTGAAAGTTTGCAATAGGTTCATATCTGATTGTGGCCTTGGTTCCATATCTTGTTCTGAACAACATGTGTGACCAATCAGTAGATAAGTAGCCTCTAATCTTGGCTATGAAATCCCTTGACAGACATAGGGCAAAGAGTGGTGGAAGGTCTATTACTGAGACATCTTGTAAAACAACAATGTTGGGGCATGCATGTAAGGTAAGACTCAAGTTTTTATCACTCCAACTATTGTTACTGCTGTCCCATCCAATTGCACTACCCCTTTGGATATGACTTCATACTGAATTCCCAACTGATCAGCTATTTTCTTGGGCATTACTGAACTACTTGCCCCGGAATCAATCATGCAATTGTGTACTAATTGGTTTCCAATGATCAATGAAACATAGAATGGAGGGGGTTTCAACATTTTACCTTGCTGTCCTCCATGATTCTTTTCAAGTTGGGTAGCATTTTTGAGCACCTTCTCTTGCATTTGGACTTGCTAGTTTGAAGTTGACCAGTCCTTCATGGCAGCTTGTAGCAAAACTCTTTGGCCTGGGATAGATAGTGATTCCCACATTGATATGTTTACATTTGTCTTCTTCATCTGATCAATGATGTTGAATGGGGATGAAGCATCTCTTTGCTTTCCCTTGGCCTACACATTCATTCCTTGCATATGGGCAGCAAAAATTGGCGTTTGAGCTAGCCTAGGAGCTATTTTAGGCAGCCCTTGTGTGTTTGGAACTAAATTTTGTTTGCCAATAATTTGTGGAATAGTAGGAGGTTGTGGATCATTTAGAGCCAATGGTTGTTCTTCACCAAAATTCCTCCTTTTGACCTTGTGTTGTCTGCAACACTTTGGGAAACTGTTTGATTCATGCCACAAAAATCCTCTGCCTGCCAGTTTACAAGTGTAGCATCATTTGGAGCTGATTGTTGCTAGAATATTTCTTGTTGCTGGTTATTTCCTTGACTACCTTCACCCTCCACACCAGTTTTAGTCACCATTAATGCTTGATTTAAGGCACCTTTGTCGAAGCACATAGACTATTTGTGAGGTTCATTGCATGGGAAACACCATTCATACACTTGAGCTATGTTGTTTTGCACTGGCACTAATGCCTTAGAGGCAGATATAACATTAGTATTATAGGGCTGAAATGGTCTATTGGCAGGAGGTCTTGCTTGGTTTAAATTTACACTGGATTGGGTGGTCTTTGAGGTTGGTATGGCTACTGTTAGGCTGAGCTTGAGGCTAGAAGGGAGGTCTAAAACCTTGGGCTTGTTGTCTCTTGAGTGTAACCAACTCATTACCTAAATTTTGCAATTGCTTCATGACTTCTTGAAGTTCATTTGAGGCACTAGAAGATGAAGTAGAAGCTTCACTTAAATTCTGATTTCTAGGAGTGGGAATAGGAGCTAAATTAGGTATTTGATTAGTGTTTGGGCTCTCTAAACTTGGAAATAATGGCATTGGAGGCCTAGGAGCTAGCTTGCCAGCTTGAATCAAAGAATTTTCAGCTCTAATGGTAATGCTATAAGAAATAGGGATAGTTGTGCCTCCCATGGATTGAATTAACATAGAAATATCAGAATTTAAAGCTTTAAGGTAATATAGAAAAGCACCTTCTACTGCTAGCCTTACTGCCACTGGAATTCTCTCCCAAGTCATTTGAAATCTGAAGTTGAAGTCAGTCAGCTGCTCATTGGGAGCTCTCTTGATGGTTGTCAGCTGCTCCAAAAGGGACAAGTTGTCTCCCTTTTCCCCAAACTGCTCATGGAGGGCTATACATAGCTGGTTCCAATTTTGGATAGAACCCGAGGGAAGACTCTGAACCATTGCAAATTTTTCCCTTTGAATGAAGATGCCAACGGTTTGACAAAGAACTTGCATCTCATTGATCTCATGGATTGCACAAATATTGGCAATATCCTTAACATGATCACGGGGAGTGGTCCGATTCTCTCCAAAGTAAAGTATGGGATGTTCTTCAATGCTACAAGTGGGTTGCTTCAAAGTGAAATTGACATAGGGGTTGTTTTGTGCCATTCGATTGGCCTTAGAACCCTTGTTGATTGAATGAAAGGCCTACAGGTGGAGGAGTTGAGAGAGTTCTATTTGGTGAGATGGATACCTTTGAATTCTCCTCCCTCTTTTCCTTCTTCTTGGAGATAACTATAGATACTCAAACAAAACCTCTTCTTCTCCAAATCTTGACTTTGTGGTGATTCTTCTCATGAGTTTTCGTGAGTTTGCACTACTAAAACCAGCTGATTTTTCTTCCTTGGAGTTGCCAGATGTGTAATGTAGGGATATTTTAATAAAGAAACTTGCAACAAATGCACATCAATTTGTTGCAAAAATATGAAGACATGTAAGCTCCCACTGGGTGTGCTAAAACTGTTGTTGCAAATCAGCAGACACCCACGGATGTTAATAAGACTTCTTGTTTGACATCTTGGACATCCAATGTGATTACACAACATTGAATCCTCGCCCCAAGTGTGGGACTTGTAAAAATGGGAGAGGAATCTCTAGATTAAAGGCTAGTTCCTCAACTAATCTAATCAGATATATCACTTGCAAGTTACAGAGGTTTAAATCCCTAGTTCTTACTCTAAATTCCAAGGGGACAAATACAGGGAACGCAAGAAAATGAAACTAATGCTAATGAGGTGATGCACCAAAGGAGTGGTGAACATTTCTTACTTCTGTAGATTGACACAGTTCATAAAAATGCAACAAAACTTCATGCACAAACTGATAACTATAATGGAGGGTTAGAAATGAATCAAACAACATAAACAAAGGATTAAAACTCATTCACAGAGCCCATATTGTCATTTCCAATATCAAAATACATACATTATAGCATCTAGGAGGTAGAAAACATGTTACAATCCTGGAAGAGGTCTGATTTTTCCACAAAAATCACCTTTTTTGGTGAAAGAGGGAGCCTGTAATACATAAAAAATGTTCAACCCTTTGAAAATGAGCCAAATCTGGCTTTTACAGTGCAAGCCACAACCCCAGGAGAGAGAAACATGGGAAAACATGGGAGAGCTTCAAAACTGACCTAAAACACATTAAAAGCAGTATGGGCATCCTTACAAGCCCATCCCCTAACATTTTTCGCCATGCTAGGAGAGAATACGTGCCATTCTTTATTAAAAATGGTGGTTGAAATGTCATTTCTGTTCATGACCACGTGCTAGAGACATTTTTCAATTTTCTCCAAAATCCATCAAAATGAAAAAATGACCCCAAAATCTTGTAGATAATTTTACCAGACTTTCCATTTATATAAAGAACGCAAAAAAGCTCGAGCTTTGGATCGAAAGATATGGTGTTTGAATTTTTAGGGCGAACAAGGCCAAATCGGATTGGCGGGCAAATTTTTTTAAATTTTCCACTTTTTGTTCATTTCGAAAATTTTCTAAAAATTCCCCACACTCCGCCATTCCAGGAGGCACGTGGCATGTTTTGATTGGGCGCGGGCCTTTAATGCTTCATTTTCCATTGTTTTTCCCTTTAGAAAATTTTCCAAAAAATCCCTGCCGAGCCGATGATTTGAGGACACGTGGCATGTGCTGATTGGGTGCGGGCCTATCCTCCTAAATTTTGTCACCTTTTGACCATTTTTTTCGACTGGACATATGGTGAAACCCCATTGGATGCGGGATTTCCCCTTCAAATTTTCCATGCGGGCTTGTCTTGATTTTTTTGCGCCACCTGACACGTGGTGAGATTCCATTCGTTCACGCTCGGGAGTGATTTTCCCTTTGAAATTTCCTTTTTTTCCTTCTGGGAAATTTCCCAAATTCTCCCCACCTTTCGCGGTTCGGGAAATGTGGCACCATTTCATTGGCTGCGGACCCTCTGTGAACATTTTTCCTTTTGTACAATCCCTTTGGGAAAAATCTTAATCTCCTCCCGCGCTCCACCATTCCGAGTGCACAGGGACACGTGGCCTCGGGCCGACCTAGTCGATGGGGCAGCGGTCCAAAATCGTCTCTATTCCCTTTTACCAAAACACTTCACCAAAATCATAACTTCTCCTCTTCCCTCTCATTGCTCGGCCTCACGGTGACACGTGGCAAAAGCGTGATTAGGCACGGGCCCTTCCCTAAAATTTCTCCATGGTGCCAACACTTAGTCGATTCTTTCAATTTTCTCCCCTGGACATGTGGCATAATCGATTCACGGCGGGCTGCAAGGGGAAAAATATCCTTTTGAAAGCTTTGCCAAACACTTGGTAAAAAAAATAAGTTTTCCTCCGACCCTCGCCACTTCCTTCGACATGTGCCGCCATTTTATTGGTTGCAGGCCTTTCAGGGGAAAATTTCCCACAAAAACTCTGCCGAACCATAACTTCAAAAATACATGGAGTTGGGAGGAAAACTTTACCTTTCTGGAAAGTTGAGAAAGAGCTCTATCCAATGGTGCCATTTCCAGAAAATTTTGAGTGCATGAAAAGAAAAAAATTATGACTGATGCATAAGAGAGGGAAGAATGAAGGAGTTAGCCACTAAATGTGCAAGGGGCACATTTTGGATAACAATAAGTGTGCTCTACTATTTTGGGGTGGTTAAAAGCGGTCTTTACTAAAGTTGACATTGTAGGAGCTACAAGAGGATTTAGGAGGTGATTCAAGTTGTGTTGGAAATATAATTCATAGATATTTATATTAGTATAATTTTTATATTAGAATGATAATTTTTGTCATGGTTTCTAGGCCAATTTGTGGATAGGAAGATTCTTGCTATTCTAGGACAAGATAATGTTTTTGAATGTTGGAGTTGGTTGGAGCATGAAATGGATTGGGTGATGCTTGAAATCACTTGAAATGTGAAGAGGGATGAATTTTTCATCCAAATAATAAATTTTTAGGTCTTGAATGTATCATAAATGGTGTTAATGAGTTTCATTTTGAAAACTACTATTTGGGCAGCTTGTTTTAGTGAAGGTAAAACTTGATGTAGTTTGAACATGAGGTATTTTCAAGAGTTATAAATTTCTTAAAAGTGTTATAAATTTTCTTCAATTTCCATTTATTGGTTACATTCCATGGTTGAGTTGACCTTAGGTGAGCTTGATGCCCAAAGGTGAAGTTATGGTCCTAAAATGTATTGTTTTATGAAGGATAAGTTGTACTAGGCCCATTTGATGAAATGATTTGATTGGTTCATGAAAATTTTAAAAATTTATGGATGTTAAATTTCATTTTAATCAGGTATGATGATTTAGGGGTGATGAAAACACATTTTTATAGTGTTAGAGTATATTTCTATCTCTACCCATAAGGATTTGAGTCTGTTTTAGTGCATGAAAAATTATTTCAGCTAGGCCGACCTACTTGGATCACTTTTAGCTATTATGAAAATTATTTGAGATTTTTTAAAAATTTATTTTTCAAGCCAAAGGAGGGAAAGTGTTTAAGTTTGAATTTGAATTATGAAGGAGCTTATAAAATCATAGATTTGGGTGCTTTTTTGAGCCTGTTGTGTATGTGCAAGAAGTGTGACCTTTGTGTGAAAGTTTTGTAGGTGTGTAAGTATGAATTGAGAGAAGATAAAGTGTGTGTAAGTGTTTAATGCCTTGAGAGGTGAAGAAAGTTCTAGTTTGTGCAAGTTTGAAGACCTATGGTTTGAGCAAGGGTTTGAAGGAGTTTGGAGCTAAATCATGTGATCACCATCGGTGAGTTGTTGCCTAAATTTAGCGGTGATATTCTCATCAAAATATTGCGTGATGTGTGAATATTCATTAAATTGTCTTGTTTTGAGTAATATAAACAAGGGTTTAGGGGTTAGTACTCCTTGTGGGGTTGGTGCCTCACTAAAGAAATATCTTGTGATGTGTAATATTCACTTGAGTATTTTTGGGTATAATATCAAAAAAAAATCCATTTTTTTTATTCCCATTGAGTGTTTCCCACTTACATCTTGTGTTATGGTTTTGCTTCTATTGATCATGTTTAATTGAATGAATGTTATCTGTTGTGTTATCCAAGAATTTTTCAAGAACAAAAAGATGCTACAGGAGATAATTAACACTTTTCTGGATTTGGTTCCTAAGAATCATGATCCTATAGAGTTTAAAAATTTCAGGCCCATAAGTCTTTGCAACTGTGTTTATAAAATGTGCTAAAAAATTTTGGCCTTAAGAATCCAGGTTGTGCTACCTTCAATTATCTCTGATCAGTAGGAACATTTTACTATGGGTAGACAGATTCAAGATGGCATTGTCACCATACAAGAGACCCTCCACTCTATGAAACAAAACAAGAAAGAAGCTATGTTCATTAAGTTGGATATGGAAAAATCCTATGACAGAGTCTCTTGGTCTTTCCTTCTGAAGATTCTCTCAAGATTTGGATTTGGTGAGGATTTTAAGGAGATGATTCTATCTTGTATTTCCACTGCCAAGTTCTTGGTCCTGGTTAATGGGACTCCTTGTGGTTATTTTAACAACATGCATGGTTTAAGACAAGGTGATCCTATATCACCCTTTCTCTTCATTATTTTGGCCGAAACCCTAAGTAGAACTCTTAATAAGGCTACCATGGAGGGAAGAATCAGAGGTATCTCCCCTGCTATAAACTGTCAGAGGGTTTCTCATCAACATTTTGTTGATGATACCATGTTGATAGGAGTTGCTTCTGTCCCTGAGGCTAGAGAATTCAAGCAGTTAATGATGGATTATGAGGAAGCTTCAGATCAATTGATAAACTATGGGAAAAGATTTATCTTCTTTATCAATACCCCTAAAAGAAGAAGCATCAAAATTGCTGGTATTCTTGGTTTCCCCTCTAAAACCCTCCCAACTAGATACCTTGGTATGCTTATAGGGACGGAAAAACCAAAGAATGCTGAATGGAATTTCTTAATTGATAGATTTCTGAAGAAACTTGAAGGGTGGAAAGGATCGCTTCTATCTCAAGCGGGAAAAGTTGTCCTTCTTAAATGCTCTATACAAAATTTACCGGTTTATATGATGTCTATCTATAGATTACCCTCTGAGATTGCATGCAAGCTGGAGAGCATACAAAAAATATTTCTATGGAGTGGAACTGAATCAAAAGATAGAATTCCTCTAATTACCTAGGATAAGGTTTTTTTCCCCAAAAAAAAATTGTTGTCCTTGGTATAAAAGATTGGACTAAAATGAATAAATCTATGCTAGCCAAAATGAGTTGGAGATTGTTAAAGGAAGATAATTTCTAGACTAGTATCATAAGATGTAAATACTAGCCTAACTTGTCTGCTAATGAATGGTACTTTTGTACCTAGAACTCTAATTCTTCTTCATGCTTCTGGAAGTCCTTAAATTGGGCTAAACATGTGTTATCTAAAGGATGAAAATGGCTTGTTGGAAATGGATGCACCATTAACTTCATGGGAGGACAACTGGATGGAGAATTTTCCTCTCAAGACTATTTTCCCTACTATCTATAGAGACTCTGTGTCCAAATATGGGACTAAGGTTAGAGATTACTTCAATTTGGATGATCCTTTGGGATAGTGGAAAACCATATCTTTGGATCATTCTAACAGCTTAGAGATCTCTTCTATTAACAACAAATTAAGAGGAGTTATTATTAATAGAGAGAATCCTGATGAAGATAGCTTATATTGGTCTAAGGAAGAAAATGGTATTTTCTCGGTCAAAAGTGCCTACCACTCTTTCTTTCATGAGGAGGAGATAGGTGATAATTTTAATTGGGGAAGCATATGGATCAAATAATTAATCCCCAAGATTAATATGTTTTGGTGGTTGGTTATCCATGATAAGATTCTAACTGTTGGCAATTTGAACAAGAGAAATTTCCACATGGTTAATAGATGTGTTTTGTGTGAATCTGATTGTGAAGATGCCTCACACCTATTCCTTAACTATCCCTTCTTTTTTCGGTTAGGGAAACCATCCTTAACATCTTTGATGTCAATTGGGTCTTCCCGGACTCCATAAAATTGTTGTGGATCCAATGGGCTAGTCCTTTTAAGAGCCAAGGTTTGAAGTTCTTATGGATTTTCTCTATAATACATTTGGCTTGGGAAATATGGAAGGAAAGAAATAGAAGAATATTTAAAGGAAAAAAAGAATCCCATGTCAAAATTGGAGCCCACTGTGTGAGATCCATCCTTGCTAACTTCTCTATCTTGAACTCCCAAAAGAAGTCTTTCTCTCAGCATGAATCTTATTTCTCCTTGAAGTGGGGTCTGGGAACTTCTACCCTTAGGCCCCTAGTCTGAACCCTAGACTAAATGGATGGGTCAAACCTAGCAAGGAATGTTTAAAATTAAACTTTGATGGCACTTCTAAGGGAAATCCTAGTCGAGCTGGCTATGGTGGGGTCTTTTGTGATTTTGAAGGAAGTTTTATTCTTGGATACTTCTACAATTTGGGAACTCAAACTAATAATGTTGCTGAAGTTCTTTGGGGTCTTTTGGGGTCTATCTATAGCTCTTCAACACAAATTTGTTAATCTGGAAGTGGAAGGTGACTCCCTGAACATAATTAACAACATAAATAAGAAAGGACCCATCTCTATTGCCAATTTTAACTCTATTAAGAGTATTAAGCAAATGGCCCATTCTTTTAATTTTATCTCCTTCAAACATGTGTATAGGGAAGAAAATGTCGTGGTGGATTTCTTTGCTAATATGGGGGTTAATGGGCATGATTTGACACTTTTGAGGAAGGTGGAAATTCTTAATCCCAAGGTGCGGGCACACTTATTAAAAGACACTAATGCTCACGTATAAGGTTTTTTCATGGGGTGTCAATCCTGTCATGATCCTTTTTTATGATGAATTTGCATTTATTTATTAATTATGAGAAGATCGGGTTTGTGATTTACACGTATTTTTAGAGAAATATATCTGGTAGCCACTACTGTAGAATCATTTTATGGTGTGCGAGTAAGCTCTCAGCTCTATGGTTTCTGAGTCATTTTGTGAAGAGTCCTTTGTTGTTTAGTGGAATGGGTGGGGATCTCGTCAAGACTAAACCTGCTGAACTCATTGGGGTCACTCCTGAAGTTATGTCCCTATTTGATAGCAAGGGTTTTACCCCTTTTTTGAAAATATTTGAAGGGAACTATGAGAATCTCAACAAAGACTTTGCTAGCGCATGGAAAGTGACCAAAAAAGGTGTTGTTGTTGAGATGAAGGGGATCATTTTGGAGATCACTATGGATTTGGTGGCTAAAGTTATGGGCATTCGGCAAAGGGGGAGGGAGGCCTACAAACTGAAGAAGGAAGCCTCTAAAGAACTGAATTTGTTTCTTAAAGGTAATGAGAATCTCACCTCCCATTTTGCTGGCTACCTTAGAATGTCTTTACCTAATCCATATGACAAGGTGGCTCTCACCTTAATTCAATTCTTAACCCTAGAAGGCCACCACAAATGTATTTATGCTTACCACCTCCCAATGCTAAACCATTTTAGATGGGGGCAGGCTTTTAGTTTTCCCTATTTCTTGTATCATTCTCTGTGTGCCTTTGTTTCATAGTTTAAAATACGTAGGATCTCTGTCCCTCTCCACTAGGGATTTATCCTTTCCCTTGTCAAAAGGGCGGCCCTGGACATTGACAAAACTGGTGCCCTCAAGTTGGCTTTGGAAGCTTATGTGGATAGTTCGGGTCTGAATCGGAGGAGGAGGATTTGAGTGATGATGAAGATTCTCTGGATGGCGACACGAGAAGAGGATGAGGTGGAGGTGGTTGTAGCCCAAAAATTAAAGGATATTAATTCTAAGTAGATCTCAAGTACTGAGTTGAACACTAAGGGTGAGTCTAGCAAACAGGGTGCCCCGACTCCTATAAATGCTCAATTGGAACAACACTATGAGGCTATGGGTCATGTCGGCCTGATCAAAGGGGACAATCACTTGGCCAGGATGGTGGCTGATATCGATGAGATTAAGGGGGACATGTGGCTCACTAAGATCTTGGTTTAGTTTCTTTTTAATGATTGACACAAGATGAAGGAGCAGGTGCAGGAAGCGATTAGTAATGGGCGAGTGGTAACAATATTGAGATCCGAAGGCTAACTTTGGGGCCATAACTAGGGAAATGGATTAGGTATAAGATATCCTCCATAGCTATATGGAATGGAGCATCGTGACTGTTAAGATGACCCTACAACACCTTAAAACTCTGAGGTATCTTACCAATACTTATTGTGTTGTGGATAGTCTAAGAAGGAAATAGAAGGTGACCCCATATGGTTTAGACATGGGCTCTTTGGTTGTGCTCTTGCAAAATAATGGGCTAAGGTGTTGGAGGGGCTTGAAAAATCCTACAAATGACTTTGGTGTGGGGTGATCTATTTTTTCACTATCTCTGTCTATGGTTGTTAGTTCCTTCGATGTTGTTAGTTTCACTATGGTTTTTTTTTTGTTAGTATCACTATATGGGCTCCTAAGTGATCTTATTACTATGAAATTTTATACTATGGTTTTTTGATGTTATTATAATTGGCTTTATCTTCTCTCATGGAGATTTCTTGATGTACGGGGTAGGGTCCCCTTAACTCTCTTTTTACCACTAATAAAAAATGTTGTATGTTTCACGCACTAATGAATTGATAAATGATTAAAGTTTTATGTGAGTGATCTGAAATTGAAATTGAAATTTTAAGGAAGGATTTACCCCGATATCAGTCCATTTTGATTCCAACACACCTTTATACCATGACTTATGATTATCATCTAGAATAAAGTGAACAATTATTTCTCTTAAGAAGAAAACCATAAATACAAATCCACAACCAATAATCTATCAAAATGATACTACATTACCAAGTTACGACATTCATCTCTTACCCACGGGTCATAAATAGGTTATCCCAAATAAAAATCAAATTCCAACATTAAATATAGTCCAACATGATAGAGTTGAAACTTTGTATAATATGAATTTCCAAAATACTTATGATAATTACACTATACAATTCTACTTATGATTCATAGACAAACAAAATGAAACCATTAAGACTCATCCACAAGAAAAAGTAGGGAAGTCCCACAAAATATTATCATACACAACATGCTAATGCTATATTCATTACTCAAGCTCAAAATATGATAGTGAAGAGTTTAGTAAGATCATTATCATATCATACAATAATTATAATCACATACTAATGCACATGCTCAAAATAAGTTATCTTCCTACACATTATTAATTAGAGAAAATATTCACAAGTATCATACAATAATTTACGTATAATTGAATACAATAACTACCATCCTTTTATCTTATATATAGTAAGTAGATCCACACATCCATATATCCATATTTTAGATCATAAGTCATATTCAAATAGAGTTTTTAAGATGGAAAATACTTAAGAATTGAGTTCCTAATCCCATCCAAATAATAAAATACTCTATGATTTCTAATTTTCAATTCTTAACTATCAAGAGTGAAAGTCTATAACACAAGTTATTATTACCATGTTTCATAACATATCCTCACCAATTTTCATATGAATTTAATTTCTACAATGATCCAAAACATACTCATAATATGTAATTTAATCAAAATATTCTAATGCACAACATAGTCACAAAAAACATAATCATCAATATAACTTAATGAAGTAGTCATGCTCATGTGTTAAATCAAATATTATCAGTCTATAGTAACATTAATTTCTCAAAGAGAATAGGAAAATAAAGTTATTTTCCTTCTCAACATTTCAAAATTTTACAAGAATATCACATATAACATACAAATGAGATTGTTCCATTAGGGCATCATGTTCCCATCCATCTCAATCAATGTAACAATATAATAAATTCCTATTAAGAAAAATGAACCAAGTATGGAGAACATTTTATTCTTTCTCATCATAGTCCTATGAAAATCTAAGTGTTCCCAATAACAACAATAATTATATACATAATGTCATATAATTAAATATTTATAATAAAAACAATCACAATTTTTTTAATATTAACCATGATTTTATGTAAAATATGATTAATAAAAAAATTCAATATAAAACACTCACTAAATTCTCAATGTTAATAATATTGATTACTAGATATGTTATTTATCAGCCATAGCCATCTAAGACTAGGATTGAGGCCATTTTGGGTGGAATGAATCATGTAACCAAAAACCCATTTAAATCCTAATCATGTTATAAATACTGAGAATATCCATACATGTGTACAATTTTTAACACACCTTAAGAACAAGAACTCAAATCATATCTCCATACACAACACACGACTCACATAACTTTAACAAGAGATAATTCAAAAACTCCCAAAATATACCAAAGGAGGAATACATAAACTATAGAATATATTTAATTAATAAAAATTAACACCACCATATTTAAAAGAAAGAGATAAATTCCACTTAACAATGAAACAAGTTCTCATAATGCCCTAATTAGGAGAAAAACAAAGTTCTTACATTTCTATTTCCTTTCACTAAGCAATTTCTAGGGTACTACTATATAAAAGTATTCATGCATTGAAACTAGAAAATAAGATTATAACTAACCATAATTTATCATCCCTACTATGCATTGGTGAAAAATTCCATATTTCTCTTGTCTCATTTCCTATGATAGGTTAGGATGATCAAAGCAAAGTATCCTATTTCCAAGTATAACACAAATCTACCTTGCAATGACAACAAGGTTTCTAAATTAAACACTTATTTTTCCATTATATAGTTAAGACAAGAGTACTAAATAGGATAGGTGAATCTATTACACCATTGATACACATTACAAAATCAATACTATCTTCTAAAAGTTTAAGACTTCATTCCATAATTATATAACAATATATATGCACAGTTGAATTCTCACTTGTCACAAATCTAATTTGAAACCCGTCATCCTTTAAAAAAATACATACTTAATGTAACCTACATATATAGTAGTAGTGGGGTTCATAACCTATACATTCTAATAACCATAACATACTACTCAAGATAAACCATAATACATACGACAACATGTTGGAATCATAAGAATCAACAACTTTATTACATAGGGGTTTTATAAACCCTTCAAGAAAGATTATAATAACATGTATTTTTTATAGGTCATACACATTGGGATACCATTAGGTAATCACCCAATTTTTTTAATCAAAATGTTAAGAATGTAAGATCAGTAAAAGTGCTAAAGTTTCCATGGAGTGAGACTTAAATCCTTAATTAATCAATAAGAAGTATAACTCTATGGTATATAAAAATAGTATAATCATGCCATTATATTTCCATTCTTTATATAATATTCAAAATATGAAAATAAAAATAGTGATTGATTCCATTATTAATGAATATCATTTTTAACTATCATCCATCAAGAATTAATGCAATACAAATAATAAAAGAGAGTGATAATCATCAACATAAATTTACTATTATAGAAAAGAAATTCCCATAGTGGGACTAAATTCCATATTCCCTCATTACTTCCCCACTTCCACCATTTCCAAATTTTCCTTTGAATGTCTTCACTTGAATTCCTCCAAATCATCATATGGAGCACTATAACCATAATAGAAAACAACATGATTCCATAGCCTAAGCCAACAACATGTGCTAAGATTCAAATCATGGCCTTGGGGTGGTTGACTCTCTAAGATCAATAAAATGATTTATATTTATACCTGTTGGGTTTCATATTTGCACTTGGAATGAAATCACAGTCAGGGGACAAGAAATTCCCTCCTCTATAATGGTAGAGGTTCCCTTATTTAAATCAAAGGAAAAACCTATGTACAAATACATAATCTTTCATTCAATGGTGGTTTCCTGATATCTTGAAATGTGTTTTATGCCTAGAAAGTTATCAATACATGAGGATAGAAGACTTGAAGAGAGGAGGGAGGTAGAAGAAGATAATACTTTCAGGGAAAAGAGATGGCAGAGAAAACCCTTATATGTATTGAGAAAATGAGATATAGAATAGAACCATTCACGTTTATAACAGGCACAATCCACAGACTCAAAGTTCTTGAGATTGTGTAAACTAGAACACAAATTTTCTAAGCATGCAAGGATTAAATGATTCACAGATCAGAGCAAGAAGGAAAGAGAAAGAAGAGGAAAAGGGAAAAACCTTTGTATTGATTTCTTCCAATTAGAAATTACAGTTCCAAAATATCAAAATTCCAACTTGTACAATGGCTTTGAAAGCCCATGATATAGCTCACAAGAGATGGTTACAACTTCCTCAAGAAAGCAAGAAATAGTTACAACTTATTCCAATCATCCACGCCCTTTCAAATTCTTGATTTGCAAAGAAATGTTAATGGCAGAAAAAAATAGGTTTTTAAATATATGGCCATTTCATTATTTCACCAATTAAAACATGGGCCATTCGATTTGCTTCTACAACTTTAAATTTGGGCTCCCACGTGGAAGGAATTGATTGGAGTGGGCCTATGGATGCCTTTTGCATTTTTTTCCTTTGAAGCTGCGCCAAGATGACACTTGGAGAGCTCCACTGATTCCTTTATACTTAGCTAATTCGGGCCAATTTCCTGCTTGACTTATGTTGGCCCCTAAACACATAGAGAGTTGGCACTCATTTGATTTTTTGCTTTGTAAATGCCTCCTAAAATTACACCGAGTTGACGCATGGCTCCTTCCATCGATTTTAGACTTTTCAACATCTAACTTTATCTCTCCATTTACTTTAACCATGTGTTGAGCTAGCACTCATTTGGAGATTGACCCTTTGATTTCACTTTGAAATTGTGTCGTTAAGGCACATGGAGACTTCCGCCAACCCACCCATACTTAGTCAATTTTAATGATTGGATCCTTCTCTTTTTGGACTTGGGACACATGGAGGACTAGTGTAAGTTTGATAACTACCCCTAACTTTAACTCTTGAAGTTTCTCTAATGAGGCACGTGTCGCCGTCATTTGAATGTTCCATACTTAGCCGATTTGAGCTTGTTTTACCTTCATTTTGAACCTGGGACACGCAGAAATCCTATGCTTATTTGAGGACTATCCCTTGGACCCTTCCCCTAGAGTTGTGCCATTTGGACATGTGGAGGCCTCTGTTATTGCTTGAAACATGACCAAACCGCATCCAATCAGAGATTCCCACGTACTATCTATGGATGTCGAGAGAAAAATTTAATGGGGAAGATACGATTGTCATTCCCGACTGCGGGAAGAAAATAAAAATAAAAATAAGGGAAGAAACTTCACCATTATTCCTGACTTTCAAATTGTTCTTCATGAGCAGGATAAACTGCAAAAATTCCAGGCTCGACGCGATCTAATACTCCAAGGTACAGACTCAAAATTTTTGAAACTTGACTTCAAAAGAATGAATTTTGAGGGTGACAACAGTTGGCTCTTTTTGGGGATGACTTGGCTTGGAACAAAGACACAAGAAAAGATCAAGAACTATAGATAACTCTGGGAAAGAGGACTAGTGCCTTATCCATTGGGCAAAGGATTCAAAATAAAAACCAATACAAGGCAACACACACACGATATGGGAAAAGAAACAAAACAAACCAAAAGGGAAGACCCAAAACAAAACACACCACAAAACAAAGAACAAGAAAGGGACACAAGCCAAAAACCAAAAACCAAACACAATGAATAAAAGGAGTTCCTATCCACCTAGGACTTGAAAAAATTTAAGTACTACCCACTATAAGGAAGTGGGAGAGGACAACCATCCATGTAATCCAGATAAAAAGAGTTCTCTCAAGAAAAATGTCTGATTCTAAAAGGACCAAGCCAAAGAGAATCAAACTTACCATGAATTCCTTATGGCTCATGTCTTTTGTTCTAAAGCAGCACAATATATCCCACTTGGAAAAGTCTAGGTTTGGATTTCTTGTCAAACAAAGCCTTCACTTTCAACTGATGAGTTGATATCCTATCAACAACTTGCAATTTGTCCTCATTAAGCTTCTAAAGGTACAAAATTCTCTTTTCCAAAGATCTTTTAAAACTTGAATATTCAATGGTTTTCATTAGATGCAAGGCTAGAAATTCCACCGTGACTGGCAGTTGAGCTTCCACACCATACACCACTTGGAAAGGATACATTCCAATTGCTCTCTTGGGTGTAATTCTATCAGCCCAAAGTGCATCATATAGCTTCTTATGCCAATTCCTCTGAGAATCATTTACAAACTTTTAAACTATGTTCATTAAGTTCTTGTTTGTCGATTCTACCTGTCCATTCCCTTGGGGGTAGTAATATGAAGAATGAACAAGTGAGATCCCATACCCATAGCAGAAGTCCATCATCTTAGCAAAAGAAAAGTTGGAAGCATTTTTAGTCACAATTTTGTTTGGGGTCCCAAACCCAATCAATATGTTCTCCTTAATGAATTTGCAAACTACCTTGGAAGTGGTGCTCTTAACTAGAATGGCGTCCACCCACTTGGTGAAGTAATCTATGGCAGTCAACACATGGGTATATCTAGCACTAGAAGGTGGGTTAAGAGTTCGAATGAAATCCAATCCCCATTATTGAAAGGGATCATCAATCACTACTAGATTTAGTGGAAAGTAATAGACAACTTAGGTCTTCCAAAAACATTTGACATCCTTCACATTTACCAACCCATTTTGATGCATCTCTGAATAGAGTGGGCCAATAATAACTAGCACGAAGTATTTTATGATTTTTTATAGCAGAGGAGAAATGACCTCCACAAGCCTAGTCATGAAAAGCAGAGAACAACTTCTTTTGTTGCTTCTTATCTACACACTTAAATAACCTTCCATCTATGCCTCATTTGAATAAAGCATTCTCCCATAGACATTTGTGCAGACCTTAGTTTGATGGCTCTCTTCTCTTTGGCACTCAAGTGAGATGGACACTCTTCATAGGTCAGAAAGTGAGCAATGTCAACATACCATACATCTATTAAGATGAGGAACAAGAACATGGACATCAACTCCATCTTTGGACAACTCCTTAGCAGCTCCCTCAGCAATGAGTTCACACAGCCCCTACCCAGAACCAGCTTTATTGGCTTGATGTTAAGCTCATAATCTTTCACCTTTGATACCCAATTACCTCTCTTGGTTCCAAATTATTGCTAAGTAAGAATGAATTTTATTGTTGTATCAGGCACCAACACCACAAAATGAGAATTAAGGATGTAAAACCTAAACTTCTTGACAACTTTGATGACTACAAAAGCATGTTTCTCCATCATGGTGTACTTCAGCTCATGATTTTTCAAGACATAACTGGTGTACTTCAGCTCATGATCAACATTCTTCTAGGCTAACACAAGAACTAGGGTATTTTCAGTGGCATAACAATAGATAATGACATATTTTCTAAATTGGGCACGCCAAGATTGGAGTCTTTACAATAGCACATTTAATGTTCTCAAATGATTTATTCCCTTCAGAGGACCAACCAAAAGTTTTCTTCCCTTGCATCATGCGAACAATACTCATTGTAAGTTCTACAAAATTGGGGATGAATCCCCATAAGAAATTGATCTTACCAAAGAAATAATGGATACCTTTCTTACTTGATGGAAGAGGAATTTATTGGATAACTTGAACTCTTTCGGATCAATCTTGATCCCTTCCTTTGAAACAATGTGTCCCAAAAACTTTCCTTCTGTGACACAAAACATAGAATTCTTAGGGTTTAAAGAAATTCCATGCTCTCTACACTTCTACAATATTGTTTCAAGGTGTTGGAAGTGATCTATTCTTGCTTTAGAAAACACTGTCAAGTCATCCAAATACACAATAATGCATTTCCCTTTCAGACTTCCAAAAGCCAAATCCATGGCCCTCTAGAACTTAGCACCAACATTGATGAGACCAAATGGCATCCTCTTGTATGCAAAGGTGCCCCAAGGAGTAGTAAAGGTAGTATTATGTTGATTTGTAGTATTCACCTCTACTTGATTGTACCCTGAGAATCCATCTAACATAGATAGCATCTCCGAGCCTATAATAGCTTGCAATACTTGGTCCATCATGGGGAGAGGGTAGTTGTCCTTCAAATAACCCTGATTTAGATTTTTGAAGTCCACACAGATCCGGATCTCACCATTCTTCTTCCTGATAGGCACTATATTAGCAATCCACGTTGAATGGTGGATGGGGAATATGATCCTAGCCTTCAGAAGCTTTTGTATTTCTTGGAAAATTGTATCAGCTATCTTTAGATTATATTTCCTTTGCTTCTGTTTGAAGGGTTTGATCCCAATTAAGAGGAATGAAATGTTGCATTTCTTTAGGCTGAAAAAGCCTTAAGATCATCATAAGAGTAATCTAGAACATCAACATACCTCTTCAATAGATTCACCACCTTCTTTTTCTCTTCCTAAGTGCAGCATTTTCCAATATTGACCATTTTGGGATCATCAAGACTCCCAATATTCACTTTCTCAATCTTAGCAGATTGTCAAGCTCCTTGGGAAACTTTATACTTCATATATCTATCATGTTTATCAAAAATATCCTCTAAACTCACCAGCCCTTTAGGAATTTTGTTGCCTTTTAGTTTGATGCATCCATTTTGATCCATCTCTTCTTTGACACCCTCTTCATTTGATGACACACACTCTTTAGGTAGATTGTCACTTCCTTCAAAGTACAGCTTGATCAAATTTGTGTCTAAGTTCAAGAAAGAAAGAAAATGTTGGTCATCATTAAAAACTTGCCAATTATTTGCATTTTCAGGCACACTGGGTCTATAGATCAGCTCAATGGTGAATTTCACTGAGGAAAATCAGGATGAGGAATCAACAAGCACCCCAAAATAGCTGGAGAGTTAGCCCTAGCATTCCTTTCCCTTGGTACAACTTCAATAGAAAAAGCATCAAGGAATTCAATGGAATCCTAGACTAGATTCTTGTAGTGTTTCAAACTTCTATTCTTCACCTGATAAAGGTCTCTAACTTGTTTTACAATTAGCTCGACATCTCCATGAGCAAGAAGGTTCTTCACTCCCATTTCCTTTGCCATGCTCAACCCAATAATAAGGGCCTCATACTCAATAGTATTGTTGGTATTTTCAAACTAAAATTTGAAGGAGAAAGGATGAATCTTAATCCTAGGATAAATGAGCACGCACTAGCTCCGAAGTTGAAGAGAAACTTCCATAAAACTCCAAAGTCCACACACCATTAGGATCAAGAAAAACTCCCTTTGGCAGACTTGTCTCCTCTTGTGACATGATCATGTAGTTCCCATGCCCAATGTATTCATATGGTATTTGTGCTTTAGGATCATCTGTCTTTTGCACAATATACTCTACTTGTTTCTTAGGTAGAAGCTTCTTCATCTTCCCATTGACAAGGATCAAGGCATGTGACCAATCTATTTGGATCTCACCTCCAACATCTTTTCAAAAGTTCCTACTTAGTATCATGCCATAGGAAGGAGGCATATCGAAACCAAAACCTTCTTCTCTGGTAAAGTAGAAAAATGTACTTGTGTATCCTTGATTCTCTCAACTAAAGGCTTTACTTTCCATGGAATAGAAAGAGCCATAAGTGCAGGTTAAGGTTAGACCCAAAGAATGAGCCAATTTTGCAGGACATTACATTATTAGATGCACTGAATCAATGACACAATTTCTAAGCTTGTGGCTAGCTATGAGAAGAGTCACATTAAAGGGTTTGATCTTCTCATTGGGTGAAGTGATTGTAGCCACAAGGCTAGGTTGAGGTGGAGAAGAAGGAGTGGGAAAAAGGCATTTAGATGAATGGGCTAGGGTTTTAGACTTAGAATTTACGAAGTTAACCATTTTGGTAAAGACTTTAGGATGGGTTTGATAGAACTCTACCTCATAAATCTGAATCTTGGTCTTTTTAAGATGGTCTATAATGTCAAAAGATCTAGATGTGGATGGGGAATCAATACTAGGAGTAGGAGGAGATTTTGATCTATTAGCTTTATCATTTGTTGGACAAGAATTTTCAGAAGTAGAAGTAGAGGAATAAGGACTAGTAGAACTTACCTTTTAGGTGGAAGTAGTAGGAATAGGAACTCCTCTTCTTGCAATCACCGGGATGGTGATGGGGTACTCCTTGGATATTTTTGTAGGTTACACCACTTTTTCCTTTTTTTTGGTCCGCTCGGGTCATAACAACATATGAATCACTATTCATCTCAGCCACTACATCATCATAGTCATCTTCATCATCCACACCCTCAGTGATGAGGAAATGAACTCAAGAATCACCTGTATCCTCCAGTTTTCATGAACTTCCTTTTTTGTTCATTATAGAGCTCATTTTCTTCCTCATCATCAAGCTCAAGAACCTTACAAGTAGCATTGACATGCACCTTGAGGGGTGGACCTTCAATGGCCAACCTGGTTTGAGAAGAGGGCAAGTAGGTCCTAGGCTGAAAGTTCTTCCTTGGAACATCTTGATATGGAGCATGCTTTGAGCCAATTTATTTTTGATGGCAAAGAGGTCATTAGCCAAATTTTGCACCAGATGATCTACATTAACTCCAGGAGGGAAGAAGAAGATGCTTTGGATTTAAAAGACTCCCTTTTTAGCTAGCCAGACATGATCAAGTCATCTTCCACACTGAGAGCCAATCTTTGATCAACATCCAAAGTTGCAAGATTTTCTCTCCTTAGGGCATAGCTTACTTAGGAAATTGAGAATTCAAGAAGAAACACTTCTAAATCTGATCAATAGGCCTAGTATCTAGTGGAATATTGTTAACCAACTTGTTGAACTTGGCCACAAATTCTCTCATAGGCTCATGTGGCTCCTTCTTGATTTGAGAAATCTAAGCTAGCAAAGCATGCACATCCTCAACAGGTTTGAAACGCTACTCAAATTCAGTCCTCATAGTAGTCTAATCGATGATGGTCCCAGCAAGAAGATGGTAAAACCAATTTGTGGCATTATCTTGTAAGGTTTCCATAAACACCTAATAGAGACATCCTCATGTTCAAATCCAAGGACCCCACATGCAACAATGAAGGCTGCAATGTGTTCATCAAGGTGTACTTTTCCATCACCTCTAAATTTGGGAAAATTCTTCCTGTTACCCCTAGGTAACTCATGCAATGGTTGAGGAAGATCCAAAGGCCCAAATCTTTTTCCCCAAGGCAAATGTACTGTTGCCATCCTTGGAAATATTTCTTGAAGTGGAACTAAGACACCAGCAAGAATTAGGGCACGAGAGATTAGGGCTAAGTTGTGCTTGAGGAATGCTACTACTAGAAGCTTTGTCTTCAATAGGAGGTGTGCTTGTGGAATGAGCTCTTCTATTTCTTCTTGTTGGAGGAAGTTGAAAACCTTGTTGATCTAAGAGTTGAAATTAGGGATCTTCAATTCCAAGAGCCCTTCTACCATGAGTATATCTTAGAGTCGCTAGATCAAATAAATGATCAAATTAGTTGTTCTTTTAGAAAGGAAATTTGTTGAAAAAATCCCCAGTGGAGTCGCCAAAAATTGTTGGGTTTCAAATTTGCACTTGGAATGAAACCATAGTCAGGGGAAAAGAAATTCCCTCCTCTTTAATGGGAGAGGTTCCCTTACGGAAAGTAGGGGAAAACCTATGTACAAATACACAATATTTCATTAAGTGGTGGTTTCCCGTTATCTTAAAATGTGTTTTATGCTTGTAAAGTTATCAATACATGAGGATAGAAGAATTGAAGAGATGAGGGAGGAAGAAGAAGACAATAATTTTAGGGAAAAGAGATGGAAAAGGAAACCCTTATACGTATTGAGCAAATGAGATATAGAATATAACCATTCACATTTATAATGAGACACAATCCATGGAACAAAGTTCTTGAGATTGTGTAAAATAGAACACAAAGTTTCTAAGCATGCAAGGATTAAATGATTCATAGATCATAAAAAGAAGGAAAGATAAAGAAGAGGAAAAGGGGAAAACCTTTGTATTGATTTATTCCAATTAGAAATTACTGAGTTCGAGAAATATCAAAATTCCAACCTTGGGATAGATCATAGTATGTGTTGTTTTGTAGCCGGGGATGAGATCTCCATCAAATTTAACTTTAAGAAGATTTGACCTTTCCTCACTACTTTAAACAGGATGGAGAACCCTTTCAACACAAGGCTAAGGTTATCCTTCTTTCTAAGACATTAAGAAAACCTTGGGAAAGATTGTTCTCCATATTTTAGTAAGATAGATTTTGTTCCATTAAGAAATTGATTGTTCTACATATTTTAGTAAGTATATTTTGTTCCTTTGTTGTTACATATAGAAAACAGGGGTAGTTTAGGTGGATTCATGGTTTTGAATAATTTTGGTGGGAGATGAAGCAAGATAAAGTTGATTATACTAAATCTTTAAGGGACTTCACAATCAAAACAATCAACAATAGAAAGCTTTAGAATAGTTAAGACATTCCTTCAACCAGAAGGTGTGCTTCAATGGAGGCCCAGATCAACACGTTTTCACATAATCTTTGAGACTCTAACATGAAGGCTCGAATTGAAAGACTCAATTAAACAAAGTCTCTAATCAATCATGCCTAAGGTACACCTGAAAGACTTACAAATAATCTTTATCAACAAATGACAGTGAATTGATTTTAAATTTGTTTATCTCATCCAAGATGAAGGATCTTCTTGAAATGAAATTGAAAATACCATTAAATTATCACAAGGATGAGATCTTATGTGATTTCACAAATATTTCAATGTAATATTGTAATAGGAATGAAAGAAACTATTTGCAGACATTCTAAAACAAAGCAAACACAAATTTCTAGAGATTGGACACAAATTAATTTCAAAATTTCTTAGATTCATCAAGAGGGAAAGCTTCTAGAGAAATCTTAGTGCTCATCAATGGCTATACATATGCAACCAACTTAACATGATAAAAAATCTAACATAGAAGAAAATAATAGGTATCTCGGCTTGGTCTCTCAGGAAGACAAATTTCTCAAATTTTTCTTAAGAATTCAACCCCTGACCATTTGTAAGAGTATTCTCAATGCATTTATACATTTCACTCACTCAATTTTCCCCAAAAAGAAAGAATATTTGAGGGACCTTTACTTGTTAACAATTTGCTTCAGAAAGTGACATTTAACAAATTCAAATCCGAAAGCTACCAGGTGGACCAATTGTGAATTGATCACATTTCTTAGGCCCTCGAATAATGACTAGGATGCCATGCCACAACATTTTGGCAATCCTTCTAATCATTTTGATTCTGTCATGTAGAAATCCCCTTTTTAATCATTTTCAAAGAGGCTCTGCATAGCTAGATATGATAGGTAATCCTTTTCACTCTCGAGGCAACACCTTTTTCATCTTTTGCACCTACACTTTCATCATTTCATCCCTTTTCCTCTCTTTCCTTTACAATTCTTCCCCACATCCATCTCCTCTAGTAATTCCCATTTTTGCAAGTGCCTAAGTAATTCCAACTTCAAAATATCAACCTTAACAATCCTTGGACTCAAAAATTAAGTTTTGAATCCATCAAATGGCACTTTACAGATAGAGACGAAAAGGAATTTCATCAAAGAATGATGAAAAATAGTGCGTATTCACGTCTCCAGGAGTCTTGGAGAAAAAATGGTAGAAAAATAGATGTGAAATGCACAACAACCATTGATTCTACCCCTTTTCCATTTTATATCATAGTGTCCATGTGTTTCCTTGGTGCAACTACAAAGGAGAAGTATAGAGGCAAGTCCCAAATAAGCATGGCCTTCCAAATTCCCTGGGCCCAAGAAAAATGCCTTTTGCCTTTGAAAAGTCTTCAGTGTAAAAAAGGAGCCAGCGGAAGCCTCCATATGTCTCAATGGCACATTTTGAAATGTTCCCCAAAATTAGAGAGACCCCAAACAAGCGCATGCTCAACACGTGTTTCATTCCAACAGAGTTGGTTAAAAAAATTGAAGGTTTAGTGGAAGGTGCCATGTGTCTAGGGTCCGAGACATTTTTCTTTGGCCATTGAAAAGTCCAAGCAAAGGGCAGAGTGAGCGAAGCCTCCAAGTGTCCTCCTGGTGCTTCTTTAAAATAAAACTTAGGGGCTAGTCCCCAAACATGCACGGTCCCTCCACATGTCCCAGGCCTTTAAAATTACTTTGAAAAGTTTAAGTATAAAGAGGAAGCTAGTCTTGAAACCTCACATGTCTCCCTATCGCAATTGTTAAGGTGGGACCCTAAGGTAGATCCTCAAATGAGTGTCAGCCCTCCACGTGTCCATGGTCTACCATAAATGGTACTATACATTGCATGAAAATTTTTTTCTAAGTCTAGGGAAAGAAACAAAAACCTCACGTGTCTCCCCACCGTAACTCCAAGGCCAAACCAAAAGGTGAATTTTCAAATGAGCACCAAACCTCCACATGGACAAGCTTTGAGTCTAAAGTGAGCCTTAGAGTTTTCAAAGTGCCCCACTAAGCCGCATCCAATAAAAAGGGCCACGTTTCCACTGATGCTGAGAAGTAAATTTGACTAGGAAAAATAAACCCGTCAAACCGTAAAATGTAGGAAAATCACCATTTGAGCTCAGAAATGAATCTTTCTTCACGGAAAAAGAGTTTGGAAATGATATAATGCCCAAATTTGATCCTCCAAGCCATATCCAATCACGTTTCTATAGATATTTGGGACACAAAAGAGAAGGACAACAAAATGTGACTGTGGAAAACGGAAGGAAAGGAAAAACCCGATTTTTACACCCAAGTTCTGTAGACTCTTTCATATGGATAGAGGAATGAAAAAAATTCTATAATTTTAAGTGATCCTCAACCAAAGGAAGGACTATCATGAAACCAAATGGAGCACCCACAGGACTTCAATGCATGACGGGGAGTTGAAAACTCACGAAAGAGCCTGCAAACATGGAATTTCAATGAAGTGTGGGACTTGAGAAATTGAGCACCAAGATGAAGGCATGGGGATGGGCATTCCTGTGAGTGTTCGAGATGCACACATGAAATTTGCAAAAATAGGTTCACTCAAACCTAATCTAGTCAAAGAATAAGGGTAAGAGATTGATAAACATAAAAATCCTAAACTAATAGAGGCGAAAACCTAGAGGAATAGGTCAGAGGACTCGAATGAACAAAAACACAAAATTTTGGGATGAAAACAAAACTCATCTACAGTAATGTAAAAATGGATATACCTTGATTCAAAATGACAATAAGGAAATGTTGAGATGGTTGAGACACTAATCACAAACATATATATTTTTCTCAGTCGATAATACAAAAATCTTTCAATTAAATAAGAGCCCAAGAAAATGCATTCACAACCCGTATAATGTTTCCCAAAGCTCCACAAATTCTCTTGCAAAGCAAGGGAAGAAGGGGGATGCATCAAACAAAATTGTCCAACCATTGGAAAAAGCCCTCCTTATAATTTATATGAGGAAAAAAATGAGGGAGAAGAAAATGATTTGAATTCTGAACCACCCAAACCACTCTCCACTCGACCGCACCTAACCCATCGCAGATAATTATGGCAAAATCCAAACCGTGCAAAATCTCAATTGAACCCACTTCTATGTGGCGAAGTGTATCGTGTTTTACATTAATTTTTAAGAACTTATTCCTACCTAATTAAAGATATCCATTCATATTTTGGTAGAGGACACCGAGAGCTTTCCGAAAAGTCCAACCTTGTGTGAATCCGAGCTCAACCCTGAAAAGTTATGGCGATCTGAATATTTTAACGTCAGTGGTCTTGCCTGGGTTCGGGTTCGGGGTTCTCCTCTACATTTGCATCAGGTTTGGAGGGTGCCTCGACATGTGTTTGATGCTTGTGTTTTCCTGAAACCTGGGACGCCAAGATTCCAAGATTTACTTTGTTTTGGGGTGAAAATGGACTGCATGTGCATCGGATTCAGGGGGTTGGAACATGTTTCCGCCCCATGCTTTCCGACATGTTTCTCCGACTCCAAGACCCGATTCACCTAGGAAGTGTTTTGGATTTTTTGCAAGAACTCTCAAGCATCGGGACATCCCTTGTGATTCTGAATGTCTCATGTTTTATGTTTCCCGAAACCCGAAACCCGAATCTCTTTTGTGTCGGGTTTTGGAACCCCTCCGACATATCTCTTTTGTGTCGGGTTTTCTAACCCTCCGACATGCTGAAACTTTGATGTCGGGTTTTCTAACCCCCCGATTGCTTTCTTTTGTGTAGTGGTTTTCTAACCCCTAGACATGCTTTCTTTTGTGTCACTATATTTACCCCAATAAATATATACAAACAATGGAATGATCATGGCAACCAAATGGAGGATAGAGTCTTTAAGAATTAATACGGGAGATAAAAACACGATCAGAGCCACAAACTAAATAATTTCAATGAAAATGGGGTAAGACTAATTTGACCACCAACATCAGCTCCGAGTCGAGGATGGGCACTCCCTGTGAGTGCCACAAGAACAAATAGCAGACCAAGTGCCAAAAACAGACCATTGGGAAATGAAGTCAAAGAATAAGCTTGTAGAGTAGAACAACCATAACCATCCTCCAAAAAATGAACCGAGAAACCAACAAAACTAGGTCACCAAGGACCAGAATGAACAAAAACACAAAATCAAAATGAAAACAAAGAACTATACACTATACAAATGGAGTATACCTTGATTTTGAGAAATCAATCAAGGAAATGTTTCAAATGCCTGCCATTAACAGGAAATTCAAGTAGTTCCCCATCTAAGTCTTTTAGGAAGAAGGTATTTTCACCAATTCGAATATCAATTGAATAAGGGCCCATCCATAATGCATCAAATTTACCATGATTTCCCTTATCTTCATGCCTTCTATCCCATAAAATCACAAGATCCCCAATGCTAAAATCCCTTAGAGTCACCTTCTTAATCAAATAACTTTTCAACTTTTTTTGAAACTTCACATGCAACTAGATGGGATGCCCTTATTTCTTCATCTAACTCAATAATCTGATTGATTCAAGCATCATATAGACCAAAAACTTCTTGATCTTCAATTTGTTGAAAAAATGAAATGAAGACAATTACAAATGAAGGGGAAACAAAGCTTGAGTTCCATATACCAACTCAAATGGGCTTTTACTAGTAGCTCTTTTGACATTGATTCTATCAACCCAAACAACAAACTTCAGTTGCTCACCCCACTTCTTTTGTTCAGCTCCAAGGTTCTTCTAATGATCTTCAACAAGTTTTTATTGTTGGACTCATCTTTCCATTTCCTTGGGGATTGTAGTTAGAAGCATATGTCAAATTGATTCCATACTCTTTGCACATTGCCACCAAAGGTTTGGCTCTGAAACTCATGGCATTATCAGCAACAATTTTAGCTAGCACTCCAAATCTACATATGATTTGATTCAGCATGAAGTCCATGATAACTTGGTGTGTTTCCTTCTTGGTGGGGATTTCTTCCACCCACTTAGTGAAATAATCAGTGGCTACAAGAATCCATTTATGACCAACACTAGAAGGATTATAAAATTTCCCCAATGAAATCCATTCCCCATTTCTTGAATGGGGCTTCAACTGACATATGATGCAAAGGAAGGGAGCTTAAAGCTTTCATTCTTCTAAAAACATTGACAACTTTCACATTTCCTAACCAATAGAGTTGTATCCTTGAAGAGAGTTGGCCACCAATAACCAGCCCTCAAGATTTTATGTGTTGTAACTCTTCCAGAAAAATGTCCCCACAAACTCCTCCATGGAGATCAAAAATTATTTTGGGGGCCTCATCTTCAGTAATGCATCTCAAGAGCACTCCCTCGGGGTTCTTCCAAGCTAACCCAAAATCAGTAATGACATATTTTTGAGAGGCTAACTTAAGAGATCTTTTCTGATTTTTACTCAAATATTCAGGGCAAGCATAGATGTTTGAGATAAAAGATTATATCTTGTACCATTCAAAACTTACCAAATTTTCAAGGACATCCACCCTTTCTCCTTCTACTTCATTCACCTCAATAGTTTGCAAGTTTCTCTTAGCCATAAGCTTAGCTAGGCCCAAACCTCTTACCAATTTTGTGGTTTGGATATCCATGTCATACTCCTGCAACTTGTTCACCCATATACATATCTTTTTCTTGAGACCTCCATCTCTGATAAGATGTCTTTCACCATGGTGTGGGGAACATAAGAAACAACTTTAGAGCTCAAGATGTAGGGTCTGAAAACCTTTGTTGCTTTCACCAAGGAAAATGCTTTCTTCTCCATGATGGTGTACTTCAACTCAGCTCCCTACAATGCCTTACTGAAAAAGGAAATTGGTCTCTCAGCCCCTTCATCATCCTTCTACAAAAAAAGATGCAATGGTGTTTTTTGAAGCAAAAGAAAACACTTGAAAAGGATTTTTGTAATTTGGGGCTACTAAAATAGGGGCATGCTTTAGTGCTTCTTTGATCCCATTGAAAGCTTGAATGGAAGCTTCTTCCCATTTGATAACTTGGTCCTTTTTAGCATACTAGTAATGGGGATGGTCAGCTCAAGCAAAGTTAGACACAAATCTTCTGATAAAGTTTATTTTTCCAAAGAAGGATTGAATTCCCTTCTTAGTTCTTGGAATTGGAACCTTGTTGATGGCTTCCACTCTCTCTGGATCTATCATGACCCCTTCTTTTGATACAATGTGACCAAGAAAATTTTCCTTTTGCACTCCAAAGTGGCACTTCTTGGGATTCAATGATATGCCATACTCTCTACACCTTATCAACATTTTCTCCAAGTGTTGCAAGTGATCATTTCTTTTTCTGGAAAACATAGTTACATCATCTTGATAAACAACAATGAAGTCATTAATATAACCAAGAAAATGCTACATCCATTTCTCTTTGGAAAGTTTCTCTAGCATTCATTAAGCCAAAAGGCATCCTGACATAGACATAAGTTCCCAAGGAGTAGTAAAGGAAGTCTTTATTCTTTTTGACTCCTTCACAACAACTTGATTATAGCCAGAGAAACCATCTAGAGTGGATAAAAATTTAGAACCAGTTACCAATTGTAGCATATTCTCCATGTTTGGTAGAGGGTAATTATCTTTCAATGATGCTTTATTCAAGTTCTAAAGTCTATGCATAACCTTATATCACCATTCTTTTTTCTGACAAGCACTAGGTTTGCAACCCAAGATGAGTACCTTGTGGGCTGAATGATCCCTCCATCCCTCAACTTCTTCAGTTCTTCTTGCATCTTCAAAGAAAGGAGCGGATTGATGGGCCTCTATTTTTTCCTGAAAGGCTTGGCATTAGATTCAAGAGGAATCTCATGTTGGAACAAATCTTCCTGTATGCCTTCAACTCAGAGTAAGACCAAGCTAGGTAGTCTTGATATTTCTTCAACAATTGAACATAGGACTACTTCTCTTCCTTGCTGAGATTTCTTCCTAACCAAATTTTACGTGGTTTTCCTTTATGCCCAGGTTGTGCTCTTCCACATCTCTTGAAACCGACATACTCCTTTTAATAATGCAATCAACATTATCAAAGTTTGACTCAAGTGCCACCAAACCTCTGGGAATCATGTTTGTCTTCAGTTAGATGATGTCTTTGCCAAATAAAGTTTCCTTTCCTTCAGCAACACACACCATTGGTTCCCAATCTATATTTTGGTTAAAACTCACCTTGGTTCTACAAAAACCATTTCACCTAGGCATCATCATCAAACACTTGCCAATTTTTAATGTTATCAAGGATAGATGGCCTTGTTAGTATTTCAACATCATACTCACAAAATGGAGACACTATACAATTCCCAAATCTGGATCCTAGCACTACTAACTTGTCTGCAACAACATTAAACTTTCTATCATGGTGCACAATATTAAAAGAGTCAAACATTTCAATCAAATCCCAGATTGCATGCTTGTATTGTTTCATTCTCTAATTTTTAGTAGCATACAATTTTCTAATTTTTTGACAATCAATTTTGAATCCCTTTGACAATGATATCCTTTATACCATATTTCCATGCAATTCTCAAGCCTAATAATAATGCTTCATATTCAGCAATGTTGTTAGTGCATTCAAAGTTAAGTTTGAAAGAAAAGACAAACTCTTCTTGGCCTGGAGAAATCAGAACAATGCCAGCACCATTTCCAAACTTGGAACAAGCTCCATCAAATAACAAGGTCCAAGGTAAACCCACTTGTTCAAGACATTTACACTGATCAATCTTGTGCTCCTTGCCATCAACAAACCCCACAAAGTTATCTGCATCTACATCAACATACAACACTTCATAAGAAGCATTATTTGGATCTTCAATGAGGTGCAACATCTTTTTCTCTCCATACAGATTTACAAGGTTGCCTTCAATTAGAATGGTGGAAAAAGACATATCCATCTTGAACACTTCCACCAACACTTACAGCCCACTTTCTTGATAACAACATGCCCCATTTGGTAGGGAAATCAACAATGACAACATCAAGTTTCAAGTTCTTACCGGATAAGCTGCAAGTTGTACCACCAAACCTTTTACACATCCTACAACAGGAACCTCTCTAGAATCCATTGTAGTACACTTGCCATAAGCTGTTATCACTTTAATGTTCAATTCATTCATGACTTCTAGAGGCATAACATTGCATGCATGATGCTCTGAATCAAACATACAATTGTGCAAGCTTAATCATCTTTAATAATCAGTGTTGTAAAAAATGGATCAACATTTAATTGAGACTCAACTAAAGATGTTCCCAAGTAAACTTTAGGTGGTTCACCTATCTCCTCTAATGTTGGTGGTTTTTCTAGGTCTGCAATGGTTGAGGAGGAGTATTTACATTATTTATATTTTTGCCTTGGGCACTCCTATCTTCCTCCAATCCCAAATACTCAAAATCCCTCTTCTTATGCTCAAGAATCCTAAGAAATTCCACAATTGGGACAGAAATCTTGATCTGACTCAAGACTTGGGAAATGTCATAGGGAATGTATTTGGGAAAAGCAACATTTGGAGAAAGATTGACAAACTCATTAGATGGCACAATATTTTTAACATTTTGGGCATGGGTGGGAACACCAATTCTACTTGAGACAACAAGGCCTTTTCCAGATGCATCTTTCTTTGGAGCCTCTTTTGGGACATTGGTGAGAACTAGGGTCTTTGGTTTGGCTTGATATCTGCCCCTTTGATAACTTTACTTCTTGTGTTATACTCTTTTTCTTGGGCCACAACAACATTCATTAACATTTTTCTATCCTCTTCTGATGGGATTCCTCCATCATACTTATTAATCATTAGAGCTCTTAGGTACTCAAAATCATTATTAGGAAGTTCAAATGCTTGTACCATATCTATTTCTAAAGCATGAGAGGGAGGAAGAAGAGGTACTGGTGAATGCAGTCCTAAAAACTTATAGTAGTTCTTGCACTTATTACCTCAGTTGAAGTTTCTCCTTGTTGTGAGCTTGTAGAGTAGTCCACCATGCATGCATCATCATCAAGTGTTATCATCATCATCATCAGCTTCTTCAACTTGTTGATCTATTTCACATGGTAGGTGGGGTAAGAAGCATTTTCACACCAATCCATTTGATTTGTCTCTTCAACAACAACTTTGGCATTTAGAGGATCAGGCACTACTCTATTTTCCCTAGCTTGGGGTTTTCTAGCTCCCATGGGTCCTTTACCTCTGTCATTAGACCTCTAATCATTTCTAGGATGATTTACAAGTCTGTCTTGTCCTTGTTGCCTATGTTGACCCTGAGAACCTTGTCCAATTCCTTTTTCTCTCCCTAGCCAACTTGTAAGATATTTATTTGACAGCCCCGACCAAAGTCCTTACAACTTCCTCAAGATCCACAACCTTACTTGATTGAGGATTCTCAGGGTTGATCAATTTAACACCCTCCCTCTTAGGAGGTTTTCCAATTGCTTTAATGTTGTTCTCAATGAGCCATGGTAAAGGCCTACCTCAAATTCCCAAGGTTCTTATCCCTCAAATAGTAAGAAACTTTCTTATCAAATGCATCTGAATACTTTATCAGACATGATTCATCACATGGCCTCAAATTAACAAGCAATCTTCTCAATGTTTTGTTAAATATAGTATTGAAATCATGCATTGATTCATTAGGATTATTTTTTATATTTTCAAACTCTGATAAAAGAAACCTAGGGTTTGTTTTATCACCATACTGCATTCTAAAAGCATTCTTCATCTCTTTCTAGGAGTCAATGGAATTATTGGAAGAGATTTATACCAGTCCCTTGCATCTTCTTCTAGAGTATGGATAAATAATTTAATGTATACATCCTCAAACTCTATTTGAATTCCTCCATCATATTGACAAAGAGTTTCAAGTGTTGATCACTAGTTATTGCATTATTTCCTTGAAACTTAGGCAATCTATTTCTTACATCTTGTGGCACAACATTTGGATATAGCCAACCATACCTCTAAAAATGATGGGACCAAAAGTATTAACAAAAATGGAGTTAAGGTGGAGGTGAGCCATATTATTTTAAGGAGGTGATCTTACAGGAGAAACAAAATGATGAGGAGTGAGGGGTCTGTGTGGTACATGGATATAATTTTTAGAATGACTTGCCCTCTAAAGGCTCTGTCTCTTGGAAAACTCTATTAGATTTTGAAAATATAGGGGTAGATTGAGAAGAAAATGTTTCAAATATAGATGAAGGACCCTCTCCAGATGGAGAATTCAATTCAACAAAGAGACTACCTGATTCAGAAGCACTTGAGGAAGTACTGCAATCTTCAATCACAAGCTGATCAGTTTCACCAATGGAGATCTCTTTTCTTGATGCTTGATCTCAACAACCTTCCAAATTCTTCTTCCTTCTGAATTAGACTTTCCTAGCTCTTGAAACAACCTTCTACTAGGGTCCTTGGTGAAGAAAGATCTTCTTCCTTCCATCTTTGTAGATATTAATGACAAATCTTACTTGATATATGTTAAGACATTGGTATTTATAAAGAATTTAAACAACATGGAGTCGCCACTAAGGATTTTCACCTTAGTTTGTGCAAATGCACTATGAAAGACCTATCAAATGTCTGTCAATACCAGATTCATGCAAATCTTACAAGATCTACTCTTCTTTTACCCAAATTTATCAATGATGATATAAATCTTAGTGTAATAACTGTATAAGATGGAAATATTACACTCATAACTCATAACTTTGAATAATTCTTACAGATCTGAATAGATAATGATGTTTCAATCAATGTATTTACACTTTAAAAAATCATGTAAAAAGCATTACCAAGGTCTGTACGCATACACCTTTGTTCAAATACTTCAAAGAGTCCCCTGGAAATGGTGCCACTGAGTGTTGGTATCCAAATTTTTTCTCCCTTTCAAGCCGAGCAACAACACAGATTGGACATGGAGCTTAGAGATAGATAGATCATAGTGTGTGTCATTTTGTAGCCAGGGATGAGATCTAATTGGCCCTTTGTTACTCAAATTTGTGGAGAGATGGATAACACCTTTAAGAGGATTTGACCTATCCTCACTACTTTAGGTCATGCCTCTTCGAAGGTGAGAGGACCCTTAGTGTAACCTCTGTTTGATGAAGGAGATGGAGATATCCTTCTTTTTGCACAAATTTTATGAAGAAAACCTTGGGAAAATACGGTCAATACTCCATAATTTAACTCTTAAGAGTTGTCACTTTTAAACGATGGAGATACTTTCAACACAAGGCTAAGGTTACTGAAGACATTAAGAAATCCTGATTGTTCTACATATTTTAGTAAGTATATATTTTTTCCTTTGTTGATACATAGGGAAAACATGGGTAGTTCAAGGTGGATTCATGGTTTTTAAATAATTTTGGTGGGAGATGAAGTAGGATAAAGTTGATTATACCAGATCTTTGAAGGGACTTCACAACAATGAACAAATCAACAACAAAAAGCTTCAGAATAGTTAAGACATTCCTTCAACTAGAAGGTGTGCTTCAATGGAGGCCCAGATCAACACATTTTCACATAATATTTGAGACTCTAACATGAAGGATCAAATTGAAAGACTCAATTAAACACCAAAGTCTCTAATTAATCACCTAAGGTACACCGAAGACTTACAAATAATATTTATCAACAAATGATAGTGAATTGATTTTAAATTTGTTTATCTCATCCAAGATGAAGGATCTTCTTGAAATGAAATTTCAAATACCATTAAACTATCATAGGGATGAGATCCTGTGATTTCATAAATATTTCAATGTAAGATTGCAATAGGAATAAAAGAAACTATTTGCAGACATTCTGAAACAAAGCAGACACAAATTGCTAGAGATTGGACACAAATTAATTTCAAAATTTCTTAGATTCATCAAGCAGGGGAAAGCTTCTAGAGCAATCTCAGTGCTCATCAATGGCTATACATCTGCAACCAACTTGACATGATAGAAAATCTAACATAAAAGAAAATAACAAGTTATCTTGGCTTGGTCTCTCAAGAACACCACTTTCTCAAATTTTTCTTAAGAATTCAACCTTCGACCATTTGCAAGAGTATTCTCATTGCATTTATACATTTTAATCACTCAGTTTTCCCCAAAAAGATAGAATATTCGAGGGACATTTGATTGTTAACAATTTTCTTTAAAGTGACATTTAACAAATTCAGATCCAAAAGCCGCCAGTGGACCAATCATGAACTCGATCACATTTCTTGGCCCTCAACTAATGACTAGGATGCCATGCCACAACTTTTTGGAAATCCTTCTAATCATTCTGATTTTGTCATGTGAGAAATCCCCCTTTTAATCATTTTTTAGAGACTCTGCACAACTGGATATGACAGGTAATCTTTTTCACTCTCGAGGAAACACCTTTTCATCTTTTACGCTTGCACTTTCATCATTTCATCCCTTTTCCCTCTCTTTCCTCTTCAATTCTTCCGCATCCATCTCCTCTAGTAATTCATGTTTTTACAAGTTCCTGAGCAATTCCAACTTCAAAATATTGACCTTAACAATCCTTAGACTCATAAATTAAGTTCGAATCCATCAAATGGAACTTTACAGATAAAGACGACAAGGAATTTCATCAAAGAATGATGAAAAATAGTGCATATTTGCATCTCTAAGAGTCTTGGAGAAAAATGGTGGAAAAAATAGATGAAATGCATAACAACCATTGATTCTTCCCCTTTTCCACTTTATATCATAGTTGTCCATGTGTTTCCTTGGTGAAACTGCAAAGGAGAAGCATAAAGGAAATTCCAAACAAGCATGGGCCTTCCACGTGCCCTGGGCCCAAGAAAAACACCTTTTGGCCTTTGAAAAGTCTCAAGTGTAAAAAGGAGCTAGCGGAAGCCTCCATGTGTCTCAATGGCACATTTTGAGATGGTCCCTAAAAGTAGAGACACCAAACAAGTGCATGCTCAACACGTGTCTCATTTTGGTAGAGTTTTTTAAAATTTTGAAGGTTCGGTGAAAGGCACCATGTGTCTAGGGTCCAAGACATTTTTCTTTGATAGTTGAAAAGTCCAAGCAAAGGGTAGATTGAGCGGAAGCCTCTAAGTGTCCTCCTAGTACTTCTTCAAAATAAATATTAGGGGTTAGTCCCCAAACATGTGTGGTCCCTCCATGTTTCCTGTGCCTTTTAAAATTTCTTTGAAAAGTTTTAGTATAAAGTAGAGCCAACGGAAGCCTCCACATGTCTCCCTATTACAATTGTTAAGGTGGGACCCTGAGGCGAGATCCTCAAATGAGCACCAACCCTCCACGTGTCCATGGTCCACCAAAACTATACCGGCCATAAAAAATTTGTCTAAGTTTGGGCAAGGCAGTGTAAATCTCCACGTGTCTCCCCAGCGTAACTCAAGGCCAAACCAAAAGGTGAATTTTCAAATGAGCGCCGACCCTCCACATGGACAAGATTTGAGTCTAAAGTGAGCCTTAGAATTTTCAAAGTGCCCTGTTAAGCCACATCTAACCAAAAAGGGCCACATTTCCATTGATGTTGAGAAGTAAATTTGACTGGGAAAAATACACCCATCAAACCATAAAATGTAGGAAAATCACCATTTGAGCCGAAATGAATCTTTCTTCATGAGACAGAGAGTTTTGAAATGATATAAGGCCCAAATTTGATCCTCAAGCCATATCCAATCATGTTTCTACAGATATTTGGGACAAAAAAGACAGGGACAACAAAACGTGATTATGAAAATGGAAGGAAAGGAAAAACCCAAGTTTTACGCCCAAGTTATAGACTCTTTCACATGGACAGAGGAATGAAAAACAAATTCTGGACTTTTAAGTGATCCTCAACCAAGGAAGGGACTGATCATGGCAACCAAATGGAGGAAAAAGTCTTCAAGCATCAATTCAGAGAGATAGAAATCATGACAGAGCCCGCAAAATGTATAATTTCAATGACAAACGGGACAAGACTAATTTGAGCACCAAAAGAAGGAATTGATTAGAGCGGGCATGTGGATGTATTTTGCTATTTTTTTCCTTTGAAGCTGCACCAAGCTAACATGTGGAGAGCTCCACCAGTTCCTTTATACTTAGTCGATTTGGGCTAGTTTTGTGCTTGAATTATGTTGACCCCTAGACACATGGAGAGCTAGCGCTCATTTGAGTTTCTACTTTGGAAACACCTCCTAAAATTATGTCGAGTTGACGTGTGGCTCCTTTCGCCGGTCTTTGAATTTTCAATGGCCAACTCTATCTCTCCATTGACTTTAACCATGTGGTGAACTAGCGCTCATTTGGAGATTGACCCTTTGATTTCACTTCGAAATTGCATTGTTAAGGCACGTGGAGACTTCCGCCAACCCGCCCATACTTAGTCAATTTTAATGATTGGCTCCTTCTCTTTTTAGACCTGGGACACGTGGAGGACTAGTGCAAGTTTGAGAACTACCCCCAGCTTTGAATCTTGAAGCTGCATTGATGAGGCATGTGGTGTCGTTCATTGAACCTTCCATACTTAGCCAATTTGAGCTTGTTTTACCTTCATTTTGAACCTAGGACATGAAGAAATCCTACGCTCATTTGAGGATTGTCCTTTAGACCCTACCCCTAGAATTGTGCCATTTTGATGTGTGGAGGCCTTTTCTATCAGTTGAAACATGACCAAACCACATCCAATTAGAGATGCCCATGTACTACCCATGGATGCTGGGGAAAAATTTAATGGGAAGATACGCTGTCATTCCCGACTACGGGAAGAAAATAAAAATAAAAAGAAGGGAAGAAAATTCATCATTACACCTAACTTCCAAAAAAAAATTCATGAATAGGAGAACTACAAAAATTATAGGCTCGACGCAATCCAATACTCCAAGTACGAGACTCAAACTTTTTGAAACTTGACTTTAAAAGAATGGAGTTTTGGGACCGACAACAATACCTTAACTATATAATCCAACATGGTGGTTTATATGAAACAAAAAAATACCAATCAATTATACTCATTTATATGCTAATATGCCTAAGGTATATCAAAAGTGTAAGGTGATCTATATAAAAATTACTTCAACAAAACCATGTTTACAAAAACTACAACAATAATATGGGGTGGGAGGAATTCTGCTATTTGAAAATAATAACTTTAATTATCTTATCATATGGAAATTTGTTCACAACTTATATTTTCATTTCCCTTTATCTTATGAGCATATTAGGATAAATATATGAGTGGGTCAACTCCAACAACTTATATAATAATCAAGCACACTATACCACATTATTCAAAATACAACAAGAAGTGGTACAAACACAATATGATAATACAAAAGAGAGAGAGAGATGAAAGATTTTGTCCAATATATTTAAGTGTATTGCAAATTTTTACAAGCTTCCTATTTTCATCATGCCTAGCTCAATTCATTTTATTTCCAATTATTATTCACCTACCAAACACATGGGCATAAACCAATATGATGAATCGAAAGTAAATAATAATAAACAATAGAATGATCACCATAATAACCAAATCATATTATACTTTGCTATTATAGTAGAATAGGTGAGTCTCATCACATGTCTCCAGGGCCTTAAAAAATTAGTATTTAAGTATATAACACATCAAAAATAATATAAAACAATAGATCGTCATATGATAACCATCATATTCCATAATCATCCCATGAAATAAAATGAAATATCCAATTTTAATAGTAGCACACCTCATCAAAATGGATTAATTCATCATAAAAATACTAAAGTCCAATAATGTGTTTCTTAGTAACCACTTATTTCATTTATACAAAATGTCTCAAAAAGGTAGGAATTTACATCATCACACCTTAATATGGTACTTTCCTAGTGTTGAAAACAAAATGATGAGGGTAGTGATCCTAGAAGAAATTTTCATCTTCCCAAATAGGACCCTCTCACTTTGATCCATAAGGATCTATAAAAACACCACTTCATCAAAAAAACTAGGATTATAGGGAAAATAAGAAGAAGCATGAGAAAAAGGTTAAGCTACAAAACCATAGCTTTTACTGAGTGACGGTTGCATAGCTGAAACTTTGCAGAACTTTGTTAGTTTTGTAACTTCCCATTTACATATACTAATGGTCTGTCATGACAGAAAAAAATATATATATCCATGAACAGTCATGGATTTGGAATGTCTATGATGTGTCTCTTCCTTGGATGACTCTTCCTATTCTCCAGTGCATAGGAGGACATATGAAGCAAGATATAAATACAAGTAGAGCATGTGGAATTAATAAATATTTGATGGGATAAGTGAGAAAGAAACCATTGGTGTTGGAATTGATTTGTAGAAGCAAGGTGTATGAGCTAGAGAAAGCAAGTAGAGAGGGTGGAAGTAACATTGTTGTCTTCCTTCAACTTCTTGTAATATGTAATCTCTTTATTTGGCCAATATAATACTAGGAAGAAAGATAAATTTCCCTTCCTAAATTTTTTTCCCTTAATCTAGGGGTTTTTAGGATAAAAATATTATGTTGTGTGTTGAATCATTCATTTTTATTTGTTGCAAATAGTTCTAAGTACTTGAATTCATTTAATAACTTTCAAAATTGTCATTTTCAAATAAAATTGGAAGTAGGAACAATAGTTGTGTGATTTTGTAAGTTTCCAAAGTAGAATTTTACATATCATTTTGGTATCAAAGTTGAAAATAATATCCAATGGACTATGGTATTTTTCTTGTGTGATTTTTATGAGAGTGAAAATTTCTAAAGGTGAAGAGTTGGTACCTTTTGATCTAGAAATGACTATGAAAATTTGGAATCAAAGGATTATAGAAAAAATAGAAAAAGAGAACTTGGTCCATAGAATTGAGATGATGGAAAGCATTATGGATAGGGTGTTTCAAAACTAAAGGAAACTCTCAGATCAACAAAGGACAACAATGGTTAAGCAATATTCGATAGACTCAATGGTTCAAGATTTAACTAAGAAATTTAGCAAAGGAAAGAGCCACGAGTGAGAAAGAAGTGAAAGAGTGGGAAGAGGAAACTCCAATTGAAAAGGGAAAGGTAAAATATGATCATGCTCCTTTTAAAGTTGAAACTAAATTTGAAATTAAAAGCTTTGAAGGACAAGTAGATGTGGAATTAATAGATAAATAGATAAAACAATTGGAGGTTTATTTTAGTTTGCACAATATCACTGAGGTAAAAGGATCACCTTTGCATGTATGAAGATGGAAGGAAATGCTCTAGTTTGGTGGGAAACCCATATAGCACTTATCAAAAGAAGAAGCATCTTGTTGTAAGTTCTTGAGATGGTTTTAAATAATTTCTAAGCATAAATTCTTATCCTATTGTCCATAATATTGACAAGATGATTAAATGGAAATATTTTGGACAAACCAGTGGTCAAAGTGTGTAGGATTACACTACGTAGTTTCGAGAGGTAATAAATTTTTCTCAATATGGACTTGGAGAATGAGGATATTCTTACCAAGTATTTTGGATTTCACACTCACCTACGAAGAAAGTTCATCCGCATGAAACCCAAGGATTTCAATGAGGCATGTATGAAAGCATACTAGATAGTTGATAAGAAAAGGCATGGAGAAGAAGAGTCAAGGAAATAGTCAACAAATCAGCCAAAGAAAGATCAAGGACAAACAAGTCATAAGGGTAAATGGAAAGGTAAAAATAATTCTACTACCTTGAATACTTATAAATATCCTAAGAATTTTTGTAAGAATTGTGATATCAATGGTCATACTGATGCTATATGTTGGAAGTTACATCGGAATTGCATCCAAAGAACCAAACCAAGGACTCCAAGAAGTTCATGACATATTTGATAAAAAATGGGGAGGTGGAAAGAGAGGATTATTTTGATGTAGAAAAGTGGATGGGATGCACAAATACCAATGTGGAAAGCTAAGAACAAGAAAAATAAATGAGTAAGCTATTTCAAATCAAAATCTAGATTAAGAGGACTAAGGTAAATACTTTGATTGATACTCACTCTCAATATAATTTGATTTCTGATGTGGTTGTAAATAATATTGGTCTTGAAAATTATGATCATCTACATCCTTATCTTTTGGGATGGGTGAAGAAGGGTGTAGAAATTCATGTAACACAAAGATGTAAGTTCAATTTTGGGATCAATTCTCAATATATAGATGTATTAGAAGCTGATGTAATTCCACTTGATGCATTTGATGTTGTTTTTAGGAGTCCTTATTTATATATCAGGGATGTTATATTCATGAGAAGGGAAAACCAATAATGATGGGTCAAAGATGGGGTCACTTACAACATCAAGGAACACTAGCGTAATCCAAAAATTTCCATGGTAAGTGCTAACCAAGAAAATAGACTAATTCGGAAAAACATATTTAGTTTTGTTTACTTTTCTTGAAAGATAAACAATATGGGGTAGAAATTTTGAATGTTTCTAACCAATGGATAAAGGATTTGGATAACTTAATTCATTTTTTACAGGAAGTGTTCCAAACACCCAGTGGGTTACCACCAAAATGAGAAGTAGAGCATGATATTCATATGTTGTCAGAGTCCTCTCTACCAAATATCGGGTTGTATAGGAAATCCTTTTTGGAAAGTACAGAGGTAAAGAAACAACTCCAAGAGCTATTATAATAAGGTGTCATACACCCAAACACCTTGCCATGCGGTTCTCCTATTGTGATGGTGCCAAAGAAGGATGGTTCTTGGAGAATGTGCATCGACTACCATGATTTGAACAAGATTACCATAAAGAACAAATATCCACTCCCACACATAGATGATCTCTTGGACCAACTTCAGCATGAAAATTTCTTCACAAAGTTGGATCTCAAGTCTAGTTATCACCAAGGCAAGATGAAGGAGGAGGATATATAGAATTATGTCTTTAAAAATATGGTTTGTATGAGTGATTAGTACTTCGATTTGGTTTATGTAACACACCCGCTACATTTATGATATTGATGAATTATGTATTGCGGGAGTTCATAAATACTTTTGTCATTGTATATTGGGATGAAATTCTGATTTTTAGTGCTACATGGGAGGAACATCTAACACATTTGTAACAAGTCTTACAAGTTCTCAAGGAGAAAAAAATGTTGTGAAACATGAAGAAGTTTGAATTTGAAAAATAGTCGGTTGTCTATATTATGCACATGGTTGGAGGAGGAGAGCTACGAGTGGATCCAAAGAAAGTGAAATCCATCACTAATTAGCTAAGATCAATAAGATCCATAGAGACTAGGAGTTTTTTGGGAGAAATATAATACATGAGGAAGTTCATTATGGGATTTTCCATTATTGTATCACCTCTACAAATAGTAACCATAAAGAGTAAGGGTTTTGTGGGAGTAAGGAACATGACCTTGCTTTTGATTTTAAAATAAAAAATTAGTCATGCTCTAATATTTTCTCTTCCTAATTTTCAACAACCCTTTGATTTAGATATAAATGTTAATGATTATGCTATGGGAGAAGTGTTGCTACAGGAGGTAAGCTAGTATGCTATCATTATGAAAATTTCACTTCAGTAGTTAAGGGATATTCAATATATGATAAATAAATGTATGCACTAGTTTAGGAAATAAAGAAATGGAAACACTATTTGTTGGGTAAAGAAACTATTGTGCACACTAACCACAAACCTCTCTAATATTTGTAAACACAATATAAATTGCAGTAGATAAGGCACTACAAGTGGATGGGTTTCCTTCAACAGTTCCATTTGGTGATAAAATACAAGAAATGTAACACAAATTTTGTTGCAAACATGTTGTCTAGGCCGCCCACATAGGAGAAAATATATAGTTCTTTCATCATCTCTCATTTTGATCCCTTCACGAAGGAGGGTTATGGAGAGGCATATGCTCAATAAAAATATTTTGGGGTGACATATCAATAGTTGCACTCCAAAGAGGCTACAAATACATGTATTAATGATTGTTATCTCAAATATGGGCTGCTCTACATATGGGAGAATATTTGTGTGTGTAGACACTAAATCACACACTTTGGGTATTATTTAGTCCCGGTCTCATACTACTATTCATATGGTTTTTGAGTAAAGAAAATAATAATTAATCTATGTCCTTTGGCCTTTTTACTTTTCTTTCATTCGTCACTGCCAACCTTTAGCACATACTTGCCTAGTTGTTTTTTGTCATTCCACATCATTCTAACCCTAACAAGGGTGCCCCAAGTGCCTTGGTCCCATTAGGGGTGCCCTGATCCTTCTCCCACTTTACACTCATCTTTTGGAAACTTTCTAGCTGTTTGAGATTTCCACATTTTTAGTAGTCATCCTTTTCAAGGTTAATTATGAAATTAGAACAAGAGAACCATATAAACATAAAGTTATGAGAGCATAATGAGGGACCAAACAATAGGCACTACTAGCATCACCTAAGGTTACATCCATCGAATTCTCCATTTGCATCCATCTAGTTCCAATATAAGGGACAAGGTTGGTTCATCTACATCACACTGCATAAGAGGAAATTTTATTCTATTCCATCCACCATTTATTACATTTATACACCTATTTATAACTCACTACTTCACAAAGTGTGATTGTCATAAGAGCACCTAGGGCACAATTTTCACACACACATCTAGAATTGCATTAGGGTCTAAAATGTAGTACAAAATTAAGTCGGTAAGTCCACCATTATGGCTCCTAAGGATAGTCCAAACCCTCCATGTGCATCTTTATTTTTTTAGGGTTTTGATTCTTGTCTTGGGGTTTTGCAGGTCTTTTCTTCATCATTGATTACCAATGACATATGACATAATGCAAAGAAATACATGCGATAAGAAGCGAATGATTTAGATTATGTAGCGACCACGTAAGTTTGGTTTTTGGATCTCCTACACATATTAGGGCACCCCAAGTGCCTTCATCCTTCCTTAAGCACCCAAGTCTACTCATATAACTTAGATATGCATTTTCAAGGCTAATGTGTGGTCATTCCTACATTTTGTTCATCTGGTCGATTATGTAGTACAATCTCAAGGCATTGTCAAATCAACTAAGCTATTTCTAACCCTATTTATCTATTATGTTTTTACATTCATATTTTAATTTTTTTGGGTCATTTAATTTATTTATTTATCCATTATTTACTTCTTTACATAGCATATGATTAAGCTAAATAAATTACCACCACTTTCAATTTTAGTTTAATCATTTTGGTGAACCCAACATCTTTCACACTTCATATCCTCATCTTTATTATATCATGGGTCGTAAAGTTCCTTCCTCAAGTTAATTTTTCTAGGTCATAAAGTTCCTCAAGTTCTTATATCAGGATGTTCTACTAAAAGAAATAGACTCTATATGTTTTCCTACATATACGCCACCGAACACAATAATTCCTATCTTCCACCATCTATCTGAAAACCCTAGTCCCAATGTTCCTCCATGTAATCAACCCCTATTGGCATCAATTCAAGATCTAAATGATTCTTTTAAAGAAAAATTTAAGGCAATAGAATCCATGATTACATCTAAAAAATATGAAATTCAACAGCTTAAGGTCTCTTCTCAAGCACATGTTGGTTCTTCCTCTACATATCATTCTCATTCTATGTCTTCTACATGTGCTCATTTTACCAAACCTCAAATCTTAATGCTTCTTGCACCTCTCAAGTTTGAAATCAAAAAGATATTCTTCTATAGCTCACCACTCATCAATTAATTATCTTTCCATCTACTCATTGTTATCCTACTTATTGGTTTGTTAAATATCAAGTTATCCCATATTACAATTATCATCAAATCAATGGGCATACTAAAAATGACTATTATGATTTACGATGAATAATGACACATCTTGAGCTTCAGGGATTTATCTCATTCACTGCACAACATTCTATTGCATTCCCATATACAAATGCTACATCTTAATGGGTTCCTAAATCTGATTCATCTATGTCTAGTGAGCATCACACCATCACTTCTAGTGTTCCTTCTTCTATCACTCAAGCACCACCTATGCAATCTACTCAAGTCAAGCAACCACCTCTCCAAATTATTCCAACACTTCCTCCTACTAAGTCACCTACAATATTACCAAGCCAAACTAAACAACCCCCTCTAAATATCACTACAACTCCACCTCTCAAGTCATTTATGGTCAACAAGAAACCACTTGTTACACAAGACAAGCACACTCTAGCTGACATATTTTGACTCTCACAATTTAAGGACCCTATCCATTCCTCGCTTCAACATCTAATCACTTTTTCAAAGAAACTACTCCTTACATTGATCCACTTAGTGTCTTTTGACTAAATCTCCATCACTTACACACTTTTGGGCATAACATCCATAAATCCCCCTTCTCATTAAAAAAATTACATATTACATCTTCATCTCATTAAAAACTAACATCCACTAAATGTAATGCATATTAAGAAATACTACGCTTAAACACAACATCCAATACCCTATGACGCACTATAGTTCCTCTGTCCATACTCGATTGTCGAGGGTTTACAAATAAAATGGATGATATCATACTCACATGTTCATCATTTAACCTTATATCATACTACAACACTAGGCTAGTGATATACATCATAGGTAAAATGGTCACGTATTCCTTAATCTTGTAGTGGTATATGCTTTAGGCTACATCACCACTCCCTCTGATCATCTTATAGTGATATATGCTTTAGGATAAATCATCACTCCTTCGCTCATCTTGTCGTGATATACACTTTGGCTATAGGGTCAATTTCACACACCATCTATAGGTTACATATCACCACCACTACGTATACACACTCATCTCAACGCTGTTAGACACAATACACACTTCAACCATTTCCCGATGACGCGCTCTAGTTTAAAGTCCATTCTTGAATACTAAGGGGGAAAACTAAATGAACCTCACTACATATAACTCCATTCACTCAGGGGGCATGTGGCTCATATAATTCATCTTACATTCCACTCCATCCATCCACAACATGTTGCATATCTTAAATACATTTAATTTTTTGTGCACTTTCTTGCGCATGTTCACTTTACTATGAACGCTAGTTATATCTCTTATATGTCATTATATTTACCATACACAAATGCACGTTCAATCCTTCTTATAGTTGTGATAGAAGGTATAGGTATCTTACACACAACATGGATGTTTGCCTTCTACCACCCCTAAAATGGTTTCTTGGGGCATCCACATTCGTCTCTTATAGGTGTTATAGTTTCAGTTTGTACTTAGCACTATTCATTACTTAGTTATACATGCTATTGACATATGGGTTATCTTTCTAATGTCCTAATCGGTTCTTCATGTGCAACATTTATTTTGTAGGATTACTTGCTTCTATGGCTGGCTACTGTCTATTTTCCTACTATTGTTTGTCTCTTGTTTTCTCTTGTATGCATGCATTGCCCTTTATTTTGTGTCCACACTTGTTTATTTGTATGCGAACATTATTTCCTTGAGTCTCTTAAGATATTGTGAGTGATGTCCCATGTTTGCACCACTTTGGCGGTCTATGATTGTATTCTTGTGTTTTTACTTTCTTTCTAACTCGCTACATTGTTTGTGTAGTGTATACTTATCTTTTACATTCATGATTTTTTTACTAACACTTATTTTCTATCCACTTATTTCTATCTACCTTGGTTTCTACCAAGAACAATCCCTTCCTTCAAGGGCACAATTTATGCGGTCAGTCCTCTTTTGGAGATGCATACTCCTATCCTTGACGTTGCATGTACCCCAAAAGAGGGGATATAATTTGGGGTTTTTAATACTACATAGCGCTTTCTATCGAAATAGTTTAGTTTAATTTTTCATCCTTAACATTGTGGGTTATATAGTGAGTGGGTTTAGAATAATGTAAGAAACCCATACACAAAAAAATTTACGGAATAGATTGTCCTTAGAATTGCTCGGGGAGAAGTTATAGGATGGAGGATACAATGGATTTCCTCCCTATACTACTTCAGCTAGTGGCATCAGATCACCCAAAAAACTAGGTAGTACAAAGATTTATTCATACATTATTAGGGAAGCAGTTATAGGTTGGATAATAATGCAACTTTCTCCCTACACTTCTTTGGCCACGGTGGCATGAGATCTCCCAAAAAACTCGCAGATTATAGGATATCTTCTTCTACACCCTTTTCTCTCATCATGAATCAGGTGCACATGTTCTTTTACATTTTCACATTTCCACTTCAAGTATACTCACTACTACATACATACATTTTTACACACATATACATGTGTATTTGACTACTTGATTGTCTTCTCCTTGCAGGTTCATCTGTATGAGAAGCAAGAATTCAACAACAATGGTGTCAACAATAACAATATTTTGTGGCAAAACACTCCTCATAATAACATGTCGTTACATTACACACATTGGAAACTACAGACGCGTTTCCATCCTAGGTTCACTCTCATCACTTTTTTCTCTTTTGCATATTTAGTTTCCATGCTCCATATTTTTTCACTCCATGTTTTGTCTAGTCCTTCGACATGATTTCTAAATCATTCTACATGGACATCAGGTATGTATCTCTATCTAATTTATGTTATTGATAATTCTATTCACCAACATAAAGTGGGAGAAAATGTAGAAACTAAATCACACACTTTAAGTATTATTTATTCACAGTCTCATATTACTAGTCATATGGTTTTTGAGTAAATAAAGTACTAATTAACCCATGGCCTTTAGCCCTTTTACTTTTCTTTCAGTTGTCACTTCCGACCTTTAGCACATACTTTCCCAGTTTATTTTTTTCATTCCACATCATTCAACCCCTAACTAGGGTTCCCCAAGCACCCTAGTCCCATTCGGGGTGCCCTGATCCTTCTCCCACTTTACACACATCTTTTGGGTACTTTCTAGCCATTTGAGCTTTCAATATTTTGAGTGGTTGACATTTTTCAGGTATGATTACAAAATTAGAACAAGAGAACCATATAAATAAAAAGTTATGAGACCATATTGAGGGACCAAGCACTAAGCACTACTATCATCACCTAAGGTTACATCCATCAAATGCTCCATTTGCATCCATTTAGCTCCAATAAAAGGGACAAGGTTGGTTCATCTCGCATCACAATGCATAGGACTATTTCATTCACCATTTATTACATTTCGACACATATTTATAGCTTGCTACTTCACAAAGTGTGACTATCATAAGATCACTTAGGGCACAATTTGCACACACATATCTATAATTGTGTTTGGGTCTGAAATGTAGTGTAACACTCGGTTTGTAAGTCCACCATGGAGGCCACCGAGGATATTACAACCCCTTCATATACATTTTTTTTTTAGGGTTTTGATGCTTGGATTGGGTTTTTTCAGGTCTCTTCTTCATCACTGATTACTAACGACATCCAACATAATGCAGTGAAATACATGGGATATGAAGTAAAGGCCTCAGATCATCTAATGACCCTGTAAGTTTGGTTTCTAGACATCCTGCATAGAGCAGGGTGCTCAGATCTCAGACTAAGGCACCTTAGGTGCCCTCATCCTTCCCCAGGTGCTCTAATCTTCTCAAAAAACTTGGATCTTACCTTTCTTGAGCTCATATGTAATCGTTTTTGCATTCTATTCAACTGGTCTATTCTACAATATAGTCTAGAGGCATCATCAAATCAACTAAGCTATTTCTAACACTATTTTTGTTAGGGTTTTAGATTCATATTTTACTTAGTTGTTTGGGTAATTTAATTAATTTATTTATCTATTATTTACTTCTTTGCATAGCATTTTATTAAGCTAGAATAGATGACCACCATTTTCCATTTTAGTTTAAATCAAGTATGCTAAACAAAGAAAGGGTTCTATTGATGAGGAAATCACATACCTTGAAAGTATCAAGACATTTTTTTGCTTGGCTATACCATAGCCCACTAGTAAAACTATGTATATTGGCCCAATATGTAAGATGAAGTATCTAAGTTCATAAGAGGGTGTAAACTTAATTATTTAAGAAAACCTAAAATCGGGAAGGAAGGTTTGTATATTCCTGTACCAGTCCCTACTTGACCTTGGGAGGATATATCTATGGATGTTTTAGGAGGAATACCCATATATAAATATGGCCATGATTATATATGTTGTTGCAGATGTATTTAGCAAAATGCATGTTCTTATGCAATATAAAGCAGACATAATAGAAGGATGTGAGGTAACTAAACTTTTTTCTTTGCTAATGTATGGGTGCATTTTGGTTTACCAAATTCTATTTTTTTCCGAAAGATATTCTAGGTTATTAGGGACATTTTGGACTATTTTGTTTGGGACAAGATGGACACTAGGTTACATAGAATCATGATATTCCATCCCCAAATAGATGGGAAAATAGAAGTGGTGAACAATACTTTGGTATAACTGATTAGAGGGAATAATATCAAATATTCATGGACTTGGGATGAGTCCTTATCCTACATTGAACATTATTACAACAAAAAAATACATATATCTATGATGCATTCACTTTTTGAAACATGCTTGGGTATCTACTTATCAATCCATTAGACATTGTAGTTGGATAATAGGAAGAAAGAAATATACATGATTCAAAAGTGACTAGAGAGATGAATTTGGTTGAGAGAATCTAGAAAATCCATCTCAAGGTGAAAGAAAAATTAGAGAAGTCTTAAGCCAAGTACAAGGCTAGGCATGATAAACATCGTAGATGGTACAAAATTTATGTTGGAGACAAGGTCCGGCTATATTTATAACACCTACTAATTCAATGCTTCAAATTAGGGATTTTTTTAATTCTCCACACTAATTTCATGCCTTTAGTGATTTAAATACAAAACATTTAAATCCATCATTAATTTAAATTTAATCTATCTAATAACATAAAAAACCATGTGCAGTTTATGGGCCATTTAGATCTACTCGATCCCCCATATTTTACTCTTTACAAGTATGTATACAAATTATACTATTGGTTAACTTTATCATGAATAGATATCCAAGTGATGTTTACTAAGTTTTTACATGGGATTCAATCAATCAAATACCTTCGGAATCTCACACCTTAATTAGAACTTGGTGAATCTGATAGTGTAATCAAAACCTTACACTACTTTGGCCAAATTTTAAGAGACATGCTTAGATGCTCAATTTCGTGATGGAACATTCATCATCGAAACTTTTCCTTTCACCATATTAGTTTATTCATTAATTTAGATTGGATTCAGTTAGCTATATCATTTAGATTACATTTCATGCACAAGGTACAAGACACTGTTCAACATGTCCAAAGGAACACATATGTGGCAAATTATGTTGCCTATGGAGAGAAAGTGTTTACCTAATGACTTTCCTCACTACATGATTAATTTATTCCTCATATCCAACTTAATTTGGTACTTATGTGTTCCTACCAATCAAGTTAAACAACTCTTGTAACTTAGCGGGTCTCGCTTGTCACCAATTCCATTACCCTATGATGAAGTCACTCGCATGATGATTCGATTCATCTCCTTGGAAGGTAGGTTTGTCACTGTCCCTGCTAAGCATCTCATCTTTTTAAACCACTTCCATAGGAATAGATTGGTTTGCTTCCCTCATTATCTGTTAAACTCCCTTGAGCGCTCCATTTTGGAGTTCCAGAAGCACACCCGGGTGGTTCCCTTGCATCAAGGGCTTATATTGTTAATTCACAAATGCTGCCTTCTTAAGTACCCTGGTCTTCCTTCCTCTCCTAGCCCAGCTCCCCCTTTGATGGGCTCTGCTGCTGCCAGTCCTGTTTCCCCTGCTGCCCTTGCTGCTGCCCCCGCCACCGGTGCTGCTACCCCCATGCCGGCTGCACAAGCTTCTCCTTAATTCCTCCTGTTGCTGCCCCTGTCACCCACCTCGCCTCTACCTCTAAAATACCAATCACCAGGGCTTCTAGGAGACTCAACCTTGAGACTCTTGCTGTGGGGAAGGAGCCTATTGAACTTGACATTGCACGTGACCTGCTAAACATTAGTAGTGCTAGTCCCAGGAAGTACAGATGGATAGCTCTTCTAAGATTTGGAGGCCTTAGAATTTGAGATAAATTTGAAGGATGAGGTCAAAAACCTAGCTAAGCAAAAAGGTAAGAAAAGCATGGAGGGGGAAGGGAGCATTGATAACAGTCAGATTGAAGACATATACAAGAAGCTGACCTCCTTAGACTCCCGCCTAGGGAAGGCTAAGAATAGACATGATTACAACATTGCCACCTTTAGGGCCATCGAGGAGTTCATCGAGGGTCATGCCAAAAGTGTTTCCAACCTCAGCGGTGTCCCAGTTGCACTTTGGGGCAATGAAAAAGAGAGCAAAAGAACCATCGAGGAGCTCGATAAGATGGATGCCGCCCACATGTTGCATTGGGTATGTTTCATGCACGGAAAAGAGTCAAGATCGTGATCGATAAAGCTGCCAAGAAGTAGTCTGGATGCTTCGCTACTTTTAGTTGTTATTTTTTTTGTTTCTTAGCGAATGGCTTATTGTTTTTTTGTTGTTGTTTTTCTTTGTTATGTCTCGTTTGTGTATGTTTTCGGGCTACGTAGAACTTCATTGTAATACTTGGACTTTGTTCCATCTGCCTTTATTTCTCACTCTTATTCGGATTTTAGGCCTTCTTTTGTATTCAAGGGTATAGTCCCTTTCAAAAAAACTATTTGCCAATATTAAAAAAACTTAGTGAGACACAGTTGATATTTAGTTATGATATTCATAAAGGTCAAAGATTGAAAGGAAAAATTTGGATATCTCCGATAAGGTAGTATTCATTTAATGACTCACATAATTAAATTATACCTAACTTATCACAACCATCTAAATTTTTTGATTGAGTTCTCGATCATTAGGAACATTGTATCCCTAAAATGAAATAAATAGAATTCAATTGGTTTATGAGAGATCTCCTTTTTGTTACAATGATAAGTTTATCACATCTAATTATGTCTTAATATGTTCGTAAGTATAGTTTCATAACAAGCTATGATAATATTAATAAATAACTATAATATAAATCGTTTTTATATTTATTATGATTTAAGATAGCTTCTTTGTGTTATTACAATGAGACCTTTAATTTTAATTTACGGTATTGTCATATTATTACTTAACGTAAATATGTTTTCTATGTTAGTACATCTTTAATATACTTGAATTAAATGCTACACATTATAAAATTGTATCACGTATACTTTTATTTAAATTTATTTTTTAACCTTAATAAATAATAGGTGACTTAATGATATTTTTCCCAAACATCCACAATATTTACAATTTACTTTTTAATCATAATATACTACTGCAATGAGAAATTTAATGGCATACTGATATAATACAAGTAATCGACAACCTCAATATATATCAACACCATTATAAATGAAATTACAAATGGATTTTCCAAAATAATACATTGTTTGTATAAGGGTATCTTGCCTTCCATTTTCAAATAGGATAGGGAAGTATTTTTATCACTTTATAATAATGTCATGTACATACTACAACAAAATAACTCAATTAACATAATTCATGTAATAAATCATGCATAGTTTTTCTTAGATATACATCGAAAATAACATATTTTATGCCATCTGTAGGAAAGATAAAAATGGTAAAAATGGCGAGTTCAAATGAACGGCATGAAAAGTTGTCCTCATAACCTTGTAGTTTATTTGATTTAGTGGATACATAAAAATAACTCAGAAATTAACATTTTCAAATCAACAAATATACATAAAATAAATGTAAATAAGGTATCCATCCTTACCACATACATCATCATTTCTTACATTTAAGGAATACTTATTCCCTAAGAAATAACTTATGGTTTTTAAACTATCAAATAATTTAAGATTATAATTACACATGAATACTTAGAAATCCCTAACATAGTCATTCTTGGCTAACTCATACTATTCTATTACAATCTTATAGTCATAGGTTCAACCCATAAAAACATGACTCTTTTTAGTAGACAAAGTCATTCAAAACAACCAAAGTTTCACTATCATCCATTCAATCCTCTATTTTATGAATGGTAATAATTTATTTTACATTACTATATATTATGAAATCAACTTATGTATCCAAGTAAATCAATAATATTATAAACTAACTTTTCAGAATTCTAGAGTAATGATATCTAACTTAATGCCATATATTGACTTGACATTCAAGTAGTATAAAAAAATAACTTAAAATTATCAAATAATGCAATCTTTGATACTAACCCTTTTTATGCTATGTAGAGAAAGATACCTTAAACTTATCAAATACCTAAACTTCTTCAAATTGTCTTTGAATAAGTGCCTCATTTTCATTAAACAAGATTATGTTAGTTTCTTCACCATAACAATTAAGAAATGATTGACTATCATGCATTGACATAATATTAATGTGCACAAAAACCATTACCCATTAACCTTTTTAATCAGATAGATTCACTAAGTAAAGCATTTTCTTTCAATACAATGGAAAAATCATGTTTCTAGGAGACTCAAGGTTCAACTAAAATCTTCCATTTAAGTAAACATTCGAAACCTTTACATATTTTCACCTAGAGAGTGAATTATCTCAATACAAAAGTATCAATAATGTGCTTCATAACTTAAGTACATATTTTTAAAGAAGGCCACTACTTTAATATGTATAAATCGATAGTTCCCAAAAAAAGGAGTGTTGGTTATCGGATCGAAACTTTTTTAAAAATAAAAGGAAAGTTCCCTTAAAATATTATCGACCCAACGTGGTTGATTTAATAGTCCACTTTTGGATGTATTAACTACACATAACCATAAAAAAGATTCAAAGCTCATATTTATAAAAATAGAAAAATATGAACATTCACACACATGGAAGCGACAAATTTTGTATTCGTTCAACAAAAACTATATAACAACATTACCCATTATGGGATTAGTAAAAAAATTCACATATTTTCTAAACAACCCCAAAAAATAATTTTTAGGAAAACCCATATCATTCCAACAACTAAGGAATAAAAATCAACCCAATGCATTTTCAAATGCCCAAACAAATTACAAGTTATTTATCATTCATTTTACCTCTAAATGGTTTGAGCCAAATTTCCATTCATAATAACCCATAAATCACAAATAAATGTACATTAAATAGCTTATTATTTTCTCTTAATTTTGCTAAAAGCTGAATACCCAACATTATGCAGAGTTAAATTTCCATATATTCACTATAACTAATAAACATGAATGAAAAGATAAAACAATTCATGCCTAGTTTAGGGGCCAAAAATCTTCTAGAATTTTTCTTCTAAACTCCCGCATCTTCATATACAACTTTCTAGCTTTCTGAAAATTCAACTAGTTCGACCCCTAAAATACCCCAATATCTTCAATATCTCTCTATTAATAATGCCACATATTTGAAATAAATAATGAATAAAGAAACGTTGATTTTTCTTCCCAAAGAATAAAAAATCATATCTAAAAGTACTATCAATACAAATTTTCTATATACAGAGCTTCGAAAGAACAAAAAAGATAGCAAGACAAAATGAAAACAAAAAATACTCCATATCCCTCTATAGCTTCCTCAAGAAGGTTCATGCTTTTCTCGAGGTCCATGGGGAGGAGTAAATAAAGTAAATGCATGTGAGTACATAGCTCTAATTCCCTCCAAAACTCATCTAAAATTAGCTAATGCACATATCAACTTTGCATAATAATTTTTGCAACTATTAACTCCTTTCTCAACCTTCATGATGGTCACCTTACGAATGATCGAAGACCTTAGATTAAACACCTAGCATTCACATGTTTCAAATAAAGATAAACAAGATAAAAATAATAATTCTCTTATCCATTATTACTTGGGTTGGTCAACAACCAAGCCTTTCAAAATTATACACCCGGATAATTATTAGATTATAAACATGGTCAATGACCATAGTAATCATTTTATTCCAAGTATATGGTCCTAGATCATTATAGGTATAACCTCAATATTATTCACATTGACTAAATTTCATTTTAATCTACTTAAATGATCATACTTCTAACCCTTATAACAATGACATTAACCTTTCTTGGCAAGATTAATGCCACATAAAACATACCATTAAAACTTACCTTTTTTTGTTTTCTTCTAAGGCTTATGAATGGAGTTTTATGAATTTAAAAGGAATTAGATGCTCTTAAGGTCTACGATATTTGACCTATATGCTCATAATAACTCGAATCTTACATTAATGATGAAAGAATGTTATGGTAAGAATATTATTATGCTATTTTCAGTTATAAAATCCTAAAAATGATAATTGCATAGTACCAACTTAGTAGTGCATAGAAGATAGATACGATACTTCAAAATATCATAATCATAAACAAGTTTTCCATTATCATTATCAAAAACCATAAGAGTCAAGTATATTCATAACGAAAAAGCATAAAATGAATTATAAATTAAGAAAATTATAAAAGTATGACAATAGGACAAATCATCTACAAAAAAATTGAGATAACCATAGCGTTTAAAGTTTGTAAAATTAATTTTGATACTTGGAAACTTGTGGGACATGATAGCAAGTGTTGATACCCTTCCATATTTATGGAAAACATATTGTAGCTAGTCCTGTGTTCGCAAGTTTCCTAATATCATAACTATTTTTATGTCAAAAATGAGAAAGGTGGGGTGTGACATAATTCCCCCTTTAAGAATCATCATCTCAATGATTAAACTTTAAAACCATTAACATATTAAAAAAGTGAGATAAATATACTTGTTTCTATATCAAAATAATCAAGCTGATTATATAAAACTTAAAAAAATTCCAATTTTTCAGAAGCATATCACTAGAATTTATTGGATGTAGTAACCCTTTCTCATCAAATTTTTGTCAAAAAAATAAATTTTATGATGTTTTTCAGTCACTTAAACAATAATAAATATCAAATGTATCATATCGGATATCAAAATTCAATTTTTTATCACTAAAATAAGTGTGGAAAAGTAGCTTTTATCTCATCAAGATTTCCCAGGTGCACTTTCTTTAGAAAATTGGTCTCATTGGACCTTACATTGAACTATTTCTCTATTTCTTAAGTGTATCCTGCAATTTTCTAACACTTTTATTTTTTCAACCATGATGATTCCCGGATCCTAAACCTGTAAGGAGTTCAAGTTTAGAACATGTGATAAATCAAATACATACTTTTTGAGAAAATAAGTATGAAAAAATTCATGCATATTGGAAAAAGTGGGTGGAAGCACTAAATGGTAAGACACAAGATTGATTACTTCTATCACCTCAAAAGTTCCAACATAGCGGGGTGATAGTTTGGATGACTTTCCAAACGTAATTGATATTTTGTTAGGATTGACTCTTAAGAAGACCTTTTCCCCTTGATCAAATTTTCTATCAATTCTCTTTAGATCCGCATATATATTCTTCCTATCAGTAACTTATATTAACCACTCATGAATGAACTTGACTTGCTATTCCATTTCTGTCAACATCTCAAGTCCTACTACTTTCCTATCTTCCACGCTATCCCAACTGATAGGTGTTCTACATTTTTTTCATATAACACGTCAAATGGATGAATGAAACAATGATAAGATTGTTCCAAGCCATGAACTTAGATGATAATAGAACACCACATTAGATTTGAAAAAAAAAAGGTAAAATACCATATATGGAAATCCATCATAATCCATAATGCTCAATACATTAAAATACAATGACTTGAATTAATCAATAAGAAATATGTACATGTAGGAGGAGGGAAGTGTAACTACTACCTAAATCAATGGTGAAGAACTCCCACTAACTGATACTAGTAGTTAAGTTAAATCTAGGACACTAGTAAGCTAACTTTGCATAAGCGAGAAGCTAACTCAACACAACTAGTAATCTAACTCCACATAACTAGTACACCTAAGTAAGCTAACTCAACAAGTGTAGGGCTAACACAAGTGTAAGAATTATCCTAATAAATAAATAAAAGAATAAATAATAACCTACACTAAAACCCTCCCATAAGCATAGCTTATGTAGGTGAAAAAAGAAGGTGGGTCTTGAAAATAAGGCCTAATGAGGTATCCATGTATAATAACTGGGAAAATTAGACACCACAAGGTACCCAAAACTAGTAATAACAAAGAAGAGAGAGAAAATCCGCTACAAGATATCCTAAGAAGATCGGCTCCAAAAATCATACAATGCTGAAGAATTTTGGTGAACACTATGGTATGAATCCACTACTCGATCATAGAACTCAAAAACAACTGACACTAGGCTTCACCAGAATAGCTCCATGCAAGGAGATTGTTAATGGAGTGATGTCAAAAGTGAAAAAAAAACCAAACATAATTTGATCAACTACTACAAATAGGTGTGCCATGATCCAAGAACAACCAAGACAACAAGATAATGACACAAGATCCAAATAAATAGGAGTACCACAATCCAAGAAAATTCAAGGTAAGAAGGAAAGGATACGAAACCCGAAGAAGCATTATCAAAATGTAACAAAGAAAGGACACAAAACCCAAGAATCGAGTATCGAACCCCACACCCTACCATCTTGTTGAATGGGTAGAGTGACACAACAAATCTGTATGAGTTTCAAAAATCATCTACTCAAACACCGACAAACTAACACTAGGCTTCACCAAAATAGATCCCCATAAGACAAACCATCAACATGCCAAAAAAAAATTCAAAAATACAGATCCAAAATATCTCAACAAATAAGAGAGATATAAATATATACACCCATAGATACAATAATGCAACACCCAAAAGTTTAGAATGTTAGGATTAAGCGAAATTGCATCCACAAGTGATTATAACACCCTCCCAAATTTGGCATTTTATAATTAAGTGAATTTAAATATTACGGTGATTAAAAGTACCTTTTACATTTGAAATATTTTTATTAAATTTCACCAATGCGTAGATCTAAAAAGATACACAATTTCAAACATACGATCACCTTAACTGAGTTACGGATCAAAAGTTATGAGCTCAGGAAGGTTTTGCTATTAAAATAATATTTTAATGTTGATGTTTGTTTTAAAAGGTATATGTGACACCCAAATGTCAAAAGGGTAAAAGAGTGCATCCACATGATACAAAGCTTGCGACACGAAGGATAAAAGCATGCACCCAAAACCTAAATGTCAAGAGGGTAAATGATTGCATTCGAAGGGTACACGTCTATATCGAATGGATAAAAATTGCATCTAAAACAAAATTATCCAGAGGATAAAATAATGCATCTGGAAGGTACACACTTATATCTAATGGATAAAATAATGCACCTAGATGGCACATATCTATGTCCAGGTGGATAAAGATTACATACAAAAGCAGAAATATCCAGAGGGTAAAGGAATGCATCCAGAAGGTACACACTTATATCCAATGGATAAAAGAATGCACCCAAAGGGTATAGATATATGTTTAGTGGATAAACGAATACATCCAAAATAGAAAAATCCATATGGTAAAAGAATTCATCTGGAAGGTACATGCTTATATCTAATGGATAAAAGAATGCACCGAGAGGGTACAAATATACGTCCAGTGGATAAAATACTGCATCCAAAATAGAAATATCGAGAGGGTAAAAGAATACATCCAGAAGGTACATGCTTATATCCAATGGATAAAATAATGCACCCAGAGGGTACATATTTGCATCCAGTGGATAAAAGAATGCACCAAGAGGGTACAAATCTATGTCAGATTTGTTGTGTAAAAACATGGTCAAGTTTATAGTTGATTCTAGGGTTTTGGCACCTTTCAAATCCAATGGAGCACTTCGTTTTGTATAAAAATGCATATTGCAAAAAGAGATAACAAATTCCAAATACATGAAAATAATAAATCCTTGTTTTCAAAGAAAAAATTACAAATGGGTGTCTACATCATCTATCACTTTGATACCATGAAAGAAATGATAAGAAGATTATACTAAGCTGTGATCTCGGATGATAACATCAAACCACATTAGATTTGTAAAACAAAAGAGCTAAAATACCATATATATAAATCCATCATAATCCATAATGCTCAATACATTACAATACAATGACTTGAATTATTCAATAAGAAATATGTACATATAGGAGGAGGAAGTGTAACTACTACCTAAATTAGTGATGAGTAACTCCCACTAACTAATACTTGGTAGTTAAATTAACTCCAGAAAACTAGTAAGCTAACTCCATATAAGCGAGAAGATAAGTCAACACAACTAGTAAGATAACTCCACACAACTAGTACACCTAAGCAAGTTAACCCAATAAGTGTAAGGCTAACACAAGTGTATGAATTATCCTAATAAATAAATAAAAGGATAAATAATAACCCACACAAATAATTGATCCATTTTCAATGATGAATGGTAAGTATTATTATACGCAAACTCAATCGGTGGAGGTATTATTCCCACTTGTACTACCAATCCATGCAATACATTATGAGAATATCCTCCATAATCTAATTGACTTGTTTAGTTTGCCCATATGTTTCTAGATGGTATGCAACTTAAATTCAAAATTTTCCCTGAGGCTAAATTCAAGGTTTGAAAAAAATGAGAAGTCATCCTAGGGTCTCGATCAAAAATTATTAGTTCACGTACTGCTGTGCAATCTGAAAATTTTGTGCACAAATATTTTTACAAGAATAGGTAAATCATCCTTCAGATTCCTAGTATAAAGTGAGATACTTTAGTTAGTTTATCAACTACAACTAAGATCACATCATGTTTATTTTTGACATTAGTAACCCCTATACAAAGTCCATGTTAATTAATTGCCACTTTAATTGTGGAATATTATGAGGTACAATTTTTTTGGGGGATGCATATATTCTACTTTGACACGTTGATATTCTACACTATGAAATGTAGTTTACAATGTCAATTTTCAACTCTTTCCAAAAATATTTTTGTTTTAAATTAGCGAGCATTTTATTCACTCGATATGTCTAGAATAGGGAGTGTGAAATTCCTTAATCACTTTTGTCCTTACTTCATTTTATAGTGGTACATAAACTAAGTTTTCATACCTTAGGACTCCTTCATTATCAAATATAAATCCCTTGTACCTTTTATCATTAGGATCTATAGTTAGCATTGTTTTAACTTGTTGATGATAAGAATCATCCAACATTGCTTTCTTAACTTCATTCTTGATTTGGTTTCTTATAGTCACAAGAGAAAAAATGTGCTTCCTACAACTTAGTGCATTTTCCACTCTATTTTCCTTACCTTTTATAGTGTATATATCTAATATATACTGAGATAAAAACTCTAACAATATTTACTACCTCACATTTAAGTTAGGTTGTGTGAAGATGTATTTTATCCTGTGATGATCTATTTTCAGTTCAAAGGGTTTTCCCAGAAGATAGTGCCTCAAAAATTGTAAGGCATGCATAATGGTAGCAAGCTCTAAGTCAAGGGGAGAATAATTCATCTCATGTAATTTTAATTTCCTTCTTTCATATGTAATCATGTGATCATTTTGTATAAGTATACCTCCCAAACCTTCACTAGAGGCTTTAATCACTAGAGTGAAGTTTTTGTTGGGATACAAAATCTTAAAACATGTATTGTAGTTAATTTTTCCTTCAACAATATAAAATTGTTTTCACATTTTTGGTCCAAATAAAATTCTAATATTTTTTCTATAGTGAAGTGATTAGAGTGGTAAATTTTGAAAAATATTTTACAAATTTACGGTAATATCCAGCCAACCCCATGAAGGTTCTAAATTCATGGACATTTTTGGGAGTTGTCCAGTTAGTTATTGCAGAAATTTTTGATCGATCCAAAGATTAGGGTTCATTTTAATACCCCCATTTTAAAAAACTATTATAGAATTGGTGGCGAATCTCTGAAATGGAATTTCAAAATGATGGTGAATTTACAAAAAATAATTTCATGAAAAAGAAGATTTGGCGAGTTATTTTCCAGCGGTTTCACATATATGGACGGATATTAGACGAATGTCTCTTTGCTATGTGATGGAGGACTTTCCCCTTTTAGATGGCACATCCTGTTGGATGAATAGTTATAGGGTTGGTTAACCATGTCCTTATAATATGTTCATCTAACTTGGACGTATGTCCCTTCCTAGTTGGATGGACCCCATTAGACGCTTTCCTTTTCTTTAGACTATCATCCATGATGGTTGTCTATTTATATTGAATGAACATCCTTCTTGGTTGGACATATCCCATTAGAGTCACATCCTTTCTCTTATTATTGTCTTCCTTTTCTAGATGGTCTTCTCTTGTGGTTGGTCATCTATCTATTGTAGTTGGACATTTGTCATGTGTATGTTTTGTTGTTAAGATGACTGTCTCTTCAGAAAGATACAATCATCTCCCCTAGAAACAAACATATAAAATGTGTCTTTCGGGGCACTTCCTCGAACCCCCATCGGTGTGTGCAACCCTTGGATTCCCCAAGGGGTTATCCCCTTAAAAACCCCATAATATGTATTATACCTCGGTGAATATGAGTGCATTTTGATTAGAAACATTGGTGAAATACATGCATAAGTTCATTTTAAACTATAAATAGTAGGCGAACTAACCCATATAAATGACTTATTGGACAAACTTTTAGCCAAACTAGGTGACAATTGACTACTAAAAATTAACCATTTCAATTTTACAAAATCCCTAATATTTGCAAGTTTATGAAAATTCACCACTAAAATTTTCCATGCCACATATATTCATTCTTTATTTATTATGTGCCCAGTACATGCCTCATTTTGATAAAATGAGCATTTGTAAATTTTATCATATAGCTTTCTTTTTCTTATCATATCTTAAATAGTACTAAGATGTTCATCATGCTCCTCAAAACTTTTAGAATAATTGAAAATGTCATCCAAGAATACCAACAAATTTTTTTCCAAGTAATCTTGAAATATATTATTCATTAAGTTCATAAACATTGCCAAAGAATTAGTAAGTCCAAATGGAAACACAGTGAACTCGAAATGTCCATACCTTGTCCTAAATTTAGTTGTATGAATGTATTATTATTTTATTCTCGAGTTGATGATAACTTGATCATAGATCGATCTTGGAATAAATTGATGCACCTCACATCCGGTCAAATATGTCATTAATTCTTGGAAGGGGTATTTATTTTTTTATAGTGGATTTGTTAAGCATCGATAATCAATGCATAAACTCAATGTTCCATCATTTTTCTTGACAAATATTACCATTTCTCCCCAAGGAGAGATACTTTTTTCTGATTAATACTTTGGATAATAATTCATGAAGTTGTTCTTTTAGCTTAATGATTTGATTGTGGTCATTATATAGGGATCCTTGGAAATTGGTTCGAGTTCTGGTTCGATGTCAATTGTGGAATAAAACTATCATTTTGGTGGAATTATAGGTATTTCTTCCAAAAATAAATCACTATACTCTTGTGGCAGTGGATGGTATTCCATGAAAGTCTTACCTGCTTCCCAAAAATATGAAATTTTTACAACAAAAATCACACAACCTTTTTTCTTATCCTTTTTGAGCTGCATGGATGAAATTTTGCTTACATTAAAACCTCTTCTTACTCCCTAAATTACTATTATTTTCTAGAGATAATCTAAGTATTTAATCTATTTTTTAAAGTATTCTACATTTGCCTTGTGTTGCGTCAACCAGTTTACTCCTATAACTATGTCTTATGAACCTAGTGGAGCTACATAAAGGTCCAATTCCATGGTGAAAATTGGTAGTTCCAATGATGCATCAAATAGACATCAGTTCACCGTATGAAAAAATAATTCCCACAATGTACATTCTATGATTTTTCCATATAACCAACTTTTATTTTTAGTTTAGATGCTAATTTATTTGAAATAAAACATTTTGTTACACCAAGATTATCAAATAAATCGATTACTGGGAAGTCCAAACAACTTACCGCTACCTCAATGAGTGTAGCGTGTTTCTCTTCTTGCCTATCAGCCTCTTTACGCAACATGAATTTTATGTTGTTTTTATTGAGATTTTTCCTTTGTAGATAGTTGTTTGCATAATTGTCTAGGTTTTATATAAAATAACCCATGACAAGTTTCTTTTTTTGGATTTTTTCGAGTTTGCTGAATTATTCTTCCCATTCTTTTTAAAATTTGCAGTGAGACTTCACTATTTTAATTTTATTTTCATTTCTATTTTTGTTACCAAAATTTTTCCACCCAAATTTCCTAGGTGCTAGCGGTGAAGGTGAATTAATTTTATTTTTTTCTTCCATGCAAGCAGGTAGTACTTGCAACTTATTCTCTTGTCTGGTAGCTTTCTTAAACATAACTTCCATAGTTTAGGGTCCATGAACATCAACTTCTCCACCTATAACAAGTTTCAAACCCATAATGAATTTCCTTATGTGGAATTTCTCATCAGTATGATACTAAGGGATGTATTTAAGTAGTTTCATAAACTTTTCCCAATACTTAGTTATTGACATCTTTACCTGAGATAAAGTTTGAAATCCTAACATCTTTTGGTCATAGTATAACCGTGGTAAAAAGAACTATCTAAAATAGGATTTGAATTGTTCCCAAGTTATACTAGATATTTCAAGCCCCAGTTCTACCTTCTGTCTGTCCCACCATGAGGAAGCCTCATTGGAGAGATGATAAGCTCTCTAAATGATTTAGTCTCTTTAGATAAGTTCCTGATGGAAAGATACTTCTCTATCTCACTAAGCCAATTCTTGGCTCCATCACCTAAGGTCGTTTCATCAAATTTATGTGGGATGATCCTTTTAATATCATTTGACAACTCAATGAAAAACATACTCTAATGTTTTGAAGTTTATTTATTGCATTCTAATTTGCGGTGTTAGGATCCACTACATTATAATTACTTCCTACATTGGGATCTACAACACTTTGTTATTATTTTTAACATTAGGTGGCCCATGAGGCTACTCATTATTTTCACTATCATTATCACTTTCATTACTTGTCACGAACAACCATACGGTTTACGTGTCCTAAAGGAAAATGAGTATTTCATCTAAATTCTACGTTGTGGATGCTTTTTCACTGCGGGTTGGTAATTAATAATGTTTCCTTGTACTAACCATTTTCTATATTAGAAAATAATTAATTTTAAGTAAACGTAGGGACTTAATAAGTCTAAGAGCTACTGACCCGTAACTCGAGATACCAAAATGTAACACCTACTAATTCTATGCTTTAAATTAAGGGAAATTTTTACTAACTTCATGCCTTCACTAATTTAAATATAAAACATTTAAATCTATCATTAATTTAAATTCAATCCATATGATAACATCAAAACCATGTGCAGTTGTATGGGTCAATTAAATCTACTTGATCCCCTATATTTTATTCTTTATGACTATGTATAAAAAGTATACTATTCATTACCTTTATTAGGAATTTATATTCAAGTGATATTTACTAAGTGTCTACACTGGGATTAATTCAAATGAATCCCATCCAACATCTCACACCTTAATTAGAACTTAGTGAATTTGACAGTGTAATAAGAAGGTTACACTACTTCGGCCAAAGTTTAAGAGACACACTTGCATGCTTAGTTTTTGATGGAACATTTGTCTTGAAAATTTTTCTTTCACCATATCACTTTATTTAGTTATCTATATTGGATTTAGTTAGTTAAGTCATTTATATTTCATGTCATGCACAAGGTACTATACCTATTCAACATGTGCGAAGGAACACATCTATGCCAACTTAGGTTGCCTATGGAAGAGAAATTTCTTACGTAATGACTTGCATCATTACGCGATCACATTCTTCCCCATAGCAAACTTAAGTTAGTACCGAGGTGTTCCTACCAATCATGTTAAACAACTCTCATAACTCAGTGAGTCACAATTAAGATTTAGCTATGATATTCATAAAGGTCGAGCTTGAATGAAAAAAATTAGATATCTTTGATAAGGTAGTATTCACTTAATGAATCATGTAATTAAATGAATAATGACTTATCACATTCATCTAAAGTTGGTTGATCGAGTTCCACTCATTAGGAACATTGTATCCCTAACATTAATTAAATACAATAAAATTGGCTTACGAAAGGTCTCCTTTTTGTCATAGTGATAAGTTTATTGCATCTAGTTATGTCTTAATATGTTTGTAAGTATATTAGCATAACAAGTTATGATAATATTAATGAATAATTAGAATATAAATCATTGTAATATTTATTATGATTTAAGATAGTGTATTGTGTTATCGTAGCAAACCTTTAATTATAATTTACAACATTGTCATATTATTACTTAACATACATTTGTTTTGTATGTTAGTGCATTTTTAATATACTTAATCGAATGCCCGCATTATAAAATTGTATCACAAATACTTTTATTTAACATTATTTTTGAACCTTAATAAATAATAATTGACTTAATGATATTTTCCCAAATATCCACAATATTTAAAAATTATTTTTTAAACATAATATAATGTCATAACCAACACCTTAAGGACATACAATATAACACAAGCAATCAAGAACTTCATAAATATTAACACCATTATAAATGCAAGTACAAATGGATTGTCCAAAATAATACATTGTTTATATTAGGCTATATTGCCTTTTATTTTAAAATATGATATCGAAGTATTTTTATATCTTTACAATAATGTCATGTACTTAATACAATGAAGTCAAATTAATTAACATAATTCATGTAATAAATCATGTGTAGTATTTCTTATACATATTTCAAAAAATAACCTATTTTACGCCATCGTAGGAAAGAGAAAAATGGTAAAAATGATGAGTTCAAATAAATTGGAATGAAAGTTTGTCCTCGTCACCTTGCAGTTTATTTGATATAGTGGATACATAAAAATAACTCATCAATCAACAAATTAAAATAAAAAAATATACCAAAAGCTAATGTAACTAATGTATCCATCCTTACTACATACATCATTATTTCTTACATTTAAGGAAGACTTATTACCTAAGAAACAAATTATGGTTTTAAAATATCAAATAATTCAAGATTATAATGACACTGAATTCTCATAAATCCCTAGCATAGTCATTATAGGCTAACCTAGACTATTCTATCACAATCTTCTAATCATAGGTTCAAACCATAAAAAAAGACTCTTTTAATAGACAAAGTCATTCAAAACAACCCAAGTTTCACTATCATCCAATCAATCCTCTATTTTATGAATGGTAATCATTTATTTTACATTCGTATATAATGAAATCAACTTATGTATCCTATAAATCAATAATATTATAAACCAACTTTTCATAATTCTACAAATAATGATATTTGAATTAATGCCATATCTTGACTTCCTTGACTTTTAAGTAGTATAACAAAATACCTTAAACTTATCAAATAATGTAATGATTGATACTAACCCTTTTAGGATACGTAGAGAAACATACCTTAAGCTTATCAAATACCTTAACTTAATCAAATAAATCTTGAATAAGTGCCTCCTTTTCATTAAACAAGATTATGATCATGTTATCACCATAATAGTTAAACAATGATTGAATATCATGCATTGACATAATATTAATGTGCACAACAACCATTACCCATTAACCTTTTTAATCAGACATATTCATGAAGTAAAACATTTGTTTTCAATACTGATGGAAAAATCATGTTTCCAGGAGACTCAAGCTTCAAATAAAATGTTCCATCTAAGTAAAAATTAAAAATACTCTGTATATTTTCACCTATAAAGTGATTGATCTCAGTACAAATGTATTAATAACATGATTCATAACTTACACACATATTTTTAAAGAAGGAAACTTCTTTAATATGCATGAATCGATAGTTCCCAAAAAATAGAGTTTTGGTTACCATATCGAAACATTTTTAAAAAACTAAAAGTGTAGGTTCCCTTAAAATATTATTGACCCAACCTAATCAATTTAATAGTCCACTTTTAGAGGAATTGACTACACACAACCATAAAAAAATTCAAATCTCATCTTTATACAAACAAAAATATCAACATTCAAGCAAAGGGTAGAAACCATTCCCTGTATTTGTTCAATCAAAACTCATATTACAACATTATCCATTGTGGGTTTAGTAAAAAACTTCACATATTTTCAAAATGACCCCAAAAATAATTTTCTAAGCAAACCCATATCATTCTAACAACTAAGGAATAAAAATTAGGCCAACACGTTTTCGAAGGCCCAAACAAATTACAAATAATTTATCGTTCCTTTTACCTCTATATAGGTTCATTATTAGATTGGCATTCACAATAACCCATAAACCAAAAATCAATATATATTGATTAGATTGTTATTTTATATGAATTTTACCAAAAAAATGAATACCCAACAACATGGAAAATTAAATTTCCATATATTCACTACAACTAATAAAAACAAAGGCAAAGAGAAAATGATTCATGCTGGTTTAGGAGCCAAAAATATTCCACAAGTTTTATTCTAAAATCCCAAGACTTTGTCTCCAACTTACTAGGTTCATAAAAATCAAATAGATTGACCCTTAAAATAACCCAATATCTTCCAGATATCTCCATTAATAATGACATGAATTTGAAGTAAATAATGACTGAAGAAATGACGATTTTTCCTCCCAAAGAATAACAGACTCAAATTTGAAAATACTATCAATACAATTTTTTCTATGTAGAGCTTTAGAAGAATGAAAAGATAAAATGAAAACCAAAAAGACTCTATATCCCTCTAAATCTTCCTTGAGAATATTCATTCTTCTCTCGATGTCCATGGGGGATGATTAAGTGTAGTTAATGCATGTAATTACATAGCTCTAGTTCCCTCCAAATATCATTTAAAATTAGCTAATGTTCATCTTAACTTTGCATGATAATTTTAGCAAATATTAACTCCTTTCACAACCTTCATGCTGATCACCTTACGAATGGTCGAGGACCTTGTCTTAAACACTTTCCATTCGCATGAGTTGGAAAAAGTGAAAAATATCAAAATTAATTCCCTTAATCATTATTGCTTGGGTTGGTCCCCAACCAATCCTTTTAAAATTATACACTGGATAATTATTAGGATATAAAAATTTCAATGACCATAGTGATCATTTTATGCCAAGTATATGGTCCTAGACCATTATAGGTATAACCTCCAATCTTATTCACATCAACCAAATGGCATTTTAATATTCTTAAATGATCATACTTCCAATTATTCTAACCTTTATAATAGTGGCATTAACCTTTCCTAGCATGGTTGATGCCACATAAAGCATACCAATAATACTTACCATTTTTTTACTGCTCATGTTTATGAATGGATTTTTAGGAATTTAACAATGACATAGATGACCTTAAGGTCTATGACCTCTGACCTATATGTTGGTAATAATTCTAATCTTACATTACTTATGAAAACAAGTTATGGTAAACATATTCTTATACTTATTGTCATTTATAAAATCATGTAAATGATAATTGCATAGCACCCAATTAGTAGTGCACGAGAAGATAGAAATTATAATAAAATATCATAATTGTAAACAAGATCACCATTATCATTATCAACAACCATCAGATTCAAGTATATTAATAATTCCAAAAGTGTAAAATGAATTATAACTTAAGCTACTTGTGAAAGTACGATGATAGGATAACATCATCTATAACAGAATTGAGATAACCACAATGTTAAAATTTCATAAAATTAATTGCAATAATTAGAAACTTGCGGGATATGAGGAAAAGTGTCGATACACTACTTTGTGTTAATGAGTAAAATACCATAATAGGTCCCCGTGTCTATGAGTTTCGATAATGGAACTCTTTTAACATCAAAACAGAATGAGAAAGGTGGGGTGTGACAATATTTAAGAAAACAAAGACTAAAAGTTCAAGTAGGGAAAATAAAGCCACTATGGTATGAAACCTTCACTATACTAGAGTAGGTTAGAGAATATGATTTCAAACTTGATTTTCCACACTTCATATGGATGTACTCGGTAGAAAATTGTGAGAACTTGCACATATATGAGACATCTATTTTTGATGAAGAAGAGGAATGTAATTTGCTACCCTCCCTAGAGGATTACGTCTTGGACTCATGAGATGAGTTAGAGGAGGATGTAGTGTTGTAGTAGAAGGTTAGGGAAACATGGAGAGGTCCACGGGATTATTGACATGTTGGACTCAAGGAAGACACCAAGTCGGGCTTGGTGGTACTTAAAGGAGAAAGTGAGGGAATTATTTCCACATCTTCTCCCCACTAAGATTTTTGAGACCCAAATCCTCTTGAAGAAGAGGTGTGATCCATAGGGATTCAGAAAAACACCACTTCATTAGAACAACTAGGATTAGAGGGGAAAATAATCATAAACATGAGAAAAAGGTTAAGTTAGAGAAACACCACTTTCTACGGAGCTGCGGTTGTGTAACTTCCCTCTCTGGAGACATCGATGTTTTTATAACCACCCCTCTACATTTATGGCTATTTTTTTCATGATAGAAAACACAAATATATATCTATTAATAATCATGGATTTGAAATGTCTAGGTTGTGTCTCTTCCTTGGATGAATCTTCCTATTCTCTAGTGCATGGAAGGAAATAGGAAGTAACCTATAAATACAAGTGGAGCAGTTGGAATTGAGAAAGAGTTGATGGGAGAAGTGAGAAAGAAACCATTGGTGTTGGAATTGATTTGTAGAAGTAAGGTGTATGAGCAGAGCAAACAAGTAGAGAGGGTGGAAGTAAAATTGTTGTCTTCATTCAACTTCTTGTAATCCGTAATATCTTGCCAATATAATCTTTGGAATAAAAGAGAAATTTCCCTTCTCAACAATTTTTCCCTCAATCTGGTTGTTTCTAGGGTAAAAATATCATTTTATGTGTTGAATATTTCATTTTTATTTTCTACAAGTAGTTCTAAGAATTATAACTAATTCACTAACTTTGAAGCTGTCATTTTCGAGTAAAATTGGAATTAGGAATAATAGTTGTGTCATTTTGTAAGTTTGAAAAGTATAATCTTACATATCACACTCATTTGGTATCATTGAACCAAAAATTACTGCACATGCCTATTCCATAGTCTAGTGTTAGAGGTTGTTATCACTTGCATTGGTTTGAAGCGCATTGTATTCTAATCTTCCATTTTAAGATTTGACCAATTCAAAAACATAGAAATGATTAGAGACATACTTTCTAAATAAGGAGATATGGAAATCATCATGAATCTTAGAGAGAGAAGGAGGTAGAGATAGTATGTAAGCCATGATACTAATCCTCTCTAGATTTTCAAAAGGTCTAAGAAACCTAAGATTTGGATTGGAATATTTCTCAAACTTAATGGAGCTATTTTGAGGAACACATCCTTAATAATATCATATCACATATCTCAAATTCCCTAGGAGTCGGGATTCATTTTAAAACCTCCTCTCCTAAAAAAATATTATAGAATGGGTGGTGAATCTAAAAAAGGCCATTCCCATTGTTGGTGAATGTACAAAATGAGGGTTTCGTGATGGTGGTGAATGGAGGGTTCTTTCAAGGAAATGGTGGTGGAAGCAATTTTTGTTATGATTATCCATCACACCAAAAGCTTGAAATTGTAGTGGAGAGGGATCTCATCGTGTTAACATGCTGCAATGCCAAAACACCCCACATGATGGATCTAGATGAAACCATGTGAGCTCTAGAACCATCATGTATTCACCAAATTAGGCCCAATGAAATTAGGAGGAAATGACATTGGGACTTCCCGAGAGGTCAACCATCCTAGTACTATTCTATGTAAGCACGCTTAAGCGCCTAGTATTAGAAATTCACAACTTGCCATCACACCAGAAGCTTAAATTGATGGTGGAGAGGGATCTCATTGTGTTAACCAATTTCTACGCCAACAATTTTTATTTTTTCCCGATCAATAATTATGTAGCATTACCAAACGATAAGTATAAAATGTTACTAAATGTAAACAAAATGAACAAAGTTTATCAGTGGTAACATGGAACCCTTTCCTAGATGAAAACACATTGTTACCTACCAGTAACACTAATAGATGTTACTAGATGGTAACATATTATTATTAGCAGATTGACATTACACATTTACCTTTCGTCTAACATCACATAGTATTATTGTCGTATGATAACAAAAATAAATGTCACCATCCACCAACACAAAAAACTTGTGGTTTACGTAGAAAAAGTTCATTTTTTTGCTTACCTCTTGAGTCTTTCAATTATTGTTGAATCCTTCAGCTTTTTGTCTTATAATTTTGAATTTTTCACGGGATTATAATGTAAATAATATGACTATATTATGGAAAATTAATCATATATATAGTAGTATGTTATAACATGAAGGAGAAAATAATAACATTCGTCGGATCTTAGGGGAAACATGAAGGATAAATTATATTCAATTTTGTTAGGAGTCATAAAATATTGGTGAACATGCTACCGTACGGTAGCAAAATATCCAAATTCAAAATTCCTAATAGTCATCTATTCATGAATATTTTCCCCTAAAATTTACCCTATTTAGGTCAACAGAAATTTGTTTTCTATCTAAGGCTTTGTTGAGCCTTTGTATTATGAGATGAATTTACCCATTGCAAGATTACAATACTTCTAGTCTTTATATGACTATATTATATATCCCATCTCAACCAAGATAAATCCTACACCACCTTCCATAAAATGTTTTAGAAGGGTCCATATTTAGAGAAGAGTGATAGCTGTAATTATAGGAAAATTCTACTAAGTGCAGATAATCCTCCCACTTAGAATGTCTATCCATAACATTCATTCTAAACATATCCTCCAAGAATTGTTTTAATATTTAATTTTTCCCATCCATTTCTAGATGATAGGTGGAACTAAATTTAAAATTAGAAACAAATGTAGTTGTTATCTCCAAAAAATAACACCCTCTGATTTGCATAAATGTGTGGATGAGAAATCATTGTTTTTGGGTAACATGGGATTGTATCTCAAGTTGTGGGACTTACTACGTGATAAAAACCTCTAGATAAGGTTGGTTCCTCAACATAATCCTAATTCTAAAACTATTCATAAAGAAGGAAATGTAGCTAAATAATCCTAAACTAACAATTCTAAGGGACTAGGGAGAGAGAAAAGGGTTAGAAAGATGCATGGAAATGAAATCCTAAGCTAAAAGATGGTGATAACTCTAGAAAAGGGGTGAGAACATTCTAATGAGGGAGAAGGGTGAAGGAAATGGAGAGGGAGAGACCAGACATAAGTGACATAGACCCAAACTTCATTTACCATCTATTATCACATGAAACATGACAAAATAAACTTGCAAAGAAGAAATACATGCACAACATGATACATCAAGTAAAATAGATACAACTTTGCCGATAAATATGATTTAGAGTTGAGAAAACACCACAAGACAAGATTTATTGCAATAAAAGTATGCATGTTTATTACAGATCTGAGAGGAAGGCACAAAAACACATTTCCAAGCCCAAAATGAAGGTTTAACTACTCAAAGCTACTTAAGACCCATTTTAATATAGTTCTTTTACATTTTTAGAACATCTTCCTTTCAAAATGAAATATTTTTTGAATATATAGTAGAAAGAGAAGAAAGAAAAGAGGGAAGAAAGAATGACATGGATTTTAACTTTCAACCACCAACAATATACATTGAATTCTCCTAAAAATTACATAGGCACCCTACAAGTCCATTATTATATCCATTCCATATTACAAAAGGAAATGGAAGCCATACATCATTAATTTTGGTGGTTGAGAATGATATTTGACCATTTTTCATGCTCAAGACTATCTTCTCTCCCTCTAAATCCATTTTTTCCATTTTGATCCACTATCCTCATCAATTTTTTATTTTGAGGATTTCAAATCAAAGGGTTCAAGTAGACCTTTCCAATGATATAATTTTTTTCTAATTTGGATCTTTATAATGAAAGTTGTGGCCATTTGAATTTTCACATGCCAAAATGAACATGAGAGTGACACATGGAGACCTTTAATTAGCTCATGGATTTCCTTCATCTATGTGTGCATGATTTTCATTTACCACGTGTTGTTATTTCATTAGTTGAGGGGTTGATTTTTTCCTCTTTGGTTGAGTTTTTCCTCTTTATTAGGTGTGTTCACTGCAAAGTGTAAGCCAATAAGAAAGCTTCATGCCTCTTCACATTTTCAGCATTCCATTTTACCATATCAACCCCCATGAAGTGCAAAAAAAATAGAAGGATTCATGTATGTCTCATGTCAGATCTCTTTTTTACTTGTGACTAACAACCATGAAATGTGAGCCAATGAGAAAGCTCCACACTCCTCATAATGTGAGACTATTATTTTACCCTTGAGTGACATACGTGAAACATGAGCTAATGAGAAAGCTCCACACTTATTACAATTTCAATCTTTCTTTCTTTCATGATTTTCTTTGATTGGTTGTGCCTTTGCATTGCAACCTATATCTAGGATTTTGAATTCTCTTGAATTTGATCTATGTCATGTGTCCTTTTTCCCTACCAACCTTTCCCAGACGGGAATTCTTTTGAAAACCAGCTCATTCCACAGACTTTATATCCGTGAGATCCCATATACTCTCCCTACACTAGAATGGTGATGCATGTCCCCAAATCAACCATTGATCTTGTGCCATCTATCTTTTCCTTCACATGTTGCATGTTATTCGAATTTCTTTGACCTAATCCTACACCCAAAACTCTATCCAACATAAGTAATTCCATGAACTTGAGGTCCATGAAATGTTTGGACCATGAGGAGCGTCAGAATCCTACAACATGGCCTATACCTTGATGCTTAGAATTAAAATTGATGAAACCAACTAACTCTTTAAACCTTATTCCCCCATGGGTTTTAAAATGCTAATGGTCAATTATTTGAAGTGGTGGAATTTGATGTGTGTTTAAACATACTTTACCCCTTTAAAATTACTAAGTCCATTTTTAACCTTCTATATAACCCAAAATAATCCTCGGGAATATTTTTAGATAACAATTTTCGACCTAACGGAGTAATCTGCATGTTAGATTAGACCAGTCACCTTTATGCATCCATTAGGCACTAAGTCAAGCCCAAAACTTAGAAAAATGATATGAACCGATATTTTCTTACCCTAGAGCCTGTTTTGAAGTAATGCATGGACTTAGTACTGATTTTTGGAGATTTGAATGAAAATTTAAAATGCTCTAACTATCGATTCCACCATAAACTATGCTCTGTTTGAAATGAATTTTGTAGACAACAACAAAAACCGTAAAAGTTATGTACAAAATGAAAAAATCATACATTCTTCAAGTAAAACATGCATAGTGTGCACAAGAAATTTTTATTGAAAAGAAAACCTACCTACCCTACTCTAACCAAAGGCAAAGGAAGATAAACAAAACCTATAATGGGTTATGAGAAATAACATCTTTTCCTCATAAAATGCATCCATGTGATCTGTTTGGAAATAAAAACACATGGTGGGAATGAAAGCATACTTTGGACTCCCTTTTTCTTAAAATTATCAGCTAAAAAAATGACATATACCTCCTCAAATTTCTCTCCATTTAGTGGGAGGTGTTTTAGTTGACCTTTAGTACTTTGATGATCATACTCATGCTCTAAAATTAACATGACTGGTTGCAACTCCTTTATTTTTGGCACTAAATAATTCAGATACCTTATTGGGAAAGGGTTGGTCTTTTGAGTTTCCCCATCTTCTTTGAACTCAAATCCATGAATGGAGTTGGTAGACACATTTTATTCTTCATTAGATTTTCTTGTAAGCTGGTTTAAACCTTGTCTTGCTTCGGTAAACAACTCTATCTCTTCAATGATGATTGATTTGGAAATGGTGTCATCACCTTCTTTCTTTTACTCATCCATCATGAAGTTTGAAAGATCAAAATATTATTTTTGTTCTTCATGAGGACTGATTTGGGCATCAGACTCTTCTTTTATGCTTTCTTCCATGGCAAGATTTGTGAAAAGTGGAAAATAAGAATCTACATTCACTAGAATTATTTCTCCTTTACAAGTCCAAGGCAGACCTTAGCCATAAGAGGCTCTCTCGGGTTAGAAGACAAATGGTGAAAATACAAAAGTAGTGAGTTCAATGGGTTCCTCTTCACAAATACAATCTTCCAAGTATGATAATAATTATGCCTCTTTGTTATCAAGATCTACAACACACTCCATTTGGGTCTCATCCACCTTTTTATCCTCTTCATTTGAAGTTTATTCCTCTTCTATTGGTTTTGTGAGCTAGGATGAATATATCACATTTGTGAATATGGTGCCAACATGCACACTACATTGAAAGATAAGATATTGTTGGTCATCTTATTCTTGTGTTTTCTCTTCTACAAAATCATCCTCTACCTTTTGTTCTTTAACTCCAACCTCTTTTGAAGGCTTAACCATCTATGGCATCTGATTGGATTCAAAGTTTAAAGCCTAATCCTTCAAATTTCTTGTAAGTTTTTCTCTGGTGGGTTCTTCAAATTGATGACCTTCTTGATTTATTTTATAATTATTATCTTCCCAAAATTGATTTAGAAATATAAGAGGAGGGGTGAGATGGGTCTTAAATAATTTTTTCAATGGTTTTAATGAAGGGGAAGTTTTGATTTCTTCATAAGGAGGGGAGGAGATGGAAGGAGAATCCTTGAGGAAGCTAGGGACTTTGAGGTTGTTGATAAGGAGTGGGCATTAGATATTGATAAGGAAGGTAAGTAGGCACATCCCATTGACATGGTTCCTTAACATTAGTCCATTATCATCTAATGCTTGTAATGGTGAAATAAAATCAACAATTGAGTGAAGGATTCACTCATTACCTCAATATTTTTTGTGGGCAAAACCAACTAGTTATAGTACCGATGAAACTCATTTTGTTATGTTTAAGCCATGTTTAAAATTTGTTAAAAAACATAAAAAATTTATATCATTATACACGATGAACAATGATACTCTTTATATTTAATACTTTACTATGATTATGAAGAAATTATTGTGTATACTTATGATGTTTTATCTTGTTGATTCTGTTGCATAAATGGCTTGAATAAGATTGTTGATGAGCATTAACTTCATTTATAGAAAGAGGTATATGTTGAGTTGTCATAGTTATTGCATGAATTAACTCATGAAGGAGCATAGGACTCTATTTTATGTGTTAGCGTAGGACTCTCATCCCTTTAACAAGATTCTCAAATCAACACCTCCAGATCATCTAGGTCACCAGTCAAGCCTCTTAGGAACATGGGAAAACTTGCACACAACTCAGATCTATAAATTCCTAGTTGTCAAGACTACACCCTAAATAGGAATTATCATCATTAATTCATCATCCATTCAAGCCACACAAGGAGGAAATATGACCAACAGTTGGAGACACATCTTTAGTTCAGTTCTCTTCAATCAGTTAACAATTTGAAGAATATTCTAGAGGTGATTGAATCCTTCCAAGGAGTCAATCACGGATCCTCTCTTCAGTTTTCAAGAATATTTCAAGTTCAAACACTTCATGAACTACTCCCACCATTAATGTATTTCCATAAATATATAACATTGTTAGTTAAACAGTTAGTTAGATTTAGATGTAGTCATTTGGAATAACTAGATCTCTTAGAGAGACTAGGACTTCTCTTGTATAAAAGAGATGATGTAACTAGACTTAGGGGTTCAATATTTTTAGTTGTACAAGCACATTTCTAATTCAATAAAGATCATATATTCAAGAGGAAGTTTAGTTGTTTGAGTTTTAGTTTAGATCCTGATCAAAGGGTAGGAGCAAGGGCCACTCCTACCCAATGAAAGGGGATTTGATTGTTTCTTTTATGTTTTATTTATAAGTTGTTGTTTTATAGTTTATCATATTCTTGAATGTAATGCAATTTCCATTATGAATGTTTAGTGAGTTTTCCATTCAATCTTTCAATTTTGGTATTTCATTTCAAGCATTTCATTTTGTAATCACAATCAATTCATTAATTTATAGTCTTTATTATTAGAACCTATGTTGAGCCCACGTTCGACTATCCCCTTTGTTGCAAACAACCTTGGACAACGTCTGGATTGACAAAATAACTTGATTAAAGTACAAGCATTAATGACACTCGTCACTTTTTGGCGTTGTTGTTGGGGAACATGGTGTTATCAAAGGAAGGTGCTAGCTAGAGGTACTACTTGGTTGTCTGGTAAGTTTCCATTCAAAATTATTTTTCCATAACTCTTTCTTTCTAAATAATCAGAAGACCTTGTAGTGATAGCAAGAATCCTCTGAGTTGAGTATGTGGAACACACACAATTAAGTTCAAGTATTGATAGTTAGGGAATAATTCTCAGTATGATAGGATTTTATGTTTTGACCTAGAGACCATAAAGGTAGATTCAACAAACATAATTAAGTTCGTATTGATATTTAGGGAATAATTCTCAGTATGATAGGATTGTATGTTTTGACCTACATACCATAGAGGTAGATTCATTAGATAAAACATTCAAAATCCCCACAAATCCATCATGTGGAACAAATTCTGACAAAAGAATAATTGTTGACGAAGTACACAACCCAAATGGTGCAAATAATGGTGAAAACAATGGGAACCCTCCATTCAGAAGAAAATATACTTACCCCATTGACTTAGATCCTAATGAGGATGCTCCTATGAAAAATATATCCCCATCAATTCTTCCAAATTCTAGGGGAATATTTTCAGAGGACCCTGATCACTTCCTTTTTGAATTTAAAGCTTTATGTAAAATGTATGACTACACTTTTAATAACAAAATGCTTAAACTATTTCCCTCCACTCGAAAGAGGAAGCTATGAGGTTTTTATGGGTTTAGGTCGAAAATTCATTCATAAATAAGAAGAAATGGAACAAGACTTCTTGGACATGTACCAATATTATTGTAGAGTGAGGGATAGGAAAGAAGAGCTCTTTTGAATTCAACAATAGGAAGATGAAAGTGTAGAAGATTACCTAGATCAGTTACTTTTTCGCATAAAATGTGTGGAGCTGGATTAGATATTAACCTACTTAAAACTTTATTTCTTAAAGGGTTGGATGAGGATACACTAGAATCATTCAATTTAATGGGAAAGGGTGACATAAACAAGTTAGAGTTCATAGACATTATTTACCTCTATAGGAACTTTTCAAGAACTTGCCCTAACTGAGATGAAAAAAGGTAAAATGGCTAATGGGATCTATCCAAATTAAGAGAAGAAATTGCAAACCTAAAAATGGATCTCTTAATTCAACTCAACACTACTATGGATAGAGAAAAGGCTAGAAACACAAAGCCCTTGTTCATTTACTACCCAAGATGTAGAGCTAAACATGGAATTAAGGACTATCCTTTAGATAAGACAAATATTTTCCTTATCTATGAACTCAAACATGACGTAGATAATTTTGGACTGATTTCCTTACTAAAAATCATTCGAAAAAAGTAACCAAGAGGAGGTTGAGCTGAACTATATGGCTCAGAGGCAAGGAGGAAATTTTCAGTCCAACCAAAACCAAGCCTACAACTAGAAAGCACAATGGGCCCCAAATCAATGGAATGCACCATGGCCATATCCTCCACCTTGGGTTCAACAAGTTCCATAGGAGTGGATCCCACAGTATGCCCCACCAACTTATTATCAACAACCTTGGGCTCCACCACCAAACATTCCACCATATCAACAACAGTACCAACAATAGTGGAATGCACCTCAAGGGTCTAGACAACAATATTATAATCAAAGGAGATCACAAGGTCAAAAATACTTGTTGGCTGGACCTAGTAATGTTTCCCAACCTAAAAACTTGCTCAAACACAAATACCTTCCCAAACTATGGCCAATCCTAAGAATGTAAGGCAGGAAACCCAACATATACGGTAGAGACAATGAAAAACACTACAGTCAATTCACTAGATTATAAGAACATAATATTGTGTTGAGGAAAAATTACATCAAAAATTTCTTCTCCCATTATTGAGGAGATTACTGAAGAAAATGAATGTAGTGCCCACTTTCCTTGGACACTATTCGAGATACCGATCCTGACACTATTCGTCACATTTTGGATATTATTATGTTTTGATGTAGTATGATGTATCGGGATTATTATAGACATTATTATGTTTTGATTATTATGATGGTTAGATGTTAGATCCTAGATTAATATTGATACGGATTGAGATATTTTGCTTGAGGATCATTGAGACATTTTTATTGTTATGTGGATGATGATATACTAGTTGACATGGACAGGTTATTGATGTTAATTTTAGACATGTGACATTGATTATTATGAATAGCTCTAGTATAGAAATCTATTGGATGATATAGTTACAAATTGAATTTTAATGATAAATATTGAATCTTGATATTGTTGTGATTTGGATCTAATGTTTATATATCAGTTGGATGTTCTGATATGGCCATGAGGCCAAAGGAGGTATTTTACATTTTGAAGGTTAAAATCACAACAATGTCGAGGGACTGGAGACTAACCATATTGGAATTCAGTGTGAAATCAACAAGGTCACCATGGCAACTGTGTTTGAGCTGTATGTTGTGTTTTGTTAGGATTTCCCATGGGGGATTTCCATTATTGTGACCATGGGGTATATGTGTGCTTTATTTGTTGTGTCCCTTTTAAAATTATTGTTGTATGTATTTTATTTGTAATGTGCTCTTTATTTTAATTATTTTAATGTGATAGTATAATGTGAGAGTCTTATAGTTAAATTTTAATTAAATTAATTGGGATGTGGAATATAAATTAAATGTTATTGTCTTGGTTGAAAATGAAATTTATTTATATATTTTATAACCATATGGTAATTAAATATATGGTTGTGTCTAAAGTTTGTAATAAATAAATGTCATAGAAATAAATGCATTTTAAAAGAGTGTGTAAGTTACCAAGTATGGGTTGTGTAAGTGAAGTGATAGATTGTGTAAGAAATTGTAAGAGGTTGTAAGAAGATTTTGGAAGGTCTGACACTCCACCTCTCTCTTGAAATTCGAATTTGAGCTTGGAGGACAAATTTGGAGGCTTGTGGGACAAGTTAAACTTGTCCCACACCTCTCAAAATCCTCCACCAACCATGTTTATTAATTTGGAGTCAAAATCAGATTATTTTATTGAATTTTGACTTGATTTATTGTAAGAAGTGATTGCACTTGTCTTACAAATTTTAAATGCATTCCCTTTGGGGTATGGGCTATTGTGTGTGTAAGTGATTTTGTCATTTTTTCCTTAATGGTGATTTGTTGTTGATGTGGATTGCACTCTTGGGGAAGGAAGAAAAAATGATGTGGCATCCCACTTGGAATCCACATCATCCTCTTCCACCCTCTCCTTTAAAAATTTGAATTCCTCCTCATTTTGATGTTGTTGAAGGTTGGAGATTTCACTCTTGGGTCAAAAATTTTCTCTTGCCTTTGGAGCTTGCTTTGTGGAAGAGCTTGGATTGACTCACATGCTTGTACATTTTTGTTTTGGGACTGTATTTTGAGCATAAAAGAACTATTTTTTTGGAAATAAGTCTCCATTATGGAGAGGTAGGCTCTCACTCTTTTAAAATTGTTGCTTTTCCCTCTTTTAGCATGAATTTTTGAATGTGTTGTGTTTGTAATTCTTAGAGGGATGGGTAGAATGCTTAGGGCATGGTGTGGAGAGAATACTATGAGGTTAATCAGAGGAGGGATAAGGGATTTTCCATTGGCACTTGTCTTGAGGAGGGAGTATTGGTTGGAATCTACCTAGGAAAAAAATATGCATGCATTTCTTACTTTGGGGTAGGTATAAGGGATAAATTTGGAGGAGGGATAAGGAGGGGTTGAGGAGGGATAAGGTTTATGGGATGGTTATGTTCTTGGTGGTTGTTGTAGGTGGATGTCCAATTTCAACATGGGAGGCATAAGGAAACCTGCATAGTTCTTGCTCTTGTTTGGCTTGCTTGCTCAAGCCATTGTGATGGTATGATTGTTTTCTAATGTAGTTGAGAACTGCTACCTTGTTTTGATTTGTGTTTTCTTTGATTTTTTTGATACATGAGTGTTGCTTGCATGTGAAAGAAGTCCATGTTGCCATGAGTTGAATTATCATGCTCCATTTCAATATGGTTGGGGCTCGGGGGCCAATGGGGAAAGATGGCTTCTATTTTCCCATTGGGTATCTTGGTTGGGTGGAGAGTGTTGCCTTTCCCCCTTCCTTGTTGTGATTCAAGTTGCAAGAATGAAGAAATCAGCAAGTTGTTGTTTGGAGAAAGAATAATGCGGTTTGTGAGTCATTTCTTTGGGCAAAATTTTGTAATCCCTTCCCACTTCGCGTGGATGAGTTGTATAATTTTGTAATGTGAAGCCATTGTATGGTAAATGGAAGTCTAAAATTTAATTGAAATGTAAAGATGAAACATTCTATTCTTTGTATTGGAAAAGACTGTCATACAGTTGTATATTTAACATTGAAATTCAAATGTAGAAATGAATTGTATCTTTCTGTTTAGTTTGAAAAGAAAATGGGAAGAACATTTCATACTTGTATTTGAAATTTGAAATCAGATCAAATTGGAAAAGAGATCAGTTGTAATGTTATTTTATTTTCAATAGAAGTATGGCATTGGTTCTTGTAAAATTTTATTGTTGTCAAAGGATAAATTTCCATTTTGAAAAGAATAAGAATCTCTGTTTTTTTGTTAATGTTGAGAAGATGCATATGAAATGAAATTAAATGTTATTCTTTCTTGCAAAATTGTATATCAAAACTGGAAACTCAGAGATGATTTTAGTTTGAATTACATGGATGTTTGATAAGAAACTACATTGGATTAAGTTTAGGAATCATTGTTGTTTGAATTTTTTAAAAAAAGACAAACCAAATTTAAAGCAACAACTTGTTTTAAAGTTAAATCTGGTAATGTACATTTGAAAAAAAAAAAAGCAGTTCACTTTTATACTTCCCAATCAATTTAAAAATACTATGAATTAACATGTTGAGACTATTCTTAAACCAAATTGACAAGAAAAAATTGAGAAAATAATTCAACCAATCCAATTTTGAATCAATCCCCTTCCTAGGTCGTTTTTCTGTTCCTTGTTGGATAAAAATGCAACTTCAATAAATTGATCAAATTGACACCTTTAAAACATTCTAATTCTTCCCTAAGTTGATCCTCCATGTCTATTTGACATGTTGAGTGAAGGAAGAGTCCAATTTTTATAAAATTTGCAAGTTTAAAACTGCCAGTTTGTAACTTAAAACCCTGCAGATCTATTTCTTAAAATTGACCCTCTAAATATTACCAAATTCTAAAATTTATGATTTTTTTGTAAATAGGACTCCGAGATCTTTCCATAAAGTCCTCGTTTTCCTAAAATGGAGCTTCCTATCAAAAGTTATGGCCATTCGAAGTTTTACTTCAAAATGGCCATCCCAAACCAAAAATGAAATAATTCGACCTTAGAAAAATTTAAATTTTAAACTTTGGAAAAATTTCCTAAAAATTTCCACAGCCCCGCCAACCTCTCCCCTATCAGAAGTTGCCACGCGGCACCTTGGAGGGGCAGGCCCTTAATAAAAAAACTTAACTTTTTAAAAAAATTCCTTGGGAAAATTTTCCCAAATTTCCCCGCAACCCCGTGGCCCCCAACCAATCACATGTTGACATGTGGCAGGGAGGGCCCATGGATTTAGAAATGAAAACTTAACTTTTTTCCCTTTTGGAAAAATTTCACTTTTTCCTCCGCCGGCCCACGGCCAATCACAAAGCACCACGTGGCCATTTGAGCAAGTGCGGAGGCATGGAGGAAAATTTTCCTTTGGAAAATTGAGACTTTGGTTTAGGGAAAAATTTCCACTTTTTCCCCACGACCCACTCACCGCACCAATCACGTGATGACACGTGGCATTTGGGAAATTTTTCTCAATTTTCTCCCTAACCCCGTGGACCTCCAAGGGAAAATTTTCCCCTAAAACTCGCCCGGCCATAACTTGAGTTTTACAGAGAGTTAGGAGGATTTCTTTATATGGTTGGAAAGGTGAAGAAATTTCCTATCCAATGAGTCTATTTTAAGAAATTTTTGATAAATCTAAGTATGTGAAAAATCTATTTGAAGTTTAGGGCTTGATAGAGAGCAGTCCTGGCGATAAATTTCTCCCTGAACCTTAGTAAAACTTGTAACCTCCAAATTGGAGCCTTGTAAACTTGTTATAAGATAAAAATGGAAATCTTGTGTTTGGTTAATCAAAATTTGTTTTGGAACCTATTTAGTTTCAAACTAGTGTCTTGCAACTTGGTTGTAGACTCTTCCTATATATATATATATAAATTATTCCATAATTTTCCTAGTTTGTTTCTTGGTCTCAAGTGGTAGTTGAAGCAGGCATCACAATGAAGAACCAAAGAAAAATTATCCTATTACTATTTAATAAAATCATCAACCAAACATTGAAATTTGTTTCACATCTAGGCTCTATGAGAAATAAAATACTATAGCTCTTGAAAAGTCGAGTTAGAATTAATCCAAGGATTGAGGAAGCTAAGTATTGACATTCCCTTGCTGTAAGCTCTCAAAGATATTCCTGAATTAAATAAAAAAATTAAAGATATATATTTCAAGACTCCACGTAGAAGGAATAATCAACCCAATACCATTCACGTTAATGGGAAAATTGATAACATTTAAGAAGGAAACAATCTTCTTCCTATATATGGAGATCTTGAAAGTCCCATTCAAATTCCTAACTTTCTTATTGATTTAGGAGGTTCCATAAATGTCATGACCATAAACACTTTGTCCACATTGGCACTCCCTAAACCACAATCCACACATATAGTCTTGCAAATGGAAGACCAGTTAGTAAATAAACCCAAGGGAATAATAGAAGATGTTACAATTATAATCAAATCTTGGGACTATACATTAGACTTCATGATATTAAAAATAAATAATAGAAATATTGGTTATACCATAATCCTGGGACACCCTTGGTTAGATACAAATGCTTCCCTTATTGACTGTAGGATAGGAAACATGGTTATAACTAATGGTAAAGATTCAAAGAAATTGTCACTATACCTGCAGCCAAAACATTTTCTATAGAAAAAAAAACAATGGTCTAAGGATGACTCTGATGATTCTAAAGATATCATCTCCTCTCTTTCCATGGTAGTAATATAATAACACTTAGATCAAATTGAATGTGACTACCATGACATGGGACATGGAAATAGCTTGATTCATGTGCTAAGTTCAATTCAAGTTTTGCACTTGAAACACTTACTGATTCTTGTTCTAGTCCTGCACTACAACTTACTAAAATAAGGGATGAATTCATGGATGAAGATAACATGCCTATTATTTTTCCTTTCACAAAGAACATAGACCTGACAGAGTGCATCTTCCAAAACATAACCTCTATGCACATATTTCTACCACATAGATTCCCATTAAACACACTTTTGAGAAATTATCCTATGGTGAATTCAATTCATCTAGACACAAAACAACTACATGTTCTTCTGGGAAAGACATTGACAATAAATAGTTGGTTGACTAATCAAGAGGAAAATACATTGTTCAAATTTCTCTACTCTCATCCCCAAGATTTTCTTGGGAGTAACGTGATATGAAAGTTATACATCCTAGTATTCGTAGCCGTCAAATCTACACCGCTAAAGAAAACCAGTTAGGCAACCTAAAAGAAGAATAAACCCATCTATTAGAGACATTTTTAAAAATGATATTTAAAAGATTTTGAATGTATGATTTATCAACCCAATCTCATACAGTCATATGGTTTCCTGTTAGCTATAGTGCCCAAAAAGAATGGAGAGTGGAGAGTGTGCATGGACTATAGAGAATTGAATAAAGCCACTCATATGGATTACTTGCCATTGCCTTTTATTTATCAGGTCTTAGATAATTTGTCAGGTAAGAGGTATTTTTCATTTCTTGATGGATTTAGTGGATATAATCAGATAAGAGTGGCTCCTTTAGATCAATATAAGACAACATTTACATGTCTTTGGGGAAAATTTTCTAACAGGGTTCTACCGTTTGGGTTATGTAATATCCTTCCCACTTTCTAAAGAGCCATGTTGGCAATCTTTTCTGATCTAACCCATGATTGTGTATAAATATACATAGATGACTTTAAGGTCTATGGGGAAACATACCAAGAAGCAGTCAATAATATGGATAAATTTCTTACTCCTTTGTGAAAAACACTACTTATTCCTAAATCATGAGAAGTGTTTATCCATGATGGAAAAAGGTATAGTTTTAGGCCATCATGTTTCAATTAAAGGAATTAACATTGATATAGATAAAGTTTGTATCAATGTAAAAATTCCATCACCCACCAATCAAACTAAGGTAAGAATTTTTCTTAGTCATTTTGGTTACTACCGTAGGTTCATATCAGATTTTAGTAAAATTGCTTCTCTATTATTTTCTTTTCTAACTAAGAATTATGAGTTTGAATGGAATGAAGCATGCCAACAAGCTTTTGATGTAATAAAGGACATGATGAGAAGTACATTGGTATTGAAAGGTCCTAATTAGAAGCTACCCTTCCATATCCAAATAGATGCCTCAAATGAAGCAAAGAGTAGGAGTCATCGTGGGAAAAAAGAAGAGGGAAAACCAATGCATGAAATTTATTATATCGTAAAAATATTCCCTTGTTGACATAAATTACACAACAATTGAGAAATAATTTTTGGCAGTAGTATATGCAATCAATAAATTTAGACATTATATCACTGGTTATGAGGTATTTTTCCATACTGACCACTCACCATTAAATATTTAATGAATAAACCTTTAGTTCATGGCAGGATTGTTAGGTGGTTATTACTACTGTAGGAGTTCAATCTCAAAATCATTGACAAACCAGGGAAGTCCAATGTTGTAGGATTACCACTTCAAAAGAAGATGAACAAGTCAATGATGACTTTCCAGATGAGCATTTGTTTGCACTTTCCACTACCTCTCCTTGGTATGCAGACATGGCTAACTACTTAGCCATAGGGAAGTTTCCAAACTTTTTCACACTTAAACAAAGGAAACAATTAATTAAACAGAGTGTGATGTATACTTGGCTAAATGGAATACTTTTCAAATGTGGGCTTGATCATGTTTTACACATTTTTTTAGCTGAAAATAAACTATTTGACCTACTTAGAGCATGCCACAATGAACCCTCTAGAGGAAACTATTAAGTTCAAATAACCACACAAAAATTTCTTGGCGTTGGTTATTATTGGCCTTCCTTTTTAAGGATGTCTAGAATTATGTATGGAGGTGTGATCAATGTCAGAGGATGGGGAAAACAATAATTACATAAGAAATGCCCCTCTAAACAAAAATTGTGCTAGAACTATTTGAGAAATGGGGGCTCAATTTCATTGGTCCATTTGACCCAACCTCCTAAGGTAAGGAATACATATTGGTTTGTACTGATTATGTTACTAAATGGGATGAGGTACCACTGCCACATGCAAGAGATGAGAAGGTTGTAGATTTTGTCTATAAACGAATATTTAAAAGATTTGGAGCACCAAGATCAATCATGGTAGACTAAGGGCCATAGTTCATGTCAAGAGTAATCAACTCTTTCATGGAGATATATCATTTGAGGCACAAAAAATCATCTCCCTACCATCCAAAGTCAAATGGACAAGTCAAAGTAATTAATGAGAGTTGGAGAACATACTCACGAAGACTGTACACATCGAAGGACAAATTGCACTAAGAAATTATTAGAAGTAGTATGGGCTTACAACACCACATGGAAGACAATAGGGTTTACACCATATGAACTAGTCTATGGAAAGAAACCAATATTTCCCATAGAGTTTGAAATCTAAACATTATAAAAACATCTAAGGTGGGCATTGAATTGATAGAAGCACAACAAGAAATAATTGTTTAATTAAATGAACTAGATGAAATTAAGCTTCAAACATTACACCATACTGAAATCATCCAACAATAAAGGCAACTTTGGCATGACAAATAGATTAAGCCAAGGAAATTCAAAAGGAGATTGGGCTTTGCTATTTGATTCAAAGTATAAAGACTTCAAAGGAAACTCCATATGAGATGGATGGGGCCGTATCAAATTGTAGAAGTGTTTGACAATGGGACAGTTCAATTGGTTCCAATTGATGGTGAAAGGAAATTAATGTTGGTTAATGGTCATGATCGATACTCATGTACCATAAACCAACATCTCGAGAATATTTCTAAAGAGAACTTCAAGAAGATTTAGATCTTAATTGTGTAGGAAAAGTCTCTTTTCCTATCACAATATAGATCTGAGAAACCATATCCCTCTAGAGTATTGGTTGAAAACAATTGATCGCGGCCAATACTTCATGATAAAAAATGGAAAAAAAAAGTAGAGGATTGACAAACCGAAATGACAGTCTTCTCTCCGAACACGATCATCAAAATAAAATAAAGTGGGGATAAATAGTAAACATGAAGCATGATGTCATCATGAAATACGACGGAGATGAGTCTAGTGCCATCAATTTTTTTTCCCATTTTAAAAGAAAACACACTAAAATGTCAGATTTAATATGTAATGCATAACTATATTTTGCAGATTTCAAACCAAACAACCATTTCAAATGAAGACAATAAAAATAAAGAGCTCATGATCTTATATTGTAATCTTTCCTTTTCTTTTTTCTTTTAAATAGAGAAAGGTTACAAGAAAAAAGAGACATGTTATTACAAGACTTTCAAATCACAATAGGATAAGTTTACAAGATAAGGCTATCCACAATCAACCATATAACCTAGTTATAATGAGGTGTAATATTTATAATGATTTTTAGGATAAAAGAGACAAAGTCACCACTCCAACTAAAACTTCATCCTTGAGTCTCCACCTTGATTGTTCTTCTAAGGGTGTTAAATCAAGAGATATAGCTTGTTTACCACCAAAACCAATAGGAATCAACACATGCCTTTCCATGGTTAGAAGCCATGCTAGCATCCCCTAATCCCATGGGAGAGAGGAACAAACTACCACAATGTGCACAATTAGAAGGGATAAAACACAACAATAAATACATAAGACCGTTTAACTTCTTAGACATACCACACATGATAACACAACAACATGAGGATAACAAGGTCAACCTCACAAGGGGGAAGAGAAGAAGTAGGATGCCGAAATAAAAGATGTCCAACCATAGGAGCACCAAAAAAACATGTTTACAAATCTCCTTATACCTCCTAATCATTCATCCTCCTTATTCCTCCTTTATGTCATAGAAATCCTTCTTGGAGGATTTTCAAACCCAAGAGAGGTTTCCTCACGAGAGAATTGGGAAAGGTTCAAGCCATATGGACCTTTCTCCCTCCTCAAACCATATGAGGGGATGAGAAGGGACCTTCATGGCTTAATCAAAAACCTTGGGGTTTGAGAGGGAATCCCTCTCTCTTCCCCTACATTCTCTCGAAAACCATCAATCCAAATGATGGTGGAGAGAAAACAAAAGGAAAACAACAAGGAACAAACAAACAAACTACATTCACCATGCAACTTCACCACACATCATTTCACACACATCATTTTATTGATCAAAGCATAGTTAACAAGATAAGCACAACTAAGAAAGAAAGGTTAAGAATCCTACCTCTACAATGCTTTCTAAGACTCTAAAATTTTCCCTTTGTCCAAGAAAACCTCTAAGCTCCCAAAATTCTCCAAGTTCTCCCAAAAAAATGAACCAAGAAGACCCCTTCCTTCCACATGAGGAAGAATAAGAAAGGGACCCCAAAAGTTTCCTCAACAATGGGAAAGTGACAAGTGTCACTCCCTCTCCTCTCAAGAGTCTAAGATTCCAAAAACCAAATAAGTAAGAGTAAACTCACCTTTTTGCCCTAATCACCCAAAATACTAAAAACTAAAATAAAACAAAGTGGAGCAACTTTTAACAAATACACACAAACCAACCATCTTACATGGATGGTGACTAAGGAGGGCAAAATGAGAGGAAAACTCCCTCCAAACCTTGGAAATAATCCCCCCTACCTATTAGGTAGAGTCCAAGGGTGCATTTTCATGCTAAGGGAACTCCCAAACTCAAAAGGGGTCCCTAAAAATGCCCAAAATAACTAAATTTCGGGTTTGGCATTCTTGGGCACAAGGGTAGAGGATGTGGGGTCCACCCAAGGTTCACATGTTGTCCCCAATCCCTTCTACCAACACACACACACTTACCCAAAACCAACACTTAAATTAAGATGAGATCATTAAACCCTTAAGCTAGTTTACTTAATAAAACACACCCTAAACATAATTAATTTTACAAGACATAAATACATTACAATTGAGGGTTCACCCATGGTGCCCAATTAAATACATATATTCTAAGGCCTCAAACATTTAGCATGGTTAGGACTTAGCCCATGGGCCGCTTGTGCACAATTGTGTAGCTGCCCTGAAACCCATGCTCTCCTATACCTGTCACCTGCACACTCATTGCACACATTAACCGCATCTGTCCAATATAATAAACATCATCTACACATCACAAATTCAATCAAACTTATAATGTCCTAACATAATTTTACAATTGATAGTGCAATGCATACAATTATTCACATAGTTTGCCATGAATCACCCACAAATAAAATTGCAACAACATATACTTAGGCTAGCATGAAAATTACCATTATTAAATCCAGAAAACTATATCATTAATCAAATCGACCACAAGGAACCAACATCTAACCAATAAATCTATCATATAACCCTGTTAGTGTCATCAACATCACAAGAAATATATCAAAATATGAATCTAGTCCAATTGGCGCTACGCGCCCAAAATACCATAATGTCCATGAGGATAAAATAACATAATAAAATGTCCAAAATCTATCAGAGTCTCAATCAAAACATGTCTATGCATAAGGGAACCAACTAGATAATTGGAGCTATAAAAACATGGGCACTACAATGTGTCACTTCAAACTTGAAATGGTGGCGGATGTTGACAAGATTTAATATTCAGTGTGCGCAATTAATTACTTCTAGCATATTAAAGTTTTAAATGTAATTTTTTTATTTCCATCATGTTTATTGATTACACCTTACTTCCCAATTCACTTAACACACTCCCAAAATCCACACCAAATCCTCCACTCATTACATTCTATAATGACTCACACATTTCCTATACTAACCTCATCACCTCAGGATTTTATCACCACTTCCTAAATTTGGTTATCTATCCAACATGTTAAGTTGTCAATGATTTGCTTTCTAACTTAGCCCATCCAATCCTGTGCCGTCGGTTGTTGTGTTATTAACTTGAGACTCTTGCATTACCAGTTCTGCACCTTCTTTCTTTTATTCACTTGCTCAAAATTTAGCATGGGGCCCCAACTGTGGCATGAACCCACTATTTGTGTCGATCTCTTGGTAGACACAAGGACAGTGGAGGTATTTGAAAAGGTAGGATGGTTAGATTTTTTGTTGGCATATGAAGAGTTCAACATCCCTATGATAGAAGAATTTACACGAAACATGGAAGAGGGATACTCCATTGTAAACGGTAAGGAAATTCCTTTCTCTCCCACTGTAATCAGTCAATTGTTTGGTATACCTAATGATGGGTTAGCTATTACTGAAAGGACAATGTATCATGAGAAATGCCTGTGGAACTAAAGCAAACCATCTTCCTCTAAAACACACCCAGAATATCTACCCTCTAATGAACCCTGTGACTCCAACATCTATCTAGCTCCCTCATAACATCTATCCTCTAGAAGGTGCTCAAGTATCCTACCTCACGAAATCTTACTACAATGTCAATGAAGTAAGTACATGTCATCGTCTACTAAGTGCATCTGTAACAATATTTTCCTTTCCTTTGATATACTGGACCTCCATGTCATACTCACATAGGAACTCCATCCAACACCATTGACGAGTGTTGAGGTTTGGCTGTGAGAAGATATGCTACAAACTCCAATGATCTGTCCTCAAAATGAAAGGTCTACCCAAAAGGAAATGTCACCAATGCACAAGTGCATGAACAAATGCTGCAAGCTCCAAGTCATGAGTAGGATAGTTAATCTTGTAGTCTTTGAGCTTACGTGACTCAAAGGTAATCACCGACGCTCTTGCATAAGAACTACTCCCAAACCCTCTAGTGATGCATCAGTGAAAACAACAAAATCCTCTATCGGGTCTGGAACTACTAAGATAGGTGCTGTGGTTAACCTTTCCTTAAGAAAATTGAAGGCCTACTCACACTTTTCTGACTAATCAAACTTCTTCCCTTTCCTCTGAAGGGAAGTAATAGGGTGAGCAATCCTAGAAAAGTCATGCACAAATCTGTGGTAATACCTTGCTAAACCCATGAAGCTTCTCACCTCAGTGACTGATGTGGGTGCTGGCCAATCCATGATAGCCTGAATCTTAGAGGGATCTACTGAGATACCCTTTCCTGAAATAATGTGCCCCAAGTACTGAATCTCTGTCTGAAAGAAGTTACATTTTTCCAAGTTCCCAAACAACTTCTACTCTCTCAAAATCTGAAGCACCTGTCTCAAATGTTCCTCATGTTCCTCCTCAAAATGAGAATATATCAAAATATCATCAAGGAACACTATGAAAAAGTGATCTAGGAAGGTCTTGAACACTCCATTCATGAGGCTCATGAAGACAAGCTGGGGCATTGGTCAAACCAAAGGGGACAATAGTGAACTCATAATGCCCATAATGTGTGTGAAAAGTTGTCTTATGAATATTTGCATCTGATATGCACAACTGATGATACCCTGACTTGAGATTGATTTTGGAGAACACTCTAGCTCCCCGCATCTGATCAAACAAGTCATCAATCTTGGGGAGTGGGTAATGGTTCTTTATTATGACTTTGTTGAGCTGTCTAAAATCTACACAAATCTTGAGAGAACCATCCTTCTTCTTCACAAATACGATTGGAGCTCCCCAAGGAGATACACTAGGTCAAATGAGACCCTTCTCTAATAAATCCTCTAACTAGATCTTGAGCTCATGAAGCTCTGAAGTCATCATCCGATAGGGTGCCCTAGAAATTGGTGCGGAGCCAGGCACTAAGTCAATGGTGAAGTCCACCTCCCTACTAGGTGGTAAACCTAGAAGCTCTCTTGGAAACACATCTACATACTCCCTCAAAACTACGTGATCATCAAGGGGTGAATGCTCTGGAGTACTATCTAAACAATCACTGATAGTGATAGAAAACAACTGAAAACCCTTACGCATGCTCTGCTTGAGTTGCTTAGCTGAGATCATATGTAAGGAAATAGGTTTCGAATCCTTAAAATCACAACCGCACTACCAAGATCATCCTGACACTCAATGACCTTCTCTCTGCAATTCACCTTGGCTCAATGGGCCTCGAGCCAATCCATACCCAACACTACCTGATAGGATCCTAAAGGAATAACTCGAAGGTCAAGTGTAGTGGAGAAGACTCCTAAGTCAAGTATAAAACTCTCCACATACGAGTCCACGGTGAGTTTAGCCCCAGAGGCCAACTCAACCTACCAACTATCTAGCTACCTAGCCACCACTAGCCCACACTAGTCTACTACAGAAGGAGATATAAAAGAATTAGAAGCACCTGAATAAAAAAGTACTGAGACAGAAATACCCCTGATAGTACTGTCATCTTAATGATCGTGGCTCGATGCTCACGGCTGGAGTTATCAACCGTTACATATACACGATGGGTGCGTCCCACATCACCCACCATCTGCTCAGATCTAGGAGCTCTCTGCATATCTCGTAGTAGTGGGTTTGTGTAGACACACACACATAATGGTCTAGAGCCCCACAAATAAAACATCCTCTTGTACCCCTCTAAGATGGGGTCCCTCCTATACTCTGGTGAACTGAACCCGCCGGTCCAACCCTAGCAGATTGCTGTGAGCGGGCTGGCTTTGAGTGATGAGTACCCGGCCTCCTGTCCCTAGATCCACTAAAACCACCTCTAGATCCACCTTTCTAACAACTCGAGTCCTGTCTACCCCCCGATGCTAGTGTCCCTAATGTTATGTTTGTTGTGATGGGTGCGGTGGAAGTCTCGATCGCTTAGAGAAGACCGTAATCCTCCTCAGGGGTGGTGCTCCACACCATGCCCTATGACTCGAAATGCCCGAATCCTATCCTATAACTTGCTCTTGTTTCTATCTCGGTGCTCCTGAGCCTTGGTCCTATTCTCCTCATCCAAATAGGCCTTCTCAATAGCCTTCTCTAGCATGGGAGGAGATAACATCATAACAACTCCTACTATATCTACATTCAGCCCCGAATGAACCTATGTACTGTAATTTCTTGGCTTATAGGTAGTCTACATACCGTAAGAGATCCAAGAATCTACTCTTATCTTGCGCCACTATGGCATAACCCTGTCATAAGTCGTGAAACTCATTGATCCTCTTCTACACAAAATGATTTGACATATATCGGGCTCTGAAACACTCCTCGAACAACTCCCGAGTCACCTGTACCTTGATTCAAATGGAGCTTACTCCTCATTCCTCCACCATATGCCTGCTTTGTGTCTCGAGGAGGTGTATGGCGAATGTAGATTTTACATTGCTCTCATGAGAGTGCAAGCCAAAGCAGCTATCCAGGATAAGGAGCCAGGACTCTACCCCAAAGCCATCTGTCAAACCAGTAAATGTAGGTGGCTGAAGGTGAAGAAGGTCTCGAATCACACTGCTTGTGTCTCTATCCTGGCGATGTGGTCTAACAGGTGAAAGAGGTCACCTATCTCCAAATGGTCCCTCGAAGCTATGTGATCGGCTGTGACAAAATGAGGCCACCCTCTCGCCAAGGATGGAAGGGCTGCGTGACCTCTCTCATCTCGAATATTGTGCTCAGGTGGTTCAGAATGTGTGTCCTCGCCAATCAACTCCTTATCTCGCAACTGATTTTCCTCCTCTCACGGATCCTACGGTGGTGGAAGGTGCTCCTGCATGACACCTATCGGGCCGATTCTTGCAGGGTCTCTAATATCTGAGGCCCAAAATCAAGGGCTGGCAGCTCCCGCATAGGTGCACTATGTCCCGAGCCTCAAGCCGATCGTCCCCTCTTGGGTGCCATCCTGAACACAAGATATATATATATATATATATATATATATATATATATATATATATATATATATAAAGTAAACAAAATGGTTTATAAACCCTTTTTTATTATTATTATTATTTTATTTATTTATAAATGTTCGAACAAGTTTTCAATTATTATTATTATTATTATTATTATTTTATAATGTAGTGCCCCTTCCTGTTAATAATTTATTTACCTTAATCATTAAATTACCTGAAATCAAATAAACACTAGCCTAATAATAATTTAATTTGTTTTACCCTATCAAGCTTCCTAGGGTCATGATTAAAAATCTACACCCCTAGAAAATAAATAATCTTCCTCCCTTTTATAAATTTTCCTTACACACCCTTTTAACTTAATTTGTTTTCCCCCTTTTAATTTAATCTACCCACACACCCCTCTTATTTTATTTTTAATCCCATTAAAATGTCATGTTTTAAGGAAAGGTAGGGTTGAAGGAGAGCCCTAGGATCAAATCAAATCTTGGCCCTTCATTTCAAACTTACCCTAAATTTTCCCTAGATTTCTCTATGGTGTTTTTATTTTCTTTTCCATTCCTTTGTTCATTCATTTTGTTTCTTCTTCTTTACTATTTCTCTTATTTTGTTTTCCTTGCCATTGCAGGTGGAGGAGCCATGGATTTTTTTTTTTTTTTTTTTTTGATCTTGTATTGTATTGATTGTATATTCATACAATAAAGGTAAACAAACATTTTTTTGTTTAATCCACACACACACACACACACACACACACACACACACACACACACACACACACATATTTAAAACCCCAAAGGGGTGGACCGCAAAAAAAAAAGATGGACCTGTAATGCCGGCCGCAATTTTTTTGGTTTTTATTAATATATTTTTAATTGGGTTTTTAGGGTTTGAGCAAAGATTTGGAGGCGGCGGCAGATGGAGTAATGGCCATGGGGGTGTGCAGAGGGGACGACAACAGGAGGGTAGCGCGGGAGGCGGGATCAGCGTGTAGTGTGTGCATGGAGGGGGATACAGAGGGGGGAGTGCGGGGCGTACGGGGGTCCGGGGGGTTTACGGGCCTCGCACACGTGGGATGGGGGTTCGCCCCCAAACAATCAATTTGTTTTTGTTATTATTATTTTTAATTTATTTCATTTTTATTTTATTTTATATTTATTCGATATATATATATATGTATATATATGTAATAATATATTAATTTATATGTTTTCTTATTTTATATTTAATATTATATTATATACATATATTATGTATATATATATATATATAAATATAATATAATATTAGGTATAATAAATTGTAGGGTATTACAATGAAAATGTATGACTTAAAATTATATATAATAAATAATGAATATCTTTGTAAGAACATTTCATAGTTTTTTATACAATTATATTAAACATATTTTCAATATATTAATATCACATATTAAGAAAAGAAAAGAGTTACAAGTTATAAAATAATGGATTAAAAATCTTTTTTTTTTGTAAGTCTTATGAAGATGCAACTTCCTGGTTTTCCAATAAATCAGATTTTTAACTTTCTTACTCTCTTGCCTAAATAAAAGAGGAGGTAACTTTATATATTAATTAATAAGGGAGGGCTTGGAAGCTAATTTTAAAACTTAGTAAGGAGATATGATCACACATGATTCACTAATGTTTACATCTTGTTAAGTTAACAAGGAAAGAGAGTAAAATTAGTTTTATTCTATTCACTAAATTCCAAAGATTACAAGAATAGATATACTTCAAGAATGGTATTTTATTTCCAATTCAATAATGTTAAAATATTTGGCAAGAAGAAGATCAATAACAAGAATAACAATATTTCCAATCAATCAACTTTCCTTTGAAATGAAATGACTAAATAGTATTCCAAATTTCTGCAACATTTATTACTTTTTTTCTCTCTGCTTTTTTTTACAAAACAATAAAAATAAAATAAAATAGAAATTACCCAAAGAGTCCGTGTGTTTGAACCATGGCTCTGATACCAAAATGTAGTGCCATCAATTTTTTTCCCATTTTTAAAGCAAACACACTAAAATTTCATATTTAATATGTAATGCATAACTATATTTTGCAGATTTCAAACCAAACAACCATTTCAAATGAAGACAAGTAAAATAAAGAACTCGTGATCTTATATTGTAATCTTTCCTTTTATTTTTAAAAAGAAAAAAAATAGAGAAAAGTTACAAGATAAAAGAGACATGTTATTACAAGACTTTCAAATCACAATAGGATAAGTTTACAAGATGAGGCTATCCACAATCAACCATATAACATAGTTACAATGAGGTGTAATATTTACAATGATTTTGAGGATAAAAGAGACAAAGTCACCACTCCAACTAAAACTTCATCCTTGAGTCTCCACCTTGAGTTTTCTTCCAAGGGTGTTGAATCAAGAGATAGGGCTTGTTTACCACTGAAACCAATAGGCATCATCACATGCCTTTCCATGGTTTGAAGCCATGTTAGCCTCCCCCAAGCCCATGGGAGAGGAAAAAACTACCACAATGTGCACAAGTAGAAAGGGGATAAAACACAACAAGAAATATATAAGACCATTTAACCATTTAGACATACTACACATGATAACACAACAACATGAGGATAACAAGGTCAACCCCACAAGGGGGAAGAGAAGAAGTAGGATGCCCAAATCAATGGTGTCCAACCATAGGAGAACCAACAAAACATGTTTACAAATCTCCTTATACCTTCTAATCATTCATCCTCCTTATTCCTCCTTTATGTCATAGAAATCCTTCTTGGGAGGATTTTCAAACCCAATAGAGGTTTCCTCACCAAGAATGGGGAAAGGTTCAAGCCATATGGACATTTCTCCCACCTTAAACCATATGAGGGGATGAGAAGGGACCTTCATGTCTTGATCAACAACCATGAGGTTTGAGAGGGAATCCCTCTCTCTTCCCCTACATTCTCCAAATACCATAAATCCAAATGATGGTGGAGAGAAAACAAAAGGAAAACAACAAGGAACAAACAAACAAACTACATTCACCATGCAGCTTCACCACACATCATTTCACACACATAATTTTATTGATCAAAGCATAGTTAACAAGATAAGCACAACTAAGAAGAAAGGTTAAGAATCCTACCTCTACAATGCTTTCCAAGACTCTAAACTTCTCCCTTTGTCCAAGAAAACCTCCAAGCTCCCAAAATTCTCCAAGTTCTCCCAAAAAAATGAACCAAGAAGACCCCTTCCTTCCACATGAGGAAGAATAAAAAGGGAACCCCAAAAGTTGTCTCAACAATGGGAAAGTGACAAGTGTCACCTCCTCTCCTCTCAAGAGTCAAAGATTCCAAACACCAAATAAGTAAGAGTAAACTTAACTTTTTCCCTAATCACCCAAAATACTAAAAACTAAAATAAAACAAAGTGGAGCAACTTTTAAAAATACACACAAACCAACCATCTTACATGGATGGTAACTAAGAGAGGGAAAATGGGAGGAAACTCCTCCAAACCTTGAAATAAGCCCCCTACCTATTAGGTAGGTTCCAAGGGCGCATTTTCATGCTAAGGGAACTCTCAAACTCAAAAGGGGTCCCTAAAAATGCCCAAAATAACCCAATTTCGGGTTTAGCATGCTTGGGCACAAGGGTAGAGGATGTGGGGTCCACCCAAGGTTCACATGTGGTCCCCAATCCCTTCTACCAACACAAACACTTACCTAAAACCAACACTTAAATTAAGATGAGATCATTAAACCCCTAAACTAGTTTACTTAATAAAACACACCCTAAACATAATTAATTTTACAAGACATAAATACATTACAATTGAGGGTTCACCCATGGTTCCCAATTAAATACATCTATTCTAAGGAATAAGACATTTAGCATGGTTAGGACTCATCCTGTGGGCTGCTTTTGCATAATTGCGTAGCTGCCCGAAACCCATGTTCTCCTATACCGTGACCGCACACTCATTGCTCACATTAAATGCATCTGTCTAATATAATAAACATCATGTACACATCACAAATTCAATCAAACTTATAATTTCCTAACATAATTTTACAATTGATAGTGCAATGCATACAATTATTCACATAGTTTGCCATGAATCACCCACAAATAAAATTACAATGACATATACTTAGGCTAGCATGAAAATTACCATTATTAAATCCAAAAACTATATCATTCATCAAATCGACCATAAAGAACCAACATATAACCAATAAATCTATCATATAACCATGTTAGTGTCATCAACATCACAAGAAATATATCCAAATATGATTCTAGTCCAATTGGCACTAAGCGCCCAAAATACCATAATGTCCATGAGGATAAAATAACATAATAAAATGTCTAAAATCTATCAGAGTCTCAATCAAGACATGTCTATGCATAAGGGAACCAACAGATAAATGGAGCTATAAAAATGTGGGCACTACAATGTGTCACTTCAAACTTGAAATGGTGGCGGATGTTGACAAGAATTAATATTTAGGTGTGCGCAATTAATTACTTCTAGCATATTAAAGTTTTAAATGTAATTTTTTTATTCCCATCGTGTTTATTGATTACACCTTACTTCCCAATTCACTTCACACACTCCCAAAAATCCACACCAAATCCTCCACCCATTACATTCTATAATGACTCACAAGTATCCTATACCGACCTCATAACCTCAAGATTTTATCACCACTTCCTAACTTTGGTTATCTATCCAGCATGTTAAGTTGTCAATGATTTGCTTTCCAACTTAGTCCATCTAATCATGTGCCGCGGATGTTTTGCTATCAACTTGAGACTCCTACATTACTAGTTCTATGCCTTCTTTACTTTATTCCCTTGCTCAAAATTTAGCATGAGGCCCCAATTGTGGCATGAACCCACTATTTTTTTATATCTCTCTTAGTAGACGCAAGGACACGGTGGAGGTATTTTAAAAGGTAGGATTATTATAATTTTTGTTGGCATATGAAGAGTTCAACATCCCTATGATAGAATAATTTACACGAAACATGGAAGAAAGATATTCCACTGTAAATGGTAAGGAAATTCCTTTCTCTCCTAGTCTAATTAGTCAATTATTTGGTATACCTAATGATGCGTTAATTATTATTGAAAAGACAATGTATCATGAGATAATTAAGATATTTGTGGTAGGAAGAAATAAAAATTATAGTTAGTAGTCAACAATAAGGGAAAAACAAAGGGGATTAATAGATTGAGTATACCGAAACCTTGGGTTGGATTGGCTAAGTAGTTAATTAGGTATTTCACATGTGAAGGCTAGTATTACATTTTGATAGGTTTAGTCTTAGAATTATCATTCATTTATGCCATGGAAAATCCAAACCCGAGTACAAGGTCAATTCGCCCTAATTATTTTATGAAACCAGTTCTATTGCTAGAGAAAATTTCGATGCGGGATTCATATCTCAAATTTTAAGATTTAATCCATTTAGGTTGTAAACATAAATTTTTGAAAAAGAGGCATGGAACAAAGAATTGGCTAAAATTTTAGAAATCCTACTCCTTGAATCTTAAAACCATTGGGGAAACCACTCCATCTACCTCTGGTAGACCTTGGAAATGACTCCATACCTCCCGACCTACCCCTGTCATCTATGAAACCGTAGTTGATAATCCATTTTCACAAAAAGAATGTTAGGCAGCCAAAATTATGAAAACATTTGTTCAAACTCTGCCTAAGTCTTCATCTAAACCAAGTCCTCCATTTTTTCCTGAAGAGGCATTAGTACAAGATAAGGGTAAGGCACCTATGGAAGAAGGAGAACCTAGTTCTCCACCAGACCTTGACACTCTTTTACCCCAAGTTATTTCCTTATCTAAGGTACAATTTGAGCTACAAATAGATCAGGAAAGAATTGGCCAACTACAGACACTTTTGGAAGCTAAAGATGCTATTTTCTCCCAGCAGCTATCTTCCAAGGAACAAAATTTTCAAGATTTACAAGAAATGGTCACCTACTAGGAGGAAGACACTCTCTAAATACAACAGGATTTGGAAGTAAAGGAACAGAAGATACACTTACTAGAGGCTACCAATTTAGAGCTGAAAACATCACTTACTCAGTTGCAGGAAAGAAACAAAGAACAAGAACAAACCTTTCCTCAAATCATTGTGTTGAAAGGAATGGTTAAATGGATGGAGGAGTGTTATAGGCTCATAAGATTGGAATAAGAATAAAAATTTAAAGGAATAAAATGAATTGTTGAAACAAAATGTGGTCACAGTCAGTCGGCTTTATGATCAGGTACTCTCTTGTAGAACCCCTTCCAAATTTTATGCCCTATTTTTAAAGGAATAATTTTTCAAATGGAAGATAACTAGAGCCAGGGAAATGTTGGATATTGATTTTTAGGATGACCATTATTTTATAGTGGCATATATTCGACGCAAATGATATTGAGAAAAATCTACTATGTGAAATTTATGTCCATAATTTTCTGCTTTTAGAGAAGATTGAAATCCCAATTAATTTATATGTGGGGTGGTCTAGATATGAGCCTTTGTTTCAAACCTCAGGAATAAGGGGAAATGGAGGGATCAATGAGAAATATTTGTGCAGGCCAAGTCCAACATTTTTCTTCTCAGGAGGCATAATTTACCAGCTCCCCTCAGGGTTTTCAATAGGTCTCGTTCACAAGTGTATTGTCTACATTTGGTAGATAGGTATACAGATATTCTTCAAAATTGTGTCAAAATTTTAGGGAATAGGTGATACCCACCTTCAATGTCAATTTTCTTTCCTCTCAAGTCCAATATCAGTTGCTTATAGATCAATACAAAAGGAAGGAGGTTGTTTCACCAACAAACCTCCGGTGGTCCTTAAAAAGAGAAAAGGATATTTGCAAGATCATTCTAGGCCTCAAAGAACAATGGATTGGAATGAGATTTAGAACCCCTCTAATTCTTGCACCAGTACCATGATGGAATTCAACCAATGACCAATCAAAGGACAACTATGTGACATGGAGGAAGAATGTTGTTGATCATTTTGGTTTTTCTGATACATCTACAAATGAAACTTGGCAAACATTTTCCAATGAATATAATTGTTCTAGGATAGTTGAGCAACTTAATATGTAGCAGGAGGACCTGCTAAATCCTTAGTCTGGGGGAGTGATGAACCCCATTTTGTTATGTTTAAGCCATGTTTAAACTCTGTTAAAACTCATACCATTTTTATATCATGATACACAATGAACAATGATTACTCTTTATGTTTAATACTTTACTATGATTATGAAGAAATTATTGTGTATACTTGTGATGTTTTATCTTGTTGATTATGTTACATAAATGGCTTGAATAAGATTGTTGATGAGCATTAACTTCATTTCTAGAAAGAGGTATATGTTGATTTTGCATAGGAGCGCACGAATTAATTTATGAAGGATCGTAGGACTCTATTTTACGTGTTATCGTAGGACTCTCATCCGCTTAACAAGGGTCTCAAAGTAGCACCTCCAGATCATCCAGGTCACCAATATACTCTCTTCAAAACTTGGGGAAACTTGTACATAGTTTAGATCTCTGAATTCACGGTTGTCAACACTACACCCTGAACAAGAATCATCACCATTAATTCAACATCCATTCAAGCCACACAAATAGGAAATATGACACACAGTTGGAGACACATATTTAGTTCATTTCTATTCAATCAGTTAATGATTTGAAGAATCTTCTAGAGGTGATTGACACCTTTCAAAGAGTCAATCACGGATCCTCTCTTTAGTTGTCAAGAATATTTCAAGTTCAAACACTTCATGAACTTGCTCCTTCCATTAATGTATTTCCAGAAATAGATAACATTGTTAGTTAAATAGTCAGTTAGATTTAGACGTAGTCATTTGGAATAACTAGATCTCCTGGAGAGACTAGGAATTCTCTTGTATAAAAGAGATGATGTAACTAGACTTAGGGGTTTAATCTTTTCAGTTGTACAAGAACATTTTATAATTCAATAAAGATCATAAATTAGGAGGAAGTTCAATTGTTTGAGTTTTGGTTCAGATCCTTATTAAAGGGCAGGAGCAAGGGCCACTCCTACCCAATGAAAGGGGGATTTATAGTTGTTTATTTTTTATTTTATTTATAATTTTATAGTTTATCATATTCTTGAATACAATGCAGTTTCCATTATGAATTTTTAGTGAGTTTTCCATCCAATATTTCAATTTTGGTATTTCATTTTAATCATTTAATTGTTTAATCATGAACAATTCATTAATTTATAGCCTTTATTATTAGAACTCGTACTGATCCTGTGTTCCGACTATCCCTTTTGTTTCAAAAAACCTTAGACACCACCAAAGATTGAATCAATAACTTGATTAAAGCTTGAGTATTAATGACACTCATTAAGTACCTCCCCATGGAAATGGCTACCTAAGCCCAGGTTGTTTAACATGAAAAATTTGTAGTTTCCATTTGACCTCCCACAGGATATGTTTCATTATTTGAAATCACCCTTCAAAATCAGCTTCAGGTGTTTGATGATCTTTAAAGTCTCCATAATCATAAGAACTTGCATGTTCCATCTAATTTTCATCATAAATATGACTTGAGGGTTTGCAAATATTGTTTGAAGATGGATTTTGGAAGGATGGAGATGGATTTAAATGGTAATTTTGCTGAAATAGTGGAATCCTTTGAGGGAATGAAGTGATGATTGCATAACTACATGGAATAGAGAAATGGAATTATGGAATGAGTGGGAATGGTCTTCTGAATGAGAAAATGGGTTGTTCAGACTAGTGGAGTCATGAGATATGCTTGAAAATTCCTCCAAAGGATGAAATTTCACCAAGAGCACATCAAACTTGGTGAAATGAAGTTTTAAAATGATTCAAACATGTCCCAAAAGGCATGCCAAAATTGTTATTCAGTGAAGGAACCAAGGTGGCTAGGATACACACTTGTGAAATATATAGCTTTCAATACTTGTCCCACCGGGTGTCCCAAAACTGTTATCCCCAAAACCAACACCCTCGATTTACATGAATGTGTGGATGAGAAATTAGTGTTTTTTGGGAAACATGGGATTGTCTTTCAAGTTATGGGACTTGCCACTTGACAAAACCTCTCGGAGAAGGCTGGTTCCTCTACCTAATCCTAATGCCAATACTACTCCTAAACAAGTAAATGCATATAACTAATCTTAAACTAAAAATTCCAATGAACCGAGGAGAGAGAGAGAGAAGGGTTATACAGATATATGGAAATGAAATCCTAAGCTAAAAGATGGTGATAACACCGAAAAGGGGTGAGAACATTCTAATGAAGGAGAATGGAGAAGGAAATGGAGGAGTGAGAGGCTAGACATAAATGACACAGACCCAAACTGCATTTACCATCTATTCTCACATGAAACATGAAAAAATGAACTTTTAAAGGAGAAATACATGCACAACATGATACATCAAGTAAAAGAGAGGCAAGGTTGCAGATAAACACGAGTTAGGGTTGAGAAAACAACACAAAACAAGCGTTATTACAATAAAAGTATGCACATACAATTACGAATGTAGAGGAAGGAAAAAAAACACATTACCAAGCCAAAAATGAAGGTTTGAAGGCTCACAGCTGTTGAAGAACCATTTTGACATATTTCCTTTACATTTTTAGAACATCCTCCTTTCAAAATGAAAGTTTTTTTCAATATATATCTGAAAGAGATGAAAGAGAAGAGGGAAAAATGAAAAGCAAAAATTTTAACTTTCAACCACCAACAATCTATATTGAATTATCTTGTAAAGCACATAGGCACCCTACAAGGCCATTACTATGTCCAGTCCATCTTGCAGAAGGAAATGGAATCCATACTACATTAATTTTGGTGGTTAAGAGTGAGATTTAACCATTATCATGATTAGAACTATCTTCTCTCCCTCTGAATCCATGTTTAAAATTTTGACCCACCAAACCTCATTAATTTTTATTTTGATAATGTCAAATTTAAGGGCTTGAGGATACCTTTCCAATGATATAATTTTTTTCCAATTTGGAGCTCTAGAGAAAAAGTTATGGTAATTTTAATATTTGTATATCGGGATGAACAAGAGAGAGACACATAAAGGCCTTTAATTAGCTCGGGGATTTCTTCATCTATGTGTGCATGCTTTTCCTTTGCCACGTGTTGGTCTTTCATTGGTTGCAGAGGTCTAGTTTTACCTCTTTATCGGAGTTTTCTCTTCACCGTGAAGTGTAATCCAATAAGAAATCTCCACGCCTCTTTGTAGTGTCATTCTTCCTTTTTACCATATTGACCCTGCGAAGCGTGAATCAACAAGAAGGATCCATGTATGTATCATATCATAGTTGTCTTTTACTTGTGACTGGAAACCAAAAATATGTTCTAATGATAAATCTCCACGCTCCTTTTAATTTTAGACTATTATTTTACCCTTGACAGACAACCGTGAAATGTGAGCCAATGAGAAAGCTCCATGCTTCTCACAATGTTATTTTGTCTTACTTTCGTGTTTTCCTTTACTTGGTTATGCCTTGGAATCATAACTTATATCTAGGATTTTTACATCTCTTGAATTTTATATATACCACATGTCCTTGTTGATCGATAACATTTCACGTGCCCAAAGCCTTTTAAAAACTAGCTCATTCTAGAATTTACATCCACGCGAGCCCATCTACTCGCCCTCTGCCAAAATGGTTACATGTGTCTCCACCTTGACTATTGATCTTGTGTCATCTATCATTACCTTCACCTACCACATGTTATTTGAATTTCCTTGACCTAGGCATGGACCTGAAAATATATCCAACAAAATTAATTTCATGGAATTGAGTTCTACAAAATGTTTGGACCGTGAGGATCATTGAAATCCTACCACATGGCATGTTGCTTGATGCTTGGCATTAAAATTTACAGCCAAATGAATGTCACATATACTTTTAAATTAACCTATTAACTCTTTAAACCTCAGTCCCCCATGGGTTTTAAATGCTACTAGTCAATGCTTCGGAGCAAAATTTGAATTTGATGGTCATTTAAACGTATTTTCCCCTTTAAAATGACTAAGTCCATTTTTAACCTTGTTAAAGCCCAAAATAATCCTGGGGGGTATTTTGGGATAAAAATATCTATCAAGGTTTTCTAAAACTTGGAAGTGAAGATGTTATCTCTAACTGAATGATTACCTTTGGAATTTTATGTAACTAGATACATTTCCTGATAAAACTTAAAGTTAAAACTAGGGCATCATTCTTAATATTACCTAATATAAAATGTGTATATTGGTAATATTGTCCAAAAAAAAAAGTATAGTTTCATGCCAATTTCAATTAAAGGTAAAATTTAATATAAAATCCATATAAATGATAGCCCATTTATCCTTAGGGATATTGCGAGGATGCACAAGTCCTTCTAGATAACAATGTTTATCCTTAACCAGCTAAATTTCCAAACATTGGAAAATAAATATACCTACTTCCTTATGCATTCTAGGCCAAAAATAGAACATCTTTTAGCTCATGATTCATTTTAATATCTACATGGTGAGAAAAATAAGGATCTTCATTAAATTACTTCATGATTTTCTCACGCAATCCTCCCTGAAACTAACACAAATTCTTCTTTGGTACTTTAGAATACCATATTGGTCCATTAAGTACCCCATAAAATGTGATTATATGGGGTCCTTGGCCTATTCCACAAAAAAATCTTGGTATAATTCACACTATAGTTTTTGCACCAAAATCTAAGTTCTAAAATCAGACGTAATTCTATATATGGAAATAATGCAAAAATTTCTTCTAAGTGCATCAACAATGATATGATATATGCATATCATAGTCAATTAAAAAATATCCATCTACATTGGTGAGCATTTAAATCATCTTGAGTATAGATATTCTCTAAACTCTTATGATTAGTTCTTATCTTGAATGGTTTTCCGTTAGAAAATGTATTCACGTTTTCAAAGAATGTATAACAATAACATACTCAAAATCATGAGGGGCATAATAATTCTCATGGGTTTTCAATTTACTAGACTCATAGGATACTACTTTGGTATTTGAGCCAAAAATCCTCCAAAACCATCTAGGGAAGCATCATTCTAGACCTCAAATTCACTATTTAGGTAAGGAATGATCAATATTGGAGATGAAGTTAAAAATTCCTTGAGCTTCCAAAAATTTTCCTCACACTTTGAGTTTCATTCAAACTTCTCACCATTCACTAAAGGGAGGTAATTGGGATGGAAACCTTGAAAATGTTGTTCACAAATTACCTATAATAAGAAGAAAATTCCATGAAGCTATGCACTTCATGTACATTCTTAAGAGCAATCCAATCTTGAATGGATTTAATATTATTCAGATCCATAAAAATTTCATTCCTTGAAATGACATTCCTGAGATAGTGAATTTCTTCTTAGTTCATAAGGAATACTTGGATAGCTTACCATATAGCTTACGTTGTCTTTGCCTCTACAAGACAAAGATTAAATGATGTTCATGTTCTTATTCATTGTTTGAATAAATTAATATATTATGAAAGAACACTAACATAAAATGGTCTAAGAAATCTAAAACCACACTATTCTTAAGGTTTATGAAAGCTACAATTACATTAATTAACCCAATAGACATAACTATGGAATCATAGTGACCATAACAAGTTTAGAAAGTAGGCTTATGTACACATTCCTTCTTTATCTAGATTTGGTGGTAACCTAACCATAATTCAATCTTATAAAATAATGTAACATCATTCATTTGATCAAATAAATTATCATAGGAAAAATATATCAATTCTTGATGGTTACCTTATTCAACATGTGATAATCAAAACACAATCACAAGTACCATCCTTCTTCATCATTAAGGACATCAAAACAACCCAAGGAGAAACACTTGGTCTAATAAAACTTTGTTTTAATAGTTTTTGAAGTTGCGCATTCAACTCTTGGAGTTAAATTATGTTTAACCGATGGGGATTTATAAGCAAGAGATTCTCATTTTGATAAACAAATCAAACTCATAAATAGAAGGAATCTATAGGATTTTAATAAAATTAATAAGAATGAAGTATTCCTCAATCATCTTAGTTTCCTCAACTCTCGATTCTTCTATTTATATAATAAAAAAACTCACACCCCTTTTGTATTAATTTCTTAAGTTGCATAACAAAGATATTTTTGGTATTATTTTTCCTCTTGATACCAAACAAGACCACCCAATTTTCATGATCATATAGACAATGTAATTTATTTTTAAGTAGTCCAACTTCACTTGATGGATTTTTAACTAAACAATATCTAGAAGTAGATCATAATACTCAAGGGGAATTATATGTAGGTCAACCTTGGTTTTGAACAATCCCAATTTTAACTCGTTTTACTAAGAAAATATGAAAATTGATATCCCTTTCCTGATCCAAGCTCAACTTCCCAACCTTGTCTCAACTTATATAGTGCAACATTACAATTTGTATCTAAAGTAGGAGTAATACTATTTTCTCCATAATATAATAGAATAGAAATGGAATAACTAACTAAAATACCTCTAGCCTCAATAAGGGTGGATTGGTTCTTAGCTTTCTAATTTTCCATTCTTTGCATAAATATTTTGTTGGGATTTCTAACTAGCCAAGTACTCTAGGAAGTTCTACTTTAAGTTTCGTTCCTTACCACATATACAACATGTTTATTTCTCCATTGGTAAATAATTGGAACATGATATAGGGGTACTATTTTAATTAGTAAAATATGGATTTTTTTAAATTTCCTTTATATTCGTTAGGAGAGTTATGATACTTGAACCATAATATATTCTATGTACCCATGTTACTCAAACTTTTTCTTGATTTCAGTTTATAATTATAGTTTATTCTAGCATGAAATGATTATTCAACATTAGTAACTAAGATTTTGAAAACACTTTGTAGGATAGGATCAAGGTATGGGTCCATATGATGAGTATCCTCTCTAATTAGTTTATGATTAAAGTTTAATGGTTCAATTTTACATGTCCTATTCCTACAAGGAATCCTTCATCATCGGTCCCTAGAATGGTCATGCCTCTCACTCCTAGTACCCACTATGTTTTGAAATGAATAAGATTTTTTTATAAAATTGATGTCCATATTTTACCATTTATCTTAGATTTACCTATATCTATACCTTATATACGATACCACTTTCAACATGCCCAAAATTCGGGACTAAAACTATCTTTAATAAGTCTTGTTTTAAATAATTAAAAGAGTAATATTATAGAATAAACCTTTACTTCCTCATAATGATATGGAAAATAAAGAGTCAAAATTTCATGAAATAATCTCTACTCGTAGCTAGTTAGCATTTTTTACACTATAACTTAAAGATTCCCAATATCCAATTGTTATTCAAGTCGACATTCATGTTTTGGTCATAACCATCCATTTCCTTACAACATGACAAAAATCAACTTTATGAGCCAATATAATTAAGTTAAGATGATTAAATTCCAAATAGAATTACCAACCAATACCTTTATACCTCATCACTCGTGATTATCATTTAGCATAAAGTGAGTAATTCTTTCTTTTAAGAATAAACTCATAAATAATAAGAAATAACCAATAATATGTCAAAAAACTACTACATTCCCAAGGTACAACATTCCTCTCTTACCCATGGGGTAATGAACATTTAAAACCAAATAAAACACCACATTACACCATTAAATAAAATCCAACATGATAGAGTGTAACCTTTTTAATATTGCTTTCCATAATACTTATGAAAAGTAAACTATGCAATTACACTTATGTTTCATGAAAAATAACATGAAGACCACTAATACTCATCCACAAGATAAAGCAAGGTATTCCCACATAAACTTACCATACAAAAATGCTAATGCTACAATTATTACTTAACGTAAATAATATTAAAATGAAGATTTTAGTAAGCTCATTATTGTCCCATACTAGAATAATGATAATGAGGATCGCGATTGATGATTCATATTATTTCCTTTTAAAACACCTCATCTTCTATATTCTGTTGACCCATATTTATTCCTGAACTTGTATTTCCCTGTGATACTGCTAGACATTTTCATTATAACTTGAACTCATGGCATGGATATTAATTAATATAATTATTACTAGTTTACTTTATTTTGTGGTATTATGAGTATGCATTTATTATTTTGATTGCAATATGATGTTAAATGGTTCTTTGTATAATGCCAGCCTTGTTTGCAAGAAACTTGTTATATGCAGAAAATGACATATAGCCAAAGGATCCATACACAACAACTGACATGCATCCAAAGGTAATCATCGTAGCAAATCGTCTACAGCCAAAGGAAGTCACTCACATAAATAAAGCCATGATTCTAAGGTGCTTTAACAACATGGACATCACCCCTAAGTTTAATACATGTCGATAGAAGAAACAATTATGAGAAATAGGAAAGGACTCAACCTCATCATCTAATTATGTGTTTAAACTCAATAAATAACTAACTGATTTAATTTATAATTTAATAACTGGTTCATCAACTGATTGGTTAGCTAAGTTATGTGATTATTATGTAAACATCTACTGAGTAGTTATGTTACATGCATGTAGTTTTGGATTATTTGGTTAAGATATTTTACTTAATCTAACTAGAACTCCTAGTAGAACTCTATCTCTTCACGCCTCTACTATAATGAAGGATATAAAAAGGAAATGCTAATGCTGAAAGAGGGATCGATCCATAGATAATTTGTTGTATTTTCCAACTATAATCTTCATGCCGATGAAATTAAAGTCTGAGTTATGTTTATTCATTATAGTCATAGGTCTTAAAAATGATTAACACCTAAGGTAGGGCCCACTTGTGGTTTGTTAACCCTCTCCTTTATTTGTTGATTTAATTCATTGCATGATTATATTAGCAGTAGTTCATTCCTTTATTTGTGTTCTATTTTTACATGCTTTGTCATTAGCCATAGTATTTACTTTCAGTTAGAATCTAGTTCATTTCCAACATTGTTATTTCTTAATTGTAGTGACAACAATTTACCTTTACACCTCCCAAATATTTGTAACTATGCATACAACACTAGAAATATTGAAATTTTACGTCCCTTGGTCGATAATTAAATGATTATAGATTGATAAACAACATACTAATTATTGCAAGTTAATTTGCACCACCATTTTTGGCACTTTTTCCAAGGATACTACCAAGCTATAAGGTTTTCTAGAGGTTTTTCATTACTTATAAGTAGTTTAGGTTTTGGGAAATTCACATCTAACCAATCCCTTACTAATTTTTGTTGAGTGAGTTGAGTAGTCAATGCAGGCACCGTCGAAGGGATGCTTATGGTAGAGTTTTACCTAATCCATAAGTAGAAGAGATCTCTTCATATACCTATGAGGATTCTAAAAATAAATTCTTTCATATGTACATGGTTAACGGTTTGAAGATCAAATCTTAAGTGAAAGTTCTAAAGCTACTCCTGAACATCTAGATATGGTAGAATAAGTAGATCATAATGTTTAAAATAGGGAAACCAATTTTGACTTTCCCATTACCGAAAATGATGAAGCTACTGCTATGAAGAATATTTCTCCCTCATCCTTTCCTAACTTTCATGGATCCATAACTGAAGACCTAGACACCTTTCTATTTGAGTTTGATGTTTTATGTAGGAGTTATGATTATACCACAGATGCACATAAATTAAAGTTATTTCTTGCTACACTCAAGGATGCATCCTTGAGATGGTTCATGGGTTTAAGAATAAATGTTGTCACTATGTGGGAAAAAATGAAGGAAAAGTTCCACACTAAGTATCAAAACTATTGCATATCAAGTAGTAGAGGATACAATGAAATACAAAATATGACACATAAGGAAGATGAACCATTACAAGACTATCTAGAAATATTCTTGTTCTACATTCAGAAGACAAGGCACACAAGACTACCTCCTAAATCTCTCAAATTATTCTTTTTGAAGGGACTCGGTGAGGAGGACATGGATGCCTCAGATCTATTTAGAGAATCATACATTTCAAAAAAATCCTTTGAAGAAATTTGTGAAGCCAACAGAAATTAATTAAGAGCTACTATGAAGAGGATAAGAAATTTAATATCAAGAGGTGGGTCAACTACCAAAACAATTAAGGAAATATCCAAGTCAAATATTGTTAGCATGTTCAAGAACATGAAGTAGGATATTTTCAATGACATGGCTACTCAATTAGATACTCTGCATGCTAAGAAGAAAAGGTAATATGTAGAGGAAACACTCAATTTTTTTCCATGCATGCAAATGAAATAAATATGACTATAGATGTAAAGGATTATCCAACATTGTAGAAGAAAAAGGAGCCACCCAAATTTAGGATGATAGAAATAAAGGATGGACAAGTGTTTTATGTTTCTCAAAGAAAACCATGGCCACCAAGACAAGGAGGTATGTCACAAGACCCTATGTAAGCATTTCAAAATTGGTCTAATAATCAATATATGCCACCCCCACCTTTGGCTAATCAACAGCAAGGTTGGGATCCATATCCTAACCAATATCAACAATAGTGGAAACCCTGATTTCAAGCCCAACAATAATGGAAAAAACCCCATAAATCATGGAAACAACCTTGGAGAGGAGGGAAGCAGTAGAATAACCCACCTCCTAATTACCAAAAATATTATAATAAACCTCCTTACCCTCAGCAACAAGCTCTAATGCCAAATCCCTAAGAAAACTCTTAGTCAAAACAACTCGCCTACTAGGTCAACCAATGCCTAACCCTAACAATAAAGTTGTTCATCCAGCGTACGTACACCACTGAACCAGCTCAACACCCTACCTATTTGGTTGATGTCAAAAATATCCACCTCCTCTCGGAAGAGAACTTCCTCCACCAACTAGACCCACTATTACAGAGATTGCAGATGAATCACGGACACTTTGCAGATTGATCCACAACAAAGAAAAAACACATTGCAGACAAACCTTCAACAAAATTATAAGACATTGTAATTAGATTTGCATAAATTTGAGAAAAATTATAGCAAGGGTAAAACACAGGCTAATGAGCCACCATTTCCTAAAATATTACAAGAAAATAATATTGACCTCAAATCAAAATCTGATTTTGATTTTTTCAACCAACTAAAGGATATTTGTGTCAAAATTCCATTGATTCAATCCATTAAGGATGTTCCAATTTATAACAAGTTGGTTAAGGACCTATGCATTAAGAAACCAAATAGGAAGAGAAAGGATCCATCTAATGTATAATTTATTGGACAACTAGCTGATATTATGCTTGGAAATTCAATCTTGCCCAAGTACATAGATCCAGGAAGTCCTTTGGTAAATGTTACAATTAATGGAATAGTAATAAAAAATACTCTAATTCACTTGGGCATAGTAATTAATTTCATTGAAAATTAAATCATGGATGATTGAAAGTTATAAGGACTCGAGATCAATAACCACGGTCTTTCAACTTGTAGACATATCAATATTATAGCACAAGGAGTCCTGGAGGACTGCTAGTAATGGAAGACTTTTGGGAATACCTTTCTGATTTTATTTTTCTTCAACAAAAATCAAGCTTGGGAGGATATCCTATCATCATAGGAAGACCATGGTTGGCCACTACTAATGCATTCATAGGATTTATATCTAGTAATATGATTATTTCTAATGGAAGTGGTACTAAAAATATCATGCTTTATCCCCCGCACAACCATTCAATGAAGAAGATCAAACCATTTGGGTTGAGGAGCTAGAAGAATACCAAATCTTAGTGCAGCAACTCATGATGCTAGAAAATTCATGCACAATTAAAGGACAAGAATAAGTTGTTCTTTCCAACGTCCTACAAAATAATTATGGGAGGAATGAAGAAGTAGATGGTAGATTACAGTGTATAAGTTGTCCTATGAACCAAATTCTACCATAACAAAGCACTATGAATGTTCCAGGTAAGAATTGCATCCTTCACCAACTTCTCCCACATGATTACATACTAAATTCTATAAGCAGCAATGTATGTTCCATGATTTATCTCTCTAAGAAAGTGGAAATCACTCCAAGTAAATGCAATTAATGTGAACAAAATGTTGAGCATGCAGCAAGAGTAGTTGTTGATTTCTCTTTACGAAACACAAAATAACATTTACATGGGACTATGGTGACATGCATGGGATCCACCCTAAGCTCTGTACACACAAGATATACATCAAAGAAAACTGCAAGCCAATAAGACAGCCACAAAGAAGAATGAACCCAATAGTGAGAGACATTGTGAAAGAAGAATTAAAAAAATTATTAGATGTTGGATTCATATATCCAATTTCAGATAGTCAATGGGTGTCACCCCTTGTCATTGTACCCAAGAATAATGGAAAATGGAGGATTTGCATAGATTATAGAGAGTTGAATGAAAAAAATAGAATGATCATTTTCCACTCCCTTTCATTGATTAAGTTCTTGACACACTAAATGGTAAGAAATTTTTTTCTTTCTTGATGGCTACACTAGATATAATCAAATTCTGATAGCACCAGAGGACTAGGAAAAAACCAAATTCACATGTCCATTGGGAAGGTTTGCATATTTTGTTCTCCCTTTTGGTTTATGTAATGCAATTGCTACATTCAGGAGGATAGTTTTGAGAATCTTCTCGGATATAATCAATTACTCAATGGAGGTATACATGGATGCTTTTACAATACATGAAATAATTTTGATGAAGCAATGAAGAATCTAGAAATTTTTTTGAAGAGATGCAAGGAGCATAATCTGTCCTTAAGAATTGAAAAATGCTACATGATGATGTCTAAAGGAATAGTATTGGGAATTATCTATCATCTGATGGAATTCATCTCAATCTAATAAAAGTATTTATAACTATAAATCTTTCAACACCAAAAAAACATAAGGATGGGAGGATATTCCTAGGCCATGTTGGTTATTATTGAATAGTTATACATAATTTCAGTAAGATTGCATAACCATTATTTGTACTACTGGGAAAGGATGTTGCATTTGAGTGGACTGAAAAAATGTGAAAGCGCACCTATGTTAAGAGGACCTGATTGGAACTTACCATTTTCACATCCATACTAATGCATCAAACCATGTCGTTGGAGTTATTTTAGGATAGAAAGATGGATCTAGAAAATACGCAATTTATTATGTAAGCAAGAACTTACAACATGTTGAACTTAACTATATAGTCATAGAGAAAGAGTTCTTGGTAGTTGTGTATGCTATTAATAAGTTTAGGCACTACATCAGAGGATACCAAGTGTTTGTTCACACTGACCAGGTTGCAATTAAATACTTTATCAATAAACTAGTTGTAAGAATAATAATAATTAGATGGTTGCTACTCTTGCAAGATTTTGATGTCGCCATTGTGGATAATCCTAGTAAGGATAACATTGTAGCAGAATTTATTTAAAGAATGAAGACTAATAATGAATAACAAGTAGTGGATGAATCTCTCCTAGATGAGAAACTATTTGCCATTTCCACCAAAACACCTTGGTATGTTGATATAGCCAATTATTTGGTCTCAGGTAAGACATCTCCACACTATTTATTTTTGAAAAGAAATACATAGTTGAGAAAAGTGTGAATTTTTCCTGGATAGTTAGATTTATATTTCACACATGGAAGGATAATGTTATGAGAAGATGCATAGATGATGAGAAAATCTATGATGTCCTTAGAGTCTATCATAGTGAACTTTTTAGAGGAAACTTTGCTACAAAAAGAACAACACAAAAGGTGTTGACAACAGTTTATTATTGGCCAACACTGCATATGGATGAAACATTATATACTAGGATGTGTGATGGATACCAAAGATTGGGTAATCCTACCAGTCGTCGAGATGATATGGCATTACAAAGATCAGTTAGTATTGCAACCATTTGAAAAATGGGGTTTAGACTTCATTGTTCCTATAGATCCTAAATATTAGCAAAAGGAATACATTTTGGTGTGCACAAATTACCTCACTAAATGGACAGAATTGCAAGAATTTCCAAATCAGAAGAGTAAAAATTTTACCAAATTCTTATATGACCTCATCTTCACAAGGTATGGAGTACCAAGAGAAATTTTTACTGATCAAGGTACACACTTTATTACTGAAGTTATTTCTGATCTAGCTAAGGAATATGAAATCAGACATAATAATAAGTCTACACCTTATCACCCCCAATCTAATGGCCAAGTTGAGGTGACAAATATGGAAATAAAATCCATCTTGACAAAAAATATTGCACTCCATAGGAGATATTGGGTAGATAGACTTCTAGAGGCAATTTGGGAATTCAACACAACTTGGAAGACAAAAATAGACTTCACACCATTCAAGATTTTTTATGGTAAGACTATTGTTCTCCCTATTTAATTTGAGCACAAAACACTAAATCTGCACTTAAACTAGGCATAGATTTGCGAAACTCGGGAGGAGAGAATTTTCCAACTCAATGAGTTGGATGAAATGAGGAGACAAGTTTTGCATAATAAAGAGGTAGTATAGAAGCAAAGGATCAAATGGCTTGACGAGTTCATCAATACAAGATAATTTCAAGAAGGTGATTAGGCTCTCTTATTTGACTCAAAGTACAAAGAACATATGGGAAATATCACAACAAGGTGGCTAGGTCTATATGAGATTGAGAAAATATTTTATGGAGATGTAAAACTCACCACCATAGATCTTGTGAGATTCAAACTACTGGTGAATGGAAATAGATTGAGATTATACAAAAATCTAATAGATAGGAGAACCTTCATGTGGTATTTTAGAGAAGGTAAAACCAGGATGGAGATGATAACATCAAAGTTAAATTCAAAAGTTGAACCTATTGGTTCATCTTCTAAAATTTATAAATATTGAGAGTTTCAAGTGACCTTGGCATATTCACCTTCTTGAATACTCCAAGGATGAATAAAAGTGATGCGATCATATCTCTTGGTGATCAACATCACTCAACTAACACATTTTATTTTCTTTTATTTTCTATTTTGTAGGATTTTGTGTATATGTTGCAAGAAGTGCATAGTCTCTGACAAAGGGAGATAATGTAAAGACTAAATTTTCCACTTTCAACAACATGCACCAAATATTTTTTTGTTTTCATGTTTGGCGAACTTATGATTACATGAAGAAAAATAAGGAACAATTTACACGTGTGAGTGGTGATAAAGATGACTGACACCAGAACAAGTTAGTATTCCCTCTCTAGGAATTATTTGATTTCACTAAGGAGCCTTCAACATGACACTACATATGCTTGCAACATTATAAACAACATCTGCAACATCATGAAAACCCAATATGCAAAAAAGGTGCAATCACAACAATGCACATGCAATCATCATCCTACGCATACCTCAAGATAAGTGCACTCATTCCACTTTAATAAAGTATCGATGGTATGATTATTTTTAATTAATGTTTATGCCATGTCATGAATGTATTTAAATAGCTATTATATGCCACCACATTTAAACCTATGAGATGTCACTCCACATCACCCCACTTCATCACACCACTTCACCTCACACATTTGTAGTACTCAAATCAATTTAATTCATTCCCTTTTTATGTTGCGTGTGAGTTGATTGCAGAATTCAAAAACAAATTACTCAAAACATTCCTCCTTACTTGAATTCTTGCATCATTGTTCCAAACTGTGTGATTTTCCCTATCAAATCTGAAGTAATATGTAGAATTCAAAATGGGAGGGGATCTAATTCACCATGAGCCAACTGATCATTCTCGAATCTGTAACTAGCCACACGTATTTAAATATTTCCACAATAACAAATGGATGGACTACATTAGTAAGTTCTGGTTTCAACAAATCTATGGTAGAGGAATTTTCTACCAAATTTAAGGATGGAGAGGTTGTTTCCAAGGGTTTAGTAGTGAGATTGGATGATAAAATTTTGGTTGTAGTCATAGGGATTCTTGTAGAAGGTGAACTTCTCCCGAGAAGGAAAATTCGGAGGCATCACAATAAGAATCTACTAATGTAGATGATAACTTCATAACTGACAGAAAAGGTACATTTTACACTTCCCTCAAACCACTTTGGGATGATATTTCCAATTATATCATAAAATATTTTACTTGTGAGGGTAGATATTCCCTAACTAAATATTGTCCATTTCAAGTTGCTCAATCACTTGAAAAATGATAGGCATGTTAATGTACCCAATTTACTAAATGAAATCTTGAAAAGGATGAGTAGAGAATCACAGAGAGGGAGGTAAAATCTTTCCCACCATTGTCTTATAAATCTAATTGTAAAACATACATTGGAGAGAGAACATCCTGAACTGAATTGGGGAGATTTTTCAAGGGTTAAGAATATTAATGAATTATTGGGGCATGGAAGGAAAAGAAGAAGAAGTACATGTAGTTCTTCCACTCATAAAGTTGAACTGTTGCTTCCACTTCTCATCCTAAACCCATAACTTCCACTTCTTAGGCCACAAAAACCCCTATTTATGAAAATACACCACCACGATGTAGAGAACCCCATTCATGTATCCCCGAGTTGATCCTAATCGGTGAAACCCTACTTGGATTTTTAACTCCTGAATCATCCACCTCAAGGAGTAGGATAAAATATTATAGACCCACTTCTAAATCTTCCAATTCTACCCCTACATCTTCCAAATCCACTCCTACACCACCTAGGCGCTCGAATAGACTAAAAACTAAAAGGCCAAGAATCTCCAAAACATCAAAGCCCATAAATCCTCAAACCATATTACTTGATAGTGATAAAGAAACTACAAAAGAGAATATTAATGCCAAATCAATGGACATAGATCATGGTGGTGTTTGTTTTTAAATTCATGAGAAACAATGTCCTTGGAATCCTATTGATGATATGGAAGAGAAAAGAGGAGAGGAAAGTGGTGAGAAAACAGTTCAAGAAATCCCTGCTGAATAGATGAAAGAACAGGCAAAGGCAATTCATGCTAGGGAAACCCATGAGAAGCATGAAGGAGAAGGAGTTTCAAAGGAAATTGAAGACACAAATCATGTAGCCACGGATGAAGAAGAAAGGATAGAGGAAATACATGACCACACAGTGCTTGAGATATAAACTAATGAGATAGAAATTGGGGATGATATACCCCATTGTTGAACAAATTATTAAAAATATTATTCATGAAATTGAAATAGAACAACCATATGGGAATATTGAGAGAGTATAGGATAATGTTCTTGCGATTCTTGAGGAGAGAATTGATACCATACTAGAGCCTACTCCACCATTATTTCCACAAGTTATCATACAACCATAGGTTATCATTAGAGAAGTTTTCAAGGAGCCTACAAAACTAGCTTGAAGGAATATGGAAACAAAAATGAAATTGTTAGACTACTGGAGACATCAGTTTGAAACCTATGTCAATAGGTTACAAGGAATATGGGAAAGGGAAAAGGAAGAAATTCTCTTCCAACACCGAGAAAGACATGGAGGAAAATGGCAAGGATAAAGAGATCACAAGGCTCAAGAAAATATAGGAAGATACAATTCAGGTAGCTAATGACATATTTAAATGCAGGCCACCTTCTAAAATTTATGCCATTTTCTTAAAATAATAGATGTTACTGGTCAAATTTCATATGTATCAACTAAGATATTCCATTTTATATCAAAACAATAAGAAGTTTCTTTAAAATATACCTGAAAATGCCTCATGAGATTCAAATTTTGTTATATGAATTATATATGTACAATTATGCCCTTGAATATGATAAGGACTAGATCCCAGTAATTTATATTGGAGATCTTCCAATTAACACTGTTTTATTATTTTAATAATGAATTGTACAGAGAAAAATAGATGGAAGAATACAAGCACTTGTCAAAAGTGTAGCCATTAATGATCGGGGAGAAGCTTCAAATATAAAGGAAATTTTGAAGCATATGAAAATAATATGGAACATAGGGAAATTAGACATTGAGTATACCGGATGAGAAGTGAAGCTCATGAAGAAGTCGGGGACCACATTAAGTTTAATTTTAGAGAAATAGTAAATTCCTACATAACACGCTAGAAGGAGATGTCCCCTGAAATACGGGGAAAGGAAATGTAATCCTCTAATAATATCATTCCAACTTTAAGGAGATTCAATGCATACATTGAAATTTCTAAAGGATGTGGAAAAACATTTTTCTCATCAGTTATTATCCCCCAATATTCCACTATCCTATACCACATTAGTCCGGTTCAAAGTAAGCTGGATGACAACATACATGAAAAAATCATGGACATATACAGAAGGAATGGAGGTTACTTCTTCATGGATCTTGAAGGAACATCTACCCCAGTTGATTTTAGACATTTATGCAACATCATTCAGGAAGATCCAAAGAAAATTGAGGAGAATCCAAATGAGTAAATTCAATATGTTAAGTCCGGGGTGTGATGAGTCATTTTATTTCCTTTTAAAACACCTCATCTTCTGTATTCTGTTGAGCCATTTGTAGCCCTAAACTTGTATTTCCCTGTGATATTGCTAGAAATTTTCATTATAACTTGAACTCATGGCATGGATATTAGTTAATATAATTATTACTAGTTTACTTTATTGAGCAATGTACAAGAAGTCTTCATTATCTGAATGTTCTTCTTGCTCAACAATATTTCCTTGTTGATGGGGTCTTCTTTTCCAGTTCCCCTTTTTCTGCCCTTGGTTGTAGTTAGAATTTCCCTTGTGATATTGTTGTGGAGGTCCAGAGTTGCTTGATGTGCCTTTCTTGTAAGTATTATAACAACAATATTTTAACTCATGTCCTCTTTTACAAATTTCACATTGCTTCTTCCGTTGTTTGTCCCTATGATATTGATTCTAATGTTGGGAATTTTGATAGGAATTAAGTTTTTTTATCATTTCCTTTCCATTTTTGATGTGAAGAAAGTGTATCGCTCCTCTTCATCATCCTTATTGTTCATTGTTTCCTCTTGTTACAGTAGGTTTATCAATTTTTCAAAACTAATTATCATATCTAACAAGTTTAGTGTTGTTACAAAAATATGGTATGAAGAAGGGAGTGCTCTCAAAATAATGGGAATGAGAGCATCATCTTTGACCACTTCTCCTAGGGCTAGAAGTGAAGCCCTCAATTTTGTAACTCTTCTTAAGAAAGCTTCGATTTTCTCATTTTGTTTGAAATTCAATGTGTGTAAATTCATAATGACATTCTTATTTTTGGCCTCATACACCGTGCTCAACTTATCCCATGCTTCTTTGGTTGTTGTAGCATAACAAATGTGGGGTTGCACATCGTTGGACACTCCAAAAAAGATGATGAGTTTGGATTTCTAATCTACTCTATCAAACTGTCGTTATTGTGTTGTATCAGTAGCTGATTTGGTCATAGTACCAGTCACAATAGGCCAAATCTCTTCAAACTCAAGTTGTGTCTTGATTTTTGTCTTCCATGCAACATAGTTGTTTCCTATGAGTAGTTGTGAATTTGGAAGAAAACATTTGGGGGCATTGGTGCCCATTTTACATAAAATACTGATAGGATTTGGCTCTTATCACTCTAGGTATAAGGTCTCCTAATCTATATACCGTCATCGATATCTTGAACCTTTCTATATGTGTGCCCTTCGATATACCCAGCAAAGTATGTGGAAGAATCTCTCCCTTTCTATATACCCGACGACAAGACATGAAAGAGGTGTTAACATATGTGAAATAATTCAATACGTGGTACTAAGATAGTAATGAAAGGGGTCTGTGTGATTATTGATACCGGCTCAAAGAAATATCCTCATACGCGCGCGTAACTTTTCTATATACTTGGATAATTTCTCGGTTCAGATTTATGTCATGCAATAATTTATAAACAAATGGGATGGCTCATCTTTTGTGTACATTGTGACCTTATTACTCCTGTTGATTTAAAGTTTTGATGCCTAGACGATGTTGTTGCAGTTATATTAGGCATTAAGTGTAGTAGTAGTCACAATGGCTTTACCCATAACTGCTTCCCAAAGGCACTGTATATACCGAACACTGTGAATGAGATCTAGGATCTCGTGAGTGTTTCAAAACAAATTTATTTATTATTTTTTATTACAAATTTTTTCCAATTTCTGAGCAGTTACAATATTTTTGGTTGACTATGGCAACCTACAAATTAGTACAATATATTGAAGCATGTAATTACATTTAAAAATTTAGAAAAAAATTGAATGGCAGGAAAAAAAAAAAATTGTTTTGTGGGCCTTAGTGGCCTTTGGAGCCTAGAATGACCCTTAATGTAAAGAATTGCAAAAACCAGCTGAAAATGCAATTTTTAGCTATCCCCCTTTGGAAAATGTTGCCCAGAATGAAAAAATAGGCCTAATAGAGAAATGTTTTTAACCCTAAATTAAGGTTTTTCTCGCTAAATTTTTAGAGGGTGTTTAGCTATAACTATCTATTTAGAGGTGGTTTTTCCACCAAATCTACCTCCAACTATGGCGGTTTTTCTAATTTTGTCTCCAAATTTCAAAATTCAAAAAACTTGTGTTGTTTATGTGATTTGAACCATGCACTTCCCACCCCCAATTTGCTTCCACTTATCCAACTCGGCATTATGTGTGCTTGACATATAAAAATGATAAAATTGTATTTAAAAAAAAAAATTTGAACTAACCTTTTAAAATATGCAACTTTGGCAAGATTTGAGGCTTGCGTGGAGCTTACATGGCACAAGCTTGTAGGCGGTTTAGGGTTTCCTTGAAATGAGGATCTAAAGTGTATTATTTTCTTTATCTCCTCACCTATTGTTTTCCACCATTTTTTAATTTATCACCATGGCTTTGACTTGATTTCACCGTGTTTTGCAAGTGTAGGTTCAATTTCCACCATTTTGATTTAATTTTTATTCTTTTGCATATTGATATTTTTGTTACCACTATTTTTTTCTATAGGTACGTGGATGATAATGGCTGCCACATTTTTGTAATGCAGGTGTAGATCAACACAAGTCCAATGCCATTTGTGGGGGTTTTGAGAGCTTGGTCCACTATATATTTTGTTTGAATGTGATTTTGTATTCCACTTTGAGTGCTTGATATTCTTAGCCACTTTTGAATGACATGTCCACCATTGTATATTATGTAGGGTCCCTATTTTTTTATAGTGCCACCATCATTTGATTTGCAGGTCGATCTAGCTTAATGAATCCTAAAATGGGCTTCGGCTTGGTCAAACAACCCGAACAACTATAGAACAAAGTGACTCGACCCTAGCAATGAACAACACAACTTGGTAATGGCTCATCTGCATTGGAGTCTTCGGCTTGCCATAATTTTGTTGTCTTTCTTTGTCGGGAGGTTGTAGGAGTCGGTGGAGCTCGGCCTTCGGTGTGCGGGTCTCCAACGTAATGTGCTCTAAGAATTTCTTGATTCAATGTAACTCTCCAAACAATGTAACTGTCTCAATAGCTCGGTCAAGAGGTTGGATGCAGAGCTTTGAAATAGCTCGAATGCTCAATGCAACAACAATACAAAGGGATATATGATAGTACAAATAAATTATCTGTAACTAGACAATTTTAAATACAAAACCCTTGATGGGAAAATAATTTTTTTAATTTTGTAAGCCCTAGGAAAAAAATTTCCTAGTGCAGAGCACCAAGGAAAAAAATTATTTACATTTACTTGGAGTTCACACAGGAGGTTGTGGGATTACAAGGAGATGTGGGAAGCTGCTGGAGGCAACACTGGCTCTCTAACAAAGCATATTTCTTCTCCATGAATTCTTCTTCATCTATAACCTTCTACAACCTTGCCAGGAGATTCAATTCACTTTGGTACTAAATGTAGATTGAGCAACAGGGGCGGAAGCCTAATTAACTTTATTAAACTCGATCAAAAAATATATATATGAATGAGCTGCAATACTTATAGGTATTGCATACAGCTAAATACAAAAAAATGAGGAGTTACAACAATGCAACAACCAATTTAAAATACAGTAGCTTCCAATATTACATTTGGGGAAGCACAACAATAATATTGTTAAAACAATATAACAACACCCGTATTGTTTGAATAAAAACAATAATATGGTTTATAATTAAATATAACCATATAAACAATAAATACATTAATTAATATGAAATGCATAATTAATATATAGGTAAATAATAATTAACCTAAAAAATATTCTTAAGTGGAGGTGGTTGATAGGGGAATGTGCAGCGGTAGTGTTCTTAGGCGGGGATGATTAAAGAACCAATGAATTTGGAGCTTCTCGGGATGGATAAAAATCTCAATAAGAGCATGCTTCAATTTATTCTTAAATATTGTCATACAATGACGGAGAAGGTGGATATCATGGCTTTAATTGTGAATAATGGCAATATGGAATTTCTCCAAGAGAGGTGTAAGTTCTTAGAAAATAAGTAGATTAGTTAAAATATTTACTTAAACAAGAAAGAAACTAGAATATGCTCCATATTAAATCCATAATACAACACCTTCATCTAATTGCCCAATTGATTAATGAACAAAAACAAATAGAGAATGAGGATTCAAAGAAAATTAAATGTGGCTTGTATCGAGTCTGATCTAGATAACCTAGATGCCTCCATTAACAAGTTGTCCACAAAGTGGACAATCCTCCTAAAATATATTGAGAAGAATGGTGATTCAAATTGATGGTTTGTTCCTTAGCATTTGAAGGATCATGTTTCTGGGTTGATTGGTTATTCTTATATTTGGATGTTGTTAGTTTACTATTATAATGTTTTTGTATGTACTTTTTTTGTTAAAACTTAATGTTAGTATGTACTTCGTTTTTCTATTAATTTTTGTTTCTAAATATCTTTTTCCCTATGGGCTCTATTTTGTAATGATGCTTGTCCATTAAGTGGGATTTCACAATTTACGGGGAAGGGGGCCCTTAACCCTCTTTTACCTCTAATAAAAAAACCATAAAATTATTATATAAATGGTAAGAATGTAATATCAACAACATTTCCCAAGTTTCTAAGGAATGAGGTTTAAGACCTTAAAATAATCAACAAGAAGTTTAACTCTATAATATATAAAAATAGTATAGTCATGGCATTTTATTTCACTCCTTTATACAATGTTATGTAGACATTAGAAAATTCACCTTACACATCAGGTATCCTAAAACAAAAATTAAAAAAATAATATAAAACCAAAATAAATCCTAAAAATAAAATATTCCCACAAAACACCTAAAAAGTAAAAAAATAAGTTGATTTAAGACATGTCATCCTCACTTATCCTCATCTACTCTCATTTACTCATCCTCACCCACTCACATTTAATTTTATACACAAAACCTACCCATTTATATATCCAATGCACATTGGACCCTTATCATCTCATACCTCTATGCACATTGCATCCATATCCATCCCAATCCTCTATGCACCCTAAATCTATAAAATCACATTCAACCTTTCATTTCACCCTTCTTGGTTGATTTAAAATAATTTTTATTTAATGCATATTCTTTGTTTGTCGGTATCTCCGAAGGAGAAAGAGAAGCATCTTGGAAACCCAAAGCTTGTTACAAAATCAAATTTCATATTTACAATACTTTTACTAGTGGTTCCTTTTGGTTCCCAATCTTGTACCCTAAAGCGGCTCAGCAACAATTATGAAGCATATATGCTTGAATAATGATAGATGTGGGATATTTTTGTATCCAGAGATATGTATAACATTATTTTATCACCAAATTTTGGAAAATACTAGGATTCATGTATAGAGGTAATGACTAGCTCTTACTACTTTCAACTCAGCTTAAACCAAAGTGAGAGAGCCCAAGGGGTATCTTGAATGGAGGAGATATTTTCTAATTGAATATCCTAAAAAATTTTACGAGTTAATATGATTCAAGTATATCCATGTATGTGATATCTACTCAAATATTTTTCACATAGATATCACACATAGTTAATATACAGACACAAGCTACTAAAGACATATAAAATATGATTGATAGTCTTCATCTATATGTAAACAACAAACTAAATGGATCTTAATGATGCTGGAATAATAATATTCATAAATGAAGGGAAAATACATTCATGTAATGTAATTTTAGGGGTAAGATGGTAGAATACTTTAGTTAGAAAGGGGAGTGGGTGATGGTTGATTAACAAGTGTGACGTACTAATAACTACCATGATAGTCTTCCACTTTCATAATGCAAAGAGAAAAAAAAAAAAAACATAACTTTTAAAGGGGTATTTGTATTCATTGATTCCAAATTCATGCAAATGTTACCAAACAATCTTTAAGAATCTCAACACAAATACTTGTGTAAGAATCCACGATAAGATGTTTACTATTTCTTCTTAATACACTTAAAATACACTTGAAGGTTATTAAAGATAAATCTAAAGTAGTATTGCAGCAAGGGTTTTACAACTGAACCAAATATTACAAAGTAAAAGCTACAAAACAACATTCATTTAGTAACCAAGACAATACAATAACCATAGAATAATCCTATGTATCTCATAGATTTAATAAACAACAAAATGTAATAAAAGTTACATTTCATTAATTAATTCCTCAATAATACATCTCAAAATCCATGACTAGACCGAGTAATTTGTTCTATTAATTTTTGTTTAAATAAGGGGGATAGACTGGATGTCCCCAATTCTTACTAATAGTTGTATAGTGTAACCAACTTAGCATTACAACCTTAGACTTAGAAATTTCTGTACCTTTTTGGAAAATATAAACATAAAGCTAAAGCAATCAATCACTAACCCCTAGAATGAACAAAAACCTTTATTATTATAAAATACTTCCCTAAGATAATATTCCCATTTCCCCCCTAAAATATCTAGAATGAGAAAAATGTAAGGTAAAGGGTCCTTTTCCCACCAAAATGGATGAAGATATATCTCCAACTAAAAAATATTATGGATTGATGCACTAAGCTGAAATAGTTTTACGCCATATGATTGCACCCATGGAGAACAAAACAAATTTCTTGGATGAAAACAAAATATTTTTTAACTTTGTGTTATTTCATTGTCTCATATGCACACATTCATGAAAAATTTCACCTTTTATGTAATCATTCCTTTTGTGCACTCCAATGGGCTTGTTGTGCATATAATCATTTGAAGTGATTCTTACCTTTTCAAATACATGTTTAATAAAACAAAATTTATGGTAATTCCCCTTGACATGAATTCCCATGGGTGGAACTCAAGATTGAACTAGAAATAAAATCCTCACATGAATGACTTAATTTCCCCTTTTAATCATATTGTGCCAAAAATCCAAATAAAATTCACGTTTTGAGTGAAACAATATTTAACACATTTTCTTGTAGGAACTTATTCCTATTTAAGTCTCACTTATATCTGTGTGGATTATAAAATTTTATCTAGAATTGTGAAGATATAATTAAAAAACTTACTTACATATTGTACTTCAAATAATGGAAACATTAGGAACCTGTTTTTCAAACTATCTTCGAGGCATTATAGTTTATATTTTGTCTCATTGTCCTAAATGAAGCCTCTGTCAAAATGTTGTTCAAGATCCTTGACCAACCAGAACATTCTACTGAATATTTGACTCCCAACATGGTGTAGCTAGATCTTATGAGAAATATTATAAAAAGTAAACCCTTCTTTTCTTCCTTCCAAATTATGTTTTATCACCTATCCCACATAGAATAATGTGTTCAAATAGATAAGATGAAAATGTTTTGGGTCCACTACCACAAAATTATCTAAGATATAAAACTTTCACTTTTAAAAAAATATTTATTCTCGAAGTCATGGAGTGTGAAATTCCTCAATGTGAACAACAAGGCTCATGAATGAGCCTCGAAAGATGCGATTTCATTCACTCAATGACTAGAAAAAGTGGAAGAAATGCTTTCCATTTTGGAATAAGCTTTTAAAATATCACCAACTAAGGAATCCCATGTAAAAAAACAACCTCCTCCCTTGAATAAATTTTGAATAGTTCTAAGGAATCCTATGAATGATCCCAAATAATTTCCAGCATCCAAAATTGGAACCTAGTGTGGGATAAAAGTAAAACTTAATAGGGGAGAAAACCTTCTAGAATAGGTTACCTCCCTTGAAAAGAATAAATAAATGATCAAGATCAAGGAGGATCCTAGGGAAATCATATTAGAACTCATGTCCAAGGGAATGTCTCACTGGGTTTGCAGGTGATATTCAATATGGTTATGGCGCCCTTGAAGGCAAGGAATTTGAACTTCGGAAGAAGAAAATTTCAGCTCCTCTTCTTATTTTTACAGGAGAATTTGTAAACCTTGACAAGATATGTATCTATGTATGTTTTTTTCTATATATTCCAAGGAATGGGGCCCCTATAGAATTTCCATTTGTTTTTTCTTACATGAATTTTACATACTATGTTTCCCCTACTTTATGATTGTTTTATTCTTTTAAAACTATCCAAATATTCAAACTCCTTGAGGACAAAAATTCATAGAATAAAAATTTCCTATAAGAACCAACAATCCTTCCATAAAAATTGGAAATGCATTTATTCCATGAGAAACCTTTATGCCCCTTCCTTCTAAATATTTTATTTCCATCTTATCTTCCTAGACCTGTGGATCAAGCTCCACTATCTTCCATGTTGAACTTGTCCCAAATTTATCCACATATTTATCTAAAATTTTGACCATATCTATGATAACTTCTTCATCTAACTCTATATAATAGTTAATAACTACCTATTCTCTGGTAAGAGTATTTTATAACATATTATTAATATCCCTCTCTTTCCTACTCATTTTACTCAATTTATCCAAGATTCGTTCAACATGAATAAACTCTTTAATGGTGGCTTGGGTGAAGACTTTGGAAGGAGCAGTTCTCTTGGTCATATCATTCTTGAAGGTTTGAATAAATTATTCTCGTATCAACACCTTAAATGATAGAGACACTATTCAAATGTAATAATATTTCCACCAAACTATCAATACCATCTGCATTCTTACTTTCCATGTCTTTGGCACTTCTAACCTTTTTGATACTTACTTACATGATATTCATCCTTAATTTCACGAAGTTAATACTCATGTCGTCTTCCCTCAAGCTCATTATATATTACTATTGGAATTTTGTTTTTATCGATGTGAAAGTGTGATTTGTGTTGTTATTTATGTCGATATTTCATTAATGTCAAATTAAGTAAGAAGCATGAAGTTTGATTGATAGTGTTTGGTATTGTTATAGATTTTTGGTCTTGATGATGTAGTATGGTGTCTTGAGGTATATTGAGGAGGTATAATGACATGAAGAGGTAGATGTAATTTTTGAGATGTCATGAAGTGTGATGAAGGATATTTTAGGAGACCAAGAATATCAGAGTGATGAGGAGGTCAGTATTGGTGAAGCAAGCTTATTCAAGTGGCCTAGTTAGGAGGCCTAGTCAGTTGGATGAGGTGTGTCATGATGGAGTACGATTATGTATGAGATGGATAATCATGGGAAGAATGTATTTGAGTTGTATAAAAACTCACAAGTGTCTCATAGTGCATGTATAGGGCTAAGTCATGTTTTCTAGGTCTGCACTAGACCTATTCTTAAGCCCTAGGTGACCAAATGAGGTGAGTTGATCTATTTAAGAGTTAGGTATGAAAATGTGAACATTAGAAAAGGTGCGCAGAAGGATTATTTTGAGGTGTGGTCAAATTTTTGGTGTTGGTTTTCAAGTTTGGGAAAGATATTGCATTTTACCTCTACTGAATTTTTAAAAGTGAGAAACCAAGGCCTATATCACTTTTATAGGATTTTATGATGATTGGAGTTTTTAAAGGACTCTTTCATGTTTCTCTAGGTATAATTTAGGTGTCATGGATGTATGTGTACCCCATTGAAATTTGTAATTTTATGAAGAAGTTATATTCTATCCCAATTTTTGCACTATAAATGTTGAATAAATTGGTGTTTAAGGGATTATATAAGTCATTATACATGTACATGGTGTTTTTAGATAATCGTTGATCCCTTAGGAGTTCTTGTGAAGTCGATTTTTCAAGGATGGTTTTGGGGAAGTTTTGGGCAATTTCAGATAACCTAGTTACAAAAGTGATTTGATGGTGTTTCATTCTAAGTGGTAGTGTATTAATAATTTTGTGATGACCTTAAGGTCATGATATTTCAATTGATATATCACACTTTCATGGTTGAGGTGATTTGATGAGGGTTTGAGCTTCATCTTTGAAGACTAGTTTTGGGGCATCTTGGTTGTCCTTGTTCTCAAGAGGGTTTCATGATGAGATATAGTGGTGAAAAGCTAATAAATATTGTATGAATCATGGAGGAGACTTATAAAAATGTATACGTAGGATTAGATGTTTTCTAATGGCCATATAGGCCCAAGTTGTCTTGTTTTTGTTGAAAGGGCACTATTTGGTGTATTAGGGCTGGCTACTTAAGTCCTAATGGAGAGATGATGGTTCTAGATGTTATTGCTGACCTAAGTGGTCTTAAGAAGGATAATTTTAGTATTTTATTAAAAAAATTCAAATGTATTTTCCCTATGATGTCTGACCTAGATGGATTATTTCCTTAAGTCAGGTATATAAGTTGTGTTAGTGTTCTATTTTGTTGTTAGAGAGAGGGTTAGAAAAATACGAGTGGAGGGATGATTAAGGAAGTAAAAGAGGTATTTATGACCATAAAGAGAGGGAAAATAGTTTGTTTTTATGGTACAAAGTGTGTGTGGATTTTGGAGAGATAGTACATTAGGCATAATTAGCTTTATGAAGAAGTGATTAAGTGAGTTAGCCAAGATAGAAGATTTGGAGAAGAAAGAAGGAAAGAGAGATTCATAGGTGTCATCATCAATTGTTAGTGCAACATTTCAGAGGTGATAAAAAAATCATGTGGATTTATTTGGTGCTAAGTCATATAAGGGTTACTTCTTCTTGTAGGAGTTGGTGCTCCTTGTGGGGTTGGTTCCTCACTAAACTTATGGGTTGGTGCTCCTTATTGGGTTGGTTCTCGAATAAATTAGAATGATTTATCTAATAAATATTTGTTTTGGTGGGTTTTCTTCCCCTTGATGGTTTCCCAATTATATATGGTGTGTATGTGTTGATGTGTTTTCATTTTCTCTTTTATGGTTATGTTTATTAATGCATGTATGCTTAATGGTTAAGTTGAATGAATGGTTGATGGATGTAAATTTTGTAAGTGATTGAAAGTTATAGTTCCCACTGATTCACCCCATATTTTCTATGCTTCCAATAATTGGTATCAAAATAGGTCCTTTGAGGAAAGCTTAACAAGATTGAGGATATATTTTGAAGCATAAATATTATGAGTCGAAAAGCGGTTCATCTACTAACAAAGTTCCCATGTTTGATTGTACAAATTATTATTTTTGGAACACCAGGATGAGAAATCATATTATGTCATTGGGATGTGATTTTTAGAAATTAGTTTTAGATGGGTACAACATTCCTCAAAATCCTCCAATTCATGCAATAGGTATGAAGGCTAGTAATGATAACACTAAAGCTATGAATGCTATTTTGTGTGGATTGGAAGAATCATAGTTTGTCAAGGTAATGAAATGTACTACTACGAAGGATATGTGGCATAAGTTAAAAGTTATCTATGAAGGTGATTCTAAGATGAAGTTGGAAAATCTACAAACCTATATGAAAAAATTTAAAATTTTGAAAATGAAGGAGGAAGAAAACATTGTTACATATCTTCTTAGAGTATATCAAGTGGTCAATATCATTAGAGGTTTAGGAGAAGAAGTGAAATAAAATTTTGTGGTGTAGAAGCTGCTGAGACCTCTCACTACATAATTTGATCCTAAAGGCTCGATTATAAAGTAATATAAGGATCTGGGTACTCTACTAATGGATGAAATCCATGGTAGCTTGACAACAAATGAGATGAGTAAATGTGTTGATAAACCTCTGAAAAGGAAGAAATATTCAATTATCAAAGGAATAAAAAAGGTAATAAGATCTTGGATGATGATGTTTTTGATATTGATGATGATGAATTGATTGCTATGTTTGCTAGGAAGTTGAAGACAAGTTCAAGTAAGTATAAGGGTAAGTTTCCCTTCAAGTGTTTCAACTATGGTGAGATTGGAAATTTTGAAAATAAGTGTCCTAAAAAACATAAGGGTGAAGAGAACGATGAAGATTATGATGATGATAAGATTTCCCATAGTTCGATAAAATTAAGAAGAAATTCAAAAATTTGAAGACAAGAATAAGTACAAGAGAATATTTTATTCCAAGGAGGATTACATCTCATCAGAGGTAAGTAGTGAAACTTGTGATTCTAATTCTAATCATGATGATGTTAGCAACAAATTACTATTCATGGCCAAAGGATCTAGGATGCCTAAAATAGAAACTTCCATATATGGAGGTTCATGTGAGGATTCAGATGAAGAAGAGTTAGGAGATGACCTTGAAATTGAGTTGATGTGTGTCCAAGAAGAGTTGAAGAAAGTTGAGAAGAAGAACAAGAAACTTAAGGCATAAGTTAAATACTATAAATAAAAGATTCATCTTCTTGAAGATAGACATTAGATTGAAATCCATTAGCTAGAAACTCAAATTAAGGTTGTAACTACAAACATGAAGTTTAAGGAGGAAGAGTGCATTAGGTATGAGAGATAAACTAAGTCCCTAAAGGTATAAGTGACTGAAGAAGTTAGCAAGGTAAGACAATTATAGAAGTTTGAGAAGAGTTCCAAGGATCTAGATAATATCTTGGATAGTCAAAAGGTTACATGTGATGGGACATGTCTAGGATTCAAGGAAGACCTAAAAGGTGAAGTGGTGACTCAAGAAGATTTTTCTTAGAGGAAGGAGAATGTTGGCTCAAGTTGTTAGAATTCAAAAGGACTGAGGGGGGGTGAATCAGTCCCATGATAAAACTTTTTCTTTTCTTCTTAAAATAATGAACATACAGTTTATAAATCACATATAAAATTTCTTAATCATCATTTGATATAGTCTATTATGACATGCATACATGAAAAACTCAGAGATTTTATCTATTAATATTCAGAATAGAGTAAAAAAACCTTGATCCTTATCAAAATTTTATAGGATATAAAAATATCTCAATGGAATTCAACTACAAAAGAGTGAGACTATCCTCCTTCATCAATTTTTCATTATAGAGACTTAATTTTCTCCAATCCACAACAACCAAATACAAACCTAGAAGAAGCTTCCGGGGTTGTTAGGATATGACCAATGGGTTTTTCTTTGTAGAAATTTTTTCTTAAATAGAAGATAAAAAGGGGGTTTTCATCTACATTACACAACTGAGTCATCTTCATTTTTTATACCATTGTCTTGACATTTAATCTCGAGAGAAACTTTTCAAATTATTGGAGAGCTCACTATTTTCTACACATTTTTATTTCATAAAACCTTCCTTCTTATCGAGAAACAAAACTTTCATGTCCTCTAAAAATATTTAAGGTCTTTTGAAAAAGTATATAAAAAGATAAGGAGAATCTCTACCTTCCTATTCAAGCTTGAAACGCTTCCCAAAAAGATGTAACTAAAAATTACTCTTCCACTTCCAATGCACACCCTTTTAATAAAAAATTTAAGGATCCTTCACCATTTTCTTGCACACATGTGAATAAGTTTTACAACATTGAAAAAACACAAGAAAAATACTCTAGATGCATTCAGTTTGTGATTTTCCCAGATTTAAGCTCCATTGCATTGAAATTGTCCTGATACGATGCTATAAACACCTTGCAAGGAGAACAGATACTTATGTCACTCAAACTTGGAAATAAATCTCCAAGGAATTCTTTTCCCTTAAATACCTTGAATAATCAAATAATCGAGCTCAAATTCGTCAAATAGCTTTGAAACGAGTAAAAATGGTGTTATCACATCACGCCAAAGATATGAATATGCACAAACTTGAGGGTTTATGATAATGATTTGTCTTTCTATATTGAATGAAACAAAACCAAATATTTTGCAAAAGAATTTTAATGATCTCATAAAGGTTTTCCCAAAAATTTATGAATTTTGGTTGGTTAACGTGCTCGAATGGATTAAATCTTTCTCCTAGAAACCCTAGATCGAGTTTTGAGACCATGTATACCGAGAACACAAAATAATAGATTCATTTTCCAAAATTAATGGAATTTAATAATTAAAAATTTTGAGTCTGAGTTGAGTGAATTTCCACCTTCTTAAAAACTAAACACTTTGAATTTGCTCCATTTTCTCCTAGAAGTTAAAAAGCAGTTCACTGACTACTAATATGAAAGATATACTCATTATATGAACAACTTAGTTAATTTCTTCACCTTTTGTGACCTTTGAGAGACTTTTAGGGACTTGAAAAATGTCCATGGATGTTCTTAATAAACTTAGATCACATAGACAACTTTGAAATGACCAAATTCATTGATCGACATGCTTGATTTACAAGCTTACCTCCAAGGACATTGTCAACAAGCAACTTCTACACAATTTTACAAAAAAATCACATGGATGATATACATGGTTGTTATAACATCTGAATATGAGATTAATGATAGTTAAAATAAATAAATTTAAGAAGAAATCATCAAGAGAGTGACTTCATTAAGGAATGAGACAAAGTTTCTTGACTCACTCTCGCAATGAACAGGAGAAGAAGCATTTTGTAAAATGGTCATTACTTTCTTGAAACATACCCAATCATCTTGAAATGTTTTACATTATTTAAATCTTTGAGTTCATTACAAAAATTAATTCTATGATTTATTTTAAAGAGGATATATAATTTCGTTTGACTCGCTAAGTATCCAGGAGCCTTAAAATGCATTTTTCAAGTAGGTTATTTCTAAAAAAACTTGAATCACTCAAAATTTGATGAAATTTTACATGGATCACTATAAGACATTCCTCTACACCTTAAAACTATTGTTTAACCATATATTTTCCTTTTAATCTCTCACCAATCCCATTTACCTTAGCAAACACTGTCATTTCTCAAAGCCATTTTCAGTGCACTTTTGAATTTTGACTCCAGGAAGTAAACACAGTCTAGTTTTTACTCACAAATGTTGTAGACAATATTCCTATTCTGCTCCCATTCTCACATTACCTTTTCTTGACCTGTATCAACTTCTCACATTTCATTAGGTACCAGAAATAGACCTAAATGAACCAGTTTCAATTGCACCTTTCACCAAATGACCTGATACATCCTGTGAGACATCTTGCTCATGCTTGCAACATCAATTTTGACATGTGGATCATATTAAACTATTAATTCAACATGTACTTTGCCTTTAGTGATCAACCACCTCACTTTTGATCTTGTAACACCATGAAACCAATCACTAGAGGGACTTGACTAGACACATACACTTCATGATTTGGACTCATTGACACTGTCACTCACCTCATGATCCTTATTTTATCTTCATACCACCTATGAGAGACATAAGAAACACAACTACACCTTTGAAGACTCCTAGATCAACTAGCCAATATACCTAGATCACCTAGTCAACATACCTAGTTCACCTAGACCACTTGACATCAATGGAATTGACATTAATGACAACACAAGTGACACACTTTCCCAAAAACTCCCCCTTTGTCATTGATGGCAACTACCTAGAAACATTGATGGCACACACACACTTTGATGACCCTCATTTACATGTTTCTTGTCACACTTCTCCCCCTTTGACATCTATGACAAAGGCATACATGGATTTTACATGAACCAATAACAACCAAGGATGATTCATAATGGAAGTAAAGCTCATACACTGACTTACTAGACCAAGACGCTCCCCTTGAGAATGAATTATATTCACTTTGACTTCTTTGGCATATGATGATTCTTTGGACCTGTAAAGGGCTCCCATGAGTTGATATTTGGGATTCAATAATGTTTGAAAAATTGTTCTTTTTCTATGTCATTCTTAAACCATCAACACCATCTTACTTAGAGACCTCCATAGCACCATCTAGATGGAAAAATCATGCTCCTGCTATCCAACTTGGATCATGAACATCTTTTACACCTATAGAAGCATTTTTTTTAATTATAGCATTATCTCAGTCCCTATGGGTTCTTTGAATATTATTCCTTTTTCCAACATTTTACATCAACCAATGATGTCGAAGAAAGACATACGAAAATTATACAGAGTTTTATATAAATGAGAAGCACCATTTTCCTTTTCTCTGATCACTTCTTTGTCTTGCACATTCTAGGTCCATAAAAAAAAAACCTTATACCGTGATGAATCATTTGAGTTCTATAGCATAGGTTTTATTTCCTTTAAGTAAATTTTCACCTATATATTATCTTAATCCTCTAGGAACCATCTTACAGTTCTCATGAAATGATGACACACTTTCTTAGAAGCATTGATTCCTTATTACTATCATTATCTTAAACCACTTAAACTTTGAATACTCATGAGCACCTAAAACCCTTCATTCAATAAAACAACACACCTTTGGTAGAATCATTAGTTTTAAACACAAGGTATGGATACGAGACATTACATCTCAATGGAGTATAATTTCCTTGATAAGGTCTTCAACAAACTTTTCAATAACTTAGTTATAGATCAGAACATGGACTAAGAACATTCATAATACAACTACCCTTACACAAGCTTATGTTAAGAAAATTGAGACTCATAGGACCCTTTTAAGTGCTATCAGAACTTGAAATCACCCGATGATGGCATCTTGACTTAGTTGGGGTTTTATCATCAAACCCTCACTCCATTGCAAAGGATCATAACATGATCTCATTCATTTTTCATACTTGAGACTTCCTTTGATTTAATTTTTAATGGCGAGATAGTATGCCCAAATAGATCTGAAACCATTTTTCAAGCATCTTCTTATACTTCACACACCTATTTTCTCATTCATAGTAATAAATTATTGCTATAAAAATTGATATCACTCACTTTATTTCACAAGAACTGATGTTCTTGACATCTCTATTCCTCAAGCATCATATTCTTACCCTTATAAGACTCGTAGTAGACCCTTCTTCATACACGAATCTTGTTACACATTACCTCATTATTTTCTTTGAAGTCTTAGTCAATAACTCTACATACTATAGATCAAATTCATGCATTTATTACTTTTCTCCATGTACTCATACCAACCAAGTAGAATGCAATTACTAATCTCTATACTTTTATTGAACTAACTTCATGCATATAGGTCATCTTCATACTTTTCATACAAGCTTCCTTACACTTAAACTATTCATGAAGTAGTTAATCATTGTACCTTTCTCTTATTCTCTAGATCCTTTGTTATCATTTTCAAGGTTTTAAAAGCCTTCAAACCCTTGTACTGAACATTGTCCTAAAAATCTTGGCACATCACTTTGTCCATTCGAGAATACATAATTTCATTTTATTTCATAGCGTTTCTAATTACCTACTATATTCTTCATCATATATAGGAGGATTTTCCCAAGTTCTACACATATACACTCTATTTCCAGGCTTTCTCATGCCTAAAAACTTACTTACATTCATTAAGACCCTATCAAATTTAAGAAAAGTTGTGCATAAAATACTTTAGACACTTTTGATCACCTTCATGTATTTTCTTTACCTTCTTAGTTCAACCGAGACAAATTTTTCCCCATAACACTTCTTTAATCACTATTAAATGAACTTGTAGCCTTATGATAGGACCGAGTCAAAGAATATTTTGAGCTTGAAATCCTCAAGACCTATTTTATGCTTGTAGCTTGTCAAGTTTTTCATTTCCCTGACTTGTGTAGTGTCTTTTACAGTTGTATATAATAATTATATAGTCTCAGAGGCTTCATACAACTTTGAACATCCTAAATGTGATTCCACATGCTTGAAACACCCATTCTCTAGCTATACTAACTTTAATATACTAGAGATTCAAATTTAAGCATGAAACATGATGATTTTCAACCAAATATTCTTCTCAACCATACAAAGACATAAAGGACTTCACCATACATATTTTGAGCACTCCTCAGATTGATAAAACTTCTTGAAAGACTTGAAAAAACATGAGGAAAAAAAGGAAGTAGGGTTTAGACTGTTAAACCCTCATCACAGTGTGCACCATCAACTTTCTCTTAACACAGTCATACATAACAGTAAAAATATACATTCTTTGAACTCCAAAACACTTTCATCCTCTAGCCTCATGAATATAGATTATCAACACAAAAATTTAGATTCTAACTATTTCATCTTGACCTCCAAAAGTGAGTTTCCTTGCTTACCACTCACTAAGACTATGAAAACACAGTCGGGGGCAATGAAGTAGTGATTTTGGAAAAATTATCTCTTGATACCTCCAAAAAAGAACCAAGATCTATTAATAGCCTCATTAGATATTTATAACAGCTTTTTCAATGATACAACATCAAGAGTAGATTATCCACTCATCTATAGCACTTCATTTACTTGTAGGAACCCTGAAACTCAGCCTTCTTGACCATATCACTAAATTTTTCATACTTCATAGTCTTCATATTAATCACGTAGGAATTGATCACTCTAATCAATATTCAAGGGACTATGATTACCATACCACCCACATTTAACTCATGATCCTTACAATGTCATCCTAGGATAATGACACAATCAACAATTGTACACCTATATGAGTTGATAACTCATATACCAAATATGCAAGAAACTATTTTTCAATGTATTGACCAGAAAATCCACTTCACTCACATGGAAGAAAAATTGTTACTTAGGTCAGACACTTTTATTTACAACCTATGAAAACCTCATGAGACTTCATAAGACTCAAACATGTCACAATGAACACCACAAACAATTTTTCTTAGTCAAACAACATATATAGATCTGAAGAAGAAATTATTTTTGAGGTACATAACATGAATACAAAATAATTACTATTGATAGAATCGAGTTGTGTTTTTAAAATTCAAGGACACAAATGTCATGACATAACCACAAATTTTGGACTCCATATCTCTCGATATTTCACAAATCAAACTTACAAATACTATGACATCATGTCTTCTCTTTTTTAGTCAAACATTCTTAAACCCATTTTACTTCCCCTAAGAGCATACCCTATTAATCTTTGAGATAGATCCGTAGGAAACTCAGAATCTTGAAGGACATACTTCACTATCACAAACCAATTGAATTCAAAAATCATACTCATCTACCTATGAATTCATGATGCATAACTCGGATAGAAAACTAACTCATTACTGACATATTTTCTTTGAAGAGAAATAACACAAGAAACTTGAAATTCAAATTATGACAAATTACTTAAACTTCAAAAACATGAAATGACATACCTTACATCAAGATGACGATACACTCTTGACAAAGATAATTCCCCCTCACACCAATACCCCATGGAGGAGATTGATGAGAGACCTAAAAGGTCTCAAGGTCTCTTTTTGCTTCTTTACTGATTCTTCAGTTGTCATAGCAAACTTCTTCTTTTGATTAGTCACATTCTTCGGATCCTTTTGAGAAATTTGATTATTTTATCCCCTCTTCTTGTATGTTTGAATTTTTTTCTTGGGTCTTTGAATTTCTTTCTTCAGTTGACCTGCATAACAAAACCTTGCAATGTTCCTTATCTTGTGGCATCTAAAACATTCAACTTTCCTTCCTTTACACACAAAATCCCTGTAATTGAATTCCTTACAAGCATAACAATAGCCATTTAACCTCCTTACATACCTCCTTGTGTTTGATGGATCATTTTTGCAATACTTTTCTAGATGTCCTTTCTCATTATAGTGATAAAACTCAGATCCATATCTTTGTCTAGATGTTTTCTCTTCCTTATTTCCTTCAAAGTGATGTTCCTAAGTTTCTTCTTTAGAATTTTCCCCTTTTCAACATTAGGATTACACATACTAGCCATGTGTCCATAAGCACAACACTTGTAGCAATTTCCATGAAAGGAAACATTCCTAAAATCATTTAGTTTGTCGATGGATGATCTTCCATGAGATGAAGACATTGTACTATCACCCTTGCTTGATGAATTTTTCCATTTAATCCTTGACTTGATTCACCTTCATATTTCTCTATTCTACATGAATCTTCTGTGAAACCTAGTCCTGTTCTATCACCATATGCCTTTTGTTTTCCTAACATATCATACAAATTTTCTAAGCTATCTTGAAAATATTATACCTTACTTGTCATGATGCTTAGCTCTTTCTTCATTTCTTCATTATCTTTCTTCAGTTCTTCTTTCTCAGCTAGGGCTTCCTTGAGTTGAGTTTGTACACACTTGATAACTTCCTCATGAGGTAGACATGCATTTTAGATTCTCTTTCTGATTGCTACATCCGATAATATGTAGTAAAGATATCCCATCATTGTCACCAAATATCTCCCTCTAGCTTGTTAAAGCTTCTCCCAAGGGCCTGCTTTGATACCAATTGTTAGAATTGATAGCGACCGAGAGGGGGATGAATCAGTCTTGTAGTAAAAAAATTTCTATTCTTCTTTAAACAATGAACTTATAGTCTATGAATCACATATACAAGTGCTTGATCATTGTTTGATATAGTCTATTATGACATGCATACAAGAAAAACTTAGATATTTTATTTATTGATATTTAGAATAAAGTACAAAACCTTGATCCTTATAAAAATTTTACAAGATAGGAACAAGAGCTCAATGGCATTCAACTACAAAATAGTAAGAATATTCTCCTTCATGAATTTTTCATTATAAAGACTTCATTTTCTACAATCCATAGTAACCAAATACAAACCTAGAAGAAAATTCCAAGGGTTTTGTGTTATGCCCAAGGGGTTTTTCTTTATAGTAATTTTTCTTCAACATAATATAAAAGGGGATTTTCATTTACATTACACAACTGATTCATCTTCCTTTTGTATACCATTCTCTCAACTTTTCATCTCACACAAACTTTTCAACTTCTTTGACAACTCACTATGTTCTACACATTTCTATTGCATAGCACATTCCTTCTCATCGAGATAAAAACATTTCATATGCTCTAAAAATCTCAAATGGATTTTGATAAAGTATATAAAAAGACAAGGAGACTCTCTACCTTCTTATTCGAGCTTGAAGAGATTACCAAGAATATGTAACTAAAAATGACTCTTCCACTTCCAATGCACACCCTTTCAATTCAAACGTAAAGTATCTTTCACCATTTTCTTGCACACATGTGAAGAAATTTCACAACATTGAAAAAACATAGGAAAAATACTCTATATGCATCCAATTTGTTCTTTTCCCACATTTAAACTCCATTGCACCGAATTGTCCTGATACACTACTATAAACACCTTGCAAGGAGAAAAAGACTTATTTCACCAAAGTTAATCCTATTTAACTTTGAAATTATCCCAAGCCATGTTTTTACCTTTTAAGTACGTTGAATTATCAAAGAATCAAGCTCAAATTCATCAAATGCCTTTGAAACAAGCAAAAACAAAGTTACCACCGTCAAACATATGACTCGTGCATGAACTTGAGGGTTTATGATAACGATTTATCTTTATATATTGAAGAAATGATAAAAAATATTTTTAAAAACGATTTTAATGATCTCATAAAGGGTTTCCCAATTTTTATGAATTTTGGTTGGTTAACGTGCTCGAATGGATTAAATATTTCTCCTAGAAACCTTAGATCATAGTTTTGAGACTATGTGCACCGAGAACACAAAATAATAGCTTCCTTGCTTTAAAAAATGGAATTTAATGATTAAAACTTGTGAGGATGATTTGAGTGAAGATCAACCTTCTTCAAACAACTAAACACTTTGAATTTGCTCCATTTTCTCGCTAGAAGTCAAAGAAACAATTCACAGGAGTGATAATATGCAAGACATCATCATTGTATAAATAAATCAATTAAGTTATTCACCTTTTTGACCTTTGAAATAATTTGAGGGACTAAAAACCTCCATGGGTGTTCTTAATCACCTTAGATCACATAGACAACTTTGAAATTACCAAATTCATTGATTTGACATGTTTGAGTTATGAGCTTACCTCCAAGGACCTTGTCACCAAGAAAATTCTTCACCATTTTTCACTTATGTTTCCCATGAATTGTATACATGGTTTTTTGAACATATGAATATGAGATCAATGATAATAAAAATCAATCATTTGAATAATGAAATATTAGGATAGTGACTTCATGAAGGAATGAGACAAAAATGCTTGACTCACTCTTCAGGACAACATAGAGAGCCTAAGTTCACACCATGATATTCACTTAGGAATCATTCCAACTCATCAATCATCTTAAAAGTGACATGTAAAGATGGTTTGGGAACTGAAATATTGATGAATGGAAAAAAGCTCGAAGGCTGTACCTTGAATGCTCAAGACACATGACGGGGAAGGAGAAGAATCCTTTATATAAAATGGTCATTACTTTCTTTAAACATACCCAATCATCCTAAAAAAATTGAATTATTTCAAGCTTGGAGTTAACTTAAAAATTACTTCTATTATTATCTAAAGGAGGATCTATAATTTCGTTTGAGTGCTAAGTAGCCAGAGCCTTAAAATGCATTTTTCAAGAAGGTTGTTTTAGAAAAACTTGAATAACTCAAAATCCCCATTACAGAATCTAATGAAATTTGACATGGAGCACTATAATAAATCCCTATAAAACTTACATGTGTTGGTTAACCATATATTTTCCTTTGAATCTCTGAAAAATCCAATTTACCTTAGCAAACAATGTCGGTTCTTAAATCCATTTTAAGTGCACTTTTGAATTTTGACTCAAGGAGCTAAAATGGGTCTTGTTTTTGCTCAAACATGTTATAGATAGTATTTATAGTTTGATACCATGCTCACATTACCTTTCCTTTACCTATATCAACTTATCACATCTCATCAAGTACCAGAAACATGCCTAAATGAGCCATTTTCAACTAAACCTTTCACCAAATAATGTGATACCTCCTATAAGACATATTTGTCATGCTTAGAACATCATTTTTACATGTAGATCATTTGAAACAAAAATTCCAAATTTTAATCCACCTTTAGTGATTAGCCACCTCAATTTTGATCTTGTAGCACCATGAAACCAATCATCGAATGCTCAATACACTAGAGTGACTTGAATATATTGTAGATCAAGAATTTCACGCTTGTTACTGTCAAGTTAATGCACCAAACTAAACACGAAACCCCTGAAAAACTCCAATAAAATCGATACGATGGATAAGATCTCGAAGATGTAGACGGATGAGGAAGCCGATGTAGACAAGATGGCGCGCACGAGTAATTCGCACAATAGATCCGAATAATCTGCAAAACACCGATGCTTTGAGAAAAAGACCACGTTAAAAGATATTTAAGTGGTCGCATCGAGAAGCGGGTCCGAGAAGCGATAAGCTTCCTCGGCGGATGTCAGTCCACGTTTTCAATTAAGAAAAGAAGCATACATGATAAAAGATGTAAATAAAGACTAGATTTTCTGATTGCAGTAATAAGAATCTAAACAGCAGACAGAAAGTACAGAAAACAGGGAACTATGAAATAAATGCTGGATTTGTGTTACCTGTATCCTTTTACCTATCTGCAGAGAGATCGGCGTCGACTGGGTAGAATCGGCGTCGATTGAGACTGGTCGGCGTCGATTGAAGAGGATCGGCGTCGACTGGATAAGATCGGCGTCGACTGGAGACAGATCAATCAACCAGTGAATGTGCGACAAGATTCGGGAATTGGAAGGTGAATGTGGTCTGCTGGATGTGCCGAAGTTGGCGAGATACTGGAACAGAGTCACCAGATGATAGATGGCCGTGGTGAGACGGAGTAACGGTGCTCCTCTCAGGGATTGATTTGGACAGGATCTGTCCTAATCTGAGACAATTGATGCTAAAAAGATCTCTCTTTCTCACACCCTGTATCTCTCTCGCTCTCTGTTCGTGCGTAAGTGCTTCCTTTTTCGCTTGTTCGTGATCTCTTTTCGGTCTCTTTCGGTCTCTTCCGTCCTTAGAACTGAGTTCTGGACTTGCTTTTATAATCGGCGCCGCTCCTAGAAAATCGGTGCCGACCATATGGGTCGGCGCCGATCGTGGAAAAGACTCCCGAGATGGCCAAATTGATTGATTCGAGAAAGATAAGACTTATCCCGACTACGGGAAAATATCCCGCTTATGGAAGATTAAAAATAGATGCGATACATAGATAGAATAAATTTGGGGTGGATAAGTGATTAAGATGCATGGGAAGAAGCGTAATTAAATATTTAATATTTAATCACTCATGGGCAAGATATGATGGGATGAATTAAATTTAGAGTAAGTGATTAAATCACAAATTGGATAATATCCCAAGGGGATAGTTGGTGACGTAAACGTGCCCCAGGTTACCTAAGCAGGTAAACGAATGAGAGGGACACTAAATTGGGTAACCAAATTTAAGTGTCTACATTTTGCCCCTTTTTGTCAAGTAACTTGCGATAAGCAAGGTTATGAGACAAAAACAAAGGGATGGAAGAAGGGAAGAATTTGTGATGATGTGATCCCCCTCAAACTAGGGATGGGATGGATGATAGAACAGACGATCCCGAGTTTGAAAGAGGTAGATGAAAACGTAGGATGCCCCAGTCGGATGTCTGGAGTAGATCTGATCATTGATGACACACAAAAATAAATAAAAAGGCAGCAACCTAAGGAACTCACATTGGTAGGGAAAACTAGCCGGTCTCCTCATGAGACGACGTTAGTGCCTACAGACCCATGAGTGTAAGGAGAACTGCAAAACAGTCAGCATCTAAAGAGAGACACATTGGTAGGGACAACTAGACGGTCTGCAAAGCAGACGACGTTAGTGCCTACAGACCCGCGTAACTCTAAGCGGCCAAACAAAAAGCGAGTGCTCCACGCAAAGGGAACAAACCCGAAATAGACAAGGATATCTAAAAGATGCGTCAAAAGGCAAAATTCAGCACATCACAATGATCAGATAGACCAATAAGCCACCGGGTATCTATACAGAGACAGGCAGGCGAGATGATTACGAGATAGTATCGGCGAAAGGCGATGAGGATAGCCTCACAGTACAGGCAGGATAGCCCTCGGAGCAGGCGGATAGCCTTGATTCAGATGGCTATCTCCTATTTTGCCCTGCCAGACTCAGGAGGTGGGAGATTCCCATTGCTACTGCTAGACTGCGTTTGCGACATCTTGCAGTACAGACAGGTTTTTGCCTTTGCCGATGCCCTGATAGCTCAGGTGTATTATGAGCTATGGATGTACACCACTGGTCGGAGGACAGGGATCGATGTCAGCTTTGTGCTCCATTGCTGGGCATATGAGCACATAGCGGTGATCAGGCCATCCGGGCTTCCTTGGATGCCAGCAGCAGTGGGGGGTGTTGATTATGGATTTCAGAGATGGCGGGCTGACATGGCCGCAGGAGATACAGGTAGATCAGCCGAGTGGTACTGACGGCGTTTGGGACGCTTACATTGATCAGGTCATCTGGAGGCCATACCGGGCATTCCCGACATGGGCTGGTCAGGACGCCCACTTGGCAGCATTGAGACGGAGTCGGGTGGTCAGGGGCCGGAGGCCAGATATGTGGGAGCGAGTCCCGTTTATGCGGATACTGAGACAGTTTGGCCTAGTACAGACAGTACCGGCCACCTACACGCCGTATAGGCGGGATAGCAGAGAGACGGATTTGCCGATTTTGATCCCGGCAGACCCATTGAGAGAGGCCCCACCCTCCGCAGACAGTGATGATGACGCGGGGGTGGATGAGGGCTACGCAGCATGGTACGACACCGAGCTTCCACGACATCTCCCGCCCTCTATAGATGCTGATGAGGAGGACATAGCTGCTACGCTAGACAGATTAGAGGGAGAGCATGCCACCCTCACACAGACACATCAGGTAGCTCTGGAGGAGATCAGGGCTTTGACGGAGGAGAGGGATGCCCTGATTGTGGAGAGAGACACCGCTCGCCAGGAGCGAGATACCCGATCAGCAGAGAGGGACCGCTACTTTCGGCACTGGAGGCCCTCGGGGCTAACTATGGGGAGGCAGTGCCACATCGAGTCCTCGGCACACAGGGTACGACCCTAGGAGGGGTACCACCAGCAGCGCCAGCAGCCCCAGCAGCACCAGCAGCATTGTTACGAGCACCGGGTACTGTGAGCCTGAGCACGTACCAGTCTCTCCTTTGAGGTGAGATACTACGAGGATGCCCTAGCGCAGCATGCCCCAGATGTGCCTCGATACGGGGCGAGGAGGAGAGCAGCGACGGCGACGGCGAGCGGAGCCTCGGGTGGAGGGAGTACTGGGAGAGATCGGGGTGGGCCGAGACCTCCAGCAGCAGGTGCATCGAGCTCGATAGGCGGCGGCCAGGAGAGACAGCCAGGGGCAGAGGAGGGTGGAGGAGATAGTGTCCTCCACGCTTCAGATTTTACCATATAGAGATTTGATAGATTTTGTATTTGTATAGTGATGTAGCCTCGATTGGAAGGCATTGTATAGATGGCTTGATTGGAAGCCACCCATTTTTGTATAAACACACATGTATATATAGATTGATCACGTTATTTGTCATATAATTGTACTCATGCGTTTAATTTTGGATATACATGGATAGATGGATATAGATATAGACTGATAGAGGATAAAATAGATGTGATTGGATAGGTATAGACTGATAGATGATAGAAATAGATGTGATTAGATAGATTGATATGTGGATAAAATAGATGTGATTGGATAGATATAGACTGATAGATGATAGAAATATATGTGATGTGGATATAACTTTGATAGATAGATATAATGTACCTTGGATGTACATGTGTTCAAATGTTTGGATTAGATATGGATAGATATAATGTACCTTGGATGTACATTTTGGTGGATAGATTGATGGATGTGATATATAGACTAGATATAATGTACCTTAGATGTACATATTTTAACTATTTTGATGGATAAATAGATAGATGTGTTCGATGTATAGATAGATGTAATTTTAATGAGAAATGAATAAAGATAGATGTCTTGATAGATAAGAGGAATTTTGATAGAAGATAAATTGTGATTGAATTAACATGTGAAATGTCAATTTAACAGGATGCAAGAGCCAAAGATGAAAGCGGAAACAACCGTGACTTAGAAGAGAAGACACTCGGAAAAGAAGGGAAATGATAAGTCGGACTTCCAACCGACCATAGATAAAATCCAGATAAGAAACCGAAAGACCAAGCATACAAGGCCCTATATAAGATTAAAATAAACCTGACACTAACTAGTCGCAAACCAGATCTAGGATAGAAACGGAAAGGAAAGTAAGTAAGTATCTTGTCGGAACTTACAAGGGACAGAATACATGTCCATAGTGGGAAAATAGGATTCTCCATATGATCGACAAAAGGTCCTAAATCTCAGCTTCATGATTTTGACAGAAAAGCAAACTGATCAATGCGGGAAGTTTGCTTGATATGGAAAGACTGATCGATGCGGGAAGTCTTTCAGTGATGCTAACAAGTGTATAAACTGACTGGAAGGCTGATTGATTACAAGAAGCCTTGAATATTTCTTTGAGAAACAGCCGTCCTTCAAGGGAGCGGTCTGTATTTTGAATTTGAATGATAGCCATCCTTCGAGGGTATGGTCTATATTTTTAGAATTTTTGATTCACTTGATAATATATGGATAGCTGTCCTTCGAGGGATCAGTCTATCTTTTTGGATAGCATCTTTTTTTTTTTTTCTTTTTCTTTTTTTTTTTTTTTTTTGAAGCTTTTTGGAAGAAGCTGAGTTTAGACCTAGATAGATCAGATGAAGGGGAAGAGAACATAGAAGAACATGTACTCATGCCCCGAGCAGATCCGATTAAGATAAGTACTTGGGACAGATGAAGTGGTGATTAAGGTATTCCTACCATGAGGAGGAACATATCCAAAAGAAACGTGCAATGAGTAGAGCCGCGATACTCATATTTAAGGTAAACGAGGCAATAAGCGGAGAACCACACAATTTCGAATCACCACGAAAGTAGATGACTGGTTATTAGGACGGATGAAAGATCTGAGTTGCGACTAGATTTGTGTAAGATAGATTTTAACAATAGAAGGGCCGTAAATGCAAAGCATTAAGAGGTTCCGCTTCAGGTACACCATCCATGGAGGATAAACGATAAGCCCCAGACCCATATTTATGAGTGATAATGTAGGGGCCCATCCAGTTGGGAGCAAACTTACCACGTTGACTTCTTTCGAGTGTAGTGACATTTTGATTTTCCTTAAGAACAAGGTCACCAATTTTGAAGTCACGGTGTTGCAAGTGCTTGTTGTAAGCACGTTTGACACGCTCAAGATAGACTTGATGATGCTCAAGAGCGTTAAGACGCCGCTCATCTAATAATTCAAGTTGTGCTAGACGATTTTGACGATAATCCTCATCGGAGACAAATTCTCTGAGAGAAACACGGAGAGATGGGATTTGGACTTCCAAAGGAAGGACAGCCTCAGATCCATAGACGAGAGAGAAAGGAGTAGCACCAGTAGGGGTACGAATGCTAGTCCGATAAGCCCAAAGAGCAAAAGGGATATGTAAATGCCAATCCCTGCCAGCTCGACTAGTTACCTTTGCGAGGATACTACGCAAAGTTTTATTGGACGCTTCGGCTTGACCATTAGCTTGAGGATAGTATGGAGAAGAAAAACTGAGCTTGATATTGAAAGTGTTGCAGAGATTTTGCAAATCGGCGTTCTTGAAGGATTTACCATTATCTGTGATTAGCTTGTGTGGAACGGCAAAGCGACAAATGATGTGTTGATAGACGAAATCAACTATGGGCTTAGCCTTTGTTGAAGAAAGAGGGATAGCTTCTACCCACTTAGTAAAGTACTCAGTGGCAGTAATGATAGAATGATGACGTTGTGAAGAACGGGGATTGATAAGACCAATAAGATCAAGACCCCACTGCGAAAAAGGCCACAAATCCGCGCGAGTTCTGCAAAAAGCGACTAGGGATGTGCGTGAGATTGGAATATTTTTGACACTTTGACGCACTTCTTAGTGTATTCACAACAATCTTGATTAAGAGAAGGCCAATAATATCCCAAACGTAAAATGCGCTTAGCTACAGCTAAGCCACTAAAATGTCCACCACAGATACCGTCATGGACCTCCTGGATAGCTTTAGATGATTCATGGGTTTTGAGGCATCGAAGCAAAATACCATCAAAGCCGCGTTTGTAAAGAATCCCGCCTAGGATAGTATAGCGATTGGCGCGTTGGACAAAAGACCTTCTACCATTGGAAGTCAGATTTGGAGGAAGGATCGAATGAGATAGATAATCAACAATCTGTTGATACCACTCATCCTGAGTATGGGTTGTGATAGCATGGATTGAAGATAGTTGCCTAAGATAAGATGGTTGATCTAATCGTTGCACAGCCACATAAAGACGCGAGTCTTCGGTAAAAGGCGGGATAAGGGAGGCTAAAGAGGCCATGGTATCCGCGAATCGATTTGCAGTACGAGGAATGGCTTGGATAGTGAACTTATCGAAAGATTGGAGTTAGCAAGCAAACGATGTCACAATATTTTTGAAGGATATCATTCTTACATTGATAGACACCGTGACACGATTAACGATGAGTTGAGAATCACGAAGATGTCAATATGACGAGCGCGAGATTAATGGCATTTTGAAGACCTAAGACAAGAGCTTCGTACTCAGCCATATTATTGGTGCACTCAAAGTTCAATTTGTGTGCAACTGGGATAGGCGTACCCCAAGGAGGAATCATCACGAAACCCGCACCTCCCCCTTGCTGGCATTTGGATCCATCAAAGAAGAGCTTTACTTTAAATGGAGATAGACCAAAATCAATTTGTTGGATATACTCATCGGGGAATTGAGCAAGGGGGTCTTGAGTGTCCGGAAGAGGAGCATCAGCTAATTGATCTGCAATAACCTGACCCTTGATAGCCTTTTGCGGGATAAACTCGAGGTCAAACTCAGTCATAAGCATAAGCCAACGAGTGATGCGATCATTGTGATAAGGTTTTGCATGGATTGTCTTGAGGGGATTGACACTTGTGACAATATAAGTTTTGTGATTAAGGAGATAATGACGAAGCTTAGAAGTTGCGAAGAAGAGAGCGCAACATAGTTTTTCAGCTTCGGAGTAACGTGTCTCATACTCATGGAGGGTGCGACTGATGTAATAGACAGCTTGTTCTTTACCACAAGTGTTCCGATGCGAGATCATGGCTCCCAGAGCATGGTCAGTCACAGAGATATAAAGATAGAAAGGCTCCCCCTCGCGTGGAGGTGTAAGCACGGGTGGAGAAAGAAGATAAGCTTTGAGATCATCAAAGGCCTTTTGGCAATGCTCATCCCATTCGAAATGAACATTCTTACGGAGAAGATGGTGAAAAGGTTGACAACGGTCCGACAATTGGGAGATAAAACGACGCACCGATTGAAGACGTCCTTGGAGACTGCGGAGTTGCTTCAAGTTAGACGGAGGAGGCATCTCAAGGATAGCTTTTATTTTTGCGGGGTCGACTTCAATACCCCTGATGGAAATGATAAAACCTAAAATTTTACCAGTGAGAACGCCAAACACGCACTTAGCTGGATTTAGACGAAGACAGAAGCGGATAAGCCTCTCAAAGAGAGGTGCAAGGATGAAAAGATGATCTTGACGATGCTTGGACTTGCCGAGGAGATCGTCAACATAATCCTCCACAGTTTTGTGTAAGAGATCATGGAAGATGTATGTCATTGCTCGTTGATAGGTTGCTCCCGCGTTCTTAAGGCCAAAAGGCATGACACGATAACAAAAGGTCCCCCAAGGAGTTATGAAGGAAGTCTTATGTTGGTCTTCTGGTGCGATGAGGATTTGATTATATCCAGAGAAACCATCCATAAGAGAAAGCATCTCATGACCCGCAGTTAAGTCTACGAGTTGGTCGATATTAGGAAGAGGAAAATCATCCTTTGGACAGGCAAGATTAAGATCCCGGAAGTCGGTACAAATTCGAATCTTCCCAGTAGCCTTAGTTACTGGTACTACATTGGACACCCATTGCGGATAATCGATGGGTTGGATGAAGCTAGCCGAGAGCAAGCGTTGTAACTCTTCTTTGACAAGAAGGGCTACTCTAGGGTGCATCTTACGCAATTTTTGCTTAACTGGTTTGATGTTGGGAAGGGTAACGATATTGTGGACCACAATATCGGGATCGAGTCCTGGCATATCCTCGTATGACCAAGCAAAGGCTTGACGATGTTTGGAAAGAAAAGCGGTAAAGTCCCCTAATTCCTGTGGATTAAGGGATTGGCCGACCTTAATGATGCGAGGGTCTTCAGAAGTCCCTATATTAAGGTCGATAGTGGCTTCGTTGAGAAGGGTAGACGTGTCAGAAGGAATAGTCTTGGGAAGATATGAATCCTCTGCCCCTAGATAGGTGAGGACAGAATCATCATCCGCACAGTGGATAGTGTTGATAGTGGGAGAGTCGTCTCCAACTATTTCAGGGAAGATTAATGGTATAGAAGCGGACCGATTGTTAGTCTCGTAGGCTAACGGCCCTAAGGAAATGGTATTGATCAAAAAAAAAAGTTAGGTGGGATGGAAATATCATCGTCCACATCAAGTGATGCTTCTGATTTAGTGGGGGAAGGTGGTTCTTCAGTAGGAAGAGGCTCATCAAGAATAGTGACAGTGGCCTTTGAAAGAGGTTTAAATCCTAAACCAAATTTCTGATGTGGCATGAGAGTAGGAATGGACTTGAGGTCATGTATACCTTGTTCATATTTTCCGAGGCCAAAACCTTTCCACGCGCATCGATATAGATAAGTTTTTGCAAACGTGGGATTCTGTAGATAATCAAACCCTGTTAGGTAAGGTTTGGCTCTAGGAGGAGAATCCGGGTGATAATGAGGCGTATCAAGACCACCGTAGATGAAATTGGTCTGTTGATTGGGCAGACCAATGGTGACGATGCGACCGAGACCTGGTTGATATTCGAGTTGTTTATGCGGCCTACCATACTCATTAGGTTTGAGATGGGCATCAAAAGAAAAGAGAGGAAGCTCTCCTAGTGAGAAACGCTGCAATGTCTCTTCTAGATTTTGTAAATCCGGTAGTTTGGTTGCAGGTATAGAAGAAGATGAGGCCCCGTCAGGAGAACATGGATTTTCTTTTAAAGGGGCAGATCTTGTGGTCATGTCGCATTGTGCGGAAGGAAAAGGATCTCCTGGATGAGTATATATTTTGCCCTCATATTGATATTTTAAGCATCGATGGAGGGTGGATGGGACACAATGCATTGCGCGAATCCAGGAGCATCCAAGGATCATATTATAGTGGAATTTTCCTTCGACAATGTAGAAGAGTTCATGAAGCAGCTTCTTACCTACTCGAATGGGTAAGACCACAGTTCCTAGAGTGACTGCTAGCTGATCGTTAAATGATCGAAGGGCGAAAGGCGGGGGAGACACTACATTCTTTGGTAACTTAAGTTGCTCAAACGTGTGCGAGGAGATGACGTTGAGTGCAGCTCCACTATCGATCATGACACGTTTTAAGGTAGTGTTATTGATTTGGACTGTGATAAAGAGGGGAGCCTCCAAATCCTCTGAAGAAAGAGGAGGAACTTCCGAATCCTCGAAAGAAATGGCGGTTGATGGTCCATTCAGTCCAACAACCAACTCGAAGGGCTGGGGCTCATCGGAATTTACTGCGATGCGACGCAGATTATCGATTAGAGCCTGGCGATGTTGTGGAGAGGATTGGATGAGGTCAAAAAGAGACATTTTGACCGGAGCCTGGGTGAGTTGTTTCATAACACTCTCCTCAACAGACACGGGAACTTGAGCCCGAGGTGCAGCACGAATAGAGACCTTAGGTCGTGGGGCTAATGAGGAAGGAGAAACGCCTTCAGGGGCTGCAGAAATGACAACCCGTGGTCGAGATGCTGAAGATGAAGATGGGTTATCATAGTGTTGGGTTCTAGTGGCGATATGGATTGTGTCAATTTGAGAAGGTGGAAGATCAAGTGGAGTGGAACCACCAGAGATCTGAGTGGATTGTTGGGGCTCAAATGAGGCTAAGGTGACAGGAGGTACTTGTTCCTCCTCCTCCAGCAAAAGGTCACTTTCTTCTAGAAGGTTCTTGACAACGGCTTGAAGAGCCTTACATCCCTCAGTATCATGACCCGGAGTACGGTGGTAAGCACAAATCAGATCAGAGTTAAACCAGGTAGGTTTGACTCCTTTAGGGTTATAAGGTTTAATCGGAGGAAGGGTTATGGATGAAGATTGGATAAGTTGATGAAGGATTTCGGTATAGAATCCGGTAGATGAAGAGGAGGATAGAGATGATGAAGATGGTTCTTTCACATTAACCGACTGCCGAGGTAAGAGGACTTGCATGTTAGGTTTAACAGTTTGTTTAGGAATCCTCTTATTTGTTTGGACATTTGGAGGAGCAGTCTTGGGCACTTGAGATGGGAGCAAGTGAGACATGATTGACTTTGGTGGAGGAGGAGCCCCTAAAATAGATTTTGAAGATGATGGATATGTGACAAATTTTGCGGTCTTTGGAGACAAAGGGGGTTGCTTGGTCGGATGTACTGATGATTTAGATAATGTCGGTTTAGAAGAGGAAGAAGCTCCCAAAGTAGGTGAAATCGGGGGAATATAGGGTGTCTTGGTTTTTGGTAATGAAGATGATGATCCTGATAGAAGAGGTGACGTCTTTTTAGTAGGTAGGTCTATTTTTCGGAGTATTGGTGAGGAATGTGTTGTAGAAGAAGACGATGGTTTTGATAAGTGTGTAGAAGAAAACGCCTTCTCAGCGGGCAAATCCAATCGTTTATGAGGCGTGGAGAGAGATTTTTGTGGAAGAGCACCAAGAGTCTTGATGGTCCGAAATATGGGCTTCCCTTTTTCAGGGATGGTGACAACTTCAACGGCATAAGGTGATTGTAACCTTTTCGGAGGAAGCAAATGGGGAGATACTGATGGTATAATGTTAGATTTTGGTTGTCTCGGTTTAGGTTCAGGAACCGAGCGTATAGATGTTGGTGCTACTTCTTTTGATTTTTCCTTAATAGGTGAAGTAACATTAGTGATGGAAGAAGTAAGTGATGAAGAAGTTCCTTGCGAAGGGACCACTTTTGGTGTAGTGATCATGGGTGGAACTACTGTAGGAAAAGAGATAGGAAGAGTCAAAGTCGAAGACACTTCCGTCGAAGTCGGCACGATTATAGGTATGTTCACCAAGGGCATAGTTGTAGCGGGAATGGGAGCAACAGAAGTAGATGTGTCTGTAGTGGAAACTCGAAGGAATGTAATTGCCTCGAGCATTGAAAGGATGTCTGATGATGAGACAGATGAGGAAGACACTGTCTCGGGTATGGATGGGAGATCGGACAAAGGAGCGGAGAGAGATGACTCCGTGCTTAGCAATGTAGGAATATTCAAAGGTGGGTTATCTGAAGATGGAGGAATTCCAGTGATTGGTGGAGTGGAAGAGGGTTCTGATTCGATTGCTGCGTTTGTAGATGACGTGGTTTCAGAAGCGGATTCTTCAGTAGAAATGAAGTTGATAGTGTGGGTGTTTGGTTTTTGAGATTCCGAAGAATTATGATTTGGGGCATGATTGGGGAAGGGTTGTTTAAAAACATCAAGCGCCTGATTTGGGGGAGCATTTGGGTTATCTAGAATGAGCTCGCCTTTGTCAATGAATTTTTGGACAAGATTTTTGAAAGTCTGACATCGTTCGATGTCATGACCTTTGGTTCTGTGATAATGACAGAAATCGTTTTCCCTATACCAGAATGGGCGTTCTCGGCTTTCATCAATATCCCTAATGGGTGGAAGTTCGATCATGCGAACTTCCAACATTTTTTCTAAGATGGAGGTATATGATTCCCCCAATGGAGCGAAGGATCGAGATGATGAAGCCCCTTTTCGAGCAGATGAAGGGTCTCTTCGTGGTGGTTGATTAGGAGTACTATCGGTTCTTGATGTTTTTAATACGATAGCATTGGTGGACCCTTGATTCTTATCTTTAGGAGGGAAAGAATTTGGTTTGGTGAACCGAGAGAAATCTGGTTTAGATTTGGAGCGAAGTTTTAGCTTTCCTTGTTCAATGGCACGAGATTCGAGTTTGCGTGCCATCGTGAAGGCTTCTTCGAAGGTATGAAAAGTTTGGATCCTTAACGTGGAAGAAATGTGACTAGCACAAGATCGGGTGAACAACTCGATCTGTTGGGATTGAGGAAGGGAGAAAGACAATTGGTTGATTATCCCTCTCCAACGAGCGACAAAGTCTGCAATAGACTCATCGTCGAATTGGCGAATGTTGTAAAGATCTGTAATTGAGATCTTATGCGCAATATTTATTGAAAAGTTTTCAACAAACATCTGGGCCAATTGAGAGAAAGAAAATAAGGAATGTTGAGGAATATTATTGTACCAGTCCAAAGCGGGACCCGCTAGAGACATAGGAAAGGTACGGAGCATGAGTTCCTGATCCTGGACGATGAGGTAGCAAGCATGTTTGAATGCTCACAGATGTTGTTGGGGGTCTTCCCGACTATGAAATTTTGAGAATTTGGGAAGTTCCCATTGGGGAGGATAAGGCTTAAAAGCCACCGAAGGATGAATGGGTTCATTGCACACTTCTTCAAAGGAGTATGAAGGACGGGCTCCTTTTGTGGAGGCTTCCAAGTCTGCAATTTTCTTGAAGAGAATTTGAACTACGTCGGATTGGGGAGGAGGCACATAAGAAGCAGATGGTGGATGTTGGTGAGGTGTCAATGGGGGATTTATCTGTTGATTGGTGGGGTGGTAAGAGGAATAACCAGGGGTTCTGGGTGACACTTGGTGGGGTATTTGTTGTGAAGTAGCTTGCGTATAGGTAGGCTGTGAGATAATGAGTGGATGAGAAAATGAGGGTTGGGTGACGGGTGGAGCTTGTGATTGGTGGACTCCTATGTTTGTTGATTGGATCGGGACAGATTGAGGAACGTGGGTGTTGGTTGGATTGGACATGTTGGGGAACAAGACCTGAAAGGGGCCTTCTACTACCGGGTTAGGTATTAAGGGTGCCGATGTTAGCTGATGGGCGAAGGTCACGATTCTTTGGAATATTAGAAGAAAAACCCCTAGAGGATGAGAAGTAGGAGCCAATTGAATATTCGGAGGGTTGGCTCATGAAGTGAATCGACCTTGACAGGACACGATGGAGGGCATGAAGCGAATTGGCGGCAATGTGTGGGTGTGCGAGACGCATTCATTATAGCCAGGGCAGAAGACCTCTCAGAAATGGGTTGTGGAATATTCGAGGTAACTGCGGTGTTAGGGATAGGTAAGACTAATTGAGAACTAGTCGACATGGTAGGTGGAAGAGAAAAGGGAGGCATAGGGGCCTCGCCCTTCTCCATGGCTCGAGGCAAGAGAGATGGTGCAAAGCGCTCTAAAAGGCACAGGATAATCCACGAGGATAATCGTACACTTGTCGGATTGGTGGGTCTTGGTCAGATATTTGGATCGACTTGTGTACTAGGTAGTCCATGAGGGCTATTGGATTGCGATCGAGGAAAGCCTAAAATTTAGGATCCCCCGCGAGAACATACTTGAGCGAGATGATATCTCGGAGGGACTAGGAGAAAGCTGGGCGTGATGGAGGCGCTTTGGTTTGATAGAAGGGATTATACGACCATGACGGGAACCAACTAACAGCGGTCCCGAGGAAGATTGGAGGGTGCGAAACATCCACGCTGTTGGTGGTGATTTCGGAGGAAGAAGGAACTGTTGGGCCATTTTCCTAGATTCGACCGGGTGATAACCGTCATAAACAAGCAAGAAAGAAGATTGTCCTAACTAATGCACAAACAATTCAAGCAGCGCAAGTGATTATCTCCTTTAAATTTTGATGCTTTTAAAAAAAAGAAAATGTTAGGGAAGGCTTTTAGAAGCAGAACTACTCGAGATAGCCAAACTAAGGATGGTTTGGGTAATGTTTGGTGAGGAGTCGAAGGCACTTCAAGAAAAGACCAGTGCGTGGCTTGATATAGGGGCCTACCCCGCACTTCACACACGCTTCTGCGATAAGGAGTCGGGTGCTTTGCCAATATATACCAAAATCTTTCGTGAATTTATAGCGCGGCCCGAGTACCGCGTAGGCTCTTCCTCTTGGATATCACTTCCAAGTAGGCGAGGCCAGGGAAGGAGTTTTGTTTAGATGCTTTATACCTAGTGATTTTGGCTTTGTGTGCAAGGGTGAAAAATAAAAATCAAATAGTGTCACTACCGATTTTGATCAATTTTTCCAGCCTATTTAAAACTAGGTGAAAAGCATGTAGCAATGACAAAGGAAAATGTTCTTTTTAAGCACTTAAAAATGAAGTGTTTGATTTCGATGAAAACAAGCCAAACAGATTCTTTCCCCAAATGCGATTAGGTTCTTTTTAAGCACCAAAAACTGAAGTGTTTGGATGTGATAGACAACCAACAAAGAAATCCTAAAAAGGAGAAAACACCGAAAAAGAGGAATACCTGTAGGTTTAGCTCTCCAAGGTGTGTGGACTTCAAAAAGCGCGTTGTTGAGCTCTTCCCCTCGAACAATCCCACGAACAAGCAAAGTGCTCCGCAAGAAAAGATCAAGCAAACAACAAACAAGATCCGGAAAGATACATCCAGATAATGGTGAAACGAAAAATTTCTATTTTAAGGAAATAGAAAAATTTCAAGATAATGATTTCGCCTAAAAGCAAGATTGAAATGATGAACAGAAATGCTCAAATAGGACTGATAGAAATCAGTGAAGAAAAGGAACAAAGTTCAAAACTAGAAAAGAAATGAACTTACCAATAAGGGACTTTGGTTCAAGTCCCACCGGGCGTGCCAGAATGTAGATCAAGAATTTCGCGCTTGTTACCTGTCCAAGTTAATGCACCAAACTAAACACAAAAACCCTGAAAAACTCCAATAAAATCGATACCTGATGGATAAGATCCGAAGATGTAGACGGATGAGGAAGCCGATGTAGACAAGACGGGCGCACACGAGCAATTCGCACAATAGATCCGAATAATCTGCAAAACACCGATGCTTGACAGAAAAAGACCACGTTAAAAGATATTTAAGTGGACTGCCCGAGAAGCGGGTCCGAGAAGCGATAAGCTTCCTCGGCGGATGTCAGTCCACGTTTTCAATTAAGAAAAGAAGCATACATGATAAAAGATGTAAATAAAGACTAGATTTTCTGATTGCAGTAATAAGAATCTAAACAATGACATGTAAAGTACGAAAACAGGAACTATGAAATAAATGTTGGATTTGTGTTACCTGTATCCTTTTACCTATCTGCAGAGAGATCGGCGTCGACTGGGTAGAATCGGCGTCGATTGAGACTGGTCGGCGTCGATTGAAGAGGATCGGCGTCGACTGGATAAGATCGGCGTCGACTGGAGACAGATCAATCAACCAGTGAATGTGCGACAAGATTCGGGAATTGGAAGGTGAATGTGGTCTGCTGGATGTGCCGAAGTTGGCGAGATACTGGAACAGAGTCACCAGATGATAGATGGTCGTGACAGGGACAGAGTAACGGTGCTCCTCTCAGGGATTGATTTGGACAGGATCTGTCCTAATCTGAGACAATTGATGCTAAAAAGATCTCTCTTTCTCACACCCTGTATCTCTCTCGCTCTCTGTTCGTGCGTAAGTGCTTCCTTTTTTCGCCTGTTCGTGATCTCTTTTCGGTCTCTTTCGGTCTCTTCCGTCCCTAGAACTGAGTTCTGGACTTGCTTTTATAATCGGCGCCGCTCCTAGAAAATCGGCGCCGACCATATGGGTCGGCGCCGATCGCGGAAAAGACTCCCGAGATGGCCAAATTGATTGATTCGAGAAAGATAAGACTTATCCCGACTACGGGAAAATATCCCGCTTATGGAAGATTAAAAATAGATGCGATACATAGATAGAATAAATTTGGGGTGGATAAGTGATTAAGATGCATGGGAAGAAGCGTAATTAAATATTTAATATTTAATCACTCATGGGCAAGATATGATGGGATGAATTAAATTTAGAGTAAGTGATTAAATCACAAATTGGATAATATCCCAAGGGGATAGTTGGTGACGTAAACGCGTGCCCCGGGTTACCTAAGCGAGTAAACGAATGAGAGGGACATTAAATTGGGTAACCAAATCTAAGTGTCTACATATACCCATACACTTCATGAATGAACTTATTTACACCTCTTAGTCATGTCATGATCCTTATTTTACCTGCATACCACATATTAGAGACACAAGAAAAACAACTTCACCTTTGGAGACTCTTATATCACCTGGTTAATATACCTACATCACCTAGACCACTTGACATCAATGAACTTGACATCAATGACAACACAAGTGACAAAATTTCCCAACACAAGTCCCACATAATATCATAAAGAGAACATCTTTAATAACAATATGAATATAATATTTTTTAGGAAACCAAATGCAATGAGGTATGAGAAGGATTTTGATGGCTCTTATTATGTTTGTAATGAATTTGGTCATAGAGAAAAGGAATGTGGAAGAAGGTCCTTCATGAATGAGGGTTTTGGAATCATGGAATAAATTTTATCTCTCATCAGCCAAGAGGTAAGAATGAGGTTATTTGTTATAACTGTAATCATGTTGGTCATATTGAAAAGTGTTGTTTTCATGGATCCTCATGGAAAATAAATAATTTTCATGCTCCTATAATGTAGGAGAGAATGTGGAATAAGGTACAAGAACTAATAATGAATCAAGGTAGTCCATCTAACAATAAATTAGGTGTTGGAGGAAGTGATGCATGCACGAAAATTATGTATCGAGAAGAAGGTTGAAGAAGATGAGTCACATGTACCAAGGAGGTCTTGGAATCTACTCAAGATATTATTTTAGATCCCCATGGTTTGGTATGTCTCTACTAATCTTATTATAGAAATTTATCAATCAGATGAAACATATAGTTAGGGGAGATTAAATGGATGCAATGAAGATGTGTCTCAAGGTATGTATCTATGTGTTGTTTTGTGTTTAAAGGTATAATCATGAATCATGCTTCAAGAAGGTTTTTGTTGTCATCATGAGTCCTATGATAGTTATACAAGAAGGTGTATGAGACCGAAAGGTAGTGAGGTGTTTTTTTGAGTTTTGGATTGATTCTTGAAACCTAAAACAATTTTGTGACATATAAAAGTTGATGATTGGTCTATAGTAACAATATGGCTAAATGATCTTAAAACAAAAGAATGAAGTCCTAACAAGTGGTAATATATGTTGAGAGAGTTATGATGACTTGATCGAGACATATATAAGTTACATGAAATTGGTCAAAGGTATTCATATGATCCATTTAGTCTCATCATAGTGTTTTAGTGCCTTGAGAAGTGCATCAAAGGAGTATTAAGTCTTGCAAGAAGAGTTTAACAGTTTTGAAAGATGAGAGATGCATGTGTTATCTTGGATTAGTGTTTTGTGACCTTATTTAAGTCTGTAATAGGTTTGGGAAATAAGAATCAAATATGGGCATAATGTTCATAAGTATGATTTTGAATATTCATTCATATAACACATCAAAGGTATGTATGTATGATTTTCTTGATATTCATAGTCATTTAATCATGTTGAAGACTCAAATACAACCACATGTATGTATATAATATGGTATCATACTTCAATAACGACTTATTAGGTAGACAATCAGTTTGAAGAAGTGAGGTGTGTATGTTATTTCCCAATTTTATGTCTTGATACCTAATGAGAGGTTTGTGTATGAATTCATGTGTATAAAGTCTTCAACATTCAAGATTAGTTGTTTGAGAATATTATCACACGTGCTTTGAGCCTAGGAGAGAATCTTAAAGTTTTTTGAAAACTTTGAGGTAATACCACTATGCATGGTTGATATTATAATTATGTCTTAAGGCCCATATCGGTCTATGAATAATTGACACCAATGTTGGGTGTCTCATGACTTTCAAGTGGGAGTGTCGAGTGTTTCTTGGGAATCTAGAAGGCCTAGCAATGATAAGCATAGTTGAGAAGAGTGTGATGTGCATATTAAATCTTAAGATGTAAAAGCCTATAATGTTTAGGGATATGAAGACCTAAAAGGGAATACAAGTATGTTCTAAAATTTATGATAAAAAATTTGGTAGGATTGGTTAGCATGAGGAAAAATAATCTAGGCATGTAAAATGTTGCACATATCTAGAAATTTTTATGAATGGTTTGTTATGAGTTAATTGGTGGTATCATCATGAAGTATTAAGTAGTCTATATACATAAATAACCTAGTATAGGTATGTGTTAGTCAAAGAGCATGTGTTTGGCCCATAAGATTGTAAATGGAATCAATGCCAATATGGATTCTATGAGAATGTTTTTATAGGAGGTAGGTCTTAGTGAAAGATTGGTATGAGGGTCCAGTTTGTTCCTTTTTTAAGAATATTTTAGCTGAGTTTGAAGTAGATTAGTGCTCAAAGTGAAGTATTTGACTTAGGGGGGATATTTTTGGCTCTATGACTCAAGGATCAACGTATTATTATGATTGGTTAAATGCCTATTCTCATGCATGGATTTTTTTAATGACTTGTCAAAGGAAGTTTGAAATAAACTTAAGTATAGCCTGTAAAGGAAGAAGTTTGGATTCATTGTTTTCTTGTTGGTGATTAAGGTATGTAGTATTTTTGGTAAGAGGTTCTTCATTATTCCTTGCATTTGAAATGTTGATTTTTCTCCATTAGTGTTAAGAACATGTGATTATTGTTTTTCCGAGATCACATTTGGAATAAGTAATAAAATGTCATTGAAAGTTTTGAGTCAAACTTGAATATTTCTAGGTCCGAAAGAGAGTTGAACAAATATATACGACTAGGTGAGTTGTGCCAAATGTGTGTATGGCATGAAAAAAATTTGAAGCTTTTCGATAGAGTTTGAGAAGTGTAAAATAATTAGGATGATTCAATCAAGCATGTTCTCAAGAAAGTATGTTGATCTTAGTTGGTTTATTATATCATGTTGGAATGAGTCATTGTGGTCATTACAAAAAGATAAAAATTATTGTTGACATCATAAAAGGAAAGTTTTTTTAATTTATTTCTATCAAGTCTAAGTGAATGATATAGTATTCTTGAGAAAGAATTCATTGAGCCAAGGGGAGTTCATAGTTTTGGTGCAAGGATGTGTTTGCACATGGTACATTTGTGATCATGTTTTTATTTTTTTAAGAGAATGGTATAAATAGGGGTAACATGGTTATGTTTTTAATGAAATGCCAAAGGAGGAGTATGTTCAGTCTAAGGAGAATCTATGATTTCTTTAATGATTCAAATCAGAGTTGAAGAGGTCAAAATGGAATTTTTTTATTTGGTTGATGTTTCCAACCAAAAGGTGAACATAAAGTGATTAGAAGAAGTATTCCATGATGATGTAGGTATCCCAATTTTTAATTTATGTCAAAAGGGGATAATGATATGATGACATGTGAAGTACCTTAGGGAGAGTGAATGTGTGTACCTTAGGGGATATTGAGATATTTCTATTTTTCATAAATGGGTTTTCCATCAATGAAAAAGGGGGATATTAGTGGAATTGTGCTATCATTGATGTTAAAGTGTGATTGGTTTTTTCATCAATGTATGAGATTTCATTTATGTAAAATGAATTTAGAAGCATGAAGGTTGATTAGTAGTTCTTGGTCTTGTTGAAGCATGCTTGATATTGATGATGTATCATGGTGTCTTGAGGTCTCTTGAGGAGGTATAATAACTTTCAGAGGTAGATGGATGTTTTTGAGATGTATTGAATTGTGATGAAGGATCTTGTAGGAGGGAAATAGTGTCGAGTGATGAGGAGGTCAGCATTGGTGAAAAAGCTTTTAAACTAACCTATCTAGAAGGCCTAATAAGCTAGATGAAGTGTGTCATGATAGATTACAAGTATGTATGATATGTATAAGCATGGTATGATCATGGGAAACATGTAGATGAGTTATAGAGACACTCATAAGTTTCTAAGAGTGTAGGTATAGGAATAGGTTATGTTTTCTAGGTAAACACTAGATCTATTCTTAATCCCTATGTGACCAAATGAGGTGAGATGATTTATTTCAGAGATAGGTATGAAAATGTGAACATTGGAAAAGGTGTAGAAGGTTTTTTTAGGTTTTTCCAAAATTCAGGTGTTGGTTTGCAAGTTTGAGAAAGATATATCTTTTTACCTCTACCAAGTTTTTGAAAGTGAGAAACAAAAGTCAATTTGGTCATTTGATGCTCGTTGCACGCATGAAATATGCATGGTATTATAATATCTTCATGTTATTTGGGTAAGGGTCCTAGCTTAATTTTACATGAATTATTTTATGGTTTGAGGGAAAAATATTTATGAGCAATTGTTAAGAAGCTAAGTTTGTCTAAAACTCTTATTAAACCCTAGGTCAAAAGATATGTATAAAATATTGATCTTAGTGGACAAAAATGGATTAGAATATATTTTATGATGATTTTAGGTTGTAGAGGGATCTCTTAGGTTTCTCTAGATACAATTTATGTGTCATGGTTGAATGTGGACCCCACTGAAATATACAATTTTATGAATAATTTTTGTTTTCTCTAAAGTTATGGACTGTAGCTATTGACTAAATAGGTGTTTGAGGGAGTAAAGAATTAATTATAAATTTACATGGTGATTTTAGATCATGGTTGATTCATTAGGAGGTTTTCTAAAGTCCATTTTGTAAGACTATTTTTGGGGCAGATTTGGGTAGTTTCAGGTGACCTAGTTGCAGAAGTGATTTGATGGTGTTTTAGTCTAAGAGGTAGTTTCCTAAGAATTTTTGATAACCTTGGGGTCATTATATTTCCATAGATATATCAAAATTTCATGTTTGAGGTGATTTTATGAGGTTTTGAGCTTCATCTTTAAAGACTAGTTTTTGTGTATCTTTGTTGTCCTTGTTCTCAAGAGGGTTTCATGATGAGAGATAGTGGTGTAGATTTGATCAAGCTTATAGGAGGAGAGGAATTATAAAACATGTATAATTAGAATCAGATGTTTGGTGATGTCCATGTAGGCCTGTGTGGTCTTGATTTTCACAAAATGGTAATATTGGGTGTATCAGGGCTACTTAAGTCCTAATGGAGAGACGATGGTTCTAGATGCTATTTCTGACATAAGTGGTCTTATGAATGATATTTTTAGGATTTTATTAATTTTTTTCAAGTTTATTTTCCCTATTATGGCCAATATATATGGATTTCGTGCTTAATTCATGTATATAAGTTATGTTAGTGTTGTATTTTGTTGTTAGAGAGAGGGTTAGAGAAAGTGTGAGCTAGAGAGTTGATTAAGGAAGTAAAATAGGTCTTTGTGACCATCAAGAGAGGGAAAAGAGTGTGATGAAATGTTATAGAGTGTGTGTGAGTGTTGGAGAGATATTTCATTAGGCCTAATCAACTTGATGAAGAATTTATTGAGTGAGTTATCATAGAGATCAAATTTTGAGAAATAAGAAGGAAAGAGAGCTTCATAGGTGTCGTCATCAGTTATTGGTGAAACATTTTAGTTAGTGCTGAGTAATTTAGAATTTGATGCTCTACTAAATATAGGGGTTGGTTCTCTTTGTGGGGTTAGTGCCTCACTAAACTTAGGGGTTGGTGCTCCTTTTTTGGGTTGGTTCTCAACTAAATTTGAATCATTTCTCTAATAAATATTTGTTTCAATGGGTTTTATTCCCCTTGAGGGTTTCCCACTTATATATGATGTTGATGTGTTCTCAGTTTTTCTATGGTTATGTTTCTTAATGAATTCATGCTTAATGGTTAAGTTGAATTTAATGGTTGATGGATGTAAATGTTTAAAGTGATTAAAATTTTATTCCCCACTGATTTTCCCCAACTCAATGGTTGTGATTCCAACAATTATTCCTTCTCGGACTAGAAATTCCCCCTTACAAGATCAAGGCCTTAATTTTAGGTAACTTTCCTCATACATCTCAAACTCATTTTTGACTTTTATTAATCAATTCTCAATCCATATCTTCTTTTATCAATATTCTTGTATGGTGTTCCATAATTTCCTTGATTAGTATCTCTCCTTTTTCTAATAAATAATTCTCCCATTGCTTGGTGGCTACACTCATTGCAATAATATCTTTTACATCCTTTATTTCACTAGGAGTAATGACAACCAAAATTTCTTGAATTTCCTTGGGAGGTTGGATCCACTTTTGCATATAGCTAGACAAGATACCAACCTTTTATTTGAGTTCATTCTTAGTTTCCTTGTCTAACTTATGGAAGTATACCCCCATAGAAACTAAAACCTCATGTTTTAGAACTTCAGTAGTGGGATTCCCCAAGATTATTTTCATAATTTGATATTTTGATGGAGTAGCTTCATCTCTAATTATATCACCATACGGGGTAACAACCTCCATAATTTTATATCCTTAGGGCCCCATTATTCTTCTTGATAAAATTATATCTTTTTGGGAACTATGAAGGCCTTGAGGATAACATGCTCACCATTTAAATATCCTCTACATGTAATTTGAATTTTTATTTCTTGGGAATGTAACTCACAACCATCATGTATGTCGAGAACTTCCTTCTTGTGATTTCTACTAAGGGGATCTTGGGACAATTGTGAGCTATTGGGATGGGCAAAGTGTAATGCTTGAGTTATCAACCTAAATTTTTGGTGATTATGCTACCTCAAATCTTAGCTGGAACTCACCCTTTTCTAGCTTTTGATCCATGATTTCCTCATTTGTTGAAGGATGTGTGGTACTTACACCCATGATTTTTATCCCTTGACCTCTGTTGCATGCTCCTTGTGTGGATATTTCTCATTTGTCTACTCAATTTTTTTCATCTATGTCCAAATCCTCTCTATTTTAAATTTATTATTGTTATCTCCCCAACACCTTATGGCTCACCTTGTGTTTTTTCTATTGTGTCTTCTTTGGTGAGATCCTCGTGAGTTGTGTCCTTTTCTTCCACAGCGACTAGTGCAACCCTAGCCTAAGTGGCCTAAGTGACCTAAGTAACATTAGGATGAATATCTTCCCCTCCATCCTGATCTAAATCATTAAATAGGTCGGTAAGAACATGTTCATGTGATGACATGTTCACTTATTCTTATACCACTATTCTTAATGGATTTCATTCCTCGGGGGTTACAATAGGAGTGGGATTCTCTTTTATTCTAGGGGTGGGGTGGTATCTATTACTTTATACACTTTAGACACTTGGTCTAGCATGTTTAACCGTGGAAAAACTTATGGGGAAGGTGTATTTACAATTGTTTCAATTATAGGTAATGTCACCCTTTCCCTCTTAGTCATCACAAAATGTTTAGTGAATGACTCTTTATCTACCTTTGTAAGAGTGGGACCTAAAATTGTTTTTCCTTTTGGCCACGTAGGTGATATACTTCCCCTCATCCTCATTCATGTAGCAAATATTTCCTTTTGAGTAGGAACGAATGCAACTTCCTATGTTTTCCCATGAGGGTGGAAACTTTTAGCACAGTGTAGGTGTGAGGTATTTCTTGAATTGGGTATTCTGAGTTATTGGAGCATCATTCATTACTCTTTACAAATTTTCTCAACCTTTTGTGTTAATTAGGATACTAAAGTACAATTTATTCTTGGAACCACACTTAATTCTTCCATTTTCTCGTATTTTCCCTCTAATGGATATATAAGGAGGTATACCTCAAGCATTGGATCCAAATTATTCATCCCTTTCTTTAATAGTGGGAGTACATATTTGAGTCACCCAACAGTCCTATTTTCTCTCAAACTATATTGTTATAGAGAGATAAATGTATACCCTCTTCTTTGCTCAACTAGATGAGAGTTATTTTAATAACCTTGATAGATCTTTCACATAACTATATAGGATCCTTTATTTTCCAATATAAGGGTGGTATTATCCAAGTTACAATTTCTTTATCCATGTAGTTATTACTCACTAAATTATAGTCATCCACCAAGCCCTCAGAGATGACTAAATATTTATAATCAATGATCCGAGATAGGGTAATCTTGGATAAATCCCTCAACCTGACATCTTCTTCATCCCTACAATCCATCTAGAAATATTCATAGTGGGATTCATGCTTGTAATATTTTCTAAGGGATAATTATAAAATCCACATGATGTCATAATTTTCCCTTGGTTAGAGCTTATACGTGATTGACCCATTCATTTATTCTTTCATAAGTTGGGCTTTGATAATTCTAGGACAAGTATACCTCCCAATTGTAATTTGGAATTTGACATTGGTCTTATGTTTGCTAGCAATAAGCTTATGTACAGGTCAACCAACTATCTTGAGAAATCATACAAAGCCCATATCTCATCCAAATATCTAGGAACACTCTAATATAGGTAAAAATCTAAATTGGATGAAGTAAAATCCAAATTCAATTATCACTTCTTTTCATTTGCTAAAATTCTATATTTCCCCCACTTTAGTTTGAATAAACACATCAAATAGGAAAAGAAAGTGTTATGGGGTAACCTACAACTGTATTTTTGGTTTTCAAAATTAAGTTGAGGATATATGTGATATACCATATCTTGAGAGAATTCCTTTTCTCTACCTGCACAGTGAAATGACCTACGACATGTTATATTATACATAAAATAAGATGGCATAAAGAACTCACACTTTCTCTTTAATCTATTTTGGATATGAACTTTCATTTTGATGAGTTGTTGGTAGATGGATTTCTTGATTAATTTTCCCAAATGAATAGGTTTTGGGAGTTAAGGATGATCTCAAAAATGAATTGGTATGCAAGAAAACATGAAACTTAAAATATGGGATGGTTTAATACTACCTATAATGTGTGATGATGATGAAAATGAAGGATGAGTACATAAATACTTTTTGTAGTGATCTTGGTAACCTATAAAATAGAAAGGACAACTAGAAAAAAAAATAGTAGATTATACGAGATGGGTGCTGAAAAATTCAGTCCCAGAAGTGATGAACTTCCTAGGGAGGATGTCAGCCCACTTTCTTAAGAAATATTTATCAAAAATGAAAGATAGATAACATGTAGGAAATAATTATAATAGAAATGCAGAGATGTGCTACCAAAAAGAGATATGATAATGATAAATAAAGTTAAAAGGAAGAAAACCAAACATGGTCAACAGAGACCCAAGATAGTAGATAGAGGCTGCGAATAAAAATATCTAGATGCTGAAAACAACAGATCTAGAACAAATTTTTGGATGCTAGAGATGTCCTAAATCTTGTACAGATTAATATAAAACATAAATAACACAAAAATTAGGAAGATGTGGTTAGGGTAGAGAGAGTTGATGGTGAATGGAGAAATATATAAGTAGTCGACAATGAAGGTGGAAGGAATATGGGGATCTGTTATATAAGACGGGGAAGGATGAAAAGCTAGTTATACCTTGATGTTGTAGAGACATAAATGGATATTAAGGTGGAAAAAATACATGAAGAAGAAATGATGAAAATCAGGTCAAAAATGACCAAGGAAGAATAAACAAAAACCAAGTTTGAAATAGGGTTTGGTGAGAGATGATGGATGTGAAACAAACTATGAGAAATAAACAAGGGTGGTTGATGTGATGATAGAGCTCAAAATTAAAAATGGGCATGCAAAGATAATGAATAAAAGATGAAATAAACTAGGTCTCCAAGATGGTTGATAAGGGCTCCAAGATGGCTTCAAGATGTTGATGGAAACTCACAAGAAGAAAATAAATTTGTAAAATATCACTAGAAGTCGAATATCTAAAGTTTCATTATCCTTGAGGAGGGGATGGTTACATATTTATAGGGTCACATACGCTTAGATAAGGTCATCATTGACTACAAAGAACCTTTTATTTGGATGATAGGGATGATGCAAGGCGTCAAGGATAAGACCTTATTAAGTGTTGATTAAGATTAGAATTTGATTTGGTGAGTTAGGGTTGCATATGGATAAGGAATGGTGGTTGGATGGTTAAAACCATTAAATGAGGGTAGATTATGGTTCTATAAAGGATAAATGGAGGATTTAGGGATTTCATTAAGGTGATAATAATATTGAGGGATGATTAAATGTGATTACGGGTAATTAATTCAAGAAAATAATAAATTATAGGAAATGAATGGGATTTCAAATAGGATATGGGTGTGAGCATGCATGATGACAATGTAAGGGTGAGGGAACATGGGATGGGGGACAAGAAAAATGAATTTTTGTGTCTATACTTTCCCCTTTTTATCTAGTGATTTTTGTTAATCAAGCCGCAAGATAAAAACCATAAGTGATAAAAGATGGTTGAGGTGTCCCCCTCAAACTAGGGATCGATGACATGAAGAGGAACCGATAACTAGGTTAACAGAGAGATGGAGGGGAGGAGAAAAGAGTGGAAAATGAGAATAGAAGAGAAAATATTCCCTAATTGGATAGTGATATGACCATTGCAAGAAGGATGGGATAAACTAAAATAAATATGGTGGTAATCCTAGAAACACATCAATAGAGAACATAACACGGCCTCAAAGGAGGTGGCATTAACGTACTATGGAACCATAAGTAAAAATTATTACTACAGCGTGGAGGTAATCTAATGGTAATCTTCTCTCGTGGATGTGGAAGCCGTGAGACCAATGGGTGAAAGGAAAACATCGAGAATATGCACAAAAATGTGAGGATGGTTAAGACAATTATCGATAGAGTTTCAGGAAATAATTTGGGGAAACAGAGGATATGTTGTCCTTCAAAAATGAGGAATTGAGAAATTATGTGTCTTCATGGGATGGAAATGTAAAATGTCCAAAAAGGTGGACTTAGGATGATATATGGTGCCCCAAGAGGGAGAAAAAGATGGCCATAGAGTGGGCTTCTAGATGCTAAAAAATAAGATGATAGGAAAAAATAGCAAAATAAGATATGTAAGGAAAGGAACAGTGTGTTATGGGTAACACATAAGTATGAAGTAGAAGAAAAGATAATTTGGAAAAATAGATTGGATGAAGGATGAGGAAGGATGAAAAATAGGTTTTGGTCGATGATGGCTTCCAGAGTTAACAATGACTGAGTAGGTTGATAGTGATTAGGTCGACGCACCTATAAAAGTGACGGAGACGGCTGAAAAGGCTCACTTGAAAGACACAAATTTGATGATTGATATTGGTAAGTGCCAAAAGCATAGATTAATTTTTATTTTATTTAAATTTAAAAAAGAAATTCAAATTTTTGGATTTTATGTGTGCCAAGGCCGATCAGCAGCCTACTAGGTATGATCACTGTCGACATAGGGTATGTTGGTGTCAACCTGGCTGGGGTCGATGTCTATTGGGTAGGTGTTAGATTTTATTAATGAATTTGGATGATTTTTGATGATGTTTTGGAACTGATGCATACATGTTGGTTAATTTGGTAGGCCAGCGATACTTTGTATTTGTGAGATAGAGTCTCACCCATGTTGGGGACGATTAGAGTTGATGTCACATATGTGGAGTGTGATCACTTGGATGTAGTTGGATTAGGTGGGTTTCACCATTATTAGATGGTTACCTAAGATACATGGATTATTATAGCATTGATAGAGAGATGGGACCTAAGTAATAGCACCTTTTGGTTCCATAAAAGAAATATCACGATCATATTAGAGGATTGGTATCATATTTAGAGATTGTCAATTTAGGGGACACCTATAGTGTCGATCACATAGGAGGGTTGGGTAGATGCACTGCTGATAGGTATTTGGATTGGAGGCCCCACATATCACTTTTACATCGGGGTTACTTCATATTGAGACCTATTATCATCTTTTGGTGTTAAGAAATTATTTTATATGCTTGGTGATGATGGTGATATGTTATGCACTATCGGATTCGGGTGGGGTGAGATTATTGTGGGCCCTAGAAATAGTGGTGGCTCATATTGTGGAGCACAGGACATTGTTTACATTTGGGGAAACTCTCTTGGCATAGGTTTATCATGAGTTATGGATGTATGTGATAGATAGGAGATCAGGTTTAGATGTGGGATTTCTATTGCATTATTGGGCATATGAGCACATAAGCGTGGTGATGCCACCAAGGATTCTATGGGTGACAAGTGAGAACATATTCTTGAAAGTTAGATTTATGTGATGGAGAGCTAATCAGATTCATGGAGATATGGGAGAGGATTGGTATAGAAATATATTGGGGAGCCTCGTGCTTGATCATGTTAGATGGAGTCCATACGAGAGGGATCCCCACATGGCCAGTGTATATATTCATCTCACGGGCCTCAAGAGTGTGAGATGGGTATAGGGGAGGAGGCTAGAGATGGTGGAGGAGATACAATTTCCATGAGTGATGAAGTAGTTTGGATTGGTGAAGATGGTGCATGGGTCGATGATAAGATACAAGAATGATGAGGTGGGTGGGTACTTACCTATCTTAGTGATGGTTGATCCATTGGAGGAGGAGGTAGAGCTAGTGGATATAGATGAGGATGATGTGGGGGTCGTAGAGAGTTTTGTGGAGTGGATGTGTAGTTCCCCACATTTTACACACGAGAAAAATAATTGATAAAATACCTAGATTTTTTTTTTTGACTTACATTGCTCACTACACAACATAGCAAGGGCTCTAAATACAAAAACTTGACTTGCATATGACAATTACATAAGTCATCGACTCACATAGACACATGAAAACAACATAGGCATGTCGATGCCACACTTTTCCTAATGAATGGTTACTAGTAATGACCCAACCACAAGAAAAATGACTTTAGGAATGGTGAACCCACAACACATCATTTCTTTAATTGTATTTTAGTTACGATTAACACTCCAAGAACATTATTGTACAAGGATAAATTTCTCATTTTTCCACCTATAGATTCTTAAGTTCATTCCATAGTTAAATTACCGTTTGACCCTTTTAAGTTGGCTTCTTATTCTTTACAAAATTTTCCATAACTTGCATACTTATTTGGCATAATTCGAATGCATATAAAATACTTAATTATCTTGTTCTTATGTTAAGAATCTTCTTCTCAAACATATATTCAATGTCTACCTTTTTTACTCTTACAACTCAAGTGAATGTGACTTGGTGTCCATATAGTGATATTAGGATTTAATAGAGATTTAAATACAAGATATATTTTTACCAAAAACATTCCTCAATCATGGTATAGTTATTTCCCTACCATAGTTATTCTAATTCAATGACTTGTGGAATTCCATTTTGATTTATATATGTATTTTGTTTTCTCAAAGGTTGATCACACCAAGGCAATTCATATTCTTTGAAACAAAAGAATATATTTAATTGAGATATAAGGTCTCCAAGAGTGGCATTATTCGAACCTCAAATCTTGTTTTTACTCTTATATGCTTTATTTTCTACATCACATTATGGTCTTATTATTAGCATTGTCTTGTAAAAGGAGTTACGAAGTGTTTGTCTAACCTCTTGAAGACATATATGATTAGAAGACTTGAAGCTACACATGAACCCTAAGTTAACATCCAAATCAACTGAGGTTTAGATTAATTCCAACTTCACCTAAGGGTCTACCCCTCAACTATATATGCATTTTAAGCGAGAGGACACATTTATGCTAAACCACCTTCACGAAAGGACCAAGGTGTTATGTTGAGAGAAACCAAGGTAACACATTTATCGAGCGGAGCTAAGGAGTTCATTAACAAGAGTTTAAGACCTAGAAAAACTAAGTCACAACCTCCATCTATGTCATCTGGATCCAACAGGGATTTCATTCGATGAAGAAAATAAATTTTAGATCTATCTTTGGAAGACAAGGTAGTCCACTAGGCTACGAAGGAGGAGTTAGCTCTACATACTCCAAATGAAGTTTGACTGTGTCACTCCTATCAGACGGGTTTATGACAATGTCACTAAACATACTGACTAAGATGATAAGCCCATTCTTGGGCTCTGATTTACTCAAACTAGGAGGTTCCATCGAGTGCAGAGTTTAATTTCATTCTATGGTTTTCAATGTCTTCTATGGTAAAAAGTATCACACATGAAAACAAGTTATGCTCGATATTATACAAGGGTAGAGTGTTTCGATTAAATCTCTTTATTACATTTGTAAAGTATGAATGCACAAGATGACTCATTAATCATTTATTGAACACTGAATATGCACTACAAGATATTACTGCAATTTCATTTACCTTATATAAATATCAAACCTTTTTACCATGTGTACTATGAATCAAATTGAACCTATGATTAAATGAACATTTCCTAGATGTCCTTAAAACCAACATCTCATACATAGCAAAAATTATCAAATATAACCTTCTGTAACATGAGACTACATTATACATTTATTCATTTAACAATGAACTATATAAATTATAATGATAATTAATGAATTACACATCATATTTTCATCATCATTCTTTCATCCTGCAAAACCATGTGAGCATGATATCAGCGATAAATCGTTGGCATGGCATCCACCTAATCTAACATAATTATCATTTTTCAGTTTCCCATTTACATATGATAATAATTATAATTTGCAATTGAAATTAGAGGTTTAGAGACATGTATTCCTTACATTTCATTTCACTTCATTTTGTAACCCAAGAGAGAGAAAGAGAAGGGAAGAGAGAGAAAACACCATTTTGTCAAAAGTTCTATTTCACACAACAAGTTACACTATAGAGTTTTAAACAGTTATTTACATGTGTCAAAAGTATCCATGGTGGTTTGGCCTGACGAGGGTCCCATAGCTTTCTATTTTAACATTTTCTTACTAGCTACAAAAAGTTCAAAACGGGTTTGGAGGCTAAGAAATCACTTCCAAAAGTTGTCTTTCGATGAGAACACACACCATGATTAAATTTATATGTGTCCACCTATATACCAAGAGTTCATAGCAACTGACAGAATTTAGAAATAGCGAACGGTTTACGTTTGGCTAGTTTTCCAGGGCCACTAGTCGTAGTTGACCCGAGTTGCAAATGAACAAAAGTTAGCTTGAGGGCTCAGAAAACCATGTCCAAAATTGATGTTTGATGGATGAACACATAGCGAGAAACTTCCTACAAATTTCCCCATATACGGAGAATTCAACAGAGTCGATGGAACTTAGAACTAGAAAACAATCTTCAAACAATGACAAGTTTTCTGAAGCCACCGGTCCTAATTGGTCCAGTTTGACCTTGTCAAACTGTGACCAGAGGCCTACAAAATGTCATTGTCAAAATATCCAGAAAGTTGTTTTCCCTAAATTGAAGGTTCCATGCAATTGTCTAGTAAAAACACTAGAGGTTTGTGAAGATGGGAAATAATTTCTCTATCCAGGTTTCAAATGGCGGTTCAAAACGAAAGCCAAATTTCTAGATTTATGACTTTCTACTACTATAAAACAGTGTAACAAGGATCCTATAAGAGCATCAAAAAGATCACATATGTTTGTTCAGGGTCAATCTAGAGGTCAAGGTGACTCCTCACATAACAAGGTACACGAATGAAGCTTAACATCTCATTTTCAGAGTTACAAAGGGTACTTAATGAGTCTCGAAAAATGTAAAAATTATCTATTTAAACCGGGAGATGATCAACTTTATTACTGGGAAGTCAATTTCATCTGGTCGATAAAACAATATTGTAGCGATCTAGTTGGGTAGGAAGTTTTCTAAATCACCTCAGAATGAGGGTGGAAGTTCATGTTTTAATGCAAATGAGTTATTTTGACTTCGTGAGTTACGACACGACATTTCATTGTTTTGCAACGAGTTGATAAAAACATTTAACTGTATTATAATCCTAATATTTTAAAATTATATTAAGTTGCAAATGAAAAACTAAAGTACGAGAGTTATGAAAGATGAGGGGAGGTGAACCATGCCTAGGAGGAACAGAGTCGGTCAAACCCGCAAGATTCGGTTCAACATCTCGCTTGGCACTTCACAACTAGTTCACGAGCCTTGATCTAACCTCCACAACGTCACACAAACTTCCCGATCACTTGAAGTTTTCCAACAGAATACGTTGCCCATTATGTTTTGAAAATTTTCTAGGGCCTGCACAAGGCTCCATACTTGAACACGGGCTGAGAGGATGTTGGCAAAGGACAGGAGGCTCTACACCTGTGAATGTAGTTGCTTGAAAGTTTTGAGCTTTTTCAACAAAACCATTTCATTGATAACCTACAGCTATTGCAGATCACGAACCCACATTTCTCTCAGAAGTTTTTTTTTGTTTAAAATTTTACATGCCCTTCTTATGCTTCCACAAGTTGTAGGTTGATCTGTCAGGGCACTTACACTACAAAAACTAGTAAAAATCCCCATTTTTGGCACAGATTGGGAGGAGCTAGCAAAGTGAAAAAAACATATTTCCAATATGCTTTGATGGATGTCCATACCCTGTCCTAGAGCTCATATTTTGGCACAGGTTAGGAGTGCACTGGAAAATGTAAATTCATCAGGTTGGAGACCTGTTTGTTGCATGGATGAAATAGTGTGACTATCTCCTAAGGAAACCCCACGTCTTCTGTACACTGCCATGATAATATTCCATGAGAAGTTGTCTTGTTCTTTCATTTGGTCAAACACTGTAACAACACCCATGTTCTGTGAGGTGCCCTTGCCAGAAAGTGCCACCGGGGAACCAAAAAAACATAGAGAATATCACCGGGAAAGGCTTCCTCACTGACTTTTATGCATTGTTAGATGTCCACGCAGGTCTGGGGTTCATGTTTGACACAGGCTGGGAGGATGCTGGCATAGGCCGTAACCATGGCATTCCATGAGATGACATTTGGCGAGGCATTTCTTTGAACAATAAAAAGGTGCCCTTAAGCACATTGGTTTGTGTAAAAGTTGCAGCTGAAAGCATTACATAGAACCATGTTTCCTTTAGGCATTTTCCCCTTACCCTGTGCATTTCCATCTGCCACAATAGACAAATCCTCCTCCTTCACACCTTCTTCACATCTGGTGGGTGTGTAAATCAGGTCTGAAGCTCTCCTTCCCATGGTGGCGGCTCTCTCTCTCTCTCCAATCAACAAAAGGAAGGAAAAATCCCATAAGGAGCCCTAGCGCCCTTTTCCCTAAACCGCCCCAAATTCATGGGCTTTTTAATTTTAATTCTTTTTTTTTTTGTTTGTTTTAACCAAAAAAAACATAAAAACCCTAAAACGAAGTAAACAAATTTTTTAAAAAAATCTTAAAGGTAATCCATAACAATAGCGATAAAATTTGACACAAAAACAAATGATCGTAAATCGACAATATAAATTATAATATTATTATAAACATTTTTTTTTTTTTATGATTTTACGGCTAAAAATAATAATTATTATTATTAATCATATTAATGGCGACAACTAGGCAAGCTCGAAGAAGTGAGAACTAGATTTTCCTTTAACTGGATAATCGCACATGACGCTACAAGGTCCATAGTTTGGGGTGCCGACAATGACCGAAAAGGCAAGAAGGAGAGGGAGGGTGCAAAATATTCACTGCGATAAGGACAAAGTCAACAATGGTCAACGAGGGCACACACACACAACCCTCCCCTACTTAGCAATAGGGTCATCATGTCAAGAATGGAGAGCATCGAATGAGGCATTATAGGATGGCTCAATAGTGGGAAGACCGCTAAGAAGAGGAGGAAACATCTCGGAAGATAGGAGGCATCTCTAATAGTATGAGTGGTAGAGGCTCTCTTGCAGAGGAGAGTAGGCGGTACATGTAGTGGTAGAGAGAGCTAAACTATAGGAAGATATTGATGCAACTTGTTAGGAGCATGATGTAAAGTGCCAAAGGAGAGAGTTGGATATCTATCAGAGATATAGATAATGGAGGAAGAGAGAGGCATTATGATCTAGGTATGGATATCCGGGAACTCTATCGAGAGGTGATAGGGGAGTGACCCATGGACCTAGACGGGAGGTTGGAAACATGGTTCCTCCTAGTTTTGTGATGATGGAGCAATGCCAGGATCTAAGGGAGGAGGCATGATATTATGAGTGGATTATGACTATGAGACTTCCCCGATGTGCCATGGCATGCAAACATATATGTCTAGTGAGAGGAGATATGGATGACGAGTGGCCTCGGGTGGCACAGTGGGTGTAGCGTAGTCTAGGCATGATTTTTGTCCAGACAATGGACAAGAATGAGGAAAGGGTCTTGCGCTAGGAGAAAATGTATTGGATTTGGATTTCACCACTTAGTGGATGAATATTATACATATATAGATCCTAGTTGAGGAAAACAACTGATTTATAGATATTCATATGATATATATAGATATTATTTTTCGTGTATCATATGTATTATGATATGTGGATGAGTAGATTAGACATATGTGATGGATCATGATTATGTTATGTTGAGTAGTTTATGGTTTTTAAAATGATTTGATGGATATAGATGTCTAAATTAGGCATTGATGTGATGTTTTGATTAACTTATATGATGTATTCATTGGATTATTTGTGGAATTGATGTGATGGATTTAGATATTAGACTAGACAAGGAAACGATGTGATGGATTTAGATTAGATATGATGGATTTTAGATTAGATGTGATGGATTTAGATGTTAGACATGATGTAATGGATGTAGATTAGATGTGATGGACTTAGTGTAGATGTAGATGTGTTAATTGGATTGAATATAAGATAAGATGATGTAATTGGATTGGATTGGATGTGATAGATTAGAACATAGATCAAAATGGAAACCCATGTTCAATGTGAATGAGTGTGATATGATTGGATAATTATTAGAGTGAAAGGTATGAATATAACACGACATTGTCGGGGGTAACCCAAATATAGGAAGTACACTTTCATCATAGTAAGGAGTGCACATAGGATATATGCTTTGAGATTAGATTGGAGGTAAAACATGAGATGGAATAAGAACAAATAAATGTACTTATAGCCATATGGAAGGTGTTAACATATAAGTAATGATAGTTAGTTACATGTAATATTGTGAGGAGAAGATGGAAGTTTTTATTGTATAACCATTGTAGACATGACAAGGGTTGTATCTTGTCTGACGGGGACTAGTTTCTCCTTAGGTGGTTTTCCTAGGTGTATGCCCCATCTCTTATTATTATTATGCAAACTGATCAATGTGGGAAGTTTTTTATTGAGGGTAAATCTGATCGATGCGGGAAGCTTTCTTTGGATGCTACATTTTAGATGGATTTATTTATATTTTGATATTGCCATGATATAATAAAATATCCATCCTTTGAGGGAGTGGTCTATAGATATGGATTTCTAATTTAGATTTTTGGATTTTGACTTTAGATAACAAGATAAATATTTAATAGTTATCCTACAAGGATTAGTCTACTTTTGACAATATTTGATTTGTTTGAATAAATTTCCTTTGAGGGAGTAGTCTGTATTTTAGATAATAAGCTTTACATGAGCATCCATAACTTTTTGAATTTTAAGATAGAGTTGAGGATAGCCTAGTAGACCACTTGGGGAGGGGAAGAAATGTGTATAATATACACACGTTGACCCTTAGCATGTTTTCGTAGGTAGATAAGAATGAGATGAATGTAATGATTGCAGGGTTCCCACCTAAAAGGAGGAACTTGTCCATAAGAAATATTCTGTGAATAGAGATTTGGTGCCCATATTCAAGGTCACAAATATGATAGTGATGGAAAACCACATGATTCCAAATCATTATGATGGGAAAATGGGGAAGGTAAATGATGGAAATGAGATCGTTAATGTGACTAAGGTCACGTGTGCAGGTGTGTTAAAAATAGAAAGGCCGCAAGTGCAAGGAATTGAGAGGTTTTGTTTTACGTTTACCATCGAGGAAGGATAAGTTATAGGCTCCATACCCATACTTATGAGTTATAATGTATGGACCAATCCAGTTTGGAGTGAACTTCCCATGTTGGCTCCTTTCCAGAGTCGTGACATTCGAATTCTCTTTGAAGAAAATTTCACCAATATTAAAGTCGTGTTCTTTGATGTGTTTATTATATGTGCATTTGATATTATCTTGATATATGTGATGATGTTGGAGGGTGATTAAGTGATGTTAGTCTAATAATTCAAGTTTTGTTAGGTGTTCTTAGCAATATTCCTCATCGAGAGATGATCTCGCAAAAATAAACTTGAAAATATGGGATTTGAAATTCAAGACAAAGGATGGCTTCAAAGCCATATACAAGAAAAATGAGTAACACCCATAAATATGCAGATGCTATTCAAATAAGCCCAAAGAGTGAAGGGGATATGAAAGTGTGAATCTCGACATGCCTTATTGATGATCTTAGAAAGAATGTTACTGAGAGATTTTTGTTAGTAAATTTGACATGATTTGTTAGCTTATGGATAGTATGGAGAAGAGAAACTAATATTGATATTAAGAGTGTCACAAATATTCTTAAGATATTTATTTTGAAGTACTTTCCATTTTCCATGATGATTTTTTGAGGAATGTCAAAGCTATGGATGATGTCTTTGATAAATAAAGTTAACTATTTTGATAAATTTGGTTCACACGAGTGGAATTTATTCCACCCATTTAATGAAATATTTGGTAGCGGTGAGGATGGAATGATGACATTGATAAGAACATAGATTAATGAGACCAATGAGGTTGAGCCCCCACCGTGAGAAAGGCCATAGTTCTTGAACCGATTCTTACAAATCTTGTCTAGGGATATGGGTTAGATTGGAATAATGGTAGTTGGTGCACATTTATAGAGGATGATTCTAAGGATAATATAGTAGTTGGTGCATTGAAGGAAGCTGTTGTCAAAATTTCACCCCAGGGGTAAATTTCGATAACATGCATCGAGTTTTGCAGGTCAGGCAAGTAGATTGAAACAAGAAAAATCACGAAAAATGGCTAAGTCCTAGTCCTAGGGTGATCGGGACATTTGGGACATCTAGGCGCGGATCGGCCGAAAAGCCTACAAAGCGGCCCAAGCAAAGCAAAGGGACAAGTGGGACAAAAGTGCGCAAAGTACGTGGGCCGTGAAAGTTTGGCCGAAACAAGAAACTTCAGCACAAGGAAAATTTTGCCCAAGTGGGACAAGTGGGACAAATGGACGTGGCGGACGTGGAAGGCTCGGATCAGCCGAAAGAAGGAAAAATTTGCCCAAGTCTTCATCCGGGACAAACGAGACACAAGTACGTGAAACGCGAACGGCGGTTTGGCGAAATGAGAACAAACAATCAGAAGGCAAATGGGACATCGGGCGCGAGGATGCGAACCCGGCCGAATCGGGCGAACCGGAAGATTTTGTCCCAAGTAGCTTTGGGACATTTGGGACAAATGGACGCAGTGGATGCAGAGGAGCCGAAAGGGCGAAGAACCAACCAAATCATGACACGTATCACAAAGGAAATGGTCAAAAAGTCAAAGGGTGAGTTTTGAAGGATCGGCCAGAACTAATGGGATAGTGCCACGTGTCCCGGCTAGGGCCCATAAGGAAATTTCAAAAGAGAGCCCACCGAGAGGTGGAGGAGAGAGAGTTTCTTAGCGAATCGGGAACCTACCACATGTCATCCAGATGGCGAGAGCGGGAAGAAATTTAAAAATCCGTTTTCGCCTATTTTGTGCCCTAAATCTTCAGATCACCATAACTTTCGATCCAAAGCTCGGATTGGCACATTCTTTATATCAACGGAAAGCTTGTGAGATTCTCTACACGATTCCAGGGTCAATATTGCATTTTGGTTCAGTTTGGAGAGAGAAAATCAAGAAACACCTCTGGCACGAAATAACAAGCAGAAGTAATGCTTCAACAAACAACTTTAATGCAGCGTGACACGATTCGCCGCCACATTGGACAGACCCCCGCCATTTGCCGAGGATGCCCACCTGCCATAATGAGATGAGCTGAATGCAACCTGGAGGTGGTTGGAGTAGATTTTGCTTCCCCCTCTCTCTTTCCTCTCTCATTCTTTCTATATATTGTAAAGAGGAGCTTCTTTTAAAGGGTCGAACATTTTTTCTGTTTTGCCTCTCCCTTCTTCTCCTCAGGTGAATTTGTGGAGTTCGAACCTCTCATTTGAACTATAATACTATTCTACCTCATGGCATTTCTAGTGCATATTGTATCAATCTTTGGAGCAAGTAATGCATATGCGTGGATGATTCTCGGCCCCTCTTTGTGTTCATCTTGCATCCTCCTGGTCTTTCACTACAAGTTTTGTTATACGTGCATGATCTTATATCACATTTGAATGAGTACGTGTTCACTTTGGAAAAATAGGTGTTCTTCATTCCTCGGTGCATCACCTCTATTAGCTTAGATTTATTTTATGCATCTTCTTACCTTGTCTCCTTGGTAGATTAGATTAGGTTTTGAGAAAACCCTCTGCATATTTCATGTGCATCGAGCAGAGAGGAATAGGAACCAGCCTTCTCTGGAGATTCCTTTCTCATTTTTTTGAGTCCCACACTTGGAGAAAGGATTCAATATTGTGCAATCACACTTTGGATGCCGAGTGATCAACCTAGAAGCCCGATCGCATCCGGGGTCTTTGTGATTTTGCATCAACAGTTTTGGCACGCCCGGTGGGACCTAGAGGTCTCATTTTTATTGCAGCAAAGTTGATATGCATCTGCTGCAATTTTCTTGCTTGAAAAGAGCTATTATTTGCATATCTGGCGACTCAAAAGGAAGAATCAAGCTGGTTTCATTGATGCGAGGCACGAGAGCTTATTAGAAGAATCACAAGGTCAAGAGTTGGATAAGAAGAAGTGTTGTTTGAATACCTACAATTATCTCAAGAAGAAGGCAAAGAGGAAGAAGGATTCAAAGGTCTCCATCTCCACCAAAGCAGAACTCTCTCAACTCCTCCACCTTTCGGCATTTCATTCGGTATTCAAGAGTCCTTGACCAATCGAATGGCGCAACCACTAAATCCCTTTGTCAATTTCTTTGGCGGCCCACTCGCCCTCGATACACACGAGAATCCGGTTCAATTGCAGCATTGAAGAACATTCCATTTTCTTTGGAGAAAATCATACCACTCTAGTGATCATGTAAAAGACATTGCTAACGTCATGTGTAATCCATGAGATAAATGAAATGGATGTATTTGTCAAATTCTTTGGCGTCTTCATTCAAGGGAAAGCATTGCGATGGTTTAGGAGCCTTACATTTGGTTCTATCACAAATTGGAATCAATTTGTGTATTGCACTTCATGAGTAGTTTGGAGAAAAGGAGACAATTTGTCTCTCTTGGAACAATTAACAACTATCAAGAGAGCCCCCAACGAGCGGTGGTGATTTCAACTTCAGATTTCAAAGGTCTTGGGATAGGATTCTAGTGGCGATCAGATGACAGCAAGAAGGTTTTTTCTATACTATCTTAAAGCTTTGAATTCTGATATTTCTATGTTAATTCAATCTATGGGAGGCACAACCTTACACCTGCTGCTTATAGCATTGCCATTAGATCCGAAAATTGTCTTATCCAAGTGGTAAATTGGCTCCTAGGCCTCAATGCCATTATATCCAAGTTTAGAGAGCCCAAGTGCTAGTCAAGCACTGTCTTAGCTCTATTCCCACCCCTAGAAATTAGAGTTCAAATGAAGCTTCCACTTCATCTCTAAGTGCCCCAAATGAGCTTGAGAGGTCATGAAGCAATTGCAAAATCTAGGCAATGAGCTGGTCACTCTCAAAAGACAAGACAAGCTCAAGGTTTTAGACCTTAGTATCAGCCTCAAGCTCAACCTAATAGGCAGCCATATCAGCCTCAAAGGCCACCTAATCCAGCTGCAAATATGAATCAAACAAGGCCTCCTGTCAATAGACCATTCCAGCCCTATAATCCAAATGCCATATCTGCCTCTAGGGCATTAGTACCAGCACAAAACAACATTGCCCAGGAGTATGATTGGTGTTTTCCATGTAATGAGCCTCATAATCAATCCATGTGCTTCAATGGTGCTTTGACTCAAGCTTTAATGGTAACAAATCTTTTGGTGTGGAGGGTGAGAACAGTCAAGAAAACAACCAACAACAAGAAACATTCAAACAACAATCAGCCCTAAATGACACCACATTGGTAAATTGGCAAGCGAGAGGATTTTTGTGGCATGAAGCTAGGAGTTTCTCAAGGTGTTACAGCAAACACAAGGTCAAAAAGAAGAAATTTGGGTGAAGAACAGCCATTAGCCTGACCAATCCACAACCTTCCATGGCTCCACAAATGATTGGCAAGCAAAGTCCGCTTCAAATGCACAAGGATAGCCAAGAACAACCCCTAGGCAACTCAAATGCATTTGTTGCTGCCCACATACAAGGAGTAAATGTGCAAACCAAGGGGCAGCAGAGAGATCCTTCATCACCATTCAGTATCATTGATCAGATGAAGAAAACAAATGTCAATATATCTATGTGGGAATCCCTAGCTATCCCAGGCCAAAGAGATCTGCTGCAAGCTGCCATGAAGGACTGGCCAACTTCGAATCAGCAGATACAAGACAAAGTGCTTACAAATGCTGCCCAATCTGAGGGAAATCATGGAGGACAACAAGGTAAGATGTTGAAACCCCCTCCTTTCTATGTTTCATTAATCATTGGAAATCAGCTAGTGCATAATTGCATGATTGATTCTGGAGCAAGTAGCTCTGTCATGCCCAAACAAATAGCTGATCAGCTAGGGCTTCAGTATGAAATAACATCTAAGGGAGTAGTGCAGCTGGATGGGACAGCAATAGCAACAGTTGGAGTGATTAGAAATTTGAGTCTTACCTTGCATGCATGTCCAAATGTTGTTGTCTTACAAGATGTGTCAGTCATAGACCTTCCACCACTCTTTTCCCCATGTTTTTCACGGGGCTTCACTGCCAAGATTGGGGGATATTTTCCAGCGATTGGTCACACATTCTATTCGAGCGAGGTATGGAACTAAGGCTATAATTAGGTGAGAACCTATTGCAAACTTCCACATTGAGCCCTATACTCCAAGTCGATTAATGCCAATTGCTCAAGCATTTGATCAAGAAGATCACCCAAGCACAACGATGGCCCTGACACTAAAGTTGGAAACATCCCGGATCTAACTCTTGATGAATGGGCAAGCAAGGTGCATGCTTTTGATCCTTATCAAGGAATAGAAGAATCTGAGCTAGGATTCTATTGTATACACGAAGAAAGTCAACCTATTCCTAGCATCACCAAGCCAAACCACAAGGATGACAATGAGGTATGGCAGCTGTTTTTGATGGATCAAGGAGTAGACAAGGTGCAGGAGGTGGAGCCGTGCTTGTTTCACCTCAAGGAGTAAAGTACTATTCAGCTTTTAGATTTCAATTTGCATGCTCCAATAACACTATTGAATATGAAGCCTTGGTGCAAGGGATGCATTGGGCAATCAAAAAAAAATAAAGAACTTGCAAGTTTTTGGGGACAGTGAATTGATTGTAAATCAGGTCAAGGGACAACATGCGGCCAAAAATGATCTACTCAGGTGCTACAAGAACAGGGTGTGGGACCTCATGGAAGATTTTGAGGGTTTGGCATCAAAGCCATTCCTAGGAAAGAGAATCAAGCTCTTGACGAGGCTTGCGGCAATAGGGGCAGCCTTTGACATTGTAGAAAACATTCAACAAGACAAGGTACAGCCAAACATCCACGTGATTGTGAGGCCTTCGGTGCGGATAACGATGTCAGTTGGCAAGTATTTGAGAATGACCAGCAAATCATCCATTTCTTGCAAGAAGAAGCTGAGTTCTCAGCTAAGAATCAAGAAAAGTTGGAACAGCAATATGGTGACCAAGTGATACGGTGAGAAGCTGACAAGCTGCCCAAAGGACTTATCACTTTGGAGTCCATTTTTAACCCCAATGATCAGTTTAGAAAGGAGAAAGAAAACATTCAGGTCAAGAGAGAAGATTCGGTATCCATCTTGGTAGAAGAGAACAAGCCATTACAAATTGGAAAGATGACAGCGTGAGAAAGAAAGATGTGAGTTCATACAGCTATGTCAAGAGTTCCCTGATGTGTTTGCTTGGAGCTATGAAGACTTGAAAGGTTTCAATCCTAACTTAGCTCAAGCATACCATCGGGTGGATCCAAATACTAAGCACTGTCGGGAGAAGCAGAGACCAGTCAATCCACACATGGAGCCTCTCATGAGGAAAGAATTGGACAAGCTGATTGAATCAAGAATCATATTCCCAATCAAGCATTCTAGTTGGGTTGCCAATTTAGTTTCAATCGAGAAAGAAGAGTGGAGAGATCAGGCTATGTGTTGACTTCAGAGATTTGAATAGAGCCTCTCTCAAGGACCATTATCCACTCCCTTCCATGGAGCAAATATTGCAGGTCGTAGCTGGTTCAGAAAGGTTTTCACTACTTGATGGTTACTCAGGCTTCAATCAGATTATGGTGAAGGAGGAAGACCAGTTCAAGACAGCCTTCACAACCAAATGGGGCACATATGCTTACAAGAAGATGCCATTTGGGTATCGAACGCGGAGCAACATTCAACGAGCTATGGATATGGCATTAAAAGGCTTGATCAACAAGATAGTGCTGATATACCTAGATGATATTACTGTCTTCTCAAAGAATGTTGTAGACCATCTCTTTCACCTCAGGCAAGTGTTTCAGAGGTGTAGAAAGTTTGGAGTGTCTTTGAATCCTAAGAAGTGCATCTTTCTTGCACATGAAGGAAGCTCCTTGGCCATATTGTCTCGAGGAAGGATTAGCAATTGATCCGAGAGAGGGTTGAAGCCATAAGAGCACTACCATTGCCAAGCCAAGAAAGTCCTTGAGTTTCTGGGAAGGATAAAAACTTTGTTCGGAGGTTTGTCCCAGATTTTATAGCCCTTGTCAAGCCCATCACCAAAATGTTAAGGAAAAGCATGGCTTTCAAGTGGATGGCAGAAGGTAAGGAGAGTTTTGAAGCAATCAAAGAAGCCATCTCCCAAGCACCCAATCTCATCAACCCAGAGACTTTTCAAGGATTTCATCCTCTATGCATTTGGAGGTGATGACACTATTTCTGCCATTCTAGTACAGCAGAACAAAGATAATGATAAACAGCCGATTGCCTTCTTCAGCCAGAGCCTAGATGACTGCGAAGTGAGGTACTCTTTTATTGAAAAGCATGTGCTTGCAGTAATCAAAAGCTTTAAGAAATTTAAGCATTTAGTCTCAAACAACAAGGTCAGTTGTTAGTCTCACATTTGGGGTTAAGGACTTCCTCCTCAATAAGGATTTGAATGAGAAAAGGGCGGGATGGATCACCCGTGTCATGGAGTATGACATTGAGATCAAGATCACCAAGCTGGTAAGAGGCAAAGGTTTGTGTGAGCAGCTCACTTCCAAACAACAGATCAACCCGAGAAGATGAAGATGACGCTTTATCCTGCTATTACAAGATGATCAAAAATAGGAAAATGATGATGTGCCCACTCCTGTTGGACTCGAGAATATGATACATTTCCTACTGAGATGGGCATGTGCCCTCAGAAATGAGCAAAGAAAAAAGAAGGTACTTGATTACAAGCGATTCCATATGTGCTTGTTGATGGTGTTTTGTTTAAAAAGACATCAACGGTGTTCTATTAAGATGCATTGGGGGGGAGTCGGAGTTGAGAGGATCTTACGAGTTCCATGGCGGGGAGGCGGAGGCCATTTCACCCCATGAGTAATGACTCTCAAAATCATGAAAGCTGGTTACTATTGGCCTACTATATTCAATGATTGCTACTCATGGGTTAAGAAATGCAAAAATGTGCATTCTTCACGGGAAAGGAAGGTTAGCGGCACTTGCCCTTTGTCAATTTCAGTAGATCATCCATTCATGCAATGGGGATTGGAATTCATTGGAGTCATCAATCCCAAATTTGAGTCAAGGCCACAAGTGGATTCTTACAGTGATCAGACTATTTCACCAAGTGGACCGAAGCAGTAGCGCTCAAAGAGGCAAGTGAGTCTAACATACTAGACTTTTATGAAGGAATAGCAACCAGGTTCGGTGTGCCGGCCACCATCATATCAGATAATGCATTAGCATTCATAGGTTCAAAAATTACAGAATGGGCTATCAAGAATGGAATCTATTTGAGCACCTCTTCAAATTATTACCATGAGGGGTAATGGATGAATGCGAACTCCACAAACAAGAATTTGCTAAAAATCATCGAGAAGGACTCGGATGAAAATCAAAGAACATGGCATACAAAGCTAAAATCAGCATTATGGGCTGATAGGATAACACCAAAGAAGTCTACGAGGTAATTCTCCCTACAAGTTGGTCTATGGGAAGGAGCGGTTTGCCTATATCATTAGAATTGCTGCCTTGGAGCTCATGAAGCGGTTTGAGTTATCGAGTTCAAACCAATGGAAGTCGGGTATGCGGGAATTGATGGAATTAGAAGAAATTAGAGAACATGCGTTCGAGACGATTGAAAAGGATCGGGCCTTAGTAAAAAGATGGTTTGATAAGAAAGCAAGAGCAAGGACATTCCAGGAAGGGGACCTAGTTCTGAAATGGGATGTAGATCGGGCAAAACCAGGAAGGCATTCCAAGTTTGATGCCATCTGGAGTGGTCCCTACATGGTCACGGGATGCAAAAATAGTAATGCCTTCCAATTGTCTGCATTGGATGGAGAGGAACTTCCGATTCCGGTTAACGGAATCTATCTTAAACATTGCTACTAAAAAAGAAAAGGTTTGCCCTTGTAAATATTAGTTTAGATTTTCATTCCTCTAAGTGCGTATGCACATTGTCCTGTGGTAGTTAGGTTTCTGTTTTCCTAAGTGCTTTGGCACAGGTTTTGCTGCTCTCAGGTTGTTTTCTACGATTTGAGTGTTCTTTGGAGAAGAAGTTGCAGTATCAGGCTCATTTTAGGTTATTGCTTATAACTCCATGCCCAATGGATTTCTAAAAGGCCACTGATGTTCTACCTAGCAGGCAGGTGACCCCGCTAAGTCATCAAAACTGTTGTCAAAATTTCACCCCCAGGGTAAATTTCGATAACATGCATCAGAGTTTTGCAGTTCCAGGCAAGTAGATTGAAACAGAAAAAATAAGAAAAATGGCTAAGTCCTAGTCCTAGGAGCAGTCGGGACATATGGGACATATAGGTGTGGATCGGCCGAAAAGCCTACAGCAGCCCAAGTGAAGCAAAGGGACAAGGGACAAGTGGGACAAAAGTGCGCGGCGAAGGAAGGAAAATTTTTTAAAAACAAGAAACTTCAGACAAGGAAAATCGGGACAAGTGGGACAAATGGACGCGGTGGACACAGAAGGCTCGGATCAGCCGAAAGAAGGAAAAATTTTCCCAAGTCTTCATCCTGGGACAAAGCGGGACACAAAGCGTGAAGGCGCGAATCGGCCGGTTCGGGCGAAATGAGAACAAGAATTTGTCGAGGAGGCAAATGGGACATCCGGGCCGCGAGGGCGCGAACCGGCCGAATCGGGTGATCGGAAGATTTTGTCCCAAATAACCTTTGGGACATCGGGACAAATGGACGCGGTGGACACGGAGAGAGCTGAAAGGGCCGAGAACCAACCAAATCATGACACGTATCACAAAGGAAATGGTCAAAAAGTCAAAGGGTGAGTTTTGAAGGATCGGCCCGAACCAATGGGATAGTGCCACGTGTCCCGGCTAGGGCCTGAGGAAATTTCAAAGAGAGCCCGCCAAGAGGTGGAGGAGAGAGAGTTGCTCAGTGAATCAAAACCTGCCACGTGTCATCCAGGTGGCAGAGCGCGGGAAGAAATTTAAAAATCTGTTTTCGCCTGTTTTGTGCCCTAAATCTTCAGATCGCCATAACTTTCGATCCAGAGCTCGGATTGGCACGTTCTTTATATCAACGGAAATCTTGTGAGATTCTCTACACGATTCTGGGGTCAATCTTGCATTTTGGTTCAGTTTGGAGAGAGAAAATCAAGAAACACCTCTGGCGTGAAATAACAAGCAGAAGTAATGCTTCAACAAACAACTTTAATGCAGCAGACAGTTCGCCGCTTCTGTTGGACAGCCCACCGTTTTTCCAGGATCCGCCGCTTCTGCCATAATGAGATGAACTGAAAGCAACCTGGAGGTGGTTGGAGTAGATTTGGCTTTCCCCTCTCTCTTTCCTCTCTCATTCTTTCTATATATTGTAAAGAGGAGCTTCTTTTAAAGGTCGAACATTTTTCTGTTTTGCCTCTCCCTTCTTCTCCTCAGGCGAATTTGTGGAGTTCGAACCTCTCATTTGAACTGTAATACTATTCTACCTCATGGCATTCTATAGCATATTGTATCAATCTTTGGAGCAAGTAATGCATGTCTGTGGATGATTCTCAGCCCTCTCTGTGTTCATCTTGCATCCTCCTGGTCTTTTCACTACAAGTTTTGTTATCTGTGCATGATCTTATATCACATTTGAATGAGTACTGTGTTCTTTGGAAAAATAGGTGTTCTTCATTCCTCGATGCATCACCTCTATTAGCTTAGATTTATTTTATGCATCTTCTTACCTTGTCTCCTTGCAGATTAGATTAGGTTTTGAGAAAACCCTTGCATATTTCGTGTGCATCCGAGCAGAGGAATAGGAACCACCTTCTCTGGAGATTCCTTTCTCATTTTATAGGTCCCACACGGAGAAAGGATTCAATGTTGTGTAATCACATTGGATGCAGTGATCAACCTAGAAGCCTGATCTACATCCGTGGGTGTCTTGTGATTTTGCATCAACAGAATAGCTTCCTACTGATTTTGGATGGGTCTAAGGGAATTTGGATTCAGAGAGATAGTCGAAGAATTGGGTTTACCGGATATTAGGCTGATTGGTTTTGATGAGATTGATAGAAGGAAGCTCATTGGTATGGGATGGTTGATCAACAAGATGTATAAAAATGTAGAGTTTAGATTCTTCTATTGTCAAGGATGAGTGATGTAAGGGATGTCATGGTGTCTGTGAAGTGGTTGGATGAACAAGGGATGGTTTGGATAATGTATTAATCAAAGGTTTCGAGGAGAAATTTTATGATGTACTTTTACTTTTGGATGACCTCATTTTTACATTGATAAAATCCTTTTATTTGATTTATGATAAGTTGGGAATCACCATAGATGTCAAGGATTTGGATGATGAACATGATAGTAGTTTAGAGGCCCAAGATAAGGGCTTCATACTTAGCCATGTTATTGGTATATTCAAAGTTGAGCTTGTAGGAGATAGGGATATAAGTTTCTGAAGGAGGAATAATGATGATGCCAACACCTCCCCCTTGTCAAAACTTAGATCCATCAAAGAACAATGTCATTTTAAGGGGAGAATACTCATGATTGATTGTGTTGATGGATTCATCTAGGAAATTTCTCGTGGGGAGTTGATTATCAGGAAGAGGGGCTTTGGTGAGTTGATCAACAATAGCCTGGCCCTTGATTGATTTTTGGGAGATGAACTCTAGGTCAAACTCAATCATGAGCATGAGCCATTGAGTGATGTGATCATTGTGATATGGTTTGGAATGCATGGTTTTAAGGGGATTGAAGCTAGTGATGACATATGTCTTGTGATTGAGAAGGTAGTACAAATCTTGGAAGTTTCAAAGTAGAGAGTGCAACACAACTTTTTGGCTTTGATGTAGTGGGTTTCATATTCATGAAGAGTATGGCTAATATAATAGAAAAATTGCTATTTACCTTACTCATTGTAGTGCACCAACATGGTACCTAGAGAATGATCGGTGGCAAAGATGTAAATCTAAAATTGTTCCCCCTCACGTAGAGGGTGAGTACAGATGGAAATAAAATATATATTTCTTAGGTTCATCAAAATAATTTTCACAATTGTTATCCCACCAGAAGTGGGTGCATTTTCATAGGAGATGATGGAAATTTTGGAAATGATTGGAAATTTGTGAGACAAAGTGATGTATTGATTGAAGTTTGCATTAGATACTATGATGTTTCTTTGGATTTATAGAATGCATCTCAAGGATGGCCTTGATCTTGGCAGGGTCAACTTCAATACCCCTGATGGAAATGATGAAGCCAAGGATTTTTCCAGTTAAAACTCCAAACACACACTTTGTGGGATTGAGGTGAAGGAAGTATCGGATAAGGAATGCAAAGAGGATTTCAAGGATAGTAAGATGGTCTTGTCGACATTTGGATTTACCCAAGAGGTCGTCGACATAATCCTCTATGGTTTTTGGATGATATCATGGAATATATAAGTCATGGCACGTTGATAGGTGGCCCCTACATTTTTCAAACAAAAGGGCATGATGCAATAATAGAAGGTTCCCTAAGGGGTGATGAAGAATGTTTTATGTTGGTCAGCTGGTGTAGAAAGGATTTTATTGTAACTAGAAAAACCATCCATAAGAGAAATAATTTCATGTATTTCATGGCGGAGGTTAGTTCAATAAGATAATTGATGTTAAGAAGGGGTAAATCATCCTTGGCATAAGCGAGGTTTAAGTATCAAAAATGGGTACAAATACGAAAATTTCCAGAGGCTTTAGAAATATGCACGATATTAGAATCCCATTGAGGATAATTGATAGGTTGGATGAAGTTGGCCAAAATAATAAATTGCAATTCTTCTTTGATGAGGATGGCTACGTGAGGATGAATATGACCTATCTTTTTCTTAACTAGCTTGACATTAGGGATTCTGACGATATTATGTATGATTATGCAAGGAACAAAGCCTTCCATGTCAGCATATGAAAATGTGAGGGCTTGAGGATTCTTCGAGAGGAAAGTGGTGAAGGATTCTAGATCTCGTGGATCAAGATATTTTTTGACTTTGAGGATGCATGGCTCTTACAAAGTCTCTATGTTGATATCAATGGTGGATTCTTTTATAAGGCTAGATGTGTCAAGAGGTAAGGCCTTGTGAATATGAGAATCCACTACTCCCATGTAGGAAATAATAAAGTCTTCATCACCTTTGCATTGGATAATTTCAATGGTAAGGGAATCCTCCTCTACCATTTTGGGAAATTAAAGAGGAATATACCTAGTTTCACCTTCATCCTAATAGATGACTAGTCCTAAAGGGATTGTGGAGATTAAAAAAATTTAGGGGGAAGGGAAATGGTGTTATCCATGTTAATGGGGTGATTTGAAGAGGAAGAGGATGAAGGATATATGTTAATGGGAGATGAAGAAGAACTGTGTGATTGAGAGTTAGTGGGGTTTTCCTTGAATCCCAAACAATACTTCTTGTGGGGTTTCTAGGATTTATCAAGGAAAATATTTTGCAAGCCTTGTTCGTAGCTTCCTAGACCAATCCCTTCTATGTGCAGTAGTGGAGATAGGTTTAGGAAAATGATTTATTATAGAGGAATTAAAATCCATTGGTGTATAACTTAGTATGGGGTTGATCATCGATGTGGGGAGAAAGGAGATCGGTGACACCGTAAACAAGGTTGTTTTTCAAATGGGGTGGTGAAGGATATGATATCTCTTAAATTAGGTTGATACGTGGGATATTTTTGGGTATGCCAAATTTATTAGGTGTGGGAAGAATATTAAGAGTGAGGAGTTGATACTCCCCTAATGAGAGACATTGTCTCACGGTGTTGAGAGATTCATCATTGGGAAACTTAGATGCATGTATAAATGAACTAGTAGAAGCATTTGAAGATGATTATTGTTTAGGCATGAGAAAATCATTTTCCTATAGGTCATATGACATGCTTTGAAAGGAGGAAGATCAACAAGGAGCATGTAAATTTTTCCCTTGTGCTCATATTTAAGACAACGATGGAGGGTGGATGGGGACGAAATGCATAGAAAAGATCCATGGGTGTCCAAGTATGATGTTGTATTATAATTCTCCTTCTACAATGTAGAAGATTTCATGAAGGTTTTTTTTTCACCAACGCAGATAGGAAGGGTGCCCATTCATAATGCAATGGAAATAATTTCATTAAAATCATGAAGTACGATGGGTGATTGGTGATAATGGTTTCGGGAATATTGATCGATTGAATGTGTTGGTTGAAAATAATTTTTGTGCTAGCATCATTATCAATCATGGATTTTTAGATGAAGGTTTCCTTGATACAAATAGTGATAAAGAGAGGAAGGTCATGATATTTGGGTAGAATGTCAGGTATTTCAAAATCATTGAAGGAGATGGTAGAAAAAGTTATAAGAGCTCCAATCGTATGCAGCTAGGGTTCATCGGTTATGATTGGTATGTGTTGTGTAAATCTTCAATAATATCCTGTCGATGGTGAAGGAGCTTTGGATGAGCTCATAAAAATAAATTTTGATGGGATCGATGTAGTTACTTCACAATGCTTTGTTCTATATCAGTAGGATTTTAGGCTTGTGGAGTAGCTAGAATAAATATCTTATCCTGGATGAACAAGGAGATGAGATAAGTTCGTTAGGAGGAGAAATGATGATTACTCTTGGTTTTAGTTGGGTAGATGGTTGAGAGTCATGGGGAAAGAATGAGTAGAGACACGAATGACATTTATGAAAAAGAGGGGACCCTAGGTAGAATTTGATGGTGGGATTGTGACTAGAGGTGTGCATGGAGGTCCAATGTTAAAGGCCTTAGAAGTGTGGGCTTGGTTTGAGGGTTGTGCTTAGGTATGGATAAACTAGTGGGTGGAAGAGGGTGGTATTATTTTTATGAGAAGATTATCCTATTGTATGAGGTTTTGATAAGGGTTTGGAGATCATTTCGATACTCTATGTCATTTCAAATACATGATGATTGGTTCATATGTATTTATAATCAAACCACATGGGCTTCCACTCACATGAGGCAATGAACTTGAAGGGGGAAGGGTAATCACGGGGAACTTAGATAAGGTAATGGAATATTTCTTTGTAAGACCCAATGGGGGTCTTGAAAGATGAAGCCTCATGGAATTTGTCTTTATTTGATTTAGGAGAGGAGGATGAAGGAAAAATAGATGCCCCACTCTTATGGGGTGTTGTAGGGACCTTAGATTCAGATTTGGACTTAGAAGGGGAGTAGATGGTTTTGATTGAAATTTGGTAGTGATGGGAGATATGGCTGAAGGAGATGATCACAAAATAGATGGATGAGGTCCTAAGATGGATGGTTGGATAGTGGGTTATTTGGATTGATGGGGCTTTGAAGGGGGGAACTCTAATTTATTGTGCAAATGAGTAAGATATTTTTGGATGGGAGTGCAAGGTTAATAGATGTTTGTTGTGAATTTTTTCTTTGGAGAGGATAACAATGATTTCAATGGTAGAATTATTCTTATTAAAGGGTTTAGATATTTTTATATAGGCTTTTCATAGATGTGGTGGTTAAATATGGGGATGATTCTTGAGTAGGATCATTGATAGAATTAGAAGGTCTTATGGATTGTGCAAAATTGAAAAACATTGATATAAAAGTTATACTTGTGGGAGTTAAGGATGAGATTGAGACATTTCTTATGACAAATTTAAGGGAGATATCCATTTTTAAGGGGTTTCAAGAGACGATATAGATGTGGTCGAGGATTGAGATGTGGATGTGGATGTTGATGTAGGTGTAAATGAGGGTATAGATGTGGACGTAGATGTTGTTATAGATGTATGTGTAGAAGTAGATGTAGATGTAGGCATAGAAGTATATGTGGGTGTAGATATTGAAGTAGATGAGGGTATAAATGTTAGATCTTGGTTTAAATTATCGATTTCATGGAAATCATGCACTTGCGATGTAAGAGTGTTGGCTTAGCTACTTGGTGTATGATTTGGAAATGGTTTCTTGAAAATATCCAATGGTTGATTAGGGGAGAAATTGGATTTTCTAATTGGAGATTCACACAAAAAATAATATGTTGCACTATGTCCTTAAAGGTACAACATTTCTCGATATCATGGCCGTGAACTTGATGACCATTTCAATAATGGTCCTCACACTACCATACATATTTGGGACACGATTCATCAACAAGGCAAATGAGAGGAAGTTAGATAAGGCATGCAGCCAAGAGCTTATCAAAGATGGATTTTTATGATGCTCCAAGAGGAGTATAGTTGGGATTTGGTTGAGGAGATCTTTGTAGAGACTCAACATGAGATGTGGATGTGGAGGATGTTTTGATGAAAATGGTGTTTTCCTCATTCTTGAATTTTTGTTATGGGTGAATGATTTGGTGAATTCAGTCTTAGTTTTGTTAGAACAAAGTTTAACATGGCCTTGCTCAAGGTTGTGTAGTTCTAACTTGTGAACCATAGAAAAATATTCCTAAAATGTTTGGAATGATTAAATTTGAAGGGTAAATGAGATATTTTTAGCACATGATCTAGAAAAGAGTATAATTAATTTAGTTTAATGCAATGAGAAATATAGTTTGTTGATAATCCCATGCCACCTAGCGATGAAATTAGTAATTGATTCATCCTTAAACTATTTGATGGCATAAAGATCAGTGATGGTTGTATTGGATGCTATGTTGATGGAGATTTTTTAGGAAGAGATGCACAAGTTACGTGAAGGAAAAGAGATAATTTTAGGATTCCATTGTGCAAGTCTAGAGCGGACGACCAATGACATGGGAAATGTGTCAAGTATGAGATCTTGATCATTTGCGAAAGAAATAGCATGATTTCATAAATGCATGGAGATGTTTTGGGGATATTCCTTTCTTTTGAATTTAGAAAATTTAGGAATCTCCCAATGTAGAGGATGGCTTAACATGTAAAGATGGATTTATGGGCTTGTTACATATTTTTTCTCGTAGGTGAATTTAAACTTGGGGCTAAGGTAGTGGCCTCGAAGCGGCCATTATGCTCAACAAGGATTTCATGGGATCATTCTATGTATAAGGATGGGGAACTAATTTATGTGGTTGTGGATTATAAGAGATAAATGTATTTGGTTATGGATAAGATTGATAATGTTGGGTGTAATTAGGATTTTGTGTGGGTGGTTAATAGGGAGGAACATAATTGAAGGTTTATGATTAGATGGGTTGGGAAGTAAGATGTTGTGAAGAGATGTATTTATATGGGTAAGATTGTGAAGGTTGTTGTTTAATGATAGGGGTTGGATTGGACTTATGTTGGGTGAGTAGGGATATGTGCATGAGGTGGTTGGGATGTTTGAAGGGGTTGATTGGGAAACATATGACAAAAGATAGTTTGAAGTGGAGTTTGGTTAGCTTAATTCAACTCCGAAGGAGGAGGTTGTGAGATAAAAAAATTAATATGGAAATTTCATATGAAAAGAGGCGCCCATATTTGAAGGTGTTTCTTGGGTGGTGGAGAGGTATGTTAGTATCTTGAAGAGTTTGGGTGGGAGTGTTAATGATAATGGTAGATGAGGAAGGAATAGGAATGGAGGATGTAGTACTTGTATTGATACATGGAATATTAGGTGGGATAGGCACCACTAATTGTGTGGATTTATGGGTTTGGGGAACTATGGTAGAAGAATCATGAGAGACATTTTTATTTTGGGATAATGATAGCTCATTCATGGCCCTAGGGAAAAATGTGACAAGTTGAGAAGTGATAAATTTATTATACTTGGATTGTGGGGATAAACATAAATATGTTTAAGATGGGGTCCATCAATCAGGATGTTGGTGGATTTATGATATAGGTCTTCATGGAGGGCAATATGATTAGCATTAAGGATTTACTGAAATTAAAAGCATTTGTAGGGGATAGTGGGAGGTCCAAATCCTCCTAAGGAAGTAACAGAATGAGGTGTATCTAGTCTAGAAGGGATGGAGTGATGGTAGAAAAAGGTATTGGTCTCGATATGGGGATTGGTTTGAATCATATGAGACTCATGAGGATGAAATGTAGAAATAATGGGTTGGGAGACCAAATATGAGGTGATCAAGGGTGTAGAAGAAACAAGAGAAAGTGTGGATGTTTGTTGTGAGGGATTTTTTGAGGTGGGGATATTGTTAGAAGAGGTTGATTGTTCCATTATTTTATCTTGGGAACAAGTGATAATGGGCATGAAATAAACAAGTAAAATCTTACAAAAATAATAATGCAACAAGTAAGTCAAGAAATATAATTTTGATTATCTTGTTTATTTATATAAATGTGAAGAGGGAAAGAGGTTCAAATGGAACATAGAGAAATGGTTATTCTATGGATGGTTTAGGTGTGTTTATGGATGGATTACTTGATATATGTTAAGGTACGTGAGAAACAAATGTGTGATGGCTATTGGTATGTATCATTATATAGGTATCTACCCTCGCACTTCACGGACCGTGGCAATAAGGGTGTTGGAAAATTAGCCAATAAACCAATAGTCAAATTGTTTTCATGGATAGAAAATCATGGCTACGTCTTTATCAGGTGATGACATCCCAATAGCTATACTTGGTAGGAAATTTTTACATGTGTAGATTTTTCATGTGGTTTGATTGTGTGTAAATGAGATGTGAATGAGAAATATTTACCACCTACTTAAGCTATGTGACCAACAAAATATAAGGAGGTTAGTTTTAGATCAAAATCCAAATGTGATGTTTGAAGAGGACAAACAAGAAAAAGAAGGGAAGAGTGATGCAAGAAAGGAGAAAATAAGGATCAAAATAAGAATACCTAGATAGAACTTTTCCTTTTTCTAAATTAGATATGCATTGTTGAGCAAATAAAAAAACCCCCAAGTATATAATTGAAGTTTTCCAACTTGCAGAGTTTGCGGAAAGAGGAAAATAAAATATAGAATAGAAATAAAAAATGAATAAAAACTTACCAAAGGAGGTATGTAGGTCCCACAAGGCGTGCAAGAATGTTTGAAAAATTTTCCTCTCCTATTCCAAGTTAATGAAATGGTATGAAATAAAATAATAATAAAGTCCAAATATGGGAGGGTTTAAGGCTACCTCTAATGTGTTATTATGATGAAGACGAAGGACGTATACATAAATCCTTTCCATAGATATCTTAGTAACCTACACAACACAAAGGAAAACAAGACAAGAAAAATATTAGTAGATTATATGATGGGATTCTGACAAATTCAGTCCCAAAAAGTGATAAAATTATTAGGAGGATTTCAGCCCACTTGCTTAAGAAATATTGATTGAAAGTTAGATATAGATAACATGTAGGACATAAGAAGAGAAGAAATGCAGAGATGTGATAATAAAAAGAGATCGATAATGATAAATTCATTATAAATGAAGAAAACTAGATAGGGTTGAAAGTGACCCAACATAGTCGATGAAGAATAAAAATAGAGAAGATTTGGAGGCTGAAAAAAAAGATATGGAACAATTTTTGGATGCTTGAGATGTGTTGGATCTGGTATAGAAACATAGGAAATAGAAATAACACAAAATGAAGGTAGATGTGGTTAGGGTAGAGATATTCGATTGTAATTAGAGGTAGATAGAGGTAGTTTATGATATTTGTAGAAAGAAGATGGGGTCCTGGGATATCGGATAAGAACGATAGAAAGGTAGCTAGACACTGGATGTTGTAGAGATTGAGAAATAGATGACGGGGGTGGATAGAGTGCATGAAAAATAAACGATGTAGATAAGGTCAACAGAGACCACGGAAGAATTGACAAAGATGGTGGATGAATTAGGGTTTGGTAATAGGCGATGAATGGGAAACAAACTATGAGAAAGAAATAATGGTGTATGATGCGATGACAAAGCTCAAAATGACAAACGAGACCTACAAAACTAATGAATAAAAGATGAAACAAGATAGGTCTCAAGCAAACTCCAAGCTTCAGATATTCCAAGATGGTTGATAAGGTTTCAAAGATGGATTTAAGATGTTGATGATTGGTCACAAGAAGAAAATAAATTTGAAAAATATCACTAGAATTAAAATCTCCAAAGTATCATCCTCCTTGAGGAGGGGGATGATGACATATTTTTAGGGTCGTCAGTGCTCTGATAGGGTCTTCGTCGACTATAGAGACCCATTGATTTGGATGATGGGTGATGAGACAAAAATAGGAATCATTTATTATGTAAGATACCATTATTGAATATATCATAAAATGGATTTAGATGTATTCTTAAGAATTATGTAGCTTATTTAAGATTAAATTTAGAATATGTTTTATCTATCTTTTAAAATTCCATTGCAATCTGAATGTCCTCATTTCTTAATATTTATTGTAAATTGGAGTGTAGTATTATGTATGAGTAGGTCATTTCATCTCTAGAATGTATTATAGTAAGTGCAAGACTCACAACACATAGATCGCAAGATTTGCAAGTCGTAGAGCACATGACTCGTAAGTAGAATTAGCGCGAGAACTTGCTATAGCTAAAATTACATAACTCCAAATGAGAATACAAGAGAGATGTTTGTTCCACTTATTGCATGGAGGAAAAAAATTCTCTCCATTTTTACACAACAATAATTATTTTGAAGATATCAACACTTGAAAAAGAATATTTTCAACTGTAATCGACATAATCAACATAGAAATTTCTATAACTAAAATTGAAAAACTCTAAATGAGAATCAGAGAGAGGTTTTGTTCCTCTTATTTCTAGAAGGAAAAACCTCTCTCCATTTTTACACAACAATAATGGTTTTGAAGATATCAACATTTGAAGAAGAAGATTTTCAAGTGCAGTACTAGAAGAACCAACGCAAAACTTGCTATAAATTAACTTGTAGAACTCCAAATGAAAATTTTAGAGAGGATTTTATTCCTCTTATTTCTAGGAGGAAATACCTCTCTCAATTTTTACACAACAATAATGGGTTTGAATATATCAACATTTGAAGAATAAGTTTTGTAAGCACAAGACGTGTACAAGAAGCATCAAATTTTCTCTAACCAAAGTTAAATACCTTAAAATGAGAATATGCGAGAGGTTTTTGTTCGTATTATTTTTAGTAGGAAAATCATATTTCCATTTTTACACAACAACAATAATTGAGGAGATATCTTCATGTTAAGTGTCATTAAAATAAGGTTGAAGAAAAGTAAATAAGACAAACAAACAAAGGTTTGGTAAAGATGTGATATCTCCCTCATTGCTCAATGAAAATGAGAATTTAAAGATGTTTTAGAAATAATACAAGGATCACCAAACCCATTTTAAAAAAAAAAAACTTCCAATTGAATTCACAGTAATAATCAGAAAATAAAATATGGGAATATAGCATGATAGTTGTCATGTTGAAAGATTCAATCATGCAAGAGAAAAATTAAAAAATGAAAATAAATAGTTAAGTGCATGTAGAAGAAATAGTTCAATATTGATTTTTAATATTTGATTAATTCTCTTCCATATTTTTCTCCTTTTCAAGTGGAATAAGTAGTAGTTCAAGCTAGAGTTGTAGTGTTTGATTAAATTTCTTCCATATTTGTCTCCTTGTAAAGTGGAAGATGTAGTTGAATGCAAGTAAAGTTATAGTGTTTAAATAAATTCCTTCCAAACTTATCTCATAGTAAATTGGAATATGTAGTCAAGTCCTGCCCAAGATTATAGGTAGGTAGTTCTATAATCTTGGAATAGGGATGAGTTATAAATATCTCTCCAAAGCACTCAATGCAACAATGGTATGAAATGAATGATTTTTGTAACATCATTTCTGATTAATAAAATCCACATTTTAAGTACCTTAGCAATATTTTATTAGTTATTTTTTCTAACCCAACTCGAGGGAAGATGATAGTTTATTGTTTTTTAGAATAGATCATTATTGTTTTACTTAGTTTGGTTAGATATGCTTTTTTTTTTTTTTTTTTGAAGCTTCACTTTTATTTGTTTTTTGTAATTTATTTATTTTTCAACTATTCATTTTGATTTAATACATTAGATTTTATTTTAGTTATTTGTTTTAGTTGTTAGATTAGATTTAATTTCAGTTATCGAATTCCCTTTCATGAATTTTATTTTTAGAGAAAAAAATAGTAAAATCATTATTTCCTTTAGCCCCTTTTCCAAACAACCTTAGACACGTCCTAGTTTTGATATTCTTTGATATTAAATGATTAGGATTTCAACAAATCTCATCATTTTTGGCATTGTTGTTGGGGATAGGTGTCAATAGGGGTAAGTTGCTAAGTTAAGATTAGTGAGAAGAATTTCGTAAGTTTCCATTTAGAAATTTTTTTCCATAACTCTTTCTTTCGAAATAAAAGACCTTGTAGTGACAACAATATTCTTTTTGTGCTTTGGAGTATGTGGAACAAGAACTTCTTACAAAATCTTAACTTAGAGGAGATATTGGTTTAGTAGTCCTTTTAGACATTAGTTTTAATTTTTCTATTTTCTTAGTTAAATGCTTGGGCTTAGTGAGAGAAATTCTAGAATTTTTCATTCCTTCAGATGATATAAAAAGTATTTGTAGTGACAACAGGTAACTTTTGAGCTATTTGAGTGAATGGAACATGAATCTCTTACAAATCCTTAGTTTAGATTAAAAGTTTATTTATTTCCGTAGAATTAGAGATTAATAGAATATTGACAAAAAAAAAACCCCCAAAATAAGCTTTGTGTAGGATAATAAATATTATAGGGAATATCTGCTCATTCATGTCAATGTAGGGTTGAATAAACATAAAGACCTAGTTGTTGTATACCAAGAGATGGAAAGCCTCAAATCTACAATTGAAGAGCTATACAGAGGAAGAAAAATGCCTACCAAGTTTTTGTTACAGAGATGAAAAAGAAGATATCATATTGAATGATTTTTCTAAAATAAAATGGATTACATGCATTGATTTTAACTCATGCAGTTTTTTTGTCAACATGCAACTACCACTTTTCTTTTGACTCTAGCTACCGAAGGAAGAAAATATTTTTTTGAAGTAATTTTTTTGTAGAACAAAGAGATACCAACCAGGGGTTAATAAAAAAAAAACTAATGATGTAGATACAAAAACTACATGGATGATCAAGGAGTGCACAAGAAAAAGGAAAGAGTTAAGAAATAGAAAATGATGTCTGTTTTCCACAAAAAGAGGGAAAAAAAAAGAGGAAATATTTGAAAACTAGCAAATGGCATCTCTTTTCAAAAAACGGAAAAAGGAAAGAGTTGAAATTTAGAAAATGGTGGCTCTTTTCTATTAAAAATTGGGAAAGTAAAAAACCAACAAATGTTTTCTATTTCTTTCAGATCTGTCGGGTTGGAGTCTTTTAAAGATGATTTGTTGATTCTTGAGATCTGCAAAGTTGGGGTTTTTTTATGTTGATTTGGTATTTCTCCATATTTGAAAATTTGGATTGTTTTGGAGTTGATTTTCTATATCTTTAAATCTGCAGATTTGGATTCCTTTGAAGCTGATTTGTTATTTCTTCATATCTGCAGAGTTGGAGTTTTTAAACCTAGTTGATTATTTGTTCAGATCTATAGAATTGGAGTCCTTTGAAGATTAAAAAAATTGTTGCAAGTAAAGGAGTTGAATTTCTTTACTATTTTCTCTAACATTACAGAAATGAAGGTTGTGCAACAAGAAGAAAGCATGGATAAATTTGAGATATGGTCCAGGTATCTTCTATTATTTTATTCTTAAATAAAGTTATTATTTGTTTTGATTACAAATAAGTCCACTTCCAAGAACCTATCCAAAAGAGATTTTTTTTTAAATAAGGCTTAAGCAGTAGATAAAATAAATTGGATCTTAAAGATAAAAAGGGTAGAAAAGAAGCAAAAACTTCTTTAAAAAAATAAACCATGCAAGAAGCCAAGTGTGGGGGAGAAGAAAATACAAGCCTACAAAGATATTTGAAAACTACATAAGAGAATGGTTGATATATACAAAACATATGTTGATTTTGAAATGAAAAAAAAAGATACATACTGATTTTGTGAAGAAAAAAATGACCAGTCTTGTACAAAAAGAGAAGAAGAAAAAGAGGACTTAAGATCAAAATATGCATTGAAATCAACAACATGCATGAGGACATGCATGAAGTTAAGTGTGGGAGTGATGAGACCAAACTAAGTCTCATCCATTGCACAAAATAACATTATTCCTTCTCTTATAAAGTGGATTTAGATGTAGTCTTAAGAACTAGATAAATTATTTAAGATTAAATATAGAATATATTTGATCTATCTTTGAAAATTCCATTGCAATCTGAATGTTTTCATTTCCTAATATTTATTGTAAGTTGGAGTGCAATATTGTGTATGAGTAGGTCATTTGATCTCTATAATGTATTTCATCAAGTGCAATGCTCACAGATCTCGAGTGTATTACTCACAAAGAGCACAAAACTCACAATACATAGAGTACATGAATTGCAAGTCATAGAGCGCAAGAATCACATAATAAGCACAAAAATTTCTATAACTAAAATTATAGAACTCCCAATAAGGATCTGAGATATTTTTGTTCCTATTATTTCTATTTTTACAAAGCTATAATGGTTTTGAATACATCAACACTTGAAGAAGAATATTTTCAAGTGCAGTACTAGCATAATCAGCACAAAACTTGCTCTAAATGAAATTGCTAAACTCTAAATGAGAATATGAGAGAGGTTTTTGTTCCTCTTATTTATAGGAGGAGAAACCTCTCTTTGTTTATACACAACAATATTTTTTTTGAAGATGAAGATCTTCAAGTGTAGTACTAGAATAATTAGTGTAGAACTTGTTATAAATGAAGTTGCAGAACTTCATATGAGAATATGAGCAATTTTTTTGTTCCTATTATTTCTAGGAGGACAAAAATATCTCCATTTTTACACAATAATAATGGGTTTGAATATATCATAATCTGAAGAAGAAGGTTTGTAAGTGAAAATGCGTACAAAAAACATCAGATTCACTCAAACCAAAGTTGAAGACCTTGAATGAGAATCGAGAGAGTTTTTATTTCCTCTTAATAATAAGAGGAAAACTCTCTAACTGTTTTTACATATAAAAAATAATTGAGGAGATATCTTCATTTTGAGTTTATTGAGAATAAGGTTGATAAAATTGTGATATCTCCCTCATTTCTCAATGATAATGATAATTTCAAGATGTTTGGAAATCTTAGAAAAAGGAGCACCGAACTCATTAAAGGTTTGAAAATATTTTTCTAATTGAATTCACAAGAACGATAAAAAAACCAAATTTGAAAATATAGCGGGATAGTTGTCATGTTTAAATATTCAATCATGTAAGAGAAAACTTGGAAAATGAAAAGAAATAGTTAAGTGCACGTGGAAGAGATAGTTCAATATAGAGTTGTAATATTTGATTAATTCTCTTCCACATTTATCTCCTTTTCAAGTGGAATAATTAGTAGTTCACAATAGATTTGTAGTATTTGATTAAAATCTCTTCAATATTTGTCTCCTTGTAAAGTGGAAGAAGTAGTTGAATGCAAGTAGAGTTAAAGTGTTTGAATAAATTCCTTCCACATTTATCTCATTTTAAATTGGAATATGTAGTCAATTCTTTCCCAAGATTATAGGTAGGTAGTTCTATAATCTTGGAGTATGGATGAGTTATAAATATCTCTCCAAAGCACTCAATGCATAATTGGTAGGAGATGGATTGTTTTTGTAACATCATTTCTGATTAGTAAAATCCACATTTCAAGTGTTTTGGAAGAAGTTTAATTTTTATTTTTGCTAACCAAAATCTAAGGGAAGAGTAGTGTAGGGCCTTTCCTTTAGGGAGAGAAACTATAGTGTTTCTCTATACTTAGGTACTCTATAATGTACACCTTATATAGTAGTGAATATAGTGCTCATAGTATATAGTCAACCTCATATATATTGTATATTGTATAGCTTATACGAAACCTATACTTAGGTAGTATATACTATACACCTTATACAATAGTGAATATAAGGGATACAATATGAAATATGTATAATATACAATATAAAATATACACATTGTATACCTTATATAGTAGTGAATATAAAAGATACACCGTCGTAGATAGGTGTTAAGGGGCCACCTATATAGATCTAGAGATCTAGCTGCGAGTGCCCTATCTAAATAGAGAATTGGGGCCCTCGATTGATGACAATCGAGTCCCTCCCCTATGGATAGTTAGCTAGGAAATATCTACATATGGGGACTAGTGTCGATAGTCCCTATATCTAGATATGAGGCTCTTAGATATGATATATAGGCCGGCGGAGAAATATTTCCTACTCAAGGTATGATTTATTAGTGCCAAATGTATGCTCAACTACATAAGTGAGAAAAAGTTTATCCTGATCAAAAAAATTAGGAGATATTTTTATTAAAGGTAGATAAGAATCTGCTGCTAGACTTTTAGCTAAATACGATCGTCCAGTGTCCTTAGGCCCTATCAATAAAATCCGATTCGAAAGGGACAGTGCCGGGTAGAATGGGAGGATTATTTATTATTATTTTTAATAGATCTATTTCACCAATAATTTTTATGATTTCTAGGATGAAATGGATAGAAGGTAAATGGTTAAAGAGGAATACCTATGAGGAAAAGGTGGAAGTTAGAATCTACGTGTTTTTGACGTTATCTAAGTTGTTAGTAGAGAACTCCTTTTTGTCTAGGAAGGACTACATGTAGATGCAAAGACCCAAAAAGAGTACTAAATATAGTATGACAAAGGACTCGCCTAGCAAATGCTAGATCCAAGAAGCATGGTTGTTCCTAGAGAGGATGTCAATCCACTATTTAATAATAATTCAATGTGAATAGAAAACTAAAATAAATACGTCTTATTACAATGTAATGATTTAGGTTTCTCATACACATAATACACTAGATTTTATGCTAGATTTAAAAATAATACTAAATCTAATTATAACGGGGGTTTGTTTAGGTTAGACAGGTCTGTCAAGGGTCTGGTAAGGGTCTGGGGTTGATTGGTTGAGGTCTGAGTTAGTTTTGGGTGAGAGGGAAGCTAGCTGGTCTGAGAATATAAAATGATACAGAGACCGATATTGTTCAAGTGATCAATGTAAATTCAGGGATGAAATCAATGGTAGCCAAGGAACCGATGTCGATGGGGGAAATATGTAATGAAATATTAAAAATGGGTTTTAAGGCTCCCTGTGATTGCAAAAAGAGTGAGGGTAGTGTGGTTTGGGTTGTAATATGGCAAAGAAGACTCAGGAATACTAAGAAGGAGGTTTAAAAGGGTAAAAAGGATTGGGGTGGTCAAATAGTGGGTTAGTGGGAAGAAGATAATGTATGGGTAACAGAATAAATAAAATACTGAAAGAAGAAAGAGATCTACAATGAGATAAGCACACATGATTAAAATAACAACACTTACTTGGTATTTTGTAGATCCTATGAGTTGAGATGGTTGATGGTTGATCAGAGAATAGGTTCTTGATTCAAATGTCACGATGATACAACATGTGTGCTCCTATGAGTATTCCAATGCTCTAGAAGGAGAACCAATTGTTAGTCTTACACTATGGTTGTGTGTGTTCATCATCTGGATGTAGGAGGGTTTGAAGAATCAAGCTTGAATGCAATAAAAATCTAATAATGAATGCCCAAATTGGGTAAAGGTTTGTAAAATTCTATATAAAGGAACTAATGGTGGTTTAGGTGACAAACATCAACCAAAGATAAACTGGTGTTGGTTAGGGTGAAATAGTCAAAGTTACCAAAAATAGTCTAATACTTACTATTTTTGGAATGATTTTGATTATTGGGTCCGCTTAGGGAAGAAAATTTCACGTGAGAGAAGGAAGGAAGAATTATTATCTAGTTAGGTCAAGTAGTGACTCGGCTAAGACCTGGGAGTGATGACTCATTATTGAGAGGGATGAATTGGTCACTATCGGTTAAATGGCCCCTGGAATGGGTCCACGGTGAGGTGTCATGATGAGGTGGAGGTGTGAGGATGAAATTAACTTAATTATAATAATTAAATTAATTAATAAAGTTATTATGAGTATTAATATGGGGTAAAGGGGTCGTGATTAGTTAAATGTGTTACATTAATTAATTGAAGGGGACCAAGGGGACTGTGACCCAAATTTGGTGTCTACATTTTCTCCTTTTTGTCATGTAGCTTGTATTGATAAATGACACTGACATAAATAGCAAGTCGGTGTTCCAGGTATGAGTGAAGGTTAGGTTTTCCCAAGTGTGGGTGGAGGTGATTCCCCTCAAACCAGGGCGATGAGGTGTTAAACGCGGTTGGTGAGTGGTTTGATAAATGGGTAAGTGATGAAAACAATGGTAGGTTTGTTATAGGTAGGGTATATGTCGGTTCGAGTAATAGGTAGTGTCAGTCTAATACATGCACATGTATAGAATGTGATAAGGTACTAGGGTTAAGATCTTGCAAAATATACGTCGTAAAAGGTTGATAAGTTTATCCAAACAAGGTTTATGTGGTTTAGGTATCCAAGGTATAGGATATGGTCCTGAAACAAAACTAGGCAAGGTGATGGAATAGGAAATAGGTTTGTTCCAAGGCACCAAATATTAAGTTGGGATAAACAACATGACATTTGGAAAGGTAAGGTCAATAGGTTGAACAACATGAGTACCAAAGATCACAAGGTATAGCTTGAAAATGAATTCAAGTGTCACAATGAGCGATGTTGAGTTCTATGATTGAGGTAAGGCCATAGGAAAGGCCACCATAGGGACAAAAACATGCCCCAATTGATTTTCAGGTTCCGTAATAGGTAATAAGGTCATCAGGGTGAGGTGTAAGGTTAGGGTAAACTTTGGTTTAGGTGGAAAAAGGTTTCGGGAAAGCGAGATGTGGTGTCATATGGTACAATGGGGAAAAAATCCTTACCGATACCGGTTATGAAAAATTGATGCCGGTCTAAAGAAACTAACCACGGTATACTAGGGAAAATGAAAAATGTCAGTCAAGATAAATTAACGTCGGTCAAGTCGATGGTAGGGTAAAAAGTGAAAATACGTATGTTATGAATTCATTTTAACCTTTCCACTTATAGAAAACAACAGAGAGAAGATTTTTAGCATTTTCCATGGAGAAAAGGACGAGGTTTTGTACCAAGATGAGTTGGAGGTATCTGAGTGGCTAGAGGAGAAAGGTAGATGGGTCCATGAGATCACTGTGAGTGATTTGATTGGGTAGAGGACTGAGAGGGTGATTTAGGCATGATATGATGGATTCAGGTATAAGCATGGTTTGCTTAGGTATAGGTATGGTTTAGTTAGGTATTGGCATGGTAGATTCTATGTAATTTCCAAGTTACTGATCTTATGAAAATAATGTGTTGTATGTATGTTATGTTTAATTTTCCAAGCACTTAATATCATGAAAATATGAAATGATTTAAGTAGAATATGGTTGCGGTGATAAAATGGTAGGTATGTATGTTTTTATCATATATTAATTTCCAAGTTTTTGTGTAAATGGAAACCAACTACGGTAAAATGTAAATGTAAAGGGGGGAAATTGGTTAGGGTTAAAAGTGGCTGAGCTAACCTCCAAGGACCCGCATGCCCTTGGAGTGTTGCCTACATAGCCCCAGTGAAAAAAGGCCTCAAGCCGATGTAGTTCTCCCATAAGCTAGGGAACAATATGATAAGGGAGATGAATAGGTCAATATGTTTTAGGCATGATTAAGTTGAGGTCATTTAGGAATGGTTGAGTTTAGGTCATTTAGGAATGGTTGAGTGTAGATTGAATAGGTATGCTTGATTTTAGGTTGAATAGGAGTTGGTAATTTTGGTGGGAGAGGAATTCCCAAAATGTAGGTGTTGAAGGTCTTGTCCTGTGCAGTAGAACCAATAAGTAAAAAAAGAGGTGAATGGTAAGAGGAGACAAAAAAATTCTATCTAATTGGTAAGAACCATGATGAGTCTATCATATCAAAGATTGGCTTCTGAATGTAAGACCCTAAAGGTGTTGTATGATTTACTGTTTAAAAGGTGAATAAATTAAAATGATCATGAAATGTCACATTTGTAGCATGTCCCTTGAGTGGGTAGAAGATTATAAATGAAATAAGGTGAGGTGAAATGGGTTGTTTTAGCATAACCTTTGTGGGAGATAACATATCTCATCTGCAAGATACCCAAGACCAAAATAGGAATGTCCATTGTGAATAAAGTTATCTTTTTTTTTTTCTTTTGTGTTATAGAATGATCGATGTAGGAAGTCTATGTGGGATGAATATAATATATCTTTGAGGTATTTGTGAAGCTGATCAATGTGGGAAGCTTGAGAATATTTTTACTTTAAATTTTACAAAAATAGTCTTCTTTTTATGATAGAATATGTACAATAGGGCTACCTTTTATAGATGTCCTTCGAGGAGCAGCCTATTTATAATAGAAATATGTAAAGATAGATTTAATTTTAGGAGGGAGTCATTTATTGACAAGAAGTTTGACTCAAGGAGTTTGAATTTCAAAATCTCATGTATTACTTTTGAATTGTTATTTTTTGACTTTTAGGTCATGGACAAGACTATAGAGAAGTATATGCTTCTTATATGAAGAAAAACCATAGCACACAAAGGTTAGCTATACCAGAGAGGTTTTAAGTGATGCAGACATGGGATTCCATCTCGAAAAGGAGGAAAAGTATCCATGAGAATCATGCCATGAGTAGAGTTGTGGTACTCATATTGAAGATAAGGTTGAAAGGTGATGGGTAATCACATGATTCTTGTTTAGTCGTTGATCCTTAAAATAGGTAAGTGGAAGGTGAATGTTGCTCAAGGGACAAACATTTAATAGGAAAAAGGTGATATAGGACTTGTTTCAACAATAGAATGGTCAAATATCAAAGGAATTGAGGGCTCGAGTTCGGGTTTACCTTTGAGAGAAGATAAACAATAAGCACCTGATCCATAAACATGAGTAACAATATAGGGTCCAATCCAATTAGGAGAAAAATTTCCACGTTTACTTTTCTTTGCTTTTGTTACATGTTGATTTATTTCAAGCTAAGGTCTCCAACCTTGAAGGTTCATTCTTGCACACGTTTATCATAGGCACATTTGATATGTTTTTGGTAGATTTTAAGGTGATCAAGAGAATTTAGATGACATTTTTCTAATAACTCATGTGGAGCTAAATGGTCATGGAAAAAATCATCATCATTGATCATATCTTTCAGTGAGATATGAAGAGATAGAATTTGGACTTCGAGAGGAAATATATCCTCTATAACATAGACCAAAGAGAAATGTGTGGTAGTAGTTGAGGTGCGAATACTAGTATGATAATCTAATACGGAAAAAGAAACTTACGTGTGCCAATCCTTACCAGTATCATCAACCACTTTCATAATAATTTTATTTAGTGTTTTGTTATTTGATTCAACTTGGCCATTTTTTTGAGGGTAATAACGTGAATAAAAAATAAGCTGAATGTTGAAGGAATCACAAAGTTTCGTAGGGTTTTATTTTTAAATTGTTTTCCGTTATCAGTGATGAGGCGGTGAGGAACACCAAAGTGAAAAATGATGTGATGGTTGATGAATTCACATATTTTCTCAGATTTTGTAGAAATAAGAGGTACGGATTCCACCCATTTAGTGTAATATTCAGTAGCGGTAATAATCCATTGATGACGTTGGGAAGAATGAGGGTTGATCTCTCTGACAAGATCCAAACCCCATTGAGAGAAATGCCAAAGGTATTGTGTGACCTGTAAGGCATGAGTAGGGGTGTGATGAATATTATCATGTTGTTGACACTTCACACAACACTTGACATAGTTACAAAAATTTTGGTTTAGGGTTTAGACACCAAATTTGGGTCACACTCCCCTCGGTCCCCTTTTAATCAGTTAACATAACGTGTTCACCTAACCATGACCCATTTACCCCACATTCATATTAATTTAATTACTTATAATTGAGTTAATGCCCATCCTCACATTATTTATTAATTTAATTACTTTAATTAGGTTAATTTACACCTCACCCAGCCACATCACCTAGACACCTCACCATGGAATTATTCTTCATCTATTGATTAACTAAGACCGAGTCTCTACTTATCTTAACCAACCTGGAACTCTTTCAAACCCTAACATTAAATTCCTATTCCTTCTCCAACAACATGCCCACTTATCTAAGTGTTAACCATCACTTGAGACCTGAAATGAAAGGAAAAGCACACCAAAAATAGCCAATATTTGTTATATTTGGTAAACCTAAGATTTCCTACCCTAACCGACACGGTTAACCCTGCAATCGACATTGGTCACCTTGACCGTCATCGATTACCATATAAAGTTTTGAAACCTTTTTCCTAGGTTCATCACTTTGAGTTTTAAAGAGAGCTATCTACATTCAAGCATGAACCAGAAGTTTTATAAACATCTACATGATAGAATAAATTTATCCATAGGCCCAAGAAAGTACCGAGACCGATCCAAAGGAATCGGCATTCATGGGAGCACTCTAAGAAGTACTTCGCAACACGACCACCAAGTTCTTCACGGATTGACTATCACTTTCCTTCACCAACTAGGCTTACAAATACAAGTAATTGCATTTTATTTTGCATCATTTATGTACTTACTTAATAGGTTCTTTATCTTTTGTTATTAGATATTTTTCTTCCTTGCATTCCTCCATCCCCAAATTCGCCTATCTACCTAACCACCCACCCACAACCTTACGGCTCTCCATAGCTATCCTTTATACTTTCCTCATTTTTCCTTACCTTATTAGGAACCCAACAAGTCCCCCTTCACTCTTTGTGCGGTCATACAAAATCTCAAAATAACCTTTTATCAACTTTCACTAAATTTCCCCTACCAACACTGTTATCTTAACGATCGTTGGTTTCCTCTTCATCGGCATCGGTCACCAAACCAATGTCGGTTATTGTACCTTCTATCAAACTTTCACTAAATTGACTTTAACACCCCAAAATCCTTACAAAACCTCACCCAAGCCTGATACCCTACCTACAACCTCATCACAAACTTTCTCATCTCTTTGTGTAGACACAGAGAGAGCATGGACACTAGATTTTACATTACGCCATTACCCATAGTTAATGAGATCGGTCATCCCGAACTATCATCAGTTATACATTAACTATCATTGGTCATACCCTAACTAGAATTAGTCATACCCTAATCAGAATTGGTCTTTGTGTCTAGTAAACTACCTCATACTAACAAGATCCCCACTCAACCCAAAATCAATCAATCTTTTCCAAACTCTACTAAGACCCATCCAGTGACCCTCAGACCACCTGCCCAACATACGGCTGACACAGGACCTTCACCAGTTTAATTATTAAAGCATCTAATTAAGAAATTTTTATAGGGATTACCACCAAGTGAACATTATCTCCTACTATAACAATGTCATTTTCATGCATGGCTGAATGCTTAGATTATGTCGATAATTCCATGCTTTGGGGATGCCTTCGCTACCTTTTTCAACCAAAATGCAAATTTCATTTGTTGATACCTCTACAATTTATCCAAAGGTATTTCAAATAATTGAACCAACCATGCCCAAGCCTATTATAATGGCCTCTTCTACATCACCCTTTCCTACACTTAAAACCTTACTAATAATCAAACTTGTTCCTATGCCTAAGAACCTACCCGCACCTATAGTCCCCCACATCTAAGACCATCACCACATTGGGATTCATGCCGATATCAAGTATAGTCCATCCTTCTGTCAAATTGGATCTAGCCACATCTTCACAAACCCACACAAAAACCATACCTCCACCTAAAAGGAAGACCCAACCTTATAGGTCGCATACACTGGTTTCACCGACTACCCCTTTTTCACCATCACCACTTTCATCTATCCTAAGACCTCACCCATCCACCTTGGCCAATAAAACTCCTACCCAAAGTAAACTAAAAACCAGAGCCAATCCCCTCATCACGAGCCTCTATTACACCTAACTTACACATCATACACCTTTTCCATCACCTATAACCTATTTACCATCTATACCCACACCACTTCCAAAACCTCATCCCTACTAATATTATTCCCCATTCTTCAACCAATACCCTCCACCTCACCTCCTCTAAAAACATTCACCACACCTTTATTATCACCTTAGCTAACCCGTCCCCTTCTTCCATCTATCTTCCTTCTACATCATGCACGTTGTCTTCACCTTTACTTAGGAAGGTGCAACCAAACTTGAAAAACCAACTACCCTGCAAAGAGGTAGTCACACCTATAACACCTTCTATCACTAGCTCATCTACTATACCTTTACCCAAGAAGGTTTAACCCAAACCTAAAATAGTACAACCTACTAAACCATTGGTCAAACCTATTCCTCCTCCAATTCCACCTCTGTCTTTGTCTCTCCCACCAAAATCACTCACACCTCCATCTCAACCCACACTTACTTCGCATTGTGATCCATTGATAGGATCTTATGCCAACATCTTAGAAAATATTTTAGAGACCTCTGTCATCACATTGCCACCACTTAGACCTTACGACCCACTCAAACCTAAACTAGCAAGGTTTGATGATACCAAAATTGTTTCATACCATCATGTGTCAGGGCATGATGTGGAAAATTGTAAGGCTCTTAAGACCGTTCTTCTCCAACTATTTCCTCCTGAAGAAAACTTTGATGATAATGATATTTTAGACGAGGACCATGTTCCCCCTTCACCTATCACCACACACCCTCATCCCTTACCTATTCAATGACCTTCATCTCCACCTCCAAAACCTTTTTATCCACCTCCAACATTCGAGATCAATATGGTCTGTATAAGAGAGCTATCCAAACCTCTACCCAAATGTCAATGTGTTTCCTTATTTGCACAACACCAAAGTATATGACCTCATCATTATATTTCCCATCTTATCACTACACTTATCATGACTCAGCTGCTCCCTCACCCATATTAATATGGTTAGCATTACCACTCATGCCTAGAAAGACAAAGGAAAGGAGAAAGAAACTAGCCTATCCACTAATCCTTTTCCCAATATACCATCTACACCCACACAAAAATCACCATTCGAGGACCCACATACCCTATTTTTGATGGGGTCACCCATCGTACAATGATTAAAAAATTACACCAACCCCCTCTAAAAAATTCTTTGTACGACCTTGTCCAAACCCTCGAATCTCATCAACGGGCCCTCATAGAGGTTATTGAATCCATCAAGTTTTTACCTAATTACCCTATGTCTGTGGCCTCTATGATCATTCCTCACCATGTTTCCTCTCTCACCACTTCATCACCTTCCTCCCGCACTGCTACCACTCATCAAGTAGTCACTCCGATTTTATCTAACAACAAGATTGTACCTCTCTAATCAGATGATCTTGATCCCACCCTATTCATCTCCATCTACATTGATAATATATGTGTTCGATGCATTATGATTGATAAGCGAGTGCCAACATCAACTTTATATCTTCCCATGCATACAACCAAATACACATCCCCGCTTGATTGCATATATAACAACCCAATCATGTTGCATTCATTCAATGATGCCATAACTTTGACCCTTGGCACCATCATTCTCCACATTCACATGGGGCCCAATACTATTCCAAAATTATTCTACGTCTAAGAAGGGAATTCAAGTACAACTTGTTTCTTGGTTGTACTTGGATCTTGTTATCACTAATTTTGACTTCGTAAAATTGTTAAAAAATAAATAATGAAAACTTAGAAAATTTTGAAAAGTGTTAATTTGCGTGGTTCATTGGACTCATCACAATCGTCTTATTTTTTTTTCATCATTTCGGTCTTCGTTTCATGATTTTCGGGTGAGAAATCTTCCGTAGAGCTTTAAAATGCGTTAAAATACATTAAAATAATTAATTAATTAATTTCTCCTTGTTTGATTAAATTAATTTTTAAAAATCACTTAAGGAGTATTTAATTAAATAAATATAAATTAAAGTTCATTTGAAAAGTTTTAGTTCCTGCAAGTAAGCTTTCATTTCAACTATAGGAAACCAATCGGCTTCCCGAACCCGGATTTCCACTTTCCTGGCAATTTCCTTCAATTTTCCCACACGTGGAGTTTTCCTTTACCAATTGCCAAATCATGGATTGGAAAACGGGCAAAAAATTCCCCAATTTCCCACATGGGGAAATTGGACGAGGATTGCCAACCCATTTTGCCATTCCGTTGGCAATTGCCCATTGCTTTCCCCATTTCCCCGGCACTTAAACCACTACCCGGGAAGCGAGGAAGTGGAATTAATCCCCGTAACTTCCTCCATCAAACCCGTTGGAAAAATTCATGCTTTGGATTGCTTCTTATTTCCTCTGGAGAACATAATATTTTTATTACATCCCTCAATAATTCCACGCATTCTTCAGAGGAACAACCCACCACGCATTTGCAAGAAGTCATTATTTTTATACAGAAGGAGAGCAAAGAATAAATCAAAACTTCACGCATTAGCCTGGAGAGCAGGTTTTAATAACAAAGAAAGATTTCTTTCCATGCCAAGGAAAGCCACGCCTAGGGCACAGAAGGAAATTTGCATTTGTTTTATTTTATAGAAAGAAGACAATTTCTTTTACTTTCACGCATGCGGAAAGTGGAAAATAGTTTTTAAATAAGAGAAAGCAGCAGGTTTTCCATATGCGTGGGAAGAGGAGAAGAAATATTTAACATTTTTGAATCTTTTTCAAAACCCAAGCAAAGGAAGGACTGCGCAGAATAAAGGAAGGGAACAACTAAGAAGAAATTTGTATTTGTTTTGTTTTAGTGAAGAGGACAAATTTCTTGTTTCCACGCACTGCCTGGAGGTTTCAAATAAAACAAGAAAATTCTTTTCTTTCAATAAAGAAGTTAATAAACTCAGCAAAGAAGGAATAGAATAGTTTTTAAAACAAAGAGGGGGAGTTAAGAAAGGAGCAGACCGTGCCCAGCCAAGGAGGACAGCAAAAGACAAGTTAAATTTTTCCTCATACTTTGAAAGAACAATCCAAAATCTCCTTTCTGCGCATTGGCTTGAAGAGCGCTTTTTTTTTCTTAATAAAAAAGAACAAAGAAAGATTCAACTCCATGCATTGATCAGAAAAGGCGCCCAGCTAAAAGGAAATTTGCATTTTTTTCTTGTTTACACGCAGCTATGGAAGGAGGACAGCAATAGACAACAAGAGAACAAATTTGTTTTATTTGCTTAAAGCCAGGAGAAAGAAAACGTGCCAGCTGAAACAAGCTCCCACGCCGAAGAAAGGAAACTCCATTCATGCAAATATTAAGATCAGGATATTTTAATTGTTATTGTCAGAATTAGAATTCGAGCTTAGTCTCGATTTGTTTGTATTGACATATCAAATCTAGGTGAATTTATTTATTTTAAATAAATAAATAAATAAAATCAAAAAATTGTAATCCGGAAATTACTCGTTTTTATTATTTATTATTATTATTGTTTTAAAATAATAATAATAATAATAATAAAATTTAAAGTGAAAAGTATTTTTTCTGCATCAACGGGGTGTCGGAGATTGAGACCCAACCCCGTTTGCATCGTTTGGCGTGCTTGAGTCACTTTTCTGTTAATTCATTAAATTCATAATGGCCGAAAAATCCAAATCTGCGGAAGATCGAAGAAGCCAGTGGAGAAATCCAACAAATCTACCCTGAAATATGAATTCCAAGGAATTATCCCTCCCAGCTCCATTAAGTCAGCATATGACAACATCACTGATATGAATCTGGGTCACATCAACGTGCAACAGTTTTGCGAGCGAGTGAAAACTGAAGGCAAAACCATTTTCTCATATAGGCTTTACCACAGTGGCCTACCCCAAGCAGCCGCATTCCCTGTCTCGGTGTAGTGTCTAGAATTGGTGATTGCTTGTACGGAGCATTATGACCCTGAGAGACAAGGAATTTTCAAAGACAATCGTGAGCCTTTCCTCTTAATCACACCTGAACACATTGAAGAGTTTCTCGGCATACCCGACTTTCCTGAAAATGCGGATATCACTCGCCAATCAGCACAAGAATTCTGGGATGAAGAACCCCTGAGATGGAGCAAAATGGTTAACAACAACTGGATGGTAACCAAGAGACCTCAGATTGATAGGCTCCCCAAAGAACTGTACCGCGTTGAGTTCGTGGAAGAAATTGGAGACATGATCACTCTCCTAAGTCGAGTTTTTGGTTTACCTTCTGCAAGGGTCTTCCACCCATGGATGTACCAGTTTATCTGTATCATCCTAGCCAAGAAGGAGTTTGTGGACTGGGCCACCATCATCAGTAACACCATTCACAAGCAATTGATAGAAGTCAAAATGACTGGATGCTTCTACATGACCTCATATCTAACCTATGCAGTAGCATGAAGAAAGCTATTTTCAGGACTTGAAACGAGAGGGATCCTGGGGTCATCAAACAATGTTTTTCACTATTACCCTCAGCTCAGCTTCAAAAATAGTTCTCACCATTTTAGAAGAGTCAACGATGCATTCACCTTCTGTGTGATCCAGAAATTGAATCGGAATACGAGGAAAGGTTTTCCAAAGAATCCATGAGTGTCATTTCCCAATGGGGAACTTGGTTTATACAATTTTCATCTTTTTCCTACATTCACATGAGTGGATTTGTTGGGACCCCATGGAAAATTCCATAGTACGTCAAAGTGACAAGTGGGCATTAATGGAGCTAGCACAACAATTGTTCCAAGTTCACTGCCTACTTAGTGATAAGCACTGTCTAGGAATTCATTTCCTGATCCAAATCGGGAAATACCAATGCCCAAATCTATTCAGTGCACAGCTCATGGAAAAGGAGTTTTCTCTCATAACCATCCATCCATATGTGAAGAGAGCCCAGTTCGATATCAATGGTTATATGCAAAATATTCTGGGAGTAAAGTACCAACATAGTCCTACCATGGAGGATTTTTGGGCTGCTTGCTCGGATGAACATGAGGTAAGGAGACGGGAGTACTCTCATCTAACACTTGCTCAGATCAAGGCCTTCCACATCAGGAGTCCTCCTGATTCATTCATAAATGATGATGAAGATGTCATCGATCCCTCGTATGATGCCATTACCTTCACACCATTTCCTTGAATCGACTGGACCAAGAGAGATGAATTATCTCTCGATGGCAAGAACCAACTAATTATCAAAAGAATCATATCTTGGTATGACAGGGAACTTTCCAAATTTCAATCAATTCCAGATCACATTTTGGGATCACAAAAATTGCCTATACGAGGGGGTCTCCATTTGACCAAGGTTTCTTCTCGATCAACTTCGTTAACATCCAATCATACACAACAGGTAAGAAAATAATGGTTGCCAAAATCCACTTTTCCAAGCAACGTGTCACGAGGAGAGAGATCCAAAGATCCAAACCCCAAAGAAGGAAAGGAGCGTGTGTCTATATTTTCTACCTCAAGTAGAGATTCTTCCACTCACATCGTTAATAGCACTCAGAAGCTGGTAGCAAATGATCCTCAGCCATGCTTCGAACAAACACCCACTCAAGTACAGGTAATTCAAATATCAAACACTTCAGAGCATGTGGTTCATGAAGAGATTTCCCAAAATCTCCCTAATAATCAAGAAGTGGATATTGAATTTGTTTCTCCTCAAATCGAGGTCGTAGATAGGATTCAAGAAGGATCTCATGATGTCAGGAATAATGAGAATATTGATTCGAGCTCCAGGATTCTATATGCTGAAATAGTGAATGAAACTCCTCCTTGGGTTGATTCCGAAGTGAAGAAAAGGAAGAGAGTTGTCAAGCCAATTGACATTGATTTTGATGCCCTTTTCAAACTTTCGAATGACGCCATTCCTAAAAAGCCTAAGGTACTCTCTTGAATAATGGTGGATAATGATGGAAACAAGTTTGCATACCTTGCCATTCCACAAGTGGATAAAGAGCGTGATGTTATGACACCAGCTGACTATGAAGTTTCAAGACTAGGACTTGGGAGATATACGATAGAAAGTGACATGGTGATGGCTCGACATTCAATTGATATCGTGTTAAAAAGACAGAGAAATACAAGTCCCAAAATTCTAGGCTCAAGGTCAAAAAGAATTAATTGGTGGAGCATGTTTAGCATTTGATAAACTCCATATCATCCACCTTCCTAGTAGACTGATGTGGTGGCTGCCCCGGATGAAGAGACTATCAATTTGTCAAAGGAAGTAAACACATTGTTCCATGTCACTAAAACTTGGCTTTCAGAGATTCTCATTTTAGGCCAGGAGTGATCAAGACTCGGCAGCTAAGCTTCATGAAGATATCGGTGCATATCTAGATCCAATTATTTCTTTCAAAGAAACTTTTGTTTCGCTATATCAAATTTGGATGAGATATTTCCCGGTCTACAGGAGATGACGAGTATAGAATCTTCGCATTTTGGCTATCAAGGGATTCTCGAATTTGAACATCGAGGGACACGTTTTCTTTGGTTTCTGCATCTCAAATCATGAAAGACACTTCTCGAGGATTCTATGATCCATTATGACAGCATGTGCAATGAAGCTTTCACTTCACTCTCCTTGATCGAGGAATTCATGGCTGAGATTCCTTGTAACCTAGTAAATGAGCATAATCAAAGGTGTTCATCGGAGCAAGTGGAAGAAAAATTTTCACGATTGTTTAAGGACATGTACACTCCCACCAACAATTTCTCGTCAGTTTCCATGGAGCGGTGTATCAAATTGAAGAACTTGTTTGAGAATGCTCAGTCTAAAATTGTTAATTTAAATGATATGCCAAGTAGAATTCTTGAATTGCAGGTATTTTGTGAGGCTATTCTTTGGCCAAGTGAACCTCCAGAAGAAGAAAAGATGTTTGAAACTTTGGGAAGGTTTAGATCCTTTCAACTGGCAAAAGCAGTAGATCCTAATTTCACCGGTGGTGCAGGGAGTTGATTTTCTTGATATCTAGCGAAGTGGGAGAGTCCATTTCTCATACGTTTGAGATAGGCGGACCCCATTTCAATGGATAAGGAACTGGTTATTATTGTATATTTTAAAAGGTGTTATTTGGGAAACATTGGATATTTTAAGTAATTTCTATTTTTGGGTTGTCTTTAATAAAGTTGGTTAGAAAAAGTCAAAGGTCACTTAAGTGCCTTATTTAATGATCATGTAAAACCCTAACTACTTTTTAACCAACTTTTGGGTTATAAAAGGAAGTGAGGGGCTCATTTGTAAAGGGTGACTATGAGAGAGGAGAAGAGAATACTTGTGTGCAATCTTTGTTCCAGGAAGAAACTTTGTGTTCTTTTGTGAAAAACATTTTGGAGTTAATGGAATAAGAACTTTGTGTCTCATTCATTGTCTCTAGTAACATTTGGTGCTCTTATGTTCATTAGATGTTAGATGTTTAAATCTTGCATGCAAATATTATCTTTGATCTTATTGTCAACATTAGTAATCAGTTGTTCTAGTTCACAGTTATCAAGCTCTGATTGTCTACTTGCTCACATGTGTTCCCTTTTACATGTTCTTGTTTAACTAACTCAAACTCCATTTTATTTGTGTTGGTTATTCAGCTTTCCTCTTCATGCAATATCGGGATCTGTTTTTACCTAACTCTTGCATATTCTTTCAGTTCATTCCATTCCACTCCTTTCCTTCATTTCATTTATCTCCTTCATTCACTTTTCTTCCATTGATGTTCCAAAACACCCCCACATACAACTTTGAATATCTGGATGTAAATACAGATTTTGGTTTTCAATAAAGGCAACCTCACCTTCATTGAGGAGGGACTTGATTCCCACACTTTTGCATGTCATTTGCATGCGTGCAAATCCATATGCTAACAGATCTGTGTCATGGGTTGTGTTCCTTTAACCTTACATCGTTGTGTAAAATTTGATCATGAAGGACATAACTATACATTACGGCTAACCATTCACCATTCAAAACCTTTAACATGTTGTATATACCTAATGATGTCCTCATACCAGGTTAAGGTATCATCCATTTCTACCACCTCTCCTTCACCCATAGTCCCTTCCACCAACGTTGCCTCTACCTCTCCCACACCTAACTCCTATATTCCCACCGCAACCGTAGCCTCCGTAGCTAACCAATCCACTAACCCATCAACTTCTAAACCAAACAATGCTTCTTCTTCACCACCTATAAATCCATCCATTTATGCTACCCATATACCGACTCACCAGATCCTTTAGAAGGTGTTTTTCAACATCTCATTGCGGGGAGTATTACCTATACAACATTGACACATTCCTTATTCCTCAAGAGTATAGTAACCATCGCTAACATCTCCACTATGATCACTACATAGGAAAGGTTTTTCCTTATGGTCCTCCCCACCTTCACACTAAAATAACATATTGGGGACTTGATACTTCTACCTACTCACCCAAGACACCTACCTAAACATGAAAATTTTCATCCGACCTTCAATCTCTCACCAACCGCCACTTCACCCACACCTTCATCCATCATTGTGCATGGAATGGTTTTAGCTATGGTTTCTATGAACAAGGCCGCCATCCTGTCATCCTGTGCACCAAACGTAAATATAAAGACCGAAGTGGTATTGGCTTTGCCGAACCATCTTCTAAGAAAACCCATGCCAAACTCATTGAAGATAATGACCCTCCTTCACCCCATTTAACAACTTCATGACCTTCACCTATGGATTATATGGATCCAGTAATCCATTCCTCTTAAAAAATCATGAAAACCATTTCCCCTTGACCTCGACTTATCAACGAGATGGAGATGATCCATCTTCTCTTCCCTTCCTATATCCACGACATGATTGATGATAATAAAACTTCTATTAACTTTGTGGAATGTCAGACGATGATTCTATTATCACCTACCTTGGTGCAAAATATTCGTATATTCACCGATCATTTCCTTCTAAGACACAAACCATGTTAAATGAATTGACCATCAAAATCAATATTAACACTCAAGAAGACCCACACATTCTAAAGATAGGCCAATCTTTAGATGTTTCTAAAAATGAATGTTTTACTTCTTTCCTCCTGGGATCATAGCACTTATTTTTTCTTGGTCCTACAATTATATGCCCGATCGACCCAAACATTGTGGTCTAAAATATGGTAACCATTCATGATGCCAAACATGTGAAACATAAGTTGTGAAAAATGAATCCATGCATTTCCATTCTTGTCAAAGAAGAAATCCAATTCCTTCTTTCAGTTTCCTTCATCCTACCAATTGATTATCCCCAATGGATCTCTAACATCATTCCTGTCATAAAATCAATAAGGGGACTCCACATTTACACAGATTTTCATGACCTTAACTTAGCTTTCCCTAAAGATGACTTTCCTCTACCTAGTATTAACCAACTCGTTGATCTCACTACCATCCATGAGATGCTATCACTCATGGAAGGTTTCTCGAGTTATAACCAAATATTACTTTCCTTGGAAGATAAACACGAAACCACCTTCATCACTCCTTGGTGGACCTTTTTCTATCAATTCATGCCCCTTGGCCTTAAAAGTTGGTGCCACATATCAAAGTGGGTTATGGATTATATCTTTCATTACATTATGCATCACATATTGGAAGATTACGTTGACGATCTTCTTGTCAAATCAAAACATTGGGCCAAACACCTTACCATCCTTAAGGTCATCATTGATTATCTCATCAAGTACTATGTTTTCCTTAAACCTAAGAATTGTGTCTTCATTGTTCTCTCTGTAAGATCCTTGGTTTTATTGTTTCTTTGTGTGGCATAGAATTTTATCCTGTTAAAATCAAGGCTATTCTCTAAATGCCTCCACTTACTAACCTTCATCAACTACGTAGTTTGCAAGGAAAGTTGTAATCTATTCGTCATTTTATTTCCCATCTTTCCAACCACTACCACCCATTTCATCATCTCCTCAAAAATGATGTCTCCTTCAAATGGGATGATGAATACCACAAAGCCTTTGAGGCCTTAAAAAAATACCTCCTCTAACCACCTGTGCTCATTCCACCTAAGGATGACCAACCATTTTGCCTTTACATTTCTTCTACTGATCAATCTTTGGGTGTCATACTCGCTCATCGCGATGAGAAACATAGGGAGAAAGTGGTTTATTATATAATTTGTACCCGTTTGGACTATGAAACCAAATACACTCACACCAAAAATATCTACTTCACCTTATTTTTGTCACCACTAAACTTCAACATTACCTACTCAACCACAAAACCTTTGTTGTCGCCAATACTAACCCCCTACATTACATGTACGCTAACCCCTTCCAACATCAACGTGTTGCACATTAGCTCATGCTTCTTGAGACCTAGACCTTGATTTCACTCATATAATTTTTTTCAAAGGACAAACCATCACTGACCAACTGGGAGATGCACCCATCTCTCGGAAATCAATCCTCTAGTTTTTATTTTCCAGATGAATCCATCACTACCATCTCTTCGGGACGATAGTGTTTACCAAATGAACTTATTCTTCAATGGTTACAAATGTTAGTATGGGGGTGGTGGAGGCGTTATCCTCATTCCTCTTTATGGTGAGCCTATGCTATTATATTTCAAACTAAATTTTAATTTTATTGACAATATCACCGAATATGAAGCACTCATATTAGGTCTTCAAGCCGTCATTTCCTTAGACATTAAATCAATTAATATTTTTGGTAGTTCCCAACTAGTTGTAAACTAAGTGAACGGTATATACTAGTGTTGTAATGAAATACTCCAAAAGTATAAGCATCATGTGGACATACTTTTGACTACCTTTTACCATTTTGAACTTCAAACCACACCGTGTTCCACTAAGAAATTTGTGGATACCGTGGCTTGTCTTGTTTCTCATATCCCCGCTTTGCCCTCCAACTTGAAAATATGTGTCAAAGTAAAAAGGTTGAAATCAACTTCTTATCTATTTTGAGATGTCAACCTTATTAGAACCATTGAAACTGACCCACATGACCTTTGGTATAAATAGTTTGTGGAATACCTTTCCCTTTCAATTCTACTTCTAGATCTTACTCGTAATGGACAACGAGCCTTTCTCAAAAATGTCTCTCGCTATGTCATCATGGGTGGTATTCTTTACAAACACTACTTTGATAGTATCCTCCTACGATACCTTACAAGTTCTGAAATTCCCTACACCATAAAGGAAGTTCACGAAAAAATTTAATTGGGTCACTTAGTGGTTTACTTGTTACTAAATGCATTCTCTTCCTAGGCTATTATTGGAAAACCCTAAACCGTGATTATTTTAACTATGTCAAATGTTGTGTGAAGTTCCGAGAAACATTTCAATCTTCATCACACCCCTAGTCATGCCTTACAAGTCACACGAGACCTTTGGCCTTTCTCTCAATGGGCTTTATATCTTGTCAAAGAGATAAATCCTCATTCTTTCCAATGCCATCAATTTACTATTACCACTACTGAATACTACACTAAATGGGTAGAATCCATACCTCTTATTTCTACAAAATCCAAGAAAATATGTGAATTCATCAACCATCACATCATTTATCACTTTGGTGTTCCTCACCATCTCATCACTGATAATGAGAAAATAGTTCAAAAACAAAACCCTACGGAAAATATGTCATACCTTTGTCATTCAACTCATTTATTCTTCACCTTACTACCCTATAAAAAAATGGCCAAGTAGAATTAACCAACAAAACCTTAAACAAAATTCTTATGAAATTAGTTGATGATACTGGAAAGGATTGGCATACACACATTCATTTTTCCTTATGGGATTATCACACTAGTATTCATACCTCAAATGTTGCTACACCTTTCTCTCTAGTCTATGGTATAGAGTTTGTCCTTTCTCTTGATTTCTAGATTCCATCTCTTCGTATCTCACTCAAAGATATGCTCGCCGATGATGAATTTTTCAAGGAGCATTTGGCACAACTTGGGTTATTAGATGAATGTCGTATCAATGCTCTTGATCACATCCAAATCTACAAAAAAATAATCAAACATATCTATGATAAACGTTTCCATGAACAAACCTTCCAGATTAGTGACCTCATCCTGAAGGAAAATCAACATGTAACAAAAGAGGAGAAAAGTAAATGGGGCAATTTTCTCCTAATTGGCTTGGACCCTATATCGTTACTCATACCTATGGATTCGGTGCTTATCGTTTATCTTCACTCGAAGGTAAACTTGAACCTAAACCCTCAATGCCTTTCATCTTTGACCATTATATTGTTAAGTCAAGTCCTATATCACTTTCTATCAATTAAATGCTTGTCCCTTGAGCATCACTCACCTCTCGCTTACCTATTTTAAGGATCAATGACTAAACAAGAATCATGTGATTACCCATCACTTTTCCAGCCTTGTCTTCAAAATGAGTACCATGGCTCTACTCATAGCATGATTCTCATGGATACTTTTCATCTTTTCAAGATGGAAGCCCATGTTTCTTGATCACTTAAACCCTCTCTTTCATAGTTAACCTATGTGTGCTATAATTTTGTCTCCAATTCAAGATCCTATTGTTCTCTATAGTCTTGTCCATGACCTAAAATTCCAAAAGTAAAACAATTTCAAAAGAAAAATGGGATTCAAATCCTTGAGTCAAACTTCCAAAGCAAAAGATAACTTCCTCAAAAAGGACATCTACTCTTTTTATCTCGTTGTTATAAATAGGTTACTCCTAGAAGGACAACTATACAAAGCTAACCATATTGTACATATTTTATCATCAAAAGAAGAATATTCTTGCAAAAAAATTAAAATATTAAAAATTTAAAAATTAAAAAAATAAATAAATAAAATAAAATATTCTAAAGCTTCCACATCAATCAGCTTCACAAAACCTCAAGGAGACAATCTACTCATCCCGCATAGACTTCCCACATCGATCAGTCTATTAAAATAAAAGCAAAAATAAAAAGATAACTTTTTCGTCATGGACTCACCTATTTTGATCTTGGGTCTCTTGTCAAAAAGGACATGCTGTCTCACCCCAGGTTACACTAAACCAACCTCTTTCACCTCATTTCCTTTTTCACCCTAATCTTCTACCTTCTCAAGGGAATTTCTGCAAAGGAGACATTTCGTGATCATGTGACTTTCTTCACCCTTATAATAGTCATTCATGCAATTCCTTTAGGGTCTTACATTCATAAGACAATATTTGGTATGATATAATCATTATGATTCTTATCAATTAGGTGTCTCTTTTTACCACCTCTTACCATACACATTCGCATTACTTGTTGATTCTCCTATACATGACTAAACAATCGATACCTACATTTTAAGGATTCCCTATCACCAAAATCACCCATGCCTAAATGACCTAAAATCAACCATGCATAAAATGACCTAACTCAACCATGCCTAAAATTACCTCAACTCATCCATGCTTAACTAACCTAGACTTAATCATGCCTAAAACTTACTAACGCATAAATCTACCTTATCATATTCTTCCCTAGCTTAAGGGAGAATGACATCATCTTCAGGCCCCTTTTCACTAGGGCTATGTAAGCAGACTATAAGGGCATGGGGCCCTTAAAGGTTAGCTCGACCACTCTTTACCCTAACCCATTTCCCCATTTTTCTATTAACATTATATCTTACTTAGTTTCCATTTTTCACAACAATTGGAAATTAAACAATCAACAAACATACATACCTACAATTTTATCGCATCATCAAAACATCCAATCAATCATTTCATATTTCCATGACATCAAATATTTGGAAATTTACACCATAACATACATATACATCATCATTTATTTTCCATATAACCAATAACTTGGAAATTAAATCAAACCCAAAAGCATGACCAAACCATGCCTATACTTGGCTTTTTCATGCCTACATGACTCCACTATGCCTAACTCACCTAGACTCCAACATACTTAACTCACCAAGACTCAACCATGCCTAAATGACCTAGACTCAAACATGCCTAAAACCTACCAACCCACCCCAATTTACCTCAGATTCATTTGCTACCCTATTTCACCTACATTTTCCCTTCCCCATATCAATTTCACCCACTTTTCACCTGCATTTCAAAATAACCCCCCACCCCAATTTCTTTGTTTTAAACCAAAATTTAATAACATGAGTATGGCAATGCCCCTACGTCTACTCGACTCTATCTACGCAGTGGAACCTCAGGTCTCTACGCCGGTGGACCTCCCACACCCTCTCCTACCTCTGCCATGATCAACTCACCTCCTCTCCTCCAAACCAATGAAAACACTTGAATCGTTCTCTGGGACCCACCGATTGAATGTCAATCACCCACTACATGGCTCGTTAACTCATCTTAATGCATTGTATTATCACTATTTCACTCCTCACTTGCTCCTCTATCATTTTATACAAATGGCAAAGTCAAAATGAATCCGTAAAACATGGTTTTTTATTATTTAAACCCAAATCAACATGACTAACATTGGTCATGTCGTGCCCTAGCCAACCAACGTCGTTATACCCTAACCAACATCAGTCACCTCCCCTTACCTTTTGACCCACCTAATACCCATTTTGCCTAACAACATTACTAACCTAATACCTTTTGACCTTACCAACACCTATTACACCCTACCCACAAGCCTCAATTACCTATACATTTCCTTAATTACATTTAGGCACATTTTATTTACATATACCTTGGCCTTACCCATGTCATGACCTATACCCTTACCCCGACGTGAACCTCCTTTTGTGACACTGGAATTTTTGTATTTGCTATACCTTGCAATGTTGTTACCCATGTCATTTATCCTAATGACCTTACCTTTCCTAATTTTGTGTTGTTTATCCCAACCAAACCTCGTGTGTGTACCGGATCATACCTAAACATTCTTGAACCTAACCTAAGTTGTGTTTTTAGATCATATCCTATACCCTGGATACCCGAATCACTTCGACCTTGTTTGGATATCAACCTTAGACATTGTATAGTTTACAAGCTCTTCCACCCAAGACTATGTCACCATCTAAACATGTGCATGCATTTGATTTCCATTACCCATTACCTGATATGACCCTTACCCATTACCCAAATTTCCCATACCCTTCCCTATAACTGACCTCCCATCACATTCATCACTTACCCATTTATCAATCCACTTACCGAATCCGTCTAATACCTTGTCGATCCTGGTTTGAGGGGGATCAAATCCACCCATACTTGGGGAAACCTCACCTTCTTCCCTACTTGGGGCAACCACTTCTTAGTTTTGTTAGCATCGCTTACCAATACAAGCTACGTGAAAAAAAGGAGAAAATTTAGACACCAAATTTAGGGCACACTTCGCTTAGTCCCCTTTCAATCAGTTAACATAATGTTTTCACCTAATCACAATCCCTTTAACCCACATTCATATTAATTTAATTACTTATAATTGAATTAATGCCCATCCTCACATTATTTATTAATTTAATTACTTTAATTACTTTAATTTACACCTCACCCACCACATCACCTAGACACCTCACTATGGACTTATTCTTATTCTATTGATTAACTAAGACCGAGTCTCCACTTATCTTAACCAATTGAGACTCTTTCAAACCCTAACATTAAATTCCTATTCCTTCTCCAACAACACTCCCACTTATCTAAGCGTTAACAATCACTTGAGACCAAATCGATTAAGAAAAGGACACCAAAAATAGTAAAGATCTATTATTTTTGGTAAACCTATGATTTCCTACCCCAACCAATGTCAAGTTAGCCCATAACTCGATGTCAATCACCTTGTCCATCATCGGTTACCATATATACAATTTTGTAACCTTTTTCCCAAAGTTGGTCACTCCATGTTTTGGAGAGAGATATCTACATTCAAGCATGAACTAGAAGTTTACTTAGCATTAAGATGAAAAATACATTCACCTAGAGGCCAAAGCAAGTACCTAAGACTAATCCAAAGGCATTGGCATTCACAAAAGCACTCTGGGAAGTACTGTCATGAAATTGACCACCAAGTTCTTCACGGATCAACCATCACCTTCCTTCACCAACCAAGCTTGCAAATACAATTAAGTGCATTTGATTTTGTATCATTTATATACTTATTTAATAGTTTCTTTATCTGTTGTTATTAGATCTATTTGTTCCATGCATTCCTCCATCCCCACCTTCCTTCATGTCTACCTATCCAATGACCCAAAACCTTCTAGATCTCTATACCTAACCTTTATACTTTCCCGAGTTTTCCTTACCTTATTACAAACCCAACTAGTCCCCCTTCACTCTCTGTGTAGTCACGAAGAATCCCAAAATCACCTTTTATTGACTTTCACCAAATTTCCCCTACCAACGATGGTTATCTTAACCGTTGTCTATTTCCTCTTCACCAAAGCATTAATCATTAGACCAATGTCGCCATCTTTGTGCCTCCTTTCGTAATTTCACTAAATTTACCTTAACACCCCAAAATCCTCACAAAATCCTCACCCAATCATGATACCATACCTACAATCTCATCATATACCTTCTCATCTCTTTTTGTAGACGTAGAGAGAGAGCTTGGACACCTGATTTTACATTCTACCATTACCCATAAGAACCGAGATCGGTTATCCTAAACTGTCATTTATCATACCTTAACCATCATTAGTCATATCCTTACCTACATCATCTCTCTATGTCTAGTTAATCGCCTCGGACAAACAAGATTCCCACTCACCCCAAAATCAATCAAACTTTCCCAAACCCTACCAAGACCCAACCTATGACCCTCAGACCACCTACCTAGCCTACAACCTGACCTAGGACCTTTACCAGTTTAATTATTAAAGAATCTAATTGGATTAACATTGATTGTAATCTAAGATACCTAAATCGAACACCAAATTGTTAGATTTCTTTTATTTGCATTTTCATTTATTTTATATTAAATTATACATATCATTGGATTGACAACCATCAAGAAAGTATCACACTATCTGGATCTATCTCACACTAGGTAATCCACTAACCTTTTTCTATTAATTATGTTTTGTGGTCTTGCTTTACATTTGAGGTAGTTCCTCCTAACCAAAAGGAAGCTCACACAATCAACTTGGATCAGATATTAGATTCGCATGCACAACCTTCAACCAATGAACAACAAGTATTCCTCCTTGGCATATTTACCCCGATATATTTCATTAATCTACTAATAATCTGGTGAAACATAGGGTTGGCTAGTAATATCCAAGGAAAATGAAGCACTTAGTGATAATTAAGCCACCAAGTGACCCACACAAATCTCATCGTGAAATTCCTTGATGGTGTATGGAATTTTAGAACTTGTAAGGCATCGTAAGAGGATACTTTCAAAGTCATGTTTATAGAGAAGACCACATGTGATGACATTCTCGAGATATATTTTTGACGAAGGCTCATTGTCCATTGCGACTAAGATTTGGTGGCAGAATTGAAAGGGAAAGGTAGTCGAAAACTACTTATACCAAAGGTCACGTGGGTCAGTTTCAATGTTTCCTACAAAGTTAATGTCTTGGAATAGATAAGAAGGTATTTGTGACCTTTGTACTTGTGATGATATTTTTGATTCGGAGGGTGAAGTGGGGATTTTATAAGTAAGATTGGTGATGGTGTCTGTAAATTTATCATTGAGCGTAGGATGGTTTGAAGTTCATAATGGTCAAAGGTATTCAAAAGCATGTCAACATGATGTTTATACTTTTTAATTATCTCGTTACGACATTGGTATATACCATTAAGTTGGTTCACAACTAGTTGAGAGTCACCCAAGATATTAATTGATTTAATGTCTAAGGATATGGTAGTTTGAAGACCTAACATGAGTGCTTCATATTCAGTGATATTTTTAGTACAATAAAATATAGTTTGAAATATAATGATATAGGTTCACCGTTAAGAGGAATGAGGATAACTCCTACACCACCCCCACACTAACATTTGGAACCATTGAAGAATAAGGTCGTCTGCAGTAAAAAGATCATCTAGGGAGAGGGTAGTGATGGATTTATTAGGGAAATAAAAGTTAGAAGATTATTTTTCAGAGAGAGGTGCATCGTGACGGAGTAAGCAATGGTTTTTCCTTTGAAAATTTTTTGATGGATGAATTTGAGATCTAGGTATTCAATAATAATGAGCCAATGTGCAAACACATTTATGTTGGTAGGGCTTAGCGTACATGTAATTTAAGGGGTCAGTATTTGTGACAATGAAGGTTTTGTGGTTGAGTAGGTAATGGCGAAGTTTAGTGGTGACAAAGAATAAGGCTAGGAAAAAAATTTAGTGTGAGTATATCTAGTTTCATAGTCTAAAAGCATACAACTTATATAATAAATTGTTTTCTCCTTGTGTTTCGATCACGATAAGAAAGCACGGAACCCATGAAATGATCGGTAGAAAAATGTAAAGGTAAAATGGTTGGTCATCCTTCGGTGGAATGAGCACTAGTGGTTGGAGGAGGTATTTTTAAGGCATTGAAGGATTTGTGGCATTCATCATCCCATTTGAAGGAGACATCCTTTTTGAGAAGATGATGAAATGGATGGCAGTGGTTGGAAAGATGAGAAATAAAGTGACGAATAGATTGCAACTTTCCTTACAAACTACAAAGTTGACAAAGGTTAGTAGGTGGAGGAATCTTGAGAATAGCCTTGATTTTAGCGGGATCAACTTCAATGCCATGCAAAGAAACAATAAAACCAAGGAGCTTTCCAAAGAGAACAACAAAGAAAAACTTCTTAGGTTGAAGGAAAACACAATATTTGATGAGATGGTCAAAGACAACCTTAAGGACAAAAAGGTGTTTGGCCCAATGTTTAGATTTGGCAAGAAGATCATCAACATAATCTTCCAATATGTTATGCATGATTTCATGAAAGATATAATTCATAGCTCACTGATATGTAGAACCAACATTTTTAAGGCTAAAGGGCATGACACAATAGTAGAAGGTCCCCCAAGGAGTGATGAAGGTGGTTTTTTGTTGATCTTCCGGGGTGAGTAGTATTTTTTATAACCCGAGAAACCATCCATGAGTGATATCATCTCATGATTGGTGGTGAGATCAACTAATTGGTCAATACTAGGTAGAGGAAAGTCATATTTGGGGAAAGCTAGGTTAAGGTCATGGAAATCCATGAAAATGTGGAGTCCCCTATCACTTTTATGACAGGAATGATGTTAGAGATCCATTAGGGATAATCAATGGGTAGTATGAAGGAAACCAAAAGAATATGTTGGAGTTATTCTTTGATAAGAATAGAAATGTGAGGATGCATTTTTCACAGCTTCTATTTCACAGGTTTGGAATTAGGAATGGTTATGATATTGTGGACTACAATTTTTGGGTCAATACTGGGCATATCAGTATAGGACCAAGAAAAAGTGTTTCTATGATCCCGGAGGAAAAAAGTGAAAACTTCCTATTTAGCAGCATCTAAATATTGGCTTATTTTTAGAATGTGTGGGTCGTCCTCGGTGTGAATATTGATTTCAATTTTTAATTCATTCAACATGGCTTTCATCTTAGAAGGTAACAACCGATAAATATAAGAATATTCTACACTAATTTAGGTGAGAGTAGACTCATCATCTTGACATTGAACGGTGTCAATAGAAAATGTATCGTTATAGATCGTGTCAAGATATAGGAAGGGAAGAGAAGAGGGAGCCTCACCATTATGTTGATAAGTTAGAGGTCCCAAGGAAACGGTATTCACGAAAAAAAAATTTATGAGGAATAGATTCGGATCCATAGACTTTATAGGTGTTGGTGGTGAATGAGGTGAATGGGGTGGGGAATGTTTATCATCCCCAATGAGTTTGACTTGAGCCTTCTTAGAAGGTAAATTTGCAAATCTAATACCATTGTGGTCTTCATGCTTATGAGTGGTACAAGGAATGACAATATGGTGGCCTTATTCATAGAAAAAAAATCCAAATCCCTTCCAAGCACAGTGATGGAATAAGGTCCTGGGCAAATTGGCGGGTTGGTGAGATATTGAAGGTTGGAAGAAAATGGTTGAGTTTGGGAAGGTGGCTCGAGTGAGTAGGTAGAAGCATCAATTCCCCATACATTAATTTGGTGTGAAGGTGGGGAGGACCCTAGGGGAAAACCTCGGCTAAGCATTGATCATAGTGGGAATGTTGGTGAAGTTTACCATACTCTTGAGGAGTAAGGAATGTGTCAATGTTATAAATGCGGTACTCCACTGAGTGAGGTGTTGAAAAAAACCTTGAAGGGATCAGTTGTGGGTATGTGAGTATCAGAATGGATGAATCACCGAACAACTGGGAATAAGAAGCATTAGATGTGTGAGAAGTAGATGGGTTGGTTAATGGGTCGGGTTGCAGAAGTTGTGGCAATAGTAGGAATAGAGGAGCTAGTCATGCGGAAGATGTAGTAGCTTAGAAGTGGTGGATGAGGAAATGGTTGAAGAAGTGATAGCAGTGGTAGATGTATTAACCGGTATACTGAGACATCATTTGGTCGATACAACATGTTACAGGTCTTGAAAGGTGAAGGGTCAGATGGAATGGTATATTTTTTCCCTTCATGTTCAAAATTTAAATAATGGTGTAAGGTTGAAGGGACATAACCCATGGCATAAATCCAAGATCAACCAAACAACATGTTGTACTATAATTCCCCCTCTAATACATATACTAATTCAAGAATGGTTCGAGGGCATACACAAATGTGGATAATGATGGTTTCGAGGGTGGAAGTCATGGCATCGTTAAATGAACGCAACAAAACTAGTTTATTATGCATGCAATTGGAAAGGATACGCATTTGGTTTTACACATAGGAGGAAATGATGTTAATACTAGCACCTTCATCGATCATAAGGCATATAATTCATATATTATCAATGTAGATAGAAATAAATAGGGGTGGTCAAGATCATCCAATTTGAGAGGTACAATCTCATCATGTGAGAAACTAAGAGTGGCTATTTGATGAGTGGTAGTGTGAGAAGAGGAAGAATAAAAAGTGGTGAGAGTGGTGATGTCATGAGGAATGATAATGGATGTAACATACATAGGTTTGTTAGGTATAACCTCAACAGATTATAGGACCTCAATGAGGGACTCTGGCGATGAGAATCGAGGTATGGACGAGATTGTACAAAGACATTTTCAGAGGAGGCTAGTGTAATTGTTTAAGCATTTTACCATGGGAAACCCCATCAAAAATAGGGTATGTGGGTCCACGAATGGTGATTTTGGGTGCAGGTGTAGATGGAATATTGGGTAAAAGAGTAGTGGATGAGTTGGTTTTTTTCTCCTTTCCTTTGTCCTTCTGGGCTCAAGTGGAAACTTGAACCATATTGATCTACGATAAAGGATAAGGTGAATTGTGATAGGTGTAGCGACATGATGGGAAAAAATAGGGTGAGGGCATATACTAGTTTTGTGAAAGTAATGCAACACATTGGCATTTTGGTGGAGGTTTGGCTAGCTCTCTTATGCGGACCATATTGATCTCAAATGTTGGAGGGGGATAAAAGGGTTGTGGAGGTGGAGATGAAGGTCACTAAATAGGTAAGGGATAAGGATGTGTGGTGATAGGTGTAGGTGGAATAGGGTCCTCATCTAAAATATCATCATCGTCAAATTTTTCAAGAGAACATAGTTAGAGAAGAATAGTCTTAAGAGCCTGAACATTTTCCACATCATACCCTAACACATGATGGTAAGTGCAAATTTTGGTATCATCAAACCCTTATATTTTAGGTTTGAGTGGGTCATAAGGTATACGCAGTGGAAATGTGATGACAGATGTTTCAAACGTTAGCTAAGATGTTGGCGTAAGACCCTACCAATGGATTATAATGCAAAGTAAGTGTGGGTCTAGATAGAAGTGTGGGTGACTTTAGTGGGAGAGGCATCATTGGAGGTGGAATCAGTTTTTGGTAGATAGTATAGTTTTAGGTTTGGATTGCACCTTATTGGGTAAAGGTGTAGCAGGTGAACTAGTTGTTGAAGGTGGTGTAGGTTTAAATACCTCTTTGGAAGGTAGTGGGTTTTTGGGATTTGGTTGCACTTTCTTGGGTAAAGGTGAAGAAGAAGTGTGTGATGTAGAAGGGAATCTAGATAGCAGAATGGGACATGTTAGCCAAGATGATAATGGAGGTGTGGTAAAGGTTGTAGTAAGAGGCAATGTGGAAGGTATTGGTTGAGGAGAAGGGAATAACATAGGTAATGATGAGGATACTAGAAGTGGTGTAGGTATAGGAGGTAGAAAGGATGTAGGTGATGGAGAAGGTGTAAGTTGTGTAGGTAATTTGGGTGTAATAAAGGATCATGATGAGGTGGGCTACTGTGATTTTGGTTTACTCTAGGTAGGAGGTTGTTTGGCCAAGGTTGATGGGTGGGGACCTAGGATAGATGGAAGTGGTGAAGGTGATAGAGGGGTAGTGGGTGAAGTCGGTGTATGTGGCCTAAGGGGTTGGGTCTTCTTCTTAGGTGGGGGAATAGTCTTTATGATGAATTGTGAGGACATGGCTAAATCTAGTTTAATAAGAGGATGGACTAGACTTGATGTCGGCATGACTCCTAATGTGGTAATGGGTCTGGACGTGGAGGAAGGTATAGGTGCAAGTAATATTTTAGGCATAGGAAAAGTTCTTTTATTGTTAAAGGTTTAGGTGTGGGTGAGGGTGATGAAGAAGGGGTCACTACAACTGGTATGAGCATGGTGGGTTTGGTTATCTGAAACACCTTTGGATAGATCATGGAATTTTCAGCAAACAACATCTTCATTTGAGTTGAGATAGGTAGTCGAAGACGCCCCAAAGCATGGAATTGTTAACATAATCCAAGCGGTCAAACAAACGTGAGAATGACACCAATGTAGGATGGGATGATTTTAATTTGGTAGTAATCCTTGTAAAGATTGTCTATGAGACAGGAAAATGGTTCACTTCATACTCTATGGGTAAAAGAGACAAGAGAAAATCAACAGGATCCATGAAAGACAATGAGGAACTATTACCAATAGGAAGGGACGCTACTAATGGATCCATTATGGGTAGGGGAGATGGCAATTTGGGTGAGGTAAGTTCATCTTTTGGAGAAGAATAAGATAACCATGACTCTCCCGTGGGTAAAAGAGTAATTATTGCAAGTTATTCGTTAGTTTGAGAGGTGAGTGGGGAAAATGCATTGGCAGATATGGTGGAATCCTCCATGGGTGAAGGAGAAGATAAGGAGATTCCTCTATAAGTAAAGGACAAGATCAAATAGGTCCCTCCATGGATGAATGAGCTCATGCAAGAATCTCCTTGATAGATAGATTAGGAGGAATTTGAGCAGGAAGAGCTGGTATGATGTTGAAAATAGCATGAACCTCACGAACATTACTATCACTAGTCAAGGTTTTGTTGGTTTGGTTAGACTATGCGGTGTGATTTAGGAATGGCTTCTAGAAGACGTGAATGTTCTGATTAGCTGATGCATTAGGATTATCCAAGATGAGATCTCCATTATCTAACATTTCTTGGATGATATTTTTGAAATTTATAAAATTACCGTCACTATGACCTCTAACGCGATGATAGTTGCAGTAGAATCAATTTCTTTATACCACGTAGGCAAAGGACAAGAAGGGTCAAAACTAGTATGTGGTTTGAAGAGTGGAAGAGTAACTACTCTATATTTTAGAATTTTTTATAAAACTAAAGAGTGAGGTTCTCCTATGGGAGTATATTTTCATTGCTCTCGCTTGAACTGAAAATCATGAATAGGAGAAAGATTGGAAGAAGGATTTGATTGGTTGGATGGATGAGATGGGATGAATTTAAAAAATACTGCGTTGTCAGATCCTTTTTCTTTAGAATAATTATTTTATGGTTTGGAAGAAGAATATATATTGTTTGATTTAAATGCAATGTTCTTGTTATGTAATTTTATCTTTCTCTCTTCAATGGCATGAATTTCAATTTTTGAGGCCATGGTGAATGCCTCGTCAAATATGCATAAGGTTTGAACTTAGAAAGTTGGTGAGATCTGTCTAACACAAGCTTTGGTGAATAACTCTATTAAATTGGTTTGAGGAAGTTGGAATGTGAGTTAGTTTATCAGGCTCCTCCAACATGCAAGAAAATTTGTGATAGATTCATCTCCATATTGGCGTGTCACATACAAAATAATCATGGTGACCTTCTTGACAATGTTGATAGAAAAGTGGTCTAGAAAATCCTAAGCTACTTGATTAAATGAAAATATGGAATGCTTGGGTAGAGAACTATACCAATCTAAATCTAGTCCTGTCAAGGACATTGAGAATTTCTGCAAGAGCAAAGTGTCATCATTATAGATCAGACAACACACATGTTTAAAATACCACAAGTGTTGTTGCGGGTCTTCTTTGTTGTTGAATCGGTTGAATTTAGGCATTTCCTAATGGGGAGGGTATGGATGAATCAGAATGGATGGGTGAATGGGCTCATTGCAAATCTCATCATATGTCATAGTTACGTGAGCCAAACATAGATGATTCTAATGTATGCATATTTTCCATCATCATTTTGATAAGATCATTGGTAGGTTGTGATGACTGGGCACCCCTGTAGTATAAGGGGGTAGATGAGGTGGGTATGATGTGGGCGGCATCCCAGTATGTGGTGGTGCCGAGTACAAAAATTGTGAGGAAGGAACATAAGCCAAAATATATGTAGATGGAAGGTATCTTGAATAAGAGGTAGATGAAATAGGGGGTTATTGGTGATAAGTGAAGGTAGGAGGAGTGGACGTAAATACTCTCATAGCAATCAGAGGAAGAGACCGTGACAAGATGGAGAGGACAATTTTTTTGAAGGGAGTGTGGGCTGTTAACACCAATGATGTGAGAGATACAATAGGTATATGAGAGGTGGTGGGTGTAGATAGACCTACACTCAATATGGTTTATAAAGGCATGGTTGAAATCGTAGGAGCAACAAATGTCAAAGGCATGACAGATGTCATAGGTCTAGCAGATGTTAATGATGTAGGGTCAAGTAGGAAACCACAGGTGGAAAGGTGGAAGAGGGTAAGGAAAAGCTAGTAGTAGTTGATGCAGAAGTGAGTGCAAGGGTAGAAGGAATGGACACATACATGTCATATACAAGCTACCTTAATGAATCATGGTTATATGAATGAGTGAGATAGTACTGGAGATTGGTGGAGTTGTGATCAAGGAGTCTTGTGAACTCCTCATCACTAGTGGGTATGACAAGAGCCTGATTGGGGTCCATAGGTGATGAGATAGAAGGGGTGTCTTTGGGATAGGTGGGAAAGGCTCACAGATAGCATGAAACATAATATTTTTATCCTATTTATGAGTCAAAACCATGTGACTGATGATAGAACATGTATTATGAGCTTCACTGATAATGTAGAAACATAGAAGAAATGGAGAAAAATGGGTTTAAAATGTGTGATTTGATCGTTGTTCTGATTGGAAAATCATAACACAAAGATCGACATCGGTTGGGGTAACCAATTCCAAGATGAGGGTAACCGTCATCAGTCAACTAGACCGATGTCAGTTACTAAAAATAAATGAAATGTTTGTAAATCTAGAAATAAATGATGAAGAAGAAGTAGAACTTGGCTCAAGGTGATATTAAGGACTCATAGATATAGTAAAGTGACAAGAGGAAGTCACAGAAAGAAAAGAAATATAGATTGAATGCTACTTTGGCATAAATGACCAAAACAACATAAAACTAATGGCGGTCAGTGAACCGATGATGGTGAGATGATGAAACCGATGGTGGTCGCTAGACTGACATTGGTTTCTATGAAATCTTGAAAATAGAAAAAGTGAATTTTTGGTGATTTAGGTCAAATAAAAATACCAACTCAGAGACCGAGTATGGCAATGATTAGTCCTAACACACTCAAAAATAGTCAAAATACACCAACTATGATTGTGGAGTATGTAGGGAGAGAAAAATGAAGAAAATGAACTCACACCTCAAAACACAAATCAAGAAAAATATAGCAAACACGAAATCCTATGATGTAGATTTTATGTTGTGGCTTATGCCATTTAGGACTGACTTGTGAATATAATAGATTTTTTTGGTTACGAAGGTTCCTATGAAAACTCGACAACTATGGCTAGTTTTAGGTAAGTTTTGGCGTGGGGGATCCTTCTCTGATATGATAACTGGTCGAAAACTAGTTGGAGCCCACTATCAATCCTTTAATTATGTGATCATTGATAGATTCTTCTGGGAAAGATGTTGTTTAAGAAATGTGTAATTTGTTTTTAGTGATTTGGTATAAAGAGTGTACAAAATGTGAACTACGGTTCAGTTTGTCAACCATTAATTGGGCATGACTTCCAACATATAGGTTTCCCATAATTTAGATGAGCTAGAATGCAACATACAACAATGAGATGCAAATATTTTAAAACCCAAATCCACAATGAAATTCGATGAGAGCAATAATGAATAGGTAAGAGTATGTCTTTCACTAATGTAATACAAAATAAAAAGAAGTGTTCTTTTTAATCAAAATAAAAGTTTCACTGAGATCAGTAAGAGAAGAAGAATGTTTCCAAGGGAGAAGATTTTAATGTGAACTTTATTTTAAAAATAAATAAACACACAATGATTCCCTAAGAATGAATAATACAAAGAACCTTGAATGGGTCCCACTAGGCATGCCAAAATGTTTCACCAATAATTTTTATGCTTTCTAGGAAGAAACAGATAGAAGGTAAATGGTTAAGGAGGAATACCTATGAGGCAAAGGTGGAAGGTAGAATGCACACATTGTTGATGTTATCCAAGTTGATCGTAGAGAACTCCTTTTTATCTTGGAATTACTACTTGTAGATGCAAATTAAGAACACAAAAGAGTATTAAATATCATATGGCAAAGTGGACTACCTAGCGTATGCTAGATCCAAGAAGTGTGGTGCTTCCTATAGAGGTTTTCAATCCACTGTTTAATAACAATTCAATGTGAATAGAAAACTAAAATAAATAGGTCTTATTGTAATGTAATGATTTAGGTTTCTCATACACACAATACACTAGATTTTATGCTAGATATCAAAGTAATCATAAATCTAATTAGAACTAGGGTTTTTTTAGGTTAGCATGTGTCCACAAGGGTTTGGGGCTGATTAGTTGGGGTCCTGGGTTGGTTTTGGGTCAGTGGGAAGCTTGCTGGTCTAAGAATATAAAATAACACAGTAGACCTGATATTGGTCAAGTGACCGATGGCGGTTCAGTGGATGAAGCGAGGATGGTGAAGGAACTGATTTCAGTGGGGGAAATAGATAATGAAATATTAAAAATAGTTTTTAGGCTCCCTATGATTACACAGAGAATGATGGTAGTGTGGTTTGGGTCATAATATGGATGAGAAGACTTAGGAATACTAAGAAGGAGGTTTAGAAGGGTGAAAAGGCTTGGGGTGGTTGAATAGTGGGTTAGTGGGAAGAAGATGATGTATGGGTAATGAAGAAATAAAATACTAAAAGAAGCAAGATATCTACAATGGGATAAGAATGAATGATTAAAATCGTAGTACTTACTTGGTATTTTGTATATCCTGTGAGTTGAGATGGTTGATGGTTGATCAAATAAGAGTTGTTTGAGTCCAGTGCCACAACATTACAACTTGTGTGCTCCCATGAGTATTTCAATGCTTTAACAGGAGAACCAGGTGCATGTCTTGCACTATGGTTGTGTGCGTTCATTGTTTGGATGCAAGAGGGCTTGAAGATTTGCGCTTGAATGCAATAAAGCTCCAATAAATGAATTATCAACTTGGGTAAAGGGTTGTAAAATTTTATATAAAGGAACATATGGCAGCTTTAGGTGACTGACGTCGACGATGATAAACCAAAGGTTTCGGTAAGGGTAAAATAGTCCGAGTTACAAAAATATCCCAATTTTTACTATTTTTACGTGATTTTGATTTTGTGGTCCGCTTAGGAAGTAGAGTTCATGTGAGAGAAGGAAGGAAGATCTTAGAAGAAGTCCAGTTAGGTTTAGGAATAATTTTTAGTTAGTTAGATAAAGTAGTGACTCAACACTAGGAGTGATGACTCGGTCGAGAGTGATGACTTGGTCATTGTGAGTTAAATGCCCCTGGAATGGATTTAGGGTGATGTGTCATGATGAGGTGGAGGTGTGAGGATGAAATTAACTTAATTATAATAATTAAATTAATTAATAATGTCAGGATGAATATTAATATGGGGTAAAGGGGTCATGATTAGTTAAATGTGTTATGTTAATTAATTGAAGTGGACCAAGGGGAGTGTGACCCAAATTTGGTTTCTACAAGATCATTATTATTTTACTTAGTTTTTTTAAATCTATTTTGTGTGTTTTATTTTTCTTTTTTTTAAAGCTTCACTTTTATTTTTTTGTTGTAATTTATTTATTTTCAATTATTCATTTTGCTTTGATAGATTAGATTTTCTTTCAGCTTTTTTTTCTAGTTTTTATATTAGATTTAATTTTAGTTATTGAATTTCCTTTCATACATTTTCAATTCTAGAGAAAAGAATTATAAAATCATTATTTCCTTTAGCCCCTTTTGTAGATAGCCTTGGATACCTCCTAGTTTTGAAATTATTTGAGATTAAATGATGAGGATTACAATGACTCTCATCAATTGAGATGATGCAAGGCTCGAGGGATGAGGCATTATTAAGTGTCGATTAGGTTAGAGGTCATTTTGGCCGATAAGGGTTGCATATGGATAAGAAAGGGTGGTTAAATGGTTAAAAAAATTAAATGAGGGTAGATGATGGGTCTAGAAAGGATAAATGGAGGATTTAGGGATGTGATTAAGGTGATAAGCATGTTTAGGTATGATTAAATGTGATTAGGGGTAATTAAGACAAGAAAATAAGAAATTAGAGGAAATTAATGGGATTTAGGAGGGAAAAGAGATTTCAAATAGGATATGGGTAAGAGCGTGTATGATGACAATGAAGGGGAAAGTGAACACTCGATGAGGGACAAGTGAAATAATAAGGTAATAATGGTAATAATATGTATATTCAAAATCTCTACACATAGATGAGCTCTTACCCATATCCCCAATTTCTTAAATAAAATCAATTCTAATGAGTTTCTTAGGAAGGTGAGTACCGAAACCATAGGATTCTCAACCCATTGGTTGTTCAAAACTTTGGAAAGTTGAGCACTATTATCATCCCAAATAGTTTTGTTTTCTCTACATTTATATGTACGACTTCACCCACATCAGGTATTCCAAACATTGTGTCAAAGGTATCAGGAGTTAGTGATAGTAGAAAATCCACACTATAATACCTAACTTCCTTTGTCTCAGGATTGTAATTTTTAGCAAAAACCCATACAAGTTCGGGTACTAAGTAGAAGGAGGAAAGGTAAATGTTAAGGTAATGGAACTTTCATCTATCCTTTTATAATTTCACCGCTATCACTAGCATACAACCTCTGAAGAAACTCATCCAAATCGACATTCTCCAAGTTTGTATCAGTGATGAGATCCAGTTCAGACACTAGGTGAGAATTAGTTTGAGTTACATTCATCTTGATCTTTATTTGGATAAAGGTGGGATGGAAAACAATCCTTCTTTTGAACACAAAATTGACAAGATACAAAACAATTTCATGATTATCCTTAATTTGTTCGACACGACCCCGATTTGTAAAATATAAAGGAATAAAACATTCAGATCCTCACCCATACACCAATGATACTACAATTCCTTATTTTTTATCCAATACAAGCTTGATAATGCTCAGAATGCCCGGATGGTAACTTTACAAAAATTAGGGCTTCTTTCTCATCAAAGGGCTATAATTCACTTCATTATCTCGGACACAATAGAAAAAGTGAGGGACTTAGTTAATTTTTTTCTTATATGGATTTTTTTGTATGCTCACATTAATGAAGGGACTTTCTCCCACTTTAATTATTCAAAATCCATTGATCTAACACCCAAATTCAAATGTGAGCCCTACATGTGGATAGATCGTCGTTATCCCCACCATGGGTGATGGGGCTATGGAAGAAATTGATATCCATGTAAGAGCTACCAAGTTTCCAAATGTAGGGCTATAAGAATGCCCCTATTGTGAGATGCCACCACATATTTCACTCATCCGACATCAAGGTTAGGGATGCGGTTTACATCTCTACATTTTACTACAAATGTGCTTAGTTACTCCATTTGCCTCCTCTCACTAGATAATGCCACATGTCCTTATATGTTTCCTTTAGGGCTCGGGGATATGCTTACAACTTGTAACCTTGTATAAAATACAAAGCTATATCTAAGGCACGCATACCCTCCTATACTTCAAATATTCACTTATTTGGGTGTTAAAGGTACATTTGCATTTTGGAAACACACAAAACTAAAACCCTGCATAACTATAGAGAACATTTTGTTGAAGGAAATAAGATTTATTTCATGAATTAATGATATATTATGGACTTATATAGCATTAACCATGTCACTTGTCTTTACAAATCATCTAATTCAATCAAGGAACATAAGATATTTTAATTTTTTTAGAGAAAACATGCACAAAGTGGATCAAGGACACAATGAAATTTATTGATTTGGGACATGTGAGAACTATGAACACATAATGACATTTTAAGGGGTGAATTTAAAGGTTGGGACATACCATCAAACCAAAGGATAAACACAAAAATAATTATTTGTTCAAAGGTTCAAATAAAAACCAATAGATCCTACGACTAGTTTGAGACTACTCTATGATTTCATTGATCACACTTGTGACTGATATGTGATTATAATAAGTTCCAAATCAAACAAGACACCATAAATAATCATAAAACATCAACTAACAAACCATGTAGCATGAATTTTTCTGAAAAAACACCCCTAAATAGGTATAACATTTAATTTAAACATTTCATTTGTCGTCTTACATGTTCTTATTTCAACCTTAAATGGGTTAGGATTTGACCATGGTAGGTCCCTTAACCACAAAAATAACTAATGTTTTTTAAGTAATTACATGTAGGTTTTTTATTCAAATATGGAAGTTTACCCACTTTATTCATTGAAAAAACCATGATTGTCCCTATCATTTTCAATGGCAAAGTAACATAACATTGAAGTAGAATTGATTTGGGTTTTTTTTCATCAACTAACACATCATGTATGTGATCCAAATCTAGGCATAAATTTTGGAAACCAAAATGGGACCATTTTTACTTTTGGTAAATTATTTCATTTTCTAAATCTAAGAGTGTTTTCTTGATGTAGTCCTTTCAATTTAGTTTTATTTTTCCCTAACATTTTTGGTTATATATATAACACTTGATTTTTCAAAATCTTCCAAAATAGAAAAAACCATCTGGTTATATGTCATTAATAGCCATGAATGTTTCACGATTTTTCTGAAACAAAAGTAACAACAAAGTGTTATAAGGTTAGTGTCAACGCGACTATTTTATAATTTTGTTTCTAAAAAAATTATTTAAGGGAGGAAAATTATTTTTGTTAATCTTCTTTCATAGATTCTTTACTATGTATGATATTCCTTTGTTCCCTCAGGTGATCTTGGGAATCAAAAATAGATTTTAAATTTTTACTTTTCTATTTTTCACAACACAAGTCTAGTCTACATAGTGGTGTTTGGTATTTATGGTGCCTATGGGTTACATTTATGGGTGAATCCATCATGATTATCCTATTGTATATTCTAGCTAACACACCTACAACAAAAATGTCTATTTCATCAACCTTATAAATTTTTGGAGAGTTATGAGGACATGCATACACATACATTCCCCAATTTTCCCACTATCATTGGTCATTAGGCATAAGCCACAAAGGGTGGGACATTAGGAGTGTTAGAACTATAATATTAAGTGTATCATAATATATATAGTTTATATTTAAATAATATAGAATAAAATATTTTATTATTATTTAAATATAAACTTTATATTAGGGTTAGTTAATTTAATTAATCAACTATTTAAATCGGGAGGTGTGCCCCATCACTTAAGAATGACAATTAATCCTTAAGGTTATTAAATATGACCTTCGGTCATATATTCGAGATATCAAGATATGAGATTATAAAATCACGTAATAATATTTCAATGTGGAATATGAAGGTAAATCCTGGTAAAATACAAGGAATAGAAGTGAGGAGGGAGTTACTAGACTGGTAGATGTAAAATTTTCTTGATAGTGGATTTATTCTCCGTGGTTTTTACCCATTTAGGGTTTTCCACGTTATATTCTGTGTTATGTGTTCAATGTGTTTATTTAATTTATTTATGTTGAATATGTTATAATGTTTAACTTTATATTAATTAATTAATTTGGTGAATGTACTTTTTCACCTCTCATCCCAACATGGTATGAAGTGGGGTTAATAAATTAATTTAATCCTAATGTGAGCTAAGGAACTTATAATGGTTGGAAAGGTAGTTAAAATATTTGGAATATTATTTGATCCCCCTATCTTTCCACATGGTTGGGTGGATGAACATTGCACAAGTGAAAAGGGCATTTTGGACTTTCAGTGTGTGACAAGAATTCAACTTCAGGAATTACCAGGCCCTAGAAAATAAGGTAAGGGTTATAATTTTTTTGAAATATTTTATATAGTTTTACATAGTTTGCAGGGGATTCAAGAAAATCAAAATGGGAAGTAAAAATTCAAAGTGAAACTCGAGTTTACATGAGGAGACAAGATTTGAGAAAATAGGTTTTTCTAATTTTTTCATTGGTCAAGTAAAATCCTTATCCCCTCGGTAATTTTTTTTTTTTTAACATTGTTTACTATAAATTTTGAACTTATCTTTCATGTCCGAATAGGGCCTATGTGATTTTTTCACCTTTATACAAATTATAATACTTGTATATTATTTATAAAATCTTCGTATTTTATTAAAAGACCCAAAATAAATATATATGTATATAATTTTTTCTCGTATACATATATACAAATGTGTGTGTGTGTGTGTATAATGTCATGGATTATATAAACCTATAAACCTAACCTAAATTGACCATTATATTAAAAATATATATATATGGGGGTGGCCCCCTCCAAACCACCCCCTCTTAGTTGTGTGCCACTTAACACTTGTTGCTCGCTCTTGCGAGCCCTCACTTGCTCTCGACACGTGTATTGGGGCCTATCTTCTCGCCTCTGCGTTAGTATAACAATGGGTTCAGTCCACATTGGGATGAGATAGGTAAGGTGAAGGATTTAAAATACTTCCCACGCAGTGTTGGTGGCGTGACTATGGTCACACCACCCATTTTTGTTGACTTCATTCGCGGGAACAACTCGTAGAGAGCTTGGTGAGAAGCTTGGACACATTATTTGCATAGCTCGGTTGGTGGTATATGTTTGATGATATTGTTTTCATTACTAATATATAAACATTGGCATTTTTATATAATATAAATGTGGCTTAGTTTGTTTTGTAATATGAAATATGGCTTGGTGAAAACAACTCACCAAGTTCAAGTTAGCCAACTTGGCCGAGTTAACGAGAAAAATCTTACTTAAAGGAGCAAGAGATCCAAAAATTTATATATATATCATTTTTTTGGAAATTGTATATATAAATAATTTGTTTATTTGTTCAAAAATATAGATATATTATAAAAATTATTTTTGTAAAAATAGTAAAATTATCATTTTTTAATGATATATTCTTATACGATGACAAACTTTTTCGTCATCATTTTGTTACAAAACTAAAAAAATTCACTTACATTTCAATTTTATTTTTTTATATCATTCTAATGTATTCGTGTATAGACTATTCAATTAACAGGACCTCCTTTTTGGCATAAATTGATTATGATCGATTACAAGGATTAAAATACGACAAGGGGAATTTCTATAAAACTCTTATTTTAATCCTTGTTTGTTAATCATTTTTTATCTCTATTTTACGTAAAAATAGGGTCTAATAAATTTTTATTTAATAAACCTCGAATGTTGAATGGAAACAATGACAGCATTTGGAAGATTCGATTGAAGGTAGACTTCATGGCTCACAAATTATGGGTAGTTGTGAATAGAACTGAGAGAGCTCTTACTAGAAAACATACAACTACGATAACACCCCTACATATCAACAAAATTACAAGAGGCGATGTCCATCATTTTGCGAAGCGTACATGATGATTTTCTACTTCATATCAGGAATCAAGAAATTCTTAGTGAGGCTTGGGCTCAATTGGAATTGACGCACGAAGGTACGTGTTTATAAAAAATTATTAAATTGATTATAGAGCTTATAACAACTCCCATGATGGGAGATGGAAAGGTGATTAATTATTTAGCAAAAATCAAAAATATTAAGTCACAGTTAGATGGATGTGGCAGTAATTTGATTCAAGATAAATTGCTTTATTTTATTATCCAATTAAATATTCATGAAAATTTTAGAAATTTCATTTCAATTTTGAATTCTAAATATCAAACAGAACAAGACATTCCATATTTTCAAACCCTTAGTTCTCTTCTTATACAGGAAGAACAAGTAATGTCAAATTTTGATTCTAAGGAGAATGCCACACAAGCACTTCTCACTCAGAAATCAAAAGGTAAAACCTCTAGATTCAACAAAAACACAAAGCAAACTTTTAAAACTCCTAGCAAGGATAAGAAACCTGGAAATCTAAGAGTTAGATTTGATGGAAAATGTCATTATTGTGGTAAATTTGGACACAAGAAAGAGGATTGAAAATTTAAAAATAACAAAACAAATTTTAAATTTTAAAAGGGTAAAAATATGTCCAAGATCAAAACCAAAACAAGAATCAGAAAAATAACAAAAATTCAAAAGTAATTTCTTTGTATAACACTTTTGTCACTACAAGAGAAAATGAATGGATATTTGACAACGGTGCCTCTAGACACATGAATTTTAGATCTAATATCCTATCTGAACTTATTAAATGTAATGAGCATATCTACTTAGGTGATCATTCCATTCTCGATGTTCAGGGTCAGGGAAAATCAAAAGTTACAAATGGTTTTATTAACAATGTGTTGTTAGTTCCTAAACTTAAAATGAATTTTCTTTCTTGTTCTCAGTTAACTAAAAATAACTATAGTGTAACATTGTTAAAGGATAAATGGTTTATTAAAAATGAACATAATGTTACTATAGTTGAAGGCATTCAAAGAGATGGATTGTATGTGTTTTTTGGTTTTCCTTCTACTTCTTGTTTGACAACTCAAATAAGTGACATGCAATTATGGCATGAGAGGTGAGGTCATGTAAATTTTAGGAGCATGTATGATGTTTCTCAACTAAATCTAGTAACTAGTTTGCCACCTATTTCCCAAAATCATGAAACTTGTGAAGGATGCTTACGTGGTAAGAAATCTGCTAATCCTTTTCACAGTCATCATGATGATAACTCTTTTAAACCTTTAGATCTTGTCCATAGTGATGTTAGAGGACCCCTAGAAGTTCCTTCTCTTAATGGTTCTCTATATGTTGTCACTTTCATTGATGATTTTTCTTGTATGATTTGGTCTTATTTTATTAAAAGTAAATATGATGTCTTATAAAAATTTAAATAATTTAAATCTTTAGTTAAAAAATATTCTAAGTATAAAATTAAGAGGCTTAGAACTGATAATTGGGAGAATATGTGAGTCAATAATTTGACTCATTTTGTGTTGAATATGGAATTTAAATGGAACTAGCTACTCCTTAGTCCCCTTAGCGAGAATGGGATTACGGAAATGAAAAACCACATTATTCGTAAATGGCTATGACCATGATGCATTATATTGAAGTTCCTAAGTTCCTCTAGGCTGAAGCTATGAACACTATTGTTCATATCTTAAATAGAGTTCCCACTAAATCCTTAGTAAATTTAACTCCTTTGGAAAAGTGGTCAAACAAAAACCTAGTGTATCTCATTTGATAATATTTGGTATCCTAGCTTCCCTCTTCATTCCGAAATCAAAATGGAAGAAGCTTGATCGAGATATTTTTCCTTGTATCTTTGTAGCATACTATATAAAAACTAAAGGTATTAGGATCTTTGATCCGTCAAAAAGAGAAGGTATAGAAAACAAGAATGTTAATATCTTGGAAAAAACCTTTTTTTCTTGTTCTTCTTCATCTTCTATTATTTATGATGTTTCTAATGAGAATGAATTTGAAATTTGTGAAAATAATGAATGTGATAAAGAAACTAGTGTTGAACCTATAGTTTAAAATGAGATTGTTCCTAGTTCCTCTATAAGTAAAAGACCGGTTGGTCTAAGTCTATTATTCATGACTCTAATAGTGAAATCCTTTAGAAAATGACCAGGAGTCATCATACATATCATACTTTGATGAATTTTTATGAACCTGAACACCAATATTTTGAAGAAACTTCTTCTAATGAAATATGGTTGGATACTATGAAATCTAAATATTTTTCTTTAATTAAAAATCAAACCTGGGAATTAGTCCCTCCCCCTGAAAAATGAAGTATAGTCATATCTAGATGGCTATACAAGATTAAATACAAAGAAGATGACAATATAGATAAATTAAAAGCCATACTTATAGCTCGAGGGTTTACTCAAAAATATGGTATCGACTATGTAGAAACATTTACACTAGTTGAAAAAGTGAGCACATTAAGGATTTTTATTTCCTTAGCTACTCAATATGGTTAGGGAATTCATAAAATAGATGTAGCAAATGATTTTTTGAATGGTGATTTAGAAGAAGAAATCTATATGACCCAATCTAAAGGCTTGGAAGAACCAAGAAAAGAAATTTATGTTTTTAAATTGAAAAAATATTTACATGGTTTGAAACAAGCTCTTAGAGCTTGGTATTTTAAAATTAACATTTTTTTCAACGAGGTTGGTTTTTCTAACTGTTCAAATTGATAATGATTTACTTGTTAAAATTGAAGAAAATGTTATTATTATAATTGTATTATATGTTGATGATTTAATTATCACTAGTAATTATAACACTTTAATTATGAAAATTAAAGGAAAGTTAAAACAATATTTTGAGATGGAAAACTTTGGATTATTGCATCATTTTTTAGGCATAGCTATATTTAAAGATAAAAATTCTATTGTAGTGTCTCAATCACAATATGCAAATAATTTTCTTAAAATGTTTAATATGCTTAATTGTAAACCAGTTTCTATTCCTATAGAAGTATGACATAAACTTGATCCTAAAACTACATGTGAAAAGAAAATCCTAATTTGTACAAACAACTTGTAGGTAGCTTAATTTACCTAACTATTACTAGACTTGACATTTCTTATGAGGTAGGGATTGATTCAAGGTTTATGCAGAACCTTATCAAGTAGGGAAAGTTTTAAGGATTTTCCCTAAAAACTTATCTAAAGCATGGAAAATATTAATGGAACTAGAATCGTTGGGTTGGTGAATTATCTAAAATAAACATTTGTGGCATGAGGAGATATAATATATTTTTTGAAGGAAATTATGGATGGATCGGTGAATGGAGAATCAACTATTTTTATTTTTTTCATCCATATAACCTCACCAAAATCTTATTATGAGAATTCCAAAATGAATCTCATAAGGATACCTTTCCAACGAGACCAACTTTGTGTAATTTGGAGCTCTCTGGAGGAAGTTATGGCCATTTAAAGTTTTATAGATTGGGATGAATAGGAAGTTAACACATGATGACTAACAGCTTCTAGTTAGTAGTAGGGAGTGCCTTTCCTATGTTTTTATTTCCATATAATTTCCATACGTAAACCTTTTATTGGTTGTGGGTCAGAGCCCGTTAACCGTAAGAGGGGGTCGCAGACTCGAAACTCTATCGAATGTGACTTATTTGGTGGGCTAGAGTTTGCATGAGCCCATCACATTGAATTTTTTTGGAATGGAAACATGTGTCTAGAAAATGATACCAAAGGACTAAGAAGGTTCCATATATTTCTTTCCAATTTAATATTTTTTTAATATCTTTTCCGTCTATCACACAACGATTTAATAGAAAATATATACGTTTGGATTGTAAATCAATTGGCTATTCTCATGTGAAAATTATTGTTTGTGGAATTTTTGGAAAAATTTGGTCACTTCCATGGTCATAAAAATAGCCAAATTCATATTCTTGAATTCCTACTATTCGCCAAATTACAAAAAAATCCACTAAAATTTTCCATGCTTATCAAGATCACTCAAAGTTAGCAAAAAGAATTTTGCATTATGTAATGGGCACAAATAATTATGGTTTACATTATATTTCATCTAACAGTGCATATTTATATGGATATTTTGATTCTGACCATGTTGGTGATGTGATAGATCGTAAATCTACTACTTGATATCTATTCAAGTTTGGTGCGGGTGTCATTACTTGGAGTAGTAAAAAGAAGCCGATGTTTTCCATTTCTTATACTGAGGTAGAATATATAAGTGGAATGGAAGCAGAAAAAGAAGCCATGTGGCTAAAGATACTATTGGAAGATATGCGCATGGAAGTTAAAGGAAGTAATCCTCTTCTGTTTGATAGCAAGAGTTGTATTTCTCTAGCAAAGAATTTGTTTCAACATCAAAGAATGAGGCATATTGAGATACTTTTGCACTTTAATCATGAAAAGGTTCTCAGTGGTGATATAGATCTCCATTACTTCCCAACTAAAGATAAGGTTGCATACTTTTTATGAAGCCATTATGTGCTACAAAGTTCTGTAAGTTCCATGGAATGTTTGGCCTTTTAGATTTTCCATTGAGGAGGAGTATGCATGGAAATGCCATCTTCTAATGACTGATCAATTGATTGACTCCTTATCCTCTATACTTCTATTTCGGTTTAAAATCATTGTAAAAATATCTTGTATGATCTAAAGTAAACGATATATTTTATGGCAAAATACAATCCAATGAGCATCTATTTGTAAAGGATGTCCTTGTGTTATTAAAGGATCCTAGAGATCCGGTATAAGAATATTTTCACAAAAATGGTGAGATTTAGTCTCACAAAACATGTGCTAGCTTTGAACCTTTAGGATTTATGGATTTTTAAATCTTGTTTTACAAATAGGTGATGTTGGCATATGGATCCCCACTTACTATTAAGGGGGATTGTTAGAACTATAATAGTTTTTTTTTAGGGGTAAATAGTTTTGAAGGACTATACCATGTTACAAAACATGCTCAAAAGCCTAGATAAAGAAGAAAAGAACAGTCCAAAGTTTTGAACAGACTATACCCTCTTACAAAAAGGCTCTAAAGCTAGATAATGCAGTAAAAAATAAAGTATGGATCATCATCCAAAAAATACATGTATTTCCAACTATAGTTAACCGAGGAACTATACCAAAGGATCAAAACAATAACAAAACTGCAACTAAACAACATGAAAATAGCCTCCTGACAACATCAAAACAAATAAAAACTGTAGTAAGAACTGTCCTCCTCACTTGTCTACTTTGTCAATATTTTTCCTTACCTTCTGCAAAGAGGTGAAGAGTGCCAAGGCAGTGACATGGGTGGGATCCTTCTTATCCAACTATGAGAGATTCAAGTTCCTTACTGGTTCCGGCTCCCAAATGGCAGCAGGAATGTCACTAAGTACACATACACTTTTGACATGTTACTCTAAAAATTTTAAATAGCCTTAAGCACAGACATGGTATAGTCATGCCTTCCTTTTGCATTTCCCAACCTGTTATCCAGTGAGTTAAGCTTCTTGTAAATTTCAATAATCTGATCATTATCCTACTCAGGGTCATTGTGCATCTTCCTTTTTCCTTCTCTCTTGCAAACCTGCTTGAGTTCTTCTTTCAAAGCCCCAACCTCCTTTTCTATATTGAAAATCCTATTGAGAAGGACATCCTCCCCTTCTCGTAGTAGAAGCACTAGTTGGATTGTTGATATGGAGCAATTTTTAGTAGACTCAATTTATTTGCTACTACAAAGGATTCTTTGGGAGGGGAAGGGATGATTGAGGGGGTAAAGTGGATTTTTGGTTTTGATTTTCCTTTGACCAGTAGTAGTGGTGGGGGCAGTGGAGTTAGGGTAAGTAGGGGTAGGGGCAACAGGAATTGAATGATGTTGAGAAAGGAAGTGGCGGTGAAGCAACAAAATGAGGCCTTGGTGAAGGGGGTGGCATGGGTGTGGTTTTGAAACTCCGAACAGAGCATTCCAGTGAATTTAAAATATAATGCGGAAAGATAACATGCAAATTCCTTCTAAAATGATTTAGGAAAACCAAATGTTTGAGAGGAACTGTCACATATCTACCTTCTAAAGTGACATACCTGACAATCATCCTTGCAATTTCATCGAATGGCTCTGGAATGGAGGTCACTTTTATGCCTGTCATAACAAACTCGAGATTTTCTCTATCTACTAGGAATTTCTTGGCTTCAATTTTCTTATCAACCCTCTTGCTAAAGAATTTAGCACCTTCAAGACTCAGCCTGTGACCTCAGCAATAAGATCTTCAGTGATTTTAATGCTTATCTCCCCATATTCAATCATTCTTTTCTTCCACCCAGTCGTGAATTGAAGAGAAATGTCTTGATCATGACCCTGCATTTTTCAATGAGGTTTGAGACCCCACCCATTTGTAGATAAGTCCATAGGGTCACATCCTCCTTCCAAGTTGGGTCGTAGGTGGGTTCAGTTTGACATGGAGCTCCACCCATTATGTCATTGTTGTTTCTTTGTTTCCCAATGATAATGCTTTTCCCCCAAAACTGCTTCTTGATAGCATCTTTGTATACCCAGAAAGCATGTGAAGGTTGAGTGAAATTATTATCCATGTGTGAGGAGATAATCACTCTCAATACAATGAAGGGATTCTTAATGATAGTTTTTGATTTCATATTTATCCTTGATGATGTCATTATGTACCTTGCTAGGGAGGATGTCATCACTAAACCAAGTTTGCATGTTATTACTAACACCATAGTTAGCAAGACTATCCACCACTTTGTTTCCTTCACGATATGAGTGGATGATTTGACAGTTTGTAAAGGATTTACAAATCTCAATAGATTCATAAATGAAATCCCTAATGGTCCAACTAGGGGTTGTGCTTGATTAAGAGATTTATTATTTTAGAACTATAATATTAAGTGTATCATTATATATAGTTTATATTTAAATAATATATAGTAAACTATATTCTTATTATTTAAATATAAAATTTATATTAGGAGTTAGTTAATTTAATCAATAAACTAATTAAATCAAGGAGGTGTACCCCCTCACTAAAGAAGGACAACCATTCAGTTATTTAAATATGACCTTAGGTCATATATTCGGAGATATCAAGATATGAGGTTATAAAATCACGTAATAATATTCCAATGTGGAATATGAAGGTAAATCCTAGTAAAATACATGGAATAAAAGTGAGGAGGGAGTTACTAGACTGGTAGATGTAAAATTTTCTCGATAGTGGATTTATTCTCTGTGGTTTTTACCCATTTAGGGGTTTTTCACGTTACATGTTGTGTTATGTGTTCAATGTGTTTATTTAATTTATTTATGTTGAATATGTTATATTATTTAACTTTATATTAATTAATTAATTTGATTAATGTACCTTTTCACTCCGTGGCCTCGATAAGAGGCTTATGTATGAGGGATCCCATTTGAACAATCTTCCATTAATACGATAAGTCCCCTTCATGCATCATTTCCTATATATAATTAGAAACACATTTATTGGAGTTATAAGAGTCAAATATATATGTATAAAACCATATTATATTTAAAATTAGCAAAATTCCAAAAAATACACCAAACTATCCAAAAACACTTCACCAAAATAGTTTCACCATATCTAGGTTACATTTGGGACTATTTATGATATCTACAATATTCTTCTATATTTCTCCATCAGTCTCAAACTTAATTTTCTACTCCTAATTTTCCAAGCCTAGTTATAGCACGACTTCCCTATGATTTTTCATTCCATACTTTTCCCATATGCTTTTGTAGTCATGAATACCTTGTTATTTAATATCTAACCATTTTACCCATTTCTTTTATTATGATCATTCAAAACACTCTGTCCATATATATTTTACATAGCCTTAGTCAAAAGTTAAACTATCACCCCTCCATTTAACACCATTTTATAGTTTTTATTCTTCATTTACTCTCTTGTTTTCTCTATGCATATTCTATTCTCTTGTGCACTACATTCATCTCCATGTGTAATTTTGTCTCCTTTGAGGAAACTCTAGTCCCCTTTGTGTGTACCCTAGTCTGTTATATGCTCTAGTCCCCTCCATGTGCACTATAGTCCTTTCTTTGTGTGTTCCACACCCATCTTTGCATGCTCCAAGCCCTTATACACTTTGGTCCCTCCATTACACAATCTATTCATATCCCTTGCATTATCTATTCCTTTATTGTTAATGTCCTCTCCTTATATTCCCAGGTCTCTCCCTTACATACTCTAGTCACTGCACACTCAGGTACTCCTCTTACTTGTTCCGATCCGTTACACACTTGGGTCTTGTTGTACCTCAAAATTGTACCCTGTTATGAGTCATGGAAAACCTAGGATTTTGAGGTAGCATGGGACTATCTCCAAGTGTTGGGACTTGTACTATGAGACAGGCCTATGGAGAAGGGAAACTTCCTCTACTTATCCCTACAGATAAACTAATCCTAATGCTAGAAATGAGGCTATCTAATCATAAAATAACATTCCAAGGGACCAAGGTTAGAAGGAAAAATAAGGGGAAAGACATTTTTGAAAGAAGAAAAATGGAACAAAATAATGATGGAGAGGGAAAAAATGATAGCCAATTTCTAGAGCAACATCTAAATTCCCATTTTCAAACAATCTTCCAAATTTCTAGAGCAATATGAAGAAACATGCACAACATACTTGATTTTAAATGAAGAGGCAAGGGAATGCAAAAAAATACTAGCTAAGGTAGAACAAAGCCACAAAACAAGTAATTTTATTGCTTCAAGATGATGCACAAATCATTACAATGGAGGAAGAAGGTATGAATTCATTATAGGATTACAGTCCAAGGCTTGTAGCTCAAGAACACTTATGCAACACTTCTCAATGATGCCCTTGCATTCCCAAAGTATCCAACATTACAAATGAGCCTATTTTTATAATATATAGAAATGGCAAAGAGAAATAAGAGGGAAACTCAAAATTCCTCCCTCACCCACCAAAAAGATGCATTAATTTCTGAAAATAAATATGTGCACCCTGCCAAACCCATTCCCCCATGATCTTTTTATTATGCTAGAAAAAATGTGCACCATACTCCACTAATCTATTTGTTTAACTTCCTAGAAACTGTGCATTTTAAATGTTGGGGACATTTCTCCATTTTCACCCACTTATCCCCATGTAACTCCATATTTTTGTATCCATGGCATAGAGGGTGAAGAGATGTTTCTATTGATATATAATTTATTGCATTTGGACATCTAGGAAAAATATATGCGGAATCAATTCTAAGGGGTTTTGTGAGGAATATGGGTTCCTAGTTCATCATTACGATCCTTAAGTTATAATAATTTCCCCTCTTTTATCCTTTCATATTTTAAATCCTTTATAAAATTGATAAATTAGGGTTTTTAGGTATAGAGTGAACTAAAGAATTGGGTTAAATATTCCTTATTTCTCCGCATTGAGCTTTGGCATTTGTTTACGCTTGGATCGATAATCAAGTCCCGGTGGAACTTAGGAACTGTTTCACCAAGATATTGGTTTCCACATCTCTCGGTTCATCCACATCCTCATCTTCTCGGTGTTTTCTTCCCTTGTGCTATGGGTATTTCACCTCCATAAGGAACTCACATCCATGTGGAACTTGTATCATCAGCCTTAGTTCTTCGCAACCCCTCACGACCCGCAAAACACTCAACTTTAAACTCTCGGCTTCCCCTTTTTCTTTACCTTATGGACCGTAGACTTGTTTGGGGAACTATTGTATGCTGTGGAACTATTTTTCTTGCCGACCTATTCTCTACACTTCACCCCGACCCACATTACACTACAAAATTCACCCAAATTTATTCAATGCAACCCAATCGTATAATTGTGGAATATGAGGAACAAAGGAACTTTTCTTCCTATTCCTCCTAGACCCGCAAAACACTAGAGATATCTCATTTCTCAAAATTTTCAATATATTTCTAAGTGTTTGGATTTTTCTAAAATAGAGGGGAATGTTGCAAAAAAATTACAAGTGCCACAAAGCATGGAAAATACTTGTTTTTCACCATTTATTCTCCAAGATCTAATCCGAAGTATTTTTTGGGTCTTGTAAGATTCCTAAACCTCCCTAAACCATGAACACGTCATAGATCATTTCGAGAAATTTCCAATAGTATGAAGAACTCTAGAAATAGAGTCTAGATGCGAAGTTATCATAGGTCAAATATTTTGTTTGAAAACAGTCCAAGTTGGTCAACATGTGAATCATGCATTGACATGTGGAAGTTTGGTAAAAGGAGAAAAGGTTAAAATTTCATGATTGAGAACCTCGATGTATTCAATGAATGAAAAAATTTTGGGCCTTGTTATTTCTTGGTTTGGGTCCCTCAGCTCAGTTCGACACACTCTTTTTATAGGAGGGGTGCCTTTGCCACTTATTTTATCTTTTCCATTATCAAAATTTTAATATTATATGTCATATCTCTATCTAACATTGCCAATGTGGGATTATTGTTTTGGAGGGTTAATATTTTGCATTCCGAGGTCTATATATTGGCTTGACGAGCTATTATTTTAGCTCGGTGGGGTGATCAACTCCCCATCGAATTGATCACAAAATATTACCACTTTGATTCACCTTAACCATATTTATTGTTATATCCATCTCGACACCTACTATCGGCGTAGTGGATGGACAATGTAATTCAGCCAAACTTCCATATTAATCGGTCTATATACTATCCTCCACATATATTTTGGCGGATTATCCAATTACGTGATAGGCCTATATATATAATACGGGAATTTATAAATGACTCATCCTTCATTATTGGTCATTCAACGTTAAACCATACAACAACCAATCCATACAACGGGCATATAACCATGCAAATTAGGGCTAGAATGAACACTATCCATAGTGGGCCATGGTGAATAACAGTGCTAGCTCACCACATCATGGTAACTCATCAAATCATCCCCCATGGTGCAGTTCAAACAATACACCAGTGCATAGGTGTGTAGAAAAATAAAATGCCAAGACGTGGCCTAAGCCACATAATGATAGGGTAGTTTTTCCCAATATAAACCATGAATCCTCCGACATGCCAAAGATGCGGGACTAATCCGGGCATAGTGCAAAGGTTTCGGCAATGGAGGAGGAGATATGGGGTCAAACTATCAATATGGTCATACCAAAATAAGTTCCCAACCAACTCACCCAAGGGGATCGGTGGAATAAAAAAGTACTCGCAAATATTTAACAGGATAGTCTACAGGATTGTGGCATGGAAAATTAGGAGCATTGCAGAGAAAACCTCAATTTTGAGGCACCTAGGGTCACTTTGGGGACTCGGTGTAAAAAGAAAAGTTGATAGAAATTTAGAGATGAATACAATGGTGGACTTTATTTTCCATGAAGTGTTGTATATTTTCTGATGTAGGCATTTTCAGTTGCATTTACACAAGAAAGTCACTGTGGAGAGCCTGTGAAGCCACGGGTGAATTTGTGGACAATGTCTAACAGGAAATCACAATCTGCAAACCTTTTTTTAAAATTATTTTAGGTATAAAGGTATATTGGTCATTATTTAAGGGTTAATTTTACTTCTTTGGGCAATAATAGATCGATTCACAATTACATGAATCTGGAGACGTAGCCTTCGGGTGAACTCCAATAACCATTTCTTGTTGCGGATTTATTTTTAGTTTGTGAAGCTTTTGATCAGATAAGAATCATTATTTGGATTAATTGATTAAATTGATGAAGTAAACACTTAACTAGTTTAATTGGATTTAAATGAAATTGACGATCTAATCTCTGCAACCTACAAAACAAATACACATTTTCAATTTTGGAATAAAATCAGATTGAGTGCATTTTTTGAATTCATCTTGTTATCAAATTTATGGATTCATATTATTTCCATTTGATTGTTAAGAAAGTGTTTCAAAAATTGGGTTTCAAAACACCCAAATTGGTTCAATTAAGCACTCCTTGATCAATTTTAAATCGGTAAAAATTAAGTATCTAGAAATTTTAAAAAGTATAGAAAAATAGAAGTCCCATTTTCAGATCATGTTTGGTATGACAGTTGGTTTAGCTTGATATTTTTCTTCTATTTTAATTTTTATTAACAATGATTGCTTTAGTTGGTGTAGTTAGTTCAATGTGAATAGGTACAGGTGCACTATGGGTAGTTGCATATTTTGCAGATGATGCTAAAAACCAATCTCATAGCTACTTTGGCGAGACATGGTAAACTTGATTCCTCACCTCAAAAGTAGGAGAAAATGGGAATTATTGCACTCACTATCAGATGAGTGGACATGAGGTTGTAAATTGTTGGAAACTTCATCCAACCAACCATCCAGAGCATGGTAAGAATAAGTTGGAATTTAAAATTAAAGGAGTTTTTGAATGAACAGTAAAAGAAGAGTCAACCACTAATCTATCCACAATTGAACCATTGACGATAATTTCTATTTTAATACAAAGAATATAGGCTCATGTGAATTTGATGGATTTACTTTTGCATAGCAGTATTTGTTGAAAAACATGTAAAATTTTCAAAGTAATATGTGGATTTCTAGTGTATGTTGAAGGATAAATTCACTTGTGTTTTAATTACTTTGAATTTGATAAATGGGTTCACCTAGAAGAGGATCCGGGAGACAAAGTTAAACATACTCAGATTTAACTTCTTACTTGTTAAGGTTGAAAGTATACCATTTTCTATTTTTAGTACCAGTATGCAGATTCAGTGGGCATGTGGTAATAATGTCTATTTATGGGAATTCACATTTCAGTTACTATTGTTAAATTTCATTGTGCAATTCTATGACACATGTTTGATATTGTGGGTAATATACAATTTTTTTGTCTTCACAGGGTAATTACACATTCATGATGACCCTTAATTTTAGGGCATGTATTTGTAACTACCCTATGTAGGTATGCTTGGTGATAATTTGCAACAATTAAGTATTCAACCAATATGGGTGAGCATACAGTTTGATATCTATCGTTTTACAATTCAAGTATGTGTATGGATAGAATTGGAAGATTTTGTGGATTCAAATTTTAAACTATAGCTATTTTTGGCGTTGATAGTCCGATGTATTCGGAGAGTGAATATTTGCAGAGTTTTTATAGTTTTAAATGGAAATTGGGTACTATCCTAATTGTGGGCAATTTTGATGTCTAGTATATTGATACGTGTTTATGGAATTGTAATATTTTAAAGCTGGTTGTATCAAAAGTGACAATTGAACACTATCTTTCCATTATATAATGGGTGTTATTATATGGTCATTTGTTTGTGATGGCATTATAGGGGGTTTAATATTTCACACTTGTGTGTAGAGTTGACACGGTTGTAGCATATCAGTTGAACACTATCTTAATTGGGTGTTATTATGATCTATAAACTATCGAATTTTAACAATAAAATGATCACAATGCCCATGAAAAATGAATGAAATATGTGAGTTCCTTTTAACCAATATAATATACATAAATAATCACAAATATACTGAAAACTGAGGTAAATAATGAGACAAGAGACACACGAATTTATTCTAGAGAAATCCAAGCTGGGGAAAACTTTAGTGGGTAAGCAAATCACTTCCTCTCACTATGTAAATTTCAAAATACAAAGTATCGCCAATAATTGGCCTTCAGAAAAAATTTACACTCCTCCTAACTATATTTTCTTGCTCACAATCCTCAAAAATGAATAACTCACTCTCAATGAACAAAAAATAAATAAATACAACTCCTCCTCTTTACTCACACTTGTTCTCACTTAAAATCACTTACTAGAATGATTAGTTGCACTCATATTTATAGTTATTCTACCCCAAGGATAAAAATAAGGTGAAATGAATCAATTGAGAAGCCTAAACATTTGTAACTCTTCGTCTTCTCCATTTTGACATTAAAGGAAAAAAATCGTGACATATTCATCAGCTAGAAAATAAAAATTCAACAAATAATCCACATCAATTTGTGGGCGCTTAACAACTAACACGCAAAAACAAACCATTTTTTTCCTTTTTGTCATTTGAAGGTATTAGGATCACCTTCAACATAACTTAATCATCTTGTGAATGCTTAATAAGCTGAGAATATGTAGAGAAAGTATAATATATAGAGATTAGATAGAATTGGGCTTTTCATGATCCATTATTTTTATCATACCTCCCAATTTGAGGATTTTAAGTCCCTAAAAGCTTCAAGGACTAATGAGGTGAGGAAATTTCTTCCTCATATCCTTTCTGGAGTACCACTCCTACATTTGGAGGTGTATCTATTGGATTGTTCCAATGAACATATCCTCTTTGTGGACTTCTAGTCCTACTTTTTCATTGTCTCTATATATTAATATGAAAACAACATCAACTACACTCCTACATAAGTGCTCAATAGTCTCTATCACACCAGAGTGACCAACCACCTCTGAAGTGTGTGCTTTTTCAAATAGGTATTATAACTATTGTTTCATTTTGTAGGCCCCATGTATGGAATTCATGTGGAATCCCATGTCTGGAAGCAGACCATCGAGTAAAATTTGTACCATATGCTCAATTGGCCTATCCGGGGCAACCCCATAGGCTCTTCCCCGAATGCTACATAAAATCTCCCATTTGTTTCTAAACTTTGTTAGTAACTATTCTATGATTGTTCTTATATATAACTTCCTCATCTTTTTATCCCTTAGAAGAAGTAAATAAAATATCCCACTAGCATTCAATTTCCAAACTTCGGTGGCACTTACCAACAAAATATTCGAGTCTATTGCAAAGGCTGAAATGACATATCTTTTAGCATCCTTCACCAAATGGTATTGGTTGGATCTTCTCATGAAAATGGCATCCATGACATACAAATATGGACTACCAAATACCATGCCGCACACATAAAGTGGAACAACATCCACTGTGACTTCATCAATAAATTTTTATCAATACCAAAATTAATCTTACATTGTTTAATAACCTTGACATCTACGCCTTTCTTTACCAAACCCAAAGAGTAAGGACATAGATGATCGTAAGTTTACAACATCAGTCCTGTTAACTTTTTCCTAGCCAAATTATCTTGAGAATAACAATAAAAAGAGCATCCACTTTGGTCTTCTTCAACTAAATTTTTATGTGAAAGAGCTTAGTAAGTTCATTCTCTTGAGCATTACTATTATTACCCAAACATACCTCTCTATGGACGAAGGAACAACACATGGTCTCATCCACTTATTTTTTGTAAAACACTTCCTCTCCCGGAGGGAAGCCATAGCCTTCTTCTTATTTTTCTTATTCTTGAAGGGATGTAATTCTAGGTGGAGCTTCCAACATTTTTCCTCGAAATGAGTGTCAACATCACAATGCCCGATTAATTTTAGTATCCTTTTTAGAAATAGAAGTAGCATTTTTCTTACCTTTCCTTTTTCCTTTCCCTTCTGCTTGGTGTCATCTTCTTTTTTGAAGCATATTGAGAGGTAGATGAACTCTTCTTATTGTCCATCTCTAAATAGTGAGCTTGTGTACAAGCCTCATCTACATCTACTAGCTTGGCCAAAAGGATGGGTCTCCTTAAGTGGCTATGGATTCCACCAACATATTTCATCAATAATTCCTAGTCTACTACATCCTTTCCCATTTGAATATATTTCTTCCGAAACTCACTAGTGTACTCCGCACAATCTGGTCTTGCTTCGCCCTTGAGGAACTATCAATACATGAACCTCTCTTCCTCATAAAAATAGGATAGAATTGATTTTTGATTATATTTTTAAATTCATCCCACTTAGTAATAGGAAGAATCTTCTTAATAACCAAAGAATGAACATAACTTTCAAACCAATTTAAAGCATGATTGGTCAATTTTAACCAAGTAAAGGAAATTTTTGAATTTCATTAATTTGATGCAAACTGAAATATACCTCCAGTTGAGCTAGCCAATGGCCTATATTTTCAGTATTCATGTCTCCATCATAAGGATTAATTTCGATATTTTCATATACTTTGAATGGAGGAGGTACAGGAATGGCACATGATGGTTCTTCTTCACAAACATCTTCTTCATGGTCTTCTGAGGTATCTTTCAAAACACCAAGCTTCTCCATGAGCAGTCCCATGATGGAATCCAATTTCACTAAGGATGATGAAATTTTTCCCACATCTTTGGACAAATTTTCCACATTCTCCTCCAACTTGTAGAAACATTCTTCACCATTATCATCTACATCACCTCTTTGAGCCATCTCATAAATTCCTTGCTTCCACTTTCTTGTAGAAATATCTACTTCAAATGGAATCAGGCTACCTTCACCAATTTATTTTCCCTTGCGGGTAAGGGGCATAAAAATGAAATCTCAACACAATTTAACCACACAAAAGACTAAAATATTAACTACTCTGATACCAATCTAATCCGTAAACTGTTGAATTTTAACAATAAACAAATCACTATGCTCATGAAAAATGAATGAAATACATGAGTTCCTTTTAACCAATATAATGTGCATAAATAATCACAACTATATTGCAAATTGAGGGAAAGAATGAGACAAGAGACACAAGAATTTATCCTGGAGAAACCCAAGGTGGGAAAAACTCTAGTGGGTAAGCAAATCACTTCCCTCTCACTATGTAAATCTCCAAAATACAAAGTACTGCCAATAATTGGCCTTCAAGAAGGATTTTACACTCCTCCTAATTGTATTTTCCTACTCACAATCCTCAACAATGAAGAACTCACTCTCAATGAACAAAACAAGAAAGAAATACAACTCCTCTTTGCTCACACTTGTTCTCACTCAAAATCACTTGCTAGAATGATTAACTTGCACTCATATTTATAGTTATTATACCCCAAGGATGAAAAGAAGGTGAAATAAATCAATTGAGAAGCCCAAACATTTGCAATTGTTCAACTTCTCCATTTTGGCATTAAAGGGAAACAAATCGTGACATTTTCATCATCCAAAAAACAATAATTAAACAGCTAATTAACAACAATTATGTGGCGGTTAATAACTAACATGCGAAGCTAACCAGAAATTTTCTTCTTTTTCATTCGAAGGTGTCTAGATTACCTTCAACCTAGCTTAATCATCTTTTGAATGATTAATAAGCTAATAATATGTAGAGCAAGTATAATATATAGAGATTACATAGAATTGGGCTTTTCCTTATCCATTTTTGGATAATATTATCCGATTAGTTATGTGACTATCTAATCAACTATTTTAATTTCATTAACTTATAATGAGTTTTGGGCTCTTGTATGTGTATGTGCAATAGCAAGAAAATTTATTATGTTTTTGGGTCGATAAACAATTTTTTGTGGACAAAAAACATTCCCATTTTGGAGGAGTGATCTAGAGGATTTTTCAGGCGTTTTAAGATTCCTAAACCTCCCTAAATAATTACCATGTCGTAGAGTGTTTTGAAACATTTCCAATGGTATGCAGAACTCTAGAAATGGAGTCTATATGAAAAATTTATCATAGGTCAAAGATTTGGTTTGAAAACAGTCCAAGTTGGTCACAAGTGAATCGAGGTGTTGACATGTGGTAGTTTTTTAAAAGGTGAAAAGGTTAAAAGTTCGTGTTTGAGCACCTTCGAGTCTTCAACAAATGAAAAATTGGTGTGCCCCATAACTTTTTGATCGGGGCCCTCAGCCAAGTTCGACACACACTTTTGTAGGAGGGGTTCCTTTTCCGCCTATTTCATATTTTCCATTATCATATTTTCATATTATATGTCATGTATCTCTCTAACATCTCCCATGTCAGATTATTGTTTTTAAGGGTTGATATTTTTCATTGTAGGATCTATATATTAGCTTGGCGAGCTATTTTTTAGCTTAGTGGGGTGATCAACTACCCATCGAGTTGATCACACTATATTACCACATTGATCGGCCTTAACCATATTGACTATTATATCCATCAAGAAACCTACTACTAGTGCATTAGATCAACAATGTAATTTGGACCGAACTTCTATATTCCTTGGTCTATATACCATCTTCCAAATATATTTTGGTGGATTATCCAATTACATGGGAGGCCTATATATATGAGAAGTTATAAATGACATGACCTTCACAGTTGGCCATTCAATGTTCAACCATCCAACAGTCATCCCATGCAATGGGTATATAACCATGCAACTCGGGGTGGAACGAACACTATCCACAACAGCAACAACATGGCAATAGACAAGCCATATTGAATAACAATCACCAGCTTCGCCACATCGTGGCAAATCATCAAGTCGACACCCATGGGGAAATTCAAATGATACACCATCGCACATGTGTGTGGCCAAACAAAAGGCAAAGATGTAACCTAAGTCACATAATGATAGGACAGTTCATCCCAATATAAAGTGTGAAGCTTGCCCGACACGTTGAAGATGTGGGACTAATCCTACACATAATGCAAAGGTTTCGAGAAATGGAGGAGGAAATATGGGGGTTAAACCATTGACTTGGGCATACCAAAATAAGTGCCCAACCAACTTTTCCAAGGGGCTCAGTCAAATAAAAATGATCTCACCGATATTTAACAAGGACGATCTGCATGACCGTGGCATGGAAGATTAGGAGCGGTTGTAGAGAACCTCAATTTTGAGGCACCTAGGGTCACTTTGGGTAATCAGTGTAAAAAGAAAATTTTCTCAAAATTAAAAGTAGAAGACAAAGGTGGTCTTCCTTTTCCATGAATTATTGTAGATTTTCTGTTATAGTCTTTTTTCGGTCACATTTGCATAGGAAAAGCATTCTAAAGAGCCTATGAAGCCACATGTGAATTTTTGGACAGTGTCCGACAGAAATCAAAGTCTCGCAAACCTGTTTTTAAGCTTAATTTCAGGTATAAATATCCATTTATCATTATTTAAAGGTTAATTATACTTCTTTGGGCAATAATAGATCGATTCACAATTACGTGAATCTGGAGACGTAGCCTTCAGGTGAACTCCATTAACCATTTCTTGTTGTAGATTTATTTTCAGTTTGTGAAGCTTTTGATCAGATAAAAATCATTATTTCTATTAATCAATTAAATTTATGAAGCAAAAACTTAACTAGTTTAATTAGATTTACGTGAAATTAACTATCCAATCTCCACGACCTACAAAAATAATGCACATTTTCAATTTTGGAATTTAAATCGATTGAGTACATTTTTCAAATTCAACTTGTTATCGATTTATGGATTTGCATTATTTCCATTTGATTATGGAAGTTGGATTTTTAAATGATGAATTGATCATTAAGAAAGTGTTTTAAATAATCATGCCAAGAAAATGATTTAATAACCCTAAATCAGTCATTTCAAAATATTGTTTTAACGTTTCTTTGATTCTAACAATTAAATTTATATCATTGTTAGTAATCAAAAGATCATCAACATATAAGACAATAATGATAATATGATTGTTTTCAACTTTAACAAATAAATAATTATTAGAATAGTAGTTAGAAAACCAAAATCCTGAAAGGAAATGTTAATTTTAGCATACCAAGCTCTAGGAGATTTCTTAAGCCCATACAAAGACTTTTAAGCTTACATACATAAAGTTTCTTTCTAGTTACTTCAAATCCTTTAGGATGACTCATATAGATTTCTTCTTTTAATTCACCATTTAAAAAAATATTTTTAACATCCATTTGGTGAATCTCCCAACCATATTAGGAAGCTAATGCAAAAAGAATTCTAACAGTGCTCATCTTAACAACAAGCGAAAAAGTATCAACATAGTCAATTCCTTGGTTTCGAGTGAAACCGTGAGCTACCACCTTTCCTTGAACTTGTCAATATCTCTTAAAGAGTTATATTTTATTTTGAACAAACACCTAGATCCTACAATGCTTCTCTTATAATGAGGAGGGACTAGTTCCCAAGTGTCATTTTTGATTAAATCATTGTATTCATCCTTTGTAGTTTAAAGCCATCCATCATCTTGAGATGATTCTTCAAAGGATTGTGGTTATACCTAATAGAGGGTCATGAATACATGATAAGTATGTTGACTTCTAGTTAGTTTCCTAAGATTATCAAGCTGAGAGTTTTGAATAAGATTTTTAGCCCCTTTAGGGATATTAGGTTGCAAGACATTTTGGGATGACTCCCCCTAAATTTCCATCATATCTAGATCAAGATAATCATCCTCTTAAACTTCTATTTCCACAATGTCAGTAGGAGAATGATCAAGATCTATTTCCAGAGTAGTAGAGGAGGGTTCATGAGAAACATCAGAGAAGGTTTTCTCTAAGACTTGAACATTTCTATTTTCAACAATGTCATGCTTGAATGGATCATAAAATCTTAATCCTTTAGTTCTACCCATGGCTAACAAAAATACAAGATAAAGAGGTTGGATCAAGCTTCTTCCTTTTTCCTTTTGGAATGAAGATAGAAGCAAGACTACCAAATATTCTTAAGTTTGAAATGTCTAGTTTTTTATTTTTCCATACCTCATGAGGAGTAGTTTGGTGAATAGCTCTAGTAGGTACTATATTAATAATATAGGCAGTAGTGTTCATATCTTCAGCACATAATAACTTAGGCACATTAGATGTATGAATCATAGTCCTAGCCATTTTTAAGATAGTCATATTCTTTCTTTTTGCAATGTCATTTTTCTAAGGGGAATAGGGAGTAGTCAATTCTCTTTTAATTCCACATGAAACATAAAACTCATCAAAAAATTTGCTAACAAATTCACCTCCATTATGGGTCTCAATTCTCTTAATTTTAATATTAGAAGCATTTTTAACTAGATCTTTAAATTCCTGAAATTTCACTAAGATGTCGAGACTTTTTCTTGATAAATTAAGACCAAGTCATTCTAGAGTAATCATCAATAAAACATACATCATTAAAAGAACCACCGAGAAAAGAAACCTTAAGTGTACCTCTCACATCACTATGAATCAATTCTAATAACTGAGAAGAATTTGGATCATGATGTTTGTGAAATGATTGAGTTTGTTGCTTACCACGTAGGCAAATTTCACAAGTTTCATGTTTTGAATTTATCTTTGGTAGACCAACAATAAGATTTAGTCTTGACATATCATACAATCTTTTGAAATTTACATGACCAATTATTTCATTCCAAAGATGAATATCATTCCTAGAAGAGGAAGAAAAGCAAGACTCGGACACAAAACCATCAAAGATATACAACCCATTTTTCGAATGCGGAAGCAATAACATTTTTAAACTTATCTTTTATATACCACTTATCTTATAGAAAAATAAATTTATAGTTTTCTTTTCTTAGTTGAGAAAAAGAAAAAATATTATTTTTCAATTGAGGAACATACAAGACATTCCTAATTACACCATTTGATAGCTTAACATTGCCACAACCTTCAGATAAAATGATAGAGTTATCTCCTAGATAGATATTATCTTCATATTTATCTACTTCTGAGAGGATACCAGGAGTAAAAGTCATGTTCTTGGAGGCACCATTGTAAAGAATCCATTCATTGTCATTTGAAGTTGAAATGGTAATATACAAAGCAATAGACTTCTCAACCACATTTGCTTGATTTTGCTTCTGATTTTTCTTATGATTGTTAGGCTTATTGTTCTTATCATTCTTATCGATTTGTTAATTTTTTACCCTACGGCCAAATTCTTTATGCCCAAATTTCCATACTTATTACAAGCTCCATTAAATTTGAATTTAAATTTCGATTACTCTTAGCAAAATTAGTCGTAGGATTTGATTTAAATCTAGATCTGATATTAGATTTATGATTATGAATTTTTTATTTCTATTATGAGAACACTTCGATTCTATGAGAACAGAGCTTGAGAAGTAGCTTTTGAATCAAAGTTGTCCAGACTCTCTCTCCTTAAATCAACAAAGAAGACAAAGTGTCTAGATCGGATAGATCATTCTCATTATAATACTTAGAATTAAGAAGTGAGATGTAATTTATAAATTTTTCATGAATATTAATCTGTATAATGAAATATAACATCTTATCTTGAAACAATTTACAGTTATAACCATCTAATTGAGCTTTAATGTTCTTAATTTTAGCTAAATAATTAAAAAAATTCTCATCCCCCTTCATGGGTGTTTGAAAACAGCACTAAAACTAGTTTAATGATCGTAGACAACCTACTTCCTTCATGCATGGTTTCTAATTACTTCCATGCATCGTAGGAAAGTCCATATAGCCTATATGCATCAAGAATTAATCTCTAATGATTTGAAATAGGATGGACGGGGCTTATTAAGATCTCTCCGAGAGAAGGAGATAAGGTTTTAGGGGTAACTTGTCTCCATGTGGGACATTTTTCTATACCAGTCACAAGATCCCAGAGCTTCCTAGCCATCAAAAAGATTTTAAATGCACTTTGCAAATGTTATAATTTGTTCCATTAAAAATCAGAGACTTATCCATCGAAAAATTAGTAGAACTAGCCATTTTTATGCTCAAATAGTAATAGAGACAAATACAACTAAAAAAATCAAGGAAACTAAACAGAGACAAAAAAACTAGCTATAGATCCTTTTAATAGCTATATGAATGCAAACGGCTCGAGTTTAGTCAAAAATATATTTATTTGATTGAATTTAAGATCAATTTGACAGAGCTTAGTCGGGTTCAAGTTTACAGGTGAGCTAACCGAGCTCAGACTAATTCGAGCTAGAGTAGCTCAACGAGTTATTTAGCAACTTGACAGGACGATCTCAAAATGAGCTACTTAATAAATAAAAACAAGTTAAAAATAGCCAAGACGAGGGGCAACACGTGGCACAGATCAACAATACCAAGGCATGTGTTGGCTTTAAAATAGATCCTTGTGTGGATACAAAGCCTTAAAAAATTAAATTTAATCCCTTTTCGGGTCCGCGACAATAAAAAAAAGTAGGCACACGTCAAAAAACTATGACATAATGATAGATTTATCTCCTAGATAGATATTCTCTTCATATTTAACTACATTTGAGATGATACCAGGAGTAGAAGTCATGTTCCTAGAGGCACCATTCTAAAGAATCCATTCATTGTCATTTGAAGTTGAAATGGTAATATACAAAGCAATAGACTTCTCATCCACATTTGCTTGATTTTTCTTCTTATTTTTCTTATGATTGTTAGGCTTGTTGTTCTTAGCATTCTTAGCTTATTTGTTAATTTTTACTCTACACCTGGACTCTTTATGCCTAATTTTCCATACTTATTATAAGCTCCATTAAATTTGAATTTAAATTTCTGATTGTTCTTAGCAAAATTAGTCTTAGGATTTGATTTAAATCTAGATCTGATATTAGACTTTTGATTATGATTTTTTTATTTCTATTATGAGAATACTTCTAATTCTATGAGAACGGAGCTTGAGAAGAAGTATCTTTTGAATCAAAGTTCAGACAGACTCTCTTCTTGAATCAACAAAGAAGACAAAGTGTCTAGATCAGATAGATCATTCTCATTCTAATACTTAGAATTAAGAAGTGAGATGTAATTTCTAAATTTTTCATGAATATTAATCTATATAATGAAATATAGCATCTTATCTTTAAAAATTCACAATTATAACCATCTAATTGAACTTTAATGTTCTTAATTTTAGCTAAATAATTCAAAAATTTCTCATCCCCCTTCATGGGTGTTGTAAACAGCTCTAAAACCAGTTTAATGATCGTAGACAACCTACTTCCTTCATGTATGGTTTCTAATTTCTTCCATGCATCTACAGGCGAGTCCATATAGTCTATATGCATCAAGAATTCATCTCTAATGCTTTGAAATAGGATGGAAAAAGCTTCTTAATATCTCTAAGAGAAGGAGATAAGGTTTTTAGCGGTAACTTGTTTCCATGTGGGACATTTTTCTATACCAATCATAAGATCCTAGAGCTTCCTAGCCATCAAACAATATTTTAAACGCACTTTCCAAATGTTATAATTTGTTCCTTTCAAAATCTGAGACTTATCCATCGAAATATTAGTATAACTAGCCATTTTTATGCTCAAACAAAGCAATGGAAAAATTATAGCTAAAAACAAATTAAGAAAACTAAACAGAGACAAAAACTAGCTATAGATCCTTTTAATAACTATATGAATGCAAACGGCTCGAGTTTAGTCAAAAATAGATTTATTTGATCGAATTTAAGATCAATTTGACAGAGCTTAGTCAAGGTTGAGTTTACAAGTGAGCTAACCGAGCTCGGAATGAGTCTCGGTTAGAGTAGCTCAACGAGTTATTTAACAACTCGAGAATGAGCTCAAAATGAGCTACTTAATAATTAAAAATAGCCAAGACGAGGGGTGACACGTCGCACGGATCAACAATACTAAGAAAGGCATGTTTTGGCCTTAAAATAGATCCTTGGGTGGATACAAAACCTTAAAAATTAAATTCAATCCCTTTTCGGGTCCGCAACAATAAAAAAGTAGGCATGCGTCGAAAAACTATGACAATATTGACAACAACGGAAAGAAAAATACACGTGTCACTTTTTAATTAGCTCACATTTTAGTAATGAAGATAATAAGCTAAAAGATAACAAATTAGAAAGTAATCGTATACATGTGTCTTTAATTAATTGGTTCACTTTTTTGCACTCTGACACAATGTGAAATCAAAGTCTTAGTCAAACGAGGCTACTTGTCAAAAATTTAATGACAAAAGGCTCGAAACTTGGTGGCTTTCTTCCAAAATTGAAAAAATTACCTTAGGAAAACTTAAGGTCCGCAGAATAGACCAAACTTAAAATATATTTTGGGTCTAAAAGAGGTACAAGACATGTGTCACAATTGAAATGGTTAAACCAAATAAAATACTGACACCCTGACACTTGTGAGGGCTAACACAATTAAAATACATGTAAAAAAATAATTGATTCATGTTTTGCAAGTCTAACAAAGACTAAGCCAACAAATAAATATACGTGGAGCCTTTAAATGGCTTGATTTTTGCAAATGATAGAGGTGACAAATACAAAAAGAGATGCATGTCTCCAAATGTTATTGATTCGCATTTCACAAAGTGTAACTAAAATGACTAAAGAAAAATGAGGACACATGGAGCCTTTTAAATGGCTCACTTTTTGCAATCCGACAAACACTAACAAATGCAAAAAGGTGGAAAATTTTATATCGCCACAAATGAAAGACAAACAAATGAAAAATGTGGAGAATTTCAATTGGCTTGGATTTCGTAAATATGAAAATGCAAAATAAAAGATACTTGGAGCAATTTTATTGGTTTACCCTTCGCATATGTTAGAAGAAAACTAAAAGAATAATGACAAAGAGAAATACAAAGCTACTTGGACCAATCCTATTGGCTCAAATTTTGAAAATGACAGATAATAGCTAAACCAAGTTTGACAACATGAAAAACATGTGTAAATCCCTTCGCTCGCATTTCAAAATTGACAATTAGATAAAAAGGAATTACCGACACCACAAAGTGAGATAAAGACTTCTAATTGGATAGGGCTTCAAAAAATCTAACAATGCAAAAATAGTTGGAGTAATACGATTGGCTCAAGTTTCGTAGTCAAAATAACTTCGTAGAAAGGGAAAAAGTCAAATAAGTCTCGAAAGGGAAAAGCCATTTGGCACAACAGATTGGATAATGCTTCGCAAAGATAGAAACATGTTAGATTGAATCCACTTTTCACTCTAAGATTGGGAACGTCTTTGCAGAGACATGAAAATAACAAAAATTAGGCTACTTGGAGCAATTTTATTGGTCCAAACTTTGCAAAACCGAAAAGAACAACCAAAAGACAGAAAATACGGCCGGATGACACAAAATGATTGGACCAAGCTTCGCAAAGAAAAAACTATAGAAAAATAAATATTTTTACCACTAGAATGGACTTAAAAGTCCCAAATGAATTAGATCTAAATAAATCTTTCGGATCCAAAGTCAAAAAAATCTCTAACACCTATAAATGGAATAGAAAACTTAAAATAAGCTCATTGATGATGGATTTAAACCGTAAACGACTGAAACTAGATGTAAAAGTAAATATCTAAGCATACAAAATCTCAAACATGATCTAAACAGCCATTTAGCCCATATTTAACCAATATTTCAAATAGTATTTAGGCGGGAACTAGAATTTTAAACTTGGTTTGCTTGAAGATGACTACGGAACTTTTAAGATTCCGTAGATCCACAAAAAAACTTAAAGCTTCTTCACCTCTTTAGGTTAAAAACTTCTAGATTGATCTTACACATGCACAATCACTAGATTTGATACCATGTTATATTTAGTAGTGGAAATGTAATCCATAGATCACATATCCACCATTATTGCCGAAGATTAGATATTATGATATATAGTCGATTAAACACGAAATAACTTAAAATAGATGGCGAATTACATGGCATAATGAGTAAGAGATAAAAGTAGATAATAAACATGAACAAAGATAGATGACACCAGATTTAAGTGGAGAAACCCAAAGGAAAAACTCCACTGGTAAAGCACTGTCTGTATTAAGAATTCACAAGAGTTTAACCTAGCACTTCCACTTCCAGTTCGCAGTCTTTTTAGTGTCTCAAGAACTCTATCTCTTGATCAGATCATATAATTATCATCGACTATATCTTATAATAAGATCCTAGTCTTTAAGTTAGTTTGTACAACATGTATATGTTTTAGACAACCAATCCCGAGAGGGATCACCCAAATCAATGTGGGTGGGTGAATCGGTCAAGCCACTTCACTCTTAAATGTGAAAGACCTTCACAATAAAGTTTTATGAACAAACTTTTAATTTAATGTTGGGGTGTACTGCAGTGGTGGAATCCACTTAACATTATCACCCCAACATGATTCCTATTATGATACCTATATTTATCTTAGGTTTAGTCCTTAGAAACCTATAATCGTATTAGGTTAGGATCATTATCCTATGTAATTATGATATTAGTGATCCTTGAGCACCTTTGGTATTTATATCTTTTGTATGGACTTAAATTTGATACCTAAATTTCATAACCTAGATATGAAACTATATTTTCCCATCATAAACTCTAGTAAACTCAACATGAATCTTAATCGACCCTAAATTAGGTCATATTCACTATACTTTTCAAAAATTTCCTAATATTCTTACATTATAGGCTCTTGTGTAGAACCCTATTACATGACCGATATTGTATGAGAATCATCCTTATCCCCTTGATGTTATTGGTCCTTGTGTAACATCCCTACATGAATGATCTTGATCTTATCATTTCTAATTACACACATTTCCCCATTAATGTCATTGGATCATGTGTAATCTTCCTACATGGATGATCATGTCTAGATATATTACCATAAACTATTTTTCAAGTATCCCTTCTTCATAATGGAATACTTGGTGATTCTACTACATCTTCTACCATTCCACCTCTCAGTATAGTAACATTAAAAATGCATATTATGATTTTATTAATCTAGTTCCATATCACATGGACTATTTTTACATAATATCTACTAATTAAAATAAGACACAATGAAAAAATTAATAATTTAAAAAATGGATCCAACGTCTCGAAACCATGTTTTTAAATTTTAAGAAGGGGAACATGAAGATGTCCTTGAGTTTGATTATCCTCCCATTATATAAAAATTCTTTAACAAGTCCTTGATAACATAGTATATTCACATAATATTCTAAAAATATACATTAAATACTATATTTATATCAAGATATTCTCATGAAAAATATCCGCCTGAAAATTTGTAACTATGAGAGTGACAACTAAGCCCATAATTAAAAATTATGTTTTTCTACCATTGTGAATCATTCTTCTAGCTAGCCATGCCTTAGTTAAACCCTCACTCAAGCTTAGAAGAAAGTAATAACAATATTTTAAAGTTTTTTCAGGTCAGTAAGGAATATTGTATGATGTGATTGGTGTTCTCATTGAGATTCTATGAAAGCATTCCTCCGGAGGTCTAAAAGGTCATATTTGGCCATTGTGTAACCAAGTAAACACCCTTTTGGAACATCCATGGAAAATATAAAGCAGCTGAGGGTGGTTTCAAAGGAAATTTTAGTAAAGAAAATTTGATTCAGGAACAATCTGTGTAATATCGGGTGATTCTAGGTGTAAGGAATGAATGCTCCAATTGTGAAAGTTGACTTCTCTAGATGATTCTGCGAGTTAAAGAAGGATTTAATCGGAAAAAATAGTCATCATAAATCTATTGGAATCCTCTAAAATATTTAAACATGAACTTTGTTCCAATACTCATTGGTTTCTTTAGGTAGTTAAGAAAACTACAACCGCCCCTCTCGATCAATTATGGAAAATTACCTAAATTTGAAGTTTCAAAGTAAGAATTGGGTCTCAATAATAGTTCCAATGATATCCTCGAGTGTTTTGGATCCAAAATCATGTAAGTTTGACTTCTAAACACTTTGTCATGCTCCCAAGGTGGAATTTTCACTCCCAATGTCTCAATTTGGAAACGGTGTATAAAAAAATTCCTAAAGTGGAAATTAAACATTTTTAACTCGACTATCCCAAATATCCCATAGGGGATAGAGGGGACACAAAAGTGTGAGCCCCTTTGTCATGTAACTTTTGGCACTTACCCATCACAACTTCTGCCCTAGGATGCATAACTTCACTTTGCCACTTGCCCCCTTTAATGACTACTCACCCTCGTGTCACACTTTTTCACCATAACCATCTCAAATATCCCCTAGGGGATAAAGGGGTTAAAGGGGACACAAAAATGACCCCTCTTCTCCTATTCAGCCCTTGTTCACTTGAATATCCACTCCAAGCTCCATGTGACCTAGTTTTGGCCCCTATACCTCATTTTCATCCCCCTCTCTTCCAAGTCACACTTTTTCACCCTAGTTGTCCCAACTATCCCCTAGGGGATAAAGGGGACAGAGGGAACAAAAAGTGTGACCTCACCCTTCCTTTGAAAATTTTTCCAACTTTGATTAAGTAACTGGGGTCTAAGGAAGGTTAAAAAACTCACACAAGTAAAATTTTCTCTCCCTCTTCAAACACCTATGTCATTTTCTAGAGCAAGGTGTTGATGAAATATCCACCCAAAACCTATTTTTTCCTATAAATACTACTGAATTTTTACTAGACCTCCATAACTAGAAAAATGAAAAATTGTTGATAACTCCTCATCTATGCACCCATTTTCAATGAAACTTTTCCTGTGCACTCTTCTCCAAAATGAATTTGAGGTGATTATAAAATAAAATACCTTAATGATATATATGTTTTATAGAAGAAATCTTAAATTTAAAACTATGAAGTTACTTTTTCAATTTTACAGAGATCCGGTGGATGGAAAACCATGAAAATGGAGTAGAGAGTCTTAGAGGAAAACAAATTTTTGAGAGGTTTTCATTACAAACCAACACCTGTAAGTGAAATTTATAAAAATATAATTTTCCAAAAATACAAAATCCTCAAAATTTACAACACTCCGAATGAGGAATAATCATCGAGAATGAAAAAATAGTGAAAATTTACTAAGATAACAGTCTTGGATATGACTCGTTAAAAATATAAATTTTTGTAATTGAGTTCAAAAAGCTTGTGACAACTCCCTTTTGGTCTATCTTAGTGTTTTTAGAAATATGAACTTGAAATATTCAGGTCTGGAATCCATTTCAACCCTAATCACCGAATACCCGGTGTGAGAGACATTGGTTTCACTCATATGGATCTAGAAGACTTGAGAAATAGAATACTCAATGAACCTTGTGAACCAAGTGGAGGAGAAAATATTATCCAAAAAAATATTCTCAAAGTAGGGATATCACTCACTATACATTCAGAGAACTTAATTAGTCCTAACCTATGCATGATACTACAAAGTAGATTCCAAGATAGTTCGAGCCATTAAAAATTCAGTCCTTGCAGTCCTCACTCCCAAAGGCATCTCTTATTGTCTAAAAATTCCCACTAGCGGTAACATTGTAATAATTACCAAGGAATTTACATAAGAAGAATGCATGACGAATTATTCCTATTTGTAAGTCCTTGTACTGGTTTTTCGCTTAGGAAATGAAGAAAACCTTCTCTTGTTCCCAAGATATTTTTTGAAGTGAATTCTATGAAGGGTATTTGGATTCCATTATCCTACTAAGCAGGGTGATGGGAGAGGAAATGATAAAAGAGTTCCATGATTGGATGGATCATTTAATCTTTGTTTCCACTTAAGGGAATCAAGTGATAGATTAGGGAATATTATCACTGATAACATCCATCAGAAATTTCTTTAGTTTCCTTCCACCAAGAAGTTCGCCATGACTTCTTACCTGATATATGTGTTATCCAAAATACCTCTGGGTTATTTTGATAACTTGTGATTCCATCTCAAACTTGGGAAAATAAAATTTATGAAATGGGAGCAAGTTCAATTTTCCAAGAAACTTATCTCCTCCTTGGTAATCTCCTTTGTTCCCATACTTAGCCAAAAATTAGAAGAAATGGGAAAGATATAAGTAGATTAACCACATCGGCCTTTCAAGGAACATGAGGAAGTTTTCCTTTTTCCTCATGTTCTCCGCATTTCCACATCATCTACATGAAGGATTGAGATTATTTAGTCAGTTAATTCATCTCTAAGAGGAATAGGTAGAATAGTTCCATAGAATTAGAAGTTTTCTGAAGGACCGATTCGTTCGAATGGATTAAAGGGAAACTTTAATATAGATAAGTTAGGAAAACATGCCCACAAGGTATAGACAAAATGTTCAAGAATTTTTTCAGTTTTCCAATCGCATTGTACGACATGGCTAACTAACAGGAAGAAGATGATGTCATAAAATCAGTTAAAGGAGGAGCCAATGGAACATGTAGAACGCTTCTATAGTTCCACCCTAGCCCTGACCCTCTGCCCATACACATACCTACAACAAGTCATATAAATCGGGTCTCGTAGGCACAAAAATAACTATTCCATGCTTCCTATAGTTCATGACCAGTTGATTCATCTACCCAACACCAAAATCATTAAAGTGGATTGTTGCAGCCCACAAGGAACCCTATCGTATTTTTCTTCGAGCTCCTAAAATTTAGAGGTCCATAACTTTCAACCTGTAACTCAAAATTTTCACAAACTTGATCTCGGTGGAAAGGTATCGTCTTAAGTTTGGTAAGGTTAGGTAGGTAAAATTGAGTAAATACATTCCCATCATTAAAAAAAAGTAGTTCTAGGTAGTTCAACCACTAGATTTGATGAGGTATAGTGCCCATTTCTTCTCCTACAAGTGAAGTATCATGCAAAATGGCCTTAGCATGGTACCCATACCTAATTTGAGACATTCAATCTATGTTGTTTGTGGTCAAGGTGTAAATAGGAGTTTCCTCTCATTTCCCTCCTATCTTTCTCCTATTCTAATATATGATGTAAAATATCTCATTTTTAAATAGGACGATGTTTTAAAATTTAAATGCACCATGTCAAAATGGTCCTGAGAAGTTGTTAGTTTCAGACCTCCATTTGAACTTGAAAACATGTCCTTGTACCTTCTACTTTACATGTAATGGTATTTATATACTTTAAAAGAAACAAATCTGATTTTGTGGTGTTTATCAACCTTGGCTTATGATTTGTTCTATTTCATTGGCTTTCAATTCTTGATGTTGTATTTTGTACATGTATTTCTCCTTTGTAGGTTCTTTTGTTATGTCTAATGTGAGAATAGAGTGTAAAATGTTGTTTTGGGTCCGTGTCACTCATGTCCGACCTCTCCCTTCTCCATTTCCTTCTCCATTTTTCCTCTTTAGAGTGTCTTTGCCATTTTATGGTGTTGTCACATCTGTTACCTTAGGATTTCCCATTCTTATGCATCTCTATATTCCCTGGTCCCTTGTATTGTTAGAATAGGATTAGGTAGTTGCATTTCCAATAGCAGGATTAGTTTATAATTAGGGTTAGGTATAGGAGCCAACCTTCGTTGGAGGTCTATCTTAAGTAGAAAGTCCCACAACTTGAGAAACAATCCCATATTACTAAAAAAATTGATTTCTCATCCATCCATTCATGACAAATCGAGGGTGGCGTTTTTGGTGATAACTATATGCTCTTTCCTTCACAAAACCCTTCGTGGGCTTGTCTACTTCTCTTAATGTATCTAAAAAAACTTGCATATGAGAAATATTCATATATCGTGTACAAAGAAAGCAACTATCATTTTTCCAGGGTAAGTCATACATTTTCCATGATCATCATAACACTCCTTGAGGGAAATCCAAAGTCAAGGATCTCTTCCGAAGTAGCTAAGTTGATCAAAAAGTATGGGAGACATTTCATCTAGTTCTACCTTCACCTACATCAGGATCTTGGGATACGATCTTGCTCCTCGCAAGATACCTAGGTACCCTAGCGATAAATGATAGGAAATCGAGAGAGCCAAACAACACAGATGTTTTACATATTATAAAATAATATATTCTTCTATATTCTCACTATCACAATACATGGCCATTATATAGCCAAACAAATAGCCAAACAACCTCCAATTATTTAGGGAGGTGTTATAACAAATAACCTGTAATAATATTCATGGGTATAACACTCTAACCACTAACCTATACGAATAACCACCGAAACCTATATTGGTGAATTGTTTATCAACAACTTCACTATTAAAATAGTAATTACATTTCTACATTTATAATTACTAACACCACAAATCTAAATGTAAACATTATTTTCCTAACCTTCCCCTCCTTAATGTTTACATGGTAGTAAAAGAACTTTCACACTTCCTCTGCAACTTGTCACCCGTGCTTGCTCATGATCTTAATGCAACAATCGAATCTGAATGTAGAAGAAGGAATACATCAACTTATTATCAACCATGCATTGTTGGGAACACATCGATCGACAAGGATGGGAACATGCTCATGAATCGTCTACTTATCAACCAGGTGACTATAGGAAAACATATGACCTAACAAAGGTGGTAACTCAAGCAGGAACACATCTGAATAGCCTTCAATGGTTTTCTAGAGGCTAACCAAAATCCTAGGTAATAATAGCAACACATCTGATTGTTCAACCTCTTTAAGAATCATGATGTTGCATTTCATTGTGTTATCTATTCGTCACTATGTTATTGCATTAATTGGGGAATTATGAAGGAATACTCACATATACAAGTGAACAAGAACATACCACATTTGTTCTTATTTTTCACACCACGCTAAAATCCACACCAAATTGAAATCCTGAAATAAAACACATTGCATGCAAAAATAAGGCACACCACTCTAAAGAAAAAACACACATGTGCCACCAAATCGTGAAGTGGCCCCATCGTCGGTGATCGACGAGAGGTTCATGGTTGTCCTCCAACCACTGATGTCTCCTTCCTCCATTAACATGCTTCTAGCTTAGCTGAATTTGACTTGGACGCTTAATAAATTCCACATTGGGTTTATTTTTGTCTCCCCCCCACAATGTGATATAATTTATTTTGCAGATATTGGGTAACACCCAAAATGCGTCCATGGGGAAATTTTTTTATTTTTCAAACTTTTACAATGACACGACTTTTGATGACGATAAAAAATGACAACAAACAAATATCCTAAAATCACCTATTTGATTAACCTGACAATATATATGACACCTTTACTAAATTGACAACACAAAATGACTTTACTAATTATTCGACTCCTTTGACGAAAAATGACACATTTTAAAACCAACTCGAGGGGTAATTGGACAATACGGTGACGACAAATACTCAATGAATTAAAGAATCATACATTTTTAATGTTGTTTAGACGCAAATTTAACGTCACAAAATGAATACCATTTTACTATTGATAAGATAAAGACTTAGACTCGTAATTTTAACTATATTTCCAATGACAACTATGACATTGACCAAGTGATGACTTGACAAAAATGACATACACTTTATCTTTTGTTAACTTTGAGTGGGAACCACCACTTTACCATTACCATAGACCAAAATACTAAAAACTTGAACACGTATTAAGTTATAAAACTTATAAGTCACAAGTAACAATTTTATGATCTCAAACCTGCTTACAATGTGAATACGATGGAATAGAACCTTAACCAGAATTAACATGCACAAAACTGCCAAGGATAAAACATATCTTCCAAACATATTTAAATGCATATTTGAACGAATATCGTGTGTTGCTCGAGATAAAGAGACTTGAACACACAACTGAGTATAATACGCAAGCCTGTTTTGGAATTGGCGGAGGTCATATCACTGCCACCGAGAGAGAAAATTGTCTCTATTGCCGATGACAATTAGTTGGTGCCTTGAATCTTTCACTTACTGTTGTTTTAAAAGAGATCAACGTACAATATTGGGGTCTTTTGAAGAGTGCAACACAGATCATCAAGAAGGAGAAACGACAGGTATGATGCCAAGAGGGACTTCAACAACCATCTCAACAGTGGTATGCTAGATGCCGCTTCACTACACCGTATTTCACCATCTGATTCTCAGTCGATGAGAAATGCAAGGTAATTGAATGCAGTCACGTGAATACAGACCGGGTACAATTCCAAATTGAATGGAAAATGCGTTTGAGTGTAGTGTTTAGACGCTAAGGACCTTAGATCAAAACTGATTCTAGGAAATAATGGAATGCAACCAGCGAATGAACAGAGAAGATGTAGACTATAAGAGATATTTTGACAAATTCACAAACTCTTCTTATACATCATTCACGCAATTTGTAATCATTGCACATATTCATGGCTCTTGCGCATACACAGACCACATTCCAACCTTCTCTGATACCGCTGATAGGAAATCAAAGGGAGCTGAACAACACAGATGTTTTACATATTATAAAATATTATATTCTTCTATATTTTCACTATCACAATACATGGCTATTATATAGCCAAAAAAACCTCCCATTATTTAAGGAGGTTTCATAACAAATAACCCCTAATAATATTCACGGGTATAACACTCCAACTATTAACCTATAGGACTAACCACCCTAACCTATATTAGTGAGTTGTTTATTAACAACTTCGCTATTACAATACTAATTACATTTCTGCATTTATAATTATTAACACCAAAAATATAAATGTAAACATTATTTTTGTAACAATAAAATCGTAATGTTTGAATTATGTAGGAAGCTAGCTCATGTTCATGCCCGGAACAAAAAGAAAGGTGTGTCTTTTCCCATCTCATTCCACAATAACAACCCACGTCCAAGGGAGGTTTTAAAAATTCAACCAAATCAAGAATAAATCATGGCAGAGTGGGGTGAAGCTGCCAGCCAAGGGCCAAACAAAAATCTACATATGTAGTCCCTCAACCACATTTCATTCAGTCATTCTGTCAAATAGTTGTCATACCAGGCACATGCTTCCACATTAACATACATACAACCAACACACTTGCAAATATAGTTTTAGAAAAAAATCCCATCCCTTCTTCCCAATGCCCTGGATGTCACCCAAACCCTATTCCAAAGCCTCCATTTAACACTAAATGAGAAAATGTTTTCAAAACTTTGGAGTTTAGTTGTGTTTTCCGGGGTGTTCCCATTCACAATACATGGCCATTATATAGCCAAACAAATAGCCAAACAACCTCCAATTATTTAGGGAGGTGTTATAACAAATAACTTGTAATAATATTCATGGGTATAACACTCCAACCACTAACCTATACGACTAACCACCGAAACCTATATTGGTGAATTGTTTATCAACAACTTCACTATTAAAATAGTAATTACATTTCTACAATTACATAATTACTAACACCTCAAATATAATGTAAACATTATTTTCCTAACATTCCCCCCCTTAATGTTTACATGGTAGTAAAAGAACTTTCACACTTCCTCTGCAACTTGTCACCCGTGCTTGCTCATGATCTTAGTGCAACAATCGAATCGAATGTAGAAGAAGGAATACATCAACTTAAGGATATATTATATAGCCAAAAAAACCTCCCATTATTTAAGGAGGTTTCATAACAAATAACCCCTAATAATATTCACGGGTATAACACTCCAACTATTAACCTATAGGACTAACCACCTAACCTATATTAGTGAGAGTTGTTTATTAACAACTTCGCTATTACAATACTAATTACATTTCTGCATTTATAATTATTAACACCAAAAATATAAATGTAAACATTATTTTTGTAATAATAAAATCGTAATGTTTGAATTATGTAGGAAGCTAGCTCATGTTCATGCCCTAACAAAAAGAAAGGTGTGTCTTTTCCCATCTCATTCCACAATAACAACCCACGTCCAAGGGAGGTTTTAAAAATTCAACCAAATCAAGAATAAATCATGGCAGAGTGGGGTGAAGTCGCCAGCCCAAGGGCCAAACAAAATCTACATATGTAGTCCCTCAACCACATTTCATTCGGTCATTCTCACAAATAGTTGTCATACTGTGCACATGCTTCCACATTAACATACATACAACCAACACACTTGCAAATATAGTTTTAGAAAAAAATCCCATCCCTTCTTCCCAATGCCCTGGATGTCACCCAAACCCTATTCCAAAGCCTCCATTTAACACTAAATGAGAAAATGTTTTCAAAACTTTGGAGTTTAGTTGTGTTTTCTCGGGGTGTTCCCATTCACAATACATGGCCATTATATAGCCAAACAAATAGCCAAACAACCTCCAATTATTTAGGGAGGTGTTATAACAAATAACCTGTAATAATATTCATGGGTATAACACTCTAACCACTAACCTATACGAATAACCAACTAAACTTTGGAGTTTAGTTGTGTTTTTCGGGGTGTTCCCATTCATTCAAAACAAACTCCTTCTCTACACCTCATGTAATCATTTTCAGTCCATCCAATCACATGTCTTGTCTATGCTTCCATAGTGACATACATTTCCATGTCAAAATCAAACACATGAGACTCAATCTCGTAACATTATGTAGAGAGAGTGATCGAAGGAGGCACCAAACATTTTTTTTTAATACACCCCCTCATCTTTCTTTTGGTAGATGCAGACTAGGAGAGAAAACACATCCCATTTGATTCAAATAATATCATACAATGCCAACACCACTCGAGCCAATATAAACTCAAACCCACAATAAAAGTAGCATAGACCATTGGAGGAGGTGCAAGTCAAAGGATGTGGGGTCTTACTTAAGACCATTTAATTGCACTTTAATGACAAAATTCAGACATCTTTTCAACAAAAAGCATTATGTTTATAACAAACAACCATGGAAGGCCATGCAGCCATACTTTTCAGATAACAAATAAATTAAAAAAACAAGGACTAAATAATGCCAATGCCAATCTAAACATCATAGAAAAATCAACTGACCATTTAGGGAAGTATCGACATAGTTTGTGGAGCCAAAATGTACACCTTCCAATTGCACTTTGATGAGAGCCCATACCTATGTCAAAGATCCTAATTTGATACAAGCTAGGAGGATGCATGCAAGGGAGAGGAACTAGCATGGGCATCCATCTTTACACCTGTAAATTGTTTTTTTTAGAAGTTTCCAACACCTTTTTGCAGATCATTTAGTGTATTCCTAAAAACTTGTGTTGACATGGTCCTTGTGGTAGAAATAAATTGAATGGAGGCGCTCCTCCCGGACATAACCTCCCACCTACACGCTAACTTGCAAAATTTTATTATTATTTTAGTTACTATTTTCATCTCTTGTTTTCTCCGTAATTTAATTTTTTGATATTTTTATCATTAAATATTACATTAAAAAAAGACATTTTAATTAAATACATTTGTGTGTGTGTGTATATATATATAATTTAAAATTTGTATAAATTTATTATAATATTATGATAATATTTTATAATATTGTCATTTTATTGTAAGTAAGAAAAACTTGAATATGAGATTTCAAACCTTAACAACTTATAAAAGAAATTTCTCACCCAACGCCAAGGCGGGGTGCTTGATAACAAAGAAGTCACTTCATGATGAGACCTATACTCTCACCAACGGGTGAAATAGGGGTGAGGCACTACATTCCTCTCCCCTTATAAAATCATCGTCCTCGATGCAACACAAAGTGAAGGGTACAAGAAGGATACATGAACAAAAGAAATTCAACCATGTTAATTGTCGTTTAGGGAAAAGACATTGTCTCTAAAATGTGGCAACAATGAAAGATAAACATGCGTTAAATTTTCTTAACTTATTTAATGTTCTGTTAAAATTGGAAGGTATTCTTACCATGGTTAATTAATCCTTGAGTTTAATAATCATGTCCAATATTGGATAGCTCTCGTTTATTAGTTTCCTTATTGAACATACTCAATTATAACAGTTTTCTCATTAGTACAAGTTTTTTGATTCATTGTTTCTTAACCATTATTATTGTTTAACATTTCATTTCATTGTCTCCAAGGGTTTCCAATAACAAAAGACATCACAAGGCCATACACTATTCACAATGCTAATGCAAAATAAACCCACCATCCCAATTAGGAAGAAATTACAATCTACAAATCACAAGATTCAACAACAGTCTCGGTCATAAGAGAAAAAAACATGTGCCCAACATAGCAACCATTGAAACATCAATATTTTGCAGCCATGTCTTAGCTTAAGTTAATTTATAGCCACTTATAACACAATTCTAAGAGAGAAACCAAATAAATCACATCCAATAGTAAGGGGCATCAAGCCACAAGTATCGCAATACATAGCCAAATGGATCACATAAGTAATCCATCAAATACTAGGTACATCACAAGTACCAAAATCCACATGCCTCCCAAGGAAACTCCATATACCTCCCAATACCATATGGTCTCATAGAATCAAAATAGGTTGGGTCACTCTATGGACTTGAACACATAGAACCCCATCACCTCAATGAAATACAAGCACCCAACAACCTCAAAGGAAATCATTGGTGTACTCCTCAAGTCCAACTCGAAATGAAGCAAGATCACAATATCCTCATAATCCAAAATCATAGTTTACAAAAATCACTAGGCTCACATGGTCAATACTAAAAAAGGTCATACCTACGATGACCATCTAAGGAATGAAATAGGATTACAAGTCACCCTTTATCGAGCATGAGGTGTGTATACTACACAATATACATGGCATCTCAGTAAATTATTGCAACACATAGAAAAAAACATAAACAAAATTTTCATTCTATGAGAGACTCCAATCATACTCATCTTGAGCAACATGTCCCAATGTTTTCCCTTCTCACTCCCCATGTACACCTTGATACTTCCCGATGGATCGGTGTTGTAAGGTTACACATAACATAATACAACATTACTAACATAATTTTACAAAAAAACATGATATGCATAGATACCATGTAAGGGTGATGTAAATTATAATTAATCATAATTTACATAACAACAAACACTTCCCACACAATGCACTAGTGGAATATGCATGCTACAATAAGGGTCATAATGTCATCATATGACACTATTCACAAGGAAAACACACTACTACCTATTTACAATAAACATAAGTATAATATAGGTTGTATGTCATTACGACACATATGCATTCCATAAGGTGGTATATTTCTATATACACATGGGTGATTCAGACAAGATACCATATGGTAATGACTTCACACACATTCTTGAACTAAACATGGTTTTCACAATTAGACTTATAGAACATGCACACTATATGAAAATTTCACATGAGGGTACCCTTATCACAAACACTTTGATAACTCATAGATCCACATGTGACAACTATCATAGGTACATACATAATAACATCACCAACATAAGGTGTGAACAATGAAACATGACATAACATAATGTGTTCATCTTGTAATAGTCTCTACATCACAATTTCGTACCAGAGGTTCGAGTGTACATGAACCTCTTCTTTGATACCAAGTGTAATGCCCACACTAACAACACATCCAAAACACAATTTTTTTTTTAACTTATATCAATGACAACAACACTTACTCAGTTGTTTGGGCCCACATAACAAAAAAATAATGCTTGAATAAAACATAACATGCATCACTTCATATGTATCTCCAAAATAAGGAGATGATGATGCCAAATAAACATGAGAAAGGAAAAGTATAAAACCTCCAAGCTATGAAATATATTTTCAAGGGGAAATAGTGCCAATACTTCCACTTATCCCTCCAATAAGGAATATATACAAGCCTTTGGTTTCTCCAAAGCACTGATGTTATCACACACGAAAAAAACTTATCCCTCCATTAAGACTAGTCTTGTCAACTTTGTTTCCTCCCAAAGTAAATAAGAAACTCCATACAACATAATGTCAATTATCCATCCATTTTTACAATGCAAGTGCCCACCATACATACATACATAACATACTCATACATACAAGAAATAAAAATAATCAATCCAATGCACATGCATTCCAATAAGAAACCAATTACATCCATAATATATTAGTAGTTAAGAGAGTGTAAAAATAATGTATCACCATATCAAGCCTTCATATGAGGCTTGAAAGAGAGAGGATTAGGAACATTCAAAAACATTAGTATGCACTACTAAGCCTTTAATGGCTTGCAAGGGGAACTAGGGTCATTCCAAACCACTTATCGATCCACTATGGTATAGGGTATAATTTCTTGGTTCCTCCAATAAAATGAAATGCATTCCAATTATCCCTCCACTTGGTTTATTTTAAAACCCGCTTATCGCTCCACTAGAATAAATCCCATATACCCTTGGTTACTCCTTAAGTTCGCACAAGTTTTACTTCATTTTTAAAATACTTATTCCTCCATAATGACCCTACCTTCCCCCATACACACAAAACACTTGTTATCCCCAAAATGATTACTAAACAAGTACATGACATACAAAACCACATTACTACTCAAATGAGAAATAAAACATGTACATCTCATCAAAATATGGAAAGATAAAACAAAAAATTACACAAACAAGGAAGGAGATTTATGTCTTTGACCATAACTATGCATCTCTCATGGTTTGCACTATAGTCAAGTAAATCATGTGTATCGGACATGGTTTAAGGGAAATATTAGTCATTCAAACGCGCAATCACAAAATAAGATAACAATAACAAAACACTTGTTTTCTCGAATGAGCATGACACCATACAAAGGGATACCAAAAAGGGAATTAATAAAAGAGGGATTTTCCTATAAGGTACATAGATACTTTAAGTCACCTTTATCTTTATTTACATTAAATATTCATTTGACATCATCAATTGCCACAAATTTTGGGTAAAAACATGTTCTCATCTCTTAAATATTGCAAGCTTCTCAATTGTTAAATTTTTTTATCATAAATGATGCATTTTATTTCTTTTATTTGATTTAAGTTTATATTAGGAATTCTATTCATTTGCCTCATTTGATATGTATACAATTTTCATAACAATTGTTCTCAACATTCAATTCATTACTTCTTATTTTTAGTACCCTTAAGTTATTACTTGATCTCATGTCGATATCATTATAGAGAAATTATGGTTTATATAATACTTTTTTTCACCTAAGGATTCAAGAATCCATGGAGTATGTTCTCACCTAAAACAATTCCTTTTGTGGTTCTTAGCCAGCTCAAGTGTTTAAAATACATTTTACAAGTGAGACATTCAATACAATATTATGAATTTAAAAACCTTCTACGACACTATTTCAACTGTTGGACAAGCATACATTAAGGATATTTTACCAATCAGACTTGTAGAAGTTCCATGAATTTTTGATATCATTGAAACTCAAAGAAGTATATGCTCTACTTGATGCCCACCTATCTCAACTCCATGTAATTAAAGTAATCATGCAACTCATTCATCATGAGAACCCACAGTTCTTGTTCTATTGTTCAATGTCATATCTTGATTAGAGAAGATCATAATGGCCATTAGATCATAGACTATGTTCACATTTTTCTTAAGAGATTCATAATTGAATTAAATATTGATAAGTGAACAATGATCCATAGCTAAATACATCTTCACAATGATCCATAATCAAGTAAACAACCATCTTACCTTTTAACGGTTATTTCACTAAATCTAGACATATTCCAGTGAATCTAGACTCCAGTATTTCAACTATTGGAAGAAATCCATCTCTATTTTTGTGTATATTGGATTCCATTTTTGTCTATACTGGATTCCATTATTACTATTATTGGAATCCATTAGTAGAAATATTGGATTCTAATATTTTCATTAATGGAATTATTCTAGGTCCAATTTCACTAGTATTAGATTCCAATTACGCTATTATTGGATTCCAATATCACTATTATTGGATTCCAATTTGGCTATTATTGGATTCCAATTTTTCCATTTTTTATATTTTTAATGTTGAGAGTATGTAAGGCTAGCAACTACTAACTATTATAAGGCACGATCTTTTTGGATTAATAAAATTAAAAAATTAACAATAACTTCCCACAAAAGCCAATTGAAAGTCATGAGCGGTCACTAAATATTATTTGTTTGAGATCATTGTATTAAGGTGAGTGGTCGCTAACTATTATAAGTCATGAGCCTTGATGTAAGGTGAGCGGTCACTAACTATTATAATTCATGAGCCTTGATCTAAGGTGAGCGGTCACTAACTATTATAAGTCATGAGCTCATTGTATTAAATGAAATTGAAAAATCCTCAATGTAAGGTTATTTGTCGCTAACTATTATAAGTCATGATCCCATTGTATTAAATGAAAGTACAATTTTTTTATGTAAGGTTAGTGGTGCTAACTATCATAAGTCATGATCCCATTGTATTAAATTAAAAATAAAAACTAACAATAAATCTCTACAGTATTAATTTTTAAGTGTGAACCATGGACTTTCAAATGGCAAGAAATACGAGACTCAAACTTAGAAAGTGCAAGGCACACATTTTCGAAGTTGGGAGCCTCGTACTCAAAGTTTATTTACAAGACCCACACTCTGAAAGTGTGGGGCTCACACTTTTAAAGTTTGGGAGCTTTTCAGTTTCTAAGTGTGAGCCCTACACTCTGAAAATTCTGAGCCTTACACTTTGGAAGTGATATCCCCGCATATGAAAAATATGTGCCTTGCACTCTGAAAGTTCAAGCCTCGCACTTTCAAAGTTTGAGATCTGCACTTTGAATGTGTGAAGTCTCACACTCGCACTTTTAGATTGTGGATATCAAAATTTTAAAAGTGTGAGGCATGCACTTTTAGTACATTGGCCTTAAATGTGAGTGGTGTTATTTTGATTTCTAGTGGAACTCATAGTAAAATTATGTTCTCACCCCGAAATATACCTTATAACAACTCAAGTATTGTTTTTTTAGATTTTACAAGTTCACTAGTGTTTATTATTATAAACTATATCTCCGAGTAATCATTAAAATCAAACAACATAGTTGGGAGTTTATGTATATCACAAATTCTATTACTTTGAAAGATAGTAGAATTTATTCTTGTAAATTGTTCCATTCTCCGTATAAACAATGAGTCACTTCCATGAGCAAGAAAATGAAATAATCCTTGACACAATGCAAGAAAAATTTTTGTGAGAAACGATTTCTTACACCCTCAGAGATACATTGAACCAATATTTTATATTTTACATCAATCAAAACACTCATTGTGCCATAATTGTATTCTTTGTGACTAAAGAACTAACACACCTGATCTATCATCATCTTTACATTGAAAGGTTCTATTTGTACATTTAAAATTTGTTACAAATTCATAAATATACAATTTTAAATCTTATATGAGGAGTCATCACCTTTTGTGGACAATTTTATTTGCACAAAACATGAATATATTTTTGACTCTAGCTCGGGACTGCCGGTTTGGATATAAGTAGTTTCAAGTAAAGTAGTAGTGGAGGTGCTATTAAAGTAGAGACTATTATTTATGAGAAAGAAGAAACAAAAGAGTGTAATACTAATATTATTAGAATTGGATTGATTTATCTATGAGGAAAAAATCCTATCCGGCAAGTGGAAAAGGAACAAATTTCCCAAAACCCAATTTTTCCCCTTCTAAAAGAAATTCGGGCACACTTTTATCTATTTTAAGGGTTCAGAGTGGTTTGAATTATTATGGAAAAAATATGGAATGTAACAGGTAAAATTGGTCATTTTTACTTGAAAATTGGCTTATCCATTGAGAAAAGTAAACCCCGGAAAGAGAGGACTCAAGGGATGCTTTTTTTTCCCATCACAACATCGTCCAAGTCTCGTTCCATTCAAAAAGTGTTTTGTGAAATCACCTCACTAAATCTCACAAAAAAATTCCTTTCAAAAGCGCAACTTGTGCTCCCTATAACATCATTGTGCTTACCATCTACATATCCATCCAAATACCTCATGTAATTATTACTAGGGTTCAGTTGGTTTGTTTGAATACTAGGAAATTATGTAGTAGCAAGCACTGACATCATCAACTTTAGAACTCTAGAAACATCATGTATGTTGGATCAAATAGATGGCCATTTTTTGATGCAAAGCAAGGCCAACTGGAAGTTTTTCTTACAATCCCAAGATCCCTATAGGTTTCTACAACTTTTGTATCAATAGTTTCCATGAGTTTGTTGTAGTATTCTTTTGATATAACTGGGTTTACTTTACGATGTCAAAGATAATTCTATCCACATTTGATTGCTCCAGACAAAAGCCTTAAAAATATTTAAACAACATACAGTGTAAGTTCGAATGAAAATTAACAAACAAAAATCTTACCAACTTTCACATATTTGAGTTATTGGCCACAACTTCCTTCTCGTCAGCAACTCCAGAAGAACAATCTTATAACTGTATACATCATATTTCTTATTCAGCCTTGATATTCTTACATATTCTAGGTCAATGTAACAAATGGTACCCATAACATAGGTAGAGGTGTGGTGTTTGGCCAAGGAAATACACTTGGAAATGCCAAAGTTTGACAAATTTTCATCAAAATTATAATCCAAAAGAATGTTAGAAGTCTTCACATCCCTGTAAACAATGTGTGGGTTACAGTCATAATGAAGATATGGCTATCCTTCTTCAACACCATGAGCAATCTTTAGCTGATTGTTCTAGTCTAGCTTAATCTTCTTTGATGATCCTATACAAAAATAAAAATTAATAAAACACTTGTTATATTTTCCAACAATCCATTTTAATATGAAGGTTAGAGATTGATTGGACACTTCTATTTCAAAAAATGAATCTACAATGTACAGATCCATTTTTCTTCATAACATAATCATTTTACTCACCATGTAGGATGTCCCACAGACTTTTGTTTACCATGTAATCATAAAACATTAGGTTTCCAAGTGGAGAAAGTGAACATCCATGTAGACTCTCAAGATTTTGATGTTTGATGCTTCTAACTATTTCCACATCAATTTCAAATGCAAGCAAGCTTAGTGGGTAGCGACTATACATTCTCTTTATAGAAATTGTCTTAGAATTATTTAGATCACATTTATAAAGATTTCTTGTAGCACCATAGCCAATTACATATTTCTCTTTAAGATTTTTTTTGATTGTCATTATGTCGTCATACATGTAAAGATCCATGTTCATGTGCAGTATGACCAACCTTGGAGAACCTAAATGTAACAAATAGATGTGTCAATAAAGAAATTGTAATATGATATTGCTTTTTGATTTGTCATCTGATAATCTATACAATATGAAATCATGTCTTTCCATGTTAGTTTTAACACCTTGCTCCATGTTGTTTGCAGAGCCTTTTGTAAATACCTTTGGATGATTTGAATGGTACAGAGCTATAATTATGCACAATAGTAGTACTAAACCCTAACAAATGAAAAATAATTCCGGTTTTGAGATGGATGTTGTTCATTACATTGGGCCACAATTTTGTTAGACAACATCATACATATCTAAGTTTGCCAAAATTTTGATAACAATAGAAGAATGTCTCTAGAACCCAATATATTTAAAAGACAACTATTATTTCTTGCATCAATTAATTGGTGATATCAAAAAACCATAAGAAATAAAACTGAATTGGTACGCAAGAGAATTTTTTTGTTTATATCTACACATGTATGGAGGAAAACATGAAAAAAATTTAATGACAAGAATTTCCCTAGACAATTTTTGTAGGAGAGGTTTATGTAAAATAAATAGAGCCATTTACAGTATCTTCTATTATTAGGGAAAGAGAATTAAATTTATTCCTTTCTCAAAGACCTCCATAGCTTTTGAAAGTGAAGACCTCTAGGTTTCCACAATGATGTAGTGTAACTCAATTTTTTTAAAGTGATGGGAAGATAACCATCAATCCACTATTAGATAGTCTATCCTAAAGTTGTACATAATTTTTTTTTACATTAATGGAAATATTCTATAATATATAGATGCTAGTGACCACTATTTTTAAATTCTAGCAACAAATTGACAACTTCACACAAACCAAAATTAATAGCGATTAATTGTTTAAATTTCTTAGTGCCACGCATAAAAAAAAAAATTATTAGTGATTTCTTTTTTAACTAAGGGAGGGTATAAGGGTCCCTTTCCCTTTACAATAAATTTATAATGAAAGGATCAATCTAAAAACCCGAATGATCCATAAAACCTTTTCTAAAAAAATTTAAGGGCCTTTGCCAAAAACACAAAGTGGTTGAGAATACAAAAAAATGTCAGACCAGTAAGATAGACAAGATGATTCGATAGCAATGGAGATGACATTGCTATATAATAACCAAAACAAAGATACATTCTGATAGATTTTAGAAGAACTTATTTAACTGAATCATATGACACCTTTGTGACCTCCACTTTAACAGGGATGAAAACAGTTTCACACGGGTGGTTCGGGAAAAAGATGCTCTTTTCTAGCAAAGTATCCCAACTCCTTAACCGTCAGTACACCTCACGAACCTTCCGGTGAAGAAGGTCCCAATGTGTCAATTCCTGTAGTAGTGAAGAAAACAAATCATCCAAGTTAGGCAAGTGGACTAAACTAGGTCCGGCCCTCAGTCTCTCACCCCATTTGAATAGACCAAACAAAAATGCATTAGGATGTCAAATCATTTGTACAACTCTAAAAAAATGGCCATGTCCACCAAACCTTCCTATTTATAATGAGCATAAGAAAGCAAGGGCCACAACACACTTGAGGTTTTTTCCATTTCCACTTCCATGCCAACCCTATACGCTAGCTTGATCTAGTGACGACCCATCTCTAAAGCCCAATCCTTCACCAGATGTATGATAAGAAGATGACAAATGAACATTGAAGAAACTTCCGCATTTACCCTTAGACATCCCTCTAGAGAAAGATAATCATCTCCAAGTACTCCCTAAATTGCAACCCGGTCTTGTTTTGATTCAATCTAAAAAATGAATTTCAAATGGCGATGAATTATTTTTGTATAAAATCCCATTTCACACACCGACGTGGAAAACTTCATGAAATACAACATTGAAAAGGCCATGAGAAGAAATGAAATCCGGTGAAATAAAATGAAAGGTGTGAGAATAAGGGAGAACAGTTCTATAAATATATGGAGTGACTATGTCATCGCATGCTTTTAATTAATACAAGCTTGTTAGGGACTTTAATATCAACCTTTATTGGAAATATGATGATTCAGGAAATAAAAATATTTATTTCCAATCTTATCACAAAATGCTTGGTCATTCCCTTAATTTTCTATAAAATCCACCTATTTAGTAGCCTCCCAATATATAAGATTTAAGGTCCAATCTGTAATTAATGAAACCATAAAAAAGAATTTTATTCACACAAGATTTTTGATGGCGGCGTTAGAAATAATATGAGATTCACCTCCAATAATTAATTCATTACTATTCAAGTCATTAGCAATGGACCAACAATGTTCCAACACTTTAATTTATTGATTTATACATTTATTAATTTACAAAAATTCTATTCATTAGTCATGTTATTAATTATGTGATTAACATATGGAAGAAGGTTGCCCTTTTTATTCATGGCTATGTTTCCAAACTCACTTCGAGAATTGGAGAGATGTTGGCATGCCCATTTAACACTTAGACCCAGATTTTTATTTTCCTAGGCTAAATTTTTTTGTTGATTTTATCAAACACATAATTCTGGATCTTCATAATAGAAACCATATAAATGGAAATAAAAAAACAATATATCAAAAATATTATATCAATGCAATATGAGTTTGTAATTTAATACTGTGTGAGAATCATGTTCACCTTTTCCTTGTGTATGTGGTAGATAATTTAGGTCTATTTTAAGAAAATATGCAAGCCATATACATGACAAGACACTTCTTTACTATTTACAAGATGTACATATGTTACGATGATCTGATGTTTCCATACTATGTGGATATGTTTATTACAAGAAACTATTGATTGTAGCAATAGAAAAGCCTTCCTTTTCATTAACTAATGACGCTTATCGGTTGCAAAGAATTTTTATTTATATCAAAAAGATATGAATTACGTTTTATGCACAATATATCAAATAAGAATTACATAACATGTCACCCTTCTTGAAGTTATGTACTCAAGGATTTGGCTTTGTCAAGGATAGTCCATCGAATATAATATAATTACAAATAATGACAACAAACCTGTTGAGGTTGTGTTTTGCATTGTTAAAATGGATTTTTCAACAAGATAGAGGCTAGAAACCGATAGCCTTCTCATCAATGAATAATTTATAAACATAAAACAAACATTTCTCTTCATGGACTCGATTCATTCATTCTCGAGCAAGACGTGCGTTCATATTCGCCCTCAATTTTTATTAAATCATTTAGGAATATTTTGTTTAACGGGTTATTTATGGAAATATGCACGACCAAGATGATTAGGATACATCTTCAGGTTTAAAATATGTACTTCTATTATCATGCTCAAACTCTTATTTTTGTCGCTAAGGTAGACAGTGATTTTTATTAGGTCGATATTTAAAAAAACAAAAATAGAAGAGCTTAGTGAGCGCAAATCCAATCCTTTCAGTAAGTAATGTAGTTTAGCAGTTGTCATACAATTTCTTTGATACAAATCGACATGAAAAATGCCTTAAAACTGCATTTTATCCATTCATATGATATTTTTCGAGGGTTGTGTTCGGTAAGTATTCAAACTTAGAGCCACTAAGAATTTTCAGTAGTACAAACTTTTTTAATCTCTATTTTTTATATTAAAAAATAGTTTAGACTAGAGGCCACTAATATATTCCTTTCTCAATAAATAATAAACAAAAACATAGAGTGCTATGTTCTGTATGTATTCAAGTTTAGTGGTAGTCATGTATTTTCTTTAATATGAACTATTTTTTTATCTCTATTTTTTAAATTAATAAACAGTTTAACCTTGAGGCCTCTAATCTATTACTTTCTCAAAGATATACATAGCTTTAGACAATAAAAAAATTGATATCTCACATATTTATCATCAAAATATTTTATGAAAAATGCCTAGCGACCAATAATATTTATTACTATGATCTGTTTTTAGAGATTTATGTTCAAAATAAGATATTTTTTACCCTATTTTATGCCAAATCACTCCTTTATGAAAGTATTCAAGCTTAGAAATCGCTAAGCATTTTCTTAAATCCGAATTGTTGTTTGATTTCTATATTCAAAATTAAAAATCAGTTCAAGCCTAGCGAGATGCTAATCTACTCCTTCTAATAAGTGGTGGAGCTTAGTGGTCGCTAATCTTTTTCATTGATGCCCACCGATGTGTAAAAAAGAAAAGATGCAAAGGTGTGTATCTAAAATTCCTATGGTGTTATATGAGCACCTTGAAAAACATTTTTGATAACCATATTTATTCCGACTATGGACATACCTCCATAGCTTTCAACGTTACAATTTTTCAATATCGACATATCTATCATTGAAATATATTATGGAAAATTCCTAGTGACCACTAATATCTATTACTATGATTTGTTATTCTAGTGCTATGTTAAAATTAAGAAATTGTTTAGCCTATTTTCCCTCAATCATTACTTTCTATAAGTATTTGAGCTTTATGGTCGTAAAGCATTTTCTTTCATACAAAATATTTGTTTGATTGACCTTATGTAAGTAATGGAGCTTAGTGGTCACTATGTATTTTACTTGATACGAATAGATATAAATTTTGTGTTAGACACAAAAAAACTTAATGAGTAATATAGAAGTTGTGATATCTTTCAAGGGTATGTAGTGGCATACTTGACATAAAAAAGATTGTATAGCCATTAAGATATGATTATAATAAATGAAAAATAATAGTGATCTAAAATTGTAAAGATGTTTATTTACATTGTTGGAAAGGAAACCTAGGAGTTATAAAGGCTAGCGATCAAGTAGGCTTGTTCAAAAAAAAAAATAGACAACATACAAAATGTAAAGTTTATCATTAACACGTATTGAAAAGAATAGTCTGGTCACCTATAAAATCTAAGTATTTATTATTTTGATTCATTGTTGCAAAAATATCATTCTAATGGAGCTTAGTGGTCACTATTTTCTTTCGTATCTATAAGGTACTCTCAAATGTTGGTGAAGTGTAAAATTATGTTTTAGTTTTTCTAGAGTAAAGTGTAAATAACTCCAAAATATTGTCGATCACAAGATATATTAGAAATTTCATGCCACGTGTCAACATTTTAGTGGATCATAGTTATAACTTAATAATGTGGATTTTTATAGGTAAAAATTATTTGTTAATTCTATCGCTAATTAAATATTTCTTAATAAATGTGTCAATTATATAATTGTGTAATTAACTGGTTCAAACTTGCAAGATGCCACATTTTATTGGATTTTTTTTAGATTAACGTGTACGATATTTAAAAATATTGAATTCACATTTGATAAAAATTAATAATAAATGAGGTGTATATCGCTCTCTTAAAATTTAAATTTTTGGTTACAAATGTTCACTTCTATTCTTTGAATCATTTTTATTATGCTTAAATTAATATTTGTCATTTTCCCCCGAGTTCAACAATAAACAATTGTCGTTGTCCCACTTGTTTCTAAAGTGAAATTAATAAATTTTATTTCCTTGTATCCCATGTTATCACCTAAATTAACTGGCATTATATTTAAAAATATCGAATTTGATTTAGAATAAAATTAATAATTAATGTGCGTATAACGCTCTCTTAAAATTTAAAATTTTGTTTACAAATGTGCACTTCTATTTTATAAATGGTTTTTTAATATGCTCAAATTAATATTTTTCATTTTCTTGCGAGTTCACAAAGAAACATTTGTAGTTGCCCACCAGTTTCTAAAGTAGGTAGTATTAATAAATTTGATTTCCCTGTATCACATAATATCCATGAATTAAATGCAAATATTAATGATGGATGAATTCAAATTTTGATATACGGAATCCCCTACATTAAATGAAAATATTTGAAATATCAAAATTTTCAATTTCTCTTTACGAAGGGAAATTCTAACTTTGAAATTTTCCTATTCCCCCTTTTTCCAATTTTCGGAATTTCTTTCATTGAAAGTATTGGGAAAAACTAAACACATAGGAGAAATACATATTAGGGTTTCTTTTTTTTAAATCCTAGAAAAGAAGCTCTTGAAAGCATAATACAACATGCACAGGCATCAATTTAATTATCTAAGTGCTCGATTCCTAGCCTTTTTTTGAACGGAAAGATGAGAAAATGATTATAATCTCATTTGGGGACACACAAAGAAGACAAAAATAGTGATTTTGGATAGATAATGGATACAAGTGCAAATCAGGATGTCCATGAAGGACATAATCAAAAGAGACAAGAAAAATAGGTTGTGGATAGAATCTCATGAGATACTTTGTTTAAGAGAGATTACAAGCTTTAATAGAAATTATCAAGCACTTAAAAATTTCAGATACAACTAAAACATGTATTTATCAAAATCATCTATATTAGTGTTTGTGAACCGTAGTAGATGGCGGGTTCTTTCAGTTACTCTGTCTTTGCCTATTTTATGTATTTTACACTACAATTCATCCCTGTCTTTCCCTATGGCGCCTTTGAAATTTTGTTTCATCTTCTTATCAAAATGTGTTGCTCTATCTAAAATCACATTTTTAGTAGGCCATCACCGAAGAAATTGTAATCCCTTTTATAATATTTATTCTTTTCGAAAACCAATTTTTATGTTCAGTCATAGCTCAAGTAGCCATGTATGTCGGTTCCTATTTTAGCCCTTCTATCTATCTCTCTAGTTAATTTTTTGTGGATTTTTCGTTCCTTTTTTCTGTGTTTATTCTTTCCCGTAAGTGTTGGTATCTATCCCTAGTTGCAAAACACGAGTCGCATATTTATTTATTTAAAAAATCGTAATGGTTTTATTTTGTATAGTTTAGGTAATCATTTTGACCTCATTTAATGATTTTTTTAATATGAAATAAATAGTCGTGACTAATTATTTCAATATTCAATGCCTACATGATTGTCGCGTTGATATATATAGTTATTTATATTTGTTTTCCCATGTAGAAATAGTTAAATGTAATGTCTTTACCAATTTTTTTTATGTTTAGTAAAAGGTAAGAACATTATATGTACTTGTATATTTATTTACCTTTTGCAAAGTCAATCAAGAAAAGTGTTGTTTATCCTAGCTTCCATAGAGGTATAATTCTTCGTTGTGAAAAAATTCATGTTAAAAACAATTACTAATGACTTAATTGATAAATGAGCCAATCTAAAGTAACAATTTTGAAATTATTAAATAACATATTCCAAGACTAGCGGTCGTTAAATTTGGATGTTTAGGACATTTCTTACCTATTACACGACTCACATATGATACAACTAGTGACGAATCTCCTGAAAACCAAGCTAAGAACCATTATTATATTTATATTTTCATATTATGATATGGAAGATTATTAAATAACATTGGTGCAACATAACAAAGACTTGAGATTAACGGCTGCTAGGATATTTGTTTCCTTCCATGCATGACAATATGTAACAACCTGACTAAAAAACTAACTAATATCCTTGATTATATTTGGATTTTACAATAGTACCTTCTAAGACTAATGACCTCCATGGTGTATTTTACAATACTACCTTCTAATATTAGCGTGCCGCTAAATTCAATACATTATTCGAACTCTATCACATGATATTTGAAACCTAGCAGCTACTAAGGTCATCGATTATTCTAGTGCGTTGATGTAACATAACAAATACTTGAGATTAGCAGCTGCTAGGATAATTATTTTCTTATATCTAAATTTTGAGATTATTGAGATTAGTAGCCGCATACGGGATAAGTAGTAACGACTCAAATAAAAAACTAACGATGCTCCATTATTATATCTAAATTTTACAAGACTATCTTCAAATACTAACGACCACTAGGGTGGATGCTTACTATATTTATTTGATGTTCCAAGACAAGAGAAGACAACAAATTTTCCAAGAGAAGACAAATATTTACGAATTTTGTGAATACTTGTAATTCCAAATGAAACTTTAAGCCTAGCAACCGCTGAGTTCAATATGATATTCGATGTCTATCACATGAGATTTGAAACCTATTGGCCGCTAAGGTCGAAGATTATTAATTAGCATTGTTGCAACATCATAGAGACTAGAGGTTAGCATCCATTAGGATAGTTGTTGTATTGCATACAGGAAAATTAGTAATGACTCGACGAAAAAATGAACAAATCTCCATTATTATCTTTAGATTTTAGAATACGATGTTCCAGGACTAGCAAAAAGTTAATAAACATTCAAAAACAAGAAAAATATTAACAATTTTCCATAGTACATGTAACCCCTAAGATGGAAGATTATTATATTCCATTTGTGCAACATAACAAAGAATTGAGATTAGCGAGCGTTAGGATAATTCTTATCTTACATTCAAGATATTGATTAATGGCTCGAATGAAAACCGAACTAAACTTCAACACCAATTTTTTTAGCCTGGCGGCCTCTGAGTACAACATTCTATTCAAAGTTTATTACATGATATTCCTAATGGCACTAAATTCTAAGATAATTACATGGCACTAGTGAAAATCAAAAATACTTGAGGTTAGTGTCCGCTAGGATATTTTTGTCATGCATACAAGTTATGTAGTAATGACTCAACTAAAAAACTAAATGTGCTTCATTGCTATATCAAAATTTTACAAGACTATCTCAAGGTTAACGAATGCTAGGATAATTTTCTCTCTTGCAAACAAGAAAAGTAGTAATGGCTCGACTGAAAAACTAACTATGCTACACAATTATATTCAAATTTTACAAGACTTTCTTCAAATATTGGTGACGGGTAGGTTAGATGCTTACTACATTTCTTTAATATCCCGGACAAGAGAAGACAACAAATTTTTGAAGAGAAGACAAATATTTATGACATTCCTAAATAATCATAATTCCAAATAGAATTTTAAGCCTAATAGCCGCTAGGTTGAATATGATATTCCATGTCTATCACATGAGATTCAAAACCTATGGTCGCTAAGGTCAAATATTATTTATTATCATTGTTGTAACATCACAGAGACTAGAGGTTGGTGGCTTCTAGGATAGTTGTTTTATTGCATACAAAACAATTAGTAATGACTCAAAGGAAAAATGATAGGACAATTAGCGGCCAGTAGGGAAGTTGTTTGATTGCATAGAAGATAATTAGTAATGACCCAACTCAAAAAATAACTAATCTCCATCATTATATTTTTATTTTACAATACAAGCTTCTAAGACTAGCTCCATTCTTATATTCGAAGGACAACGAGTGCTAAGGTCGTAGATTATTTTGTCCCCATACTGTGACATAACAAACTCTATATATTAACGGCCACTAGGATAATTCTTGTCTTGCATTCAAACCCCTCTAACCTAAAGCTATAAAGATTGTTTTTTACATTGATAGAAAGATATCCTAGAATATATAAATGCCAAAGACCCATGTGTCTTCACTTCTAACAATAAATTAACAACTTGAAGTAAACCAAATTCAAGTAGCAATTTTTTTTTAAAATTGGTTAGTGCAACACATAACATAAAATTCTATTAATGATTTTTTTTTTAATAATTAAAGGAGGGTTAAAGGGTCCCTTTCTATTTACATTACAGATACAATGAGAGGATTAGTTTAACAACTCAAATGATCCAACAATACTTTGTTGAAAAAATGATAGGGCCGATGCCAAAAAAGCAAGTTGTTGGGAATTAAAAAAAACCCATACCAGTAAGAAAGAAAGGATAATTTGACAAAAATGGAACTAACAATGCTATTTAACAACCAAAACAAAGATACACCTTGATGGATTTTAGAATAACTTATTTATTTGAATCAGATGACACCTTTGTAACCTCCACCTTAATGGGGATGAAAACGCACTGGAAGTTTCAGTAAAAATGCTATTTTCTAGCAGAGTGAAATATTTAACCAATCGTATGCATCACGAGCTTTCCTATGAAGAATATCCCAATGTGTTGGTTCTTATTGTAGTGGAGAAAACATAGCATCCAGGTCAGGAAAGTAGAGCAACCTACCTCATGTTGCCAATATCTTGCCCCATTTGGATGTTTACTTTATTTATTTTATGTTCAAAGACAACAAATATTACATAACATCACAAATTTTAATGAATTTTTTTATTTCACATATTTGAAAATGAAAATTTCATCTTACCGGCCTTTGAGTTCGAGTATGTTCACTGGCCGCTAGGATGATTCTTGTCTTGCATTCAAGCCCCTATAACCTAAAGCTATACAAATTGTTTTTTACATTGATGGAAAGATATCCTAGAATATATAGATGCTAGTGGCTACTAGTCTTCACTTATACCAAAAAATTGAAAACTTGAATCAAACCAAATTTAATAGCAATTAACTAGTTAAATTGCTTAGTGCAACGCATAACATAAACTTCTACTAATGATTTCTTGTATTTTATAGTTAAACGAGGGTTGAAGGGTCCATTTCCCTTTACATTATGGATAAAGCACAGGATCAAGTATAAAATCCCAAACAATACAACAATAATTTGCTGAAAAAAATGTAATGGGTAATGCCAAAAAAATAAGTGGTTGGGAATTAAAAAAAAAAAAAACCAAACTAGTAAGCCAGATAGTATGATTTAATAACAATGGAATTGACAACACTATATAAAAACCAAAACAAAGATACACCCTAACAAATTTTATAATAACTTATTTATATTAATCAAATTACACAAATGTAAGCGTCACCTTAATGGAATTGAAAATGGTTTTCGTTGGTGGTTCCGGAAAAAGATGCTCTTTTCCAACAACATCGACTCTTTAACCAATTGTATGCCTCACGACCTTTCCGGCAAAGAATATCCCAATGTGTCAGTTCTGTTGCAACATAGTAGACATAACACCTAGGTCAGGAAAGTGGAGCGACCTAACTCACATCACCAGTGTCTCACCCCTTTTTTCCACTTCATATAAGAAATGATTTAGGACATGAAACTGTTTGTACAACTCTACAAAAACATCCATGTGCACCAAACCTTCCTATTTATAGTGAGCATCAAAAATCAAGGGCCATGACGCACTCAAGGTTTTTTCCATTTTTGCTTCCATGCCAACCCTATATGTTGGCTTGATCTAGTGACAACCCATCTCCAAATCCCAATCCTTTACGGATGTATGATAATAAGATGAAAAATGAATTTCAAAGCAACCTACACATTTACCCTCGAAATCCCTCCAGAGAAAGATAATCATCTCCAAGAACTTCCTCAATTACAACTAGGTCTTTCTCTCATTGAATCCAAAAATGGATTTCAAATGGCGATGTGAAATTTTAGTATAAAATCCCATTTCACGTATAGCCACAGAAAATTACATGAAAGGAAACATTGGTCCGGCCATGATAGAGAAAATGAAATTTCATGAAAGAAAACCTGAAAGGTGTGAAAATAAGGGGGAATAATTATATAAATATATGGAGTGAATATGTCATCACATGCTTGAAATTAATACAAGCTTCATGAGCAGATTTAATATCAACATTTATTAGAAAAGGTGATGATTTCGGTCAATCAACATATTTATTACAAATCTTATCACAAAACGCTTGGTGAGTCCCTCGATTTTTAACAAAATCTTCCTATTTAGTAGTTACATTAGTAGATGAGATTTTAAGTCCAATATGGAGTTAGTGAGAGCATAAAAAGGGAATTTTAATCACACAATTTTGATTTTCCCTAACAAGGTCTACTTTTTAATGAAGGCATTAGAAATAATATGGGAGTCTCCTCCAATAATTAATTCATTACTATTTGAGTCATTATCTAGGGAAAAATAATGTTCCAATGCTTAAACTTACTAATTTATACATTTAATACTTTACTAAATTTCTATTCATTAGTCACCCATTATTTTTCGTAGCTACGATGCCATATAAGCTTTGAGGATACTTCTATTATGATCTACTTGTGATACTATGATCTAACCTTTCCTAACTATGTGTCTATGTTTATTACTAGCCTTAACTAATGGTGCTTACCTTTCATTAAATAACGACGCTTACCGGTTGTAAAGAATTTTTGTTTATATGAAAATATATGGATTACATTTTATGCACAAAATATCAAATGAGAACTACATAAGGCATCAACCTTCTTGAAGGTATGTATTCAAGGACTTGGCTCTACCAAGGATAGTCCAACTAATATAAAATAATTACAAACAATGACAAAAAATCATGTTGAGATTATTTTTGTATCGTTAAAATGGATTCCTCAACATTGTAGAGGCTAGCGGCCACTAGCCTTCTCATCAACGAATAATTGGTAAACATAAAACAAGCATTTATCTTCATGACCTTTGATCCTTTATTCTTGAGCAAGGTTCATGTTCATCTTTGCCCTCGATGTTTAGTAAATTGTTTCGGACTATTTTGTTTAACGAGGTAATTTCTGAAAATATGCAAGGCCAAGATGATCAGGATACATCTTCAAGTTTAAAATATGTACTTATATTATTATGCTCTAACACTTATATTTTTCGATAATGTAGACAGTGAATTTTTTTAGATCAATATTTTTGAAAAAAACAATAGAGCCTAGTGAGTGCTAAGCCATTCCTTTCAATTCGTAATATAGATTATTGGTCACTAGATTTTTTCATTGATATGAACCGACATGAATTATGTGACATGAAAAATATATCCAACTAGTAATACATAATGTTTTATCCTTCGATAGTTATTCTTGAAGTTTAAATGGATTTCGACAAAATATAGAGGAAACTACCTAAGGGAAGTCAAGCAGCTTAGCGGTCGCTAATAATCTTCCTTTCTTTGGTGTTTTAAGACAAGAGAAGACAACAAATATTCAAAGATAAGAAAAATATTTACCACTTTCCTGAATAAACATAATTAATACAAGAATATTTAAAGTCTATTACATGTTATTCCTAGCCTAACATATTATCTTGATGTTGGTGGCCAATAGGATATTTTTTTTCTTTTATATGGTACAAGTAGTAATGAATCCACTGAAAACTAACTATGCTCTATTATTGTATTTAAATTTTACAAGACTAGAAACTGTGAGGGAGGATGTTTACTACATTTCATTGATGTTCCAAGATAAGAGAAGACAACATACTCCAAGACAAGAAAATATTTACGACTTTTTATGAATAGACGTAATTTAAAACATAATTTCAAGAGAATACAATACACGTAGTCAAACACGTAATCTTAAGCCTAGCGCCTACTAGGTAGATTAGTCGCTGCCATGATCCTAGCAGATACCAGGTTTTTCCATGGTTTTTTTGTTATTTGATCACTAATTTTAATATAAGAAACTATTAAGGCTTGATACCGAGAAACTATTACTTTCAATTACTAATTGAACCTAGCGGTTACTAGTCATTTTCCTTTATACTATTTGATTTCAATTATGTGATATACATGATATATCTTATGAGAAATATAAAAGGTACCTAATTACAACACCTAAACACATCATGACATGTAATATTTGTTATTATTAAATATTCAATTCTCAACCATTATCACCCATGTTGGATTCCAGGTTTCCACAATGATGTAGTGTAACTCAAATATGTTTTTATAGTGATGGGAATATATAGATGCTAGAGGATGTTAGTCTTCACTTCTAATAATAAATTCACTACTTGAAACAAACCAAATTTAATAGTAATTAATTGTTTAAATCTCTTTGTGCAACGCATAACAAATTTTTTTATTAATTTGTTCTTGTTTTTATAACTAAAGGATGGTTGAATTATTCTTGGCATGATCTTTATGCTATAAATATTTATACCTATTGAATTTTACTCTATGAAAATAATGACATCGAGATAAGTGTTTCTTAAGTTACTTCATGTTGCCGATTTCCTTCTTGGCATGTCTCTTATTCCACACCCATTGTTGTCACCATAAGAGCTTGATTCAAAGCACCATTGAAACACATTGACTAGTTATGAGGTTGATTGCATGGGAAGCACCAGTCATATTCTTGAGCCATGTTGTTTTGAGTTGGAACCAAAGCCCTAGATGTTGAAACTACATTAGGGTTGTAAGGCTGAAATGGTATGGCAGTTTGAGACTGCCCTTGGTTTGGATTTTCTTTGTTTCCTAAGTGGGAGGCTGTTAGGATGATATGGAGGCCTATTTGTTTGATCTTGAGGCTGGTAAGGTCTAGAGCTTTGAGTTTTCTACCTTTTGATTGTCACCAACTCATTCCCCAAATTCTACAATTATTTCATGACTTCCTAGAGTTCCTTAGAAGTACTAGAAGAAGTGGAGGATTCATTTGAACTCTGATTTCTTGGAGCAGGGATGGGGGATATTGTAGGTGTTTGATTAGGATTAGGATTCCCCATATCTAGATAGAGAGGCATAGGTGGCCTAGGTGTAAGTTTACCGGCTTGAATTAGGCAATTATCATCTCTAATAGTTATGGCATAGGCATCTAGTAGGGTTATTCCCCCATAGATTGTATCATAACAAATATATCATAATTTAGAGCTTTAAGAAAATAGAGAAATGCACCTTTAGTTGTTGGTCTGACTGCAGTGGGATCCTTTCCCATGTTCTTTGGAATCTAGAATTGAAGTATGTCATTTGTTCAGTTGGTGCCCTTTTGATTATAGTCATATGCTCCAAAAGGGATAAGTTGTCATCCCTCTCCCCAAACCTGTCCACAGAGAGATGTGTACAATTGATCCCAATTCTGAATTGATCCTACTCCCAAGCCTCTGAACCACTGCAACACTTTTCCTTTGAAAACAAAACCAACAACTTGATTTGAAACATCCATCTCAGCAATCTCGTGTATGTCATAGACATTTGCAATGTCTTAAATGTGGTAGATGGGAGTTATGTGATTTTACCCAGTGAAGTATGGGATATTATTTAATGTTGCTATCGGGACCATATTTTGTACATTCAGGGAAAGTGGACTGTTGCCCATGAAATTTGCATAGGGGTTTGGAGGTGGCTGATTTGGTGGTTGTATGTGAGCTATCTTGAGTGGCCTGAGAAACCTAGTCGATTGAAGAAAATTTCTACAAGGTGAAGGTGTGGATAATGTCCTATTTGGTGGAGATGAATACCTTTTACTCCTCTTTCTCTCCTTCCTCTTCCTGGAGATAACTGCAAGTATTCAAAGATACCTTCTTATCTTGTTCTAGATCGGGTTTGCACTCTTCTCATGAACTTGATAAACTTGGGTTGCTGAAACCACTAGATTTGAATGACGGAGTTACTAGATGTGTTGTTAAAAATCCTATAAAGGTTGGAAATTCACCAAGACACACACCCAATCTTGATAAAAATGAAAATATTGACTTGTCGTCCCACTATGTGTGTCAAAAGCTGTTATGTCAAAATTACAGCACCCTTGATTGCTTGTGATTTTGTGTATGAGGAAACCAGTGCAACCTACATAACATGGGATTATCTTGTAGTGTGGGACCTTGCAAGTAGGATAATCCTCCAGAGAAAGCTAGCTTCTTCCTCTAACCTAGTGCCAAATTCTCCAAAGTGCAGAGAATGGCAAGCTAAACTAACCTTATTCTAATGCTTTCCAAGGAGATATGGATAGAAAGATGCATGAAATAAAACTACTCTAAGTGAAGGTGATGCACCAAGAAAGGATGAGACAATCTAAGTGAGTGAAAAATAGGGATAAAATGAGAAGGAGAGGGCTGGTAGAAATGCCATAGTCCAAGACAACAATCAATTCCCTATATTCGTAAAGCACAACAAACTATGGACCCTACAAAGAGATAGATACATGCACAATATACTTATAAATATAATGGAAGTAAAAATATGTAATTCATACAAGTTAGGGAAAAATTGCCACAAAACATGAATTTTATTGCTCAAAAACATGCACAATCCATCATACCATAAGCACAAGACAAAATATTTTACAATAAGCCCAAATTCAAGGCCTTTAGCTCACAATAGCTCTGGAACAATTTTGACAGAGTTCCTTTTCTTTTGGAAAAAATCCCCTCAAAATGAGGCAAATTTTACAATATATAGGCAAATTGGGTCACCAACTAGTAGGATGCATTAAAGAGGTATGGGTAACCATTCATTTTGGTACTTTTCCTACATGGGCAGTCATGGGTGTCATGCCTCATTAATTCTAGTTGTTGGGATGTCATTCATTCACCTACCCTCATCTAGATTATAACTTGTCCATCCTCGCAACCGATGAACCAACGAGTCGACCAACCTAGTGACTCACCCAACCTTGTGTCACCTGACTTTGACCGTCCAACCCTAAGGGGGGTTGGATGTCATCCAACTATGTGGGTCGTACATTATTGTGGTCACCAACCAACCCCGGTCGCCATCTCTACATCGTGGGTCATCCAACCTAGGGGGTTGGATGGCCATCTATTTCTATCTATACAATGAGCTACCTAACCAACCTGATGGTCATCCATCTGCTGGGCTAACCAACCTATCTCGTACGCCTCAAAAAATGTGACCCAACCAACTTGGTGGCCCATATAACCTCGTCATACCATCCAACCTTGGTGACCAAAAACCTTATGGCCCATCCAACCATGTCGTACCATCCAACCTTTGTGACCCGACCAACCTCACCGTACCATCCAACCTTGGTGATCCGACCAACCTCACCATATCGTCTAATCTTTGTGTCGTGTAAATGTGAGGGGTGTGATGGGCATCTAAAACTATCCATACACGTCAAAAAAAATGACCCAACCAACCCACCTAACCAACTTGGGCATCCAACCTAGTCATGCCTAACCCAAAGACCAACCCCGGGAGGCCAACTTCGAAGGCAATATCTTAAGCTCCCTGAATGAGTTTTGGGGTGAAATTTTATATGATTTAGAATGGAAACAACCCATTAAAACTAATGGTGGTGGTATTAAGATAAAATTTTGAATTTATCATGTTGAAATTTCTCCTTCTTCCTCAAGATTACTAGTTGTGCACCAGAAGAATGAACTACCTTGGGAAGCGTATGATGGTTCAAGATGTCCAATCATTTCCACCATATAAGGCATGGAAAATTAATTCCATAGGCACTTTTTTGGAATTATAATTCCTGACATGGCTATCAAAATATTCTATTGAATTTTAGGTCCTCTTTCACGTTGTAAACTCCTTAAGGCCCGAAAGCCTACTTCTGATGGATGGCCCCAAGACCTCTAAAACTTCCTGAATCACTTGAAATGATTCCCAGGACTTGAAATATCAGTTATATCATTCCAGTTGCTCCATGAATCATTTTTGGTGATCAAACCCATCCTCCCATGTTTTCTATTTTACCAAGGGGGTAAAAATAGATAACAACTATATGAAAAGTCTTCCATTGATAATGTGCCTACCATTTCTCATAAAATGGATGAACTAGAGTGGAGAATCATTTCTCTAGAAAGAGTTAAAGTAGTACTTATGCCATCACAACCATCCACCACACCAGCACCATCTTCAAGAAAGAAAAGGGGGAAATCAAGCTCCCAACCTTCTATCCATTCGGTCCGATGGGCTTCTCTCGATGGGCGAACATTATCGGGACCTCAAGCATGTTCCTCTGCCAAGAGAGCATCCTCCTTTCATGAGTCACCGGGGTTAATCTAGTTTGAAATCCCTTGTTCCACAAGGAACCCGGGATGTAATACTCACTCTTCCAACTACTCTAGATGTTCCCCCTTAGTCTACTCCCAATAATTCTACTCCTTACAAGGTGAAAGGGAAGATGACATTTACCACAAGTGCTTGGATCTTCGGACCGAGTATCTTCTTATCGAAGAATATCAAGCTAGGGAATATCATATATGGTCTCAAAATGACCCTTGAGTCATTGATGGATATGAGGATGTCCCTAAATGCGGGCGAGGTCAATTGTATTTGTTTACACAACTCAAGGCTTAGTGGTGTTTATTCCGAGGAAGAATAGGCTATTAAATAGAATTCCCCACTTTGGAAGGAGAAAAATTAGAAACCCATTAATGCCTTTATTTTCTCTATTTTCCCCTTTTGATGTAATTTTTGAGAACATATATATCTATCATGGGTAGGGGCCCCTATAGAGTTTCCAATTTTTCATCCGCATCTTCATCTTCCACCATATGAGCCTCTATGTTGTTTTAAAATTTGAGGTTTGTATGTTAAGATTACCCCGCACTAGCCCATCCTTTGTTTTTGTTCCCAAGGATTTGATTGTAACTTTGTGATTCTTCTAGTCTCATCAATGGTGCACATGATCTTGTTAACCCACCACTTTTCTATATTCATTTAAGATCCTTATCTCTTATTTTCAGCCATGTCTTAAATCGCATGCCTCGGGACCCATAACCAAATTCAATCCTCTCGAACATCAGGTCTTCTTCTTCTTTTTCTATTTCTTCCGATGGTGGTAGCTATTTTTCATGACACATGGAAACCTTGCGCATCTTTGGGGATCCCCTCTTTCTAAATCTACACCTAGGTGACACATGGAATCCTTCGAGCCCTCCATCTTTACTTTGAATTTCAGCCTGCCTAAGATGCCTTATTACACTTTTGCTACGTGGTCGATCCTTTCTTCTTGAGAGTCTCCAATTCTTTGCGCCTTTCCAAAGATGTGTCAAAGGGACACATGGGTACCTTCGCATCCAATTCCATAGTTAGTCAAAATTAAGCCCCATAAAATGTAAAAGAACACCAAAAGGAATAGAGAGGCCAATTTTCTCAAGGATTTTTAGGGGCAACATAACTATTACATTCCTCAACTAAAAAGAGGATTTGCAGCCTAAACAAAATACTCACATTCGCATCTAAAATGATCGTATCTTTTTAAGCATACTTTTTCACATGAGCAATCTAGTCAAAGTGATTCTTTTGAATATAGACACTAGATAAGAGGGTGAGATCAAAACAAGCACTAACATCGGCTCCGACTTAGGGATGGGCACCCCAGTGGGTGCCATAAGAACCACATAAACCAAAAACGAAAATACCAAGTGCCTAAATCCATTGGGTTATGAAGTCATTTAAAGCATGCACAAGGTCAAACACATCAACACATTTCACAAAAAAACAAACTAAGAAAATGAGGCAACTGGTCACTAGAGACCAAGAAAACAAAAAGGGAAACAAAAACAAAAAGGAAAAAAACAAAGAAAAGGACTATACATTGTATAATGATTCGTACCTTGTTTGGATCAATCCAAGAAGTGTTTCAGATTCTTTCCATTAACAGGAAATTCAAGCAAGTCTCCATTTAGGTCCTTCAGGAAAAAGGTGTGCTCACCAATTCTTATGTCAATGGAATAAGGACCCATCCATAAAGCATTGAATTTACCATGATTCCCCTTATCTTCATGCATGTTATCCCACAATAGGAAAAGGTCTCCAACATTGAAATTTCTGAGAGTCACCTTTTTATCAAATAGCTTCTTGAGTTTCCTTCTGAACTGTAGGTGTCTTTGATGAGACTCCCTTATTTCGTCATCCAGCTCAACTATCTGATTAGTCCTATCCTCATAGGGGTTCACCTCTTCATCCTCAAGTTTCGTATGAACTGGTAAGAAGATAACTACATATGTAGGGGTACAAGATCCTAGACTCCATAAACTAATTCAAATATAATTTTTCCAGTGGTTCTTTTGGCACCGATTGTATTTTCCCATAAATAAAAATTCAACCGCTCACCCCAATTCCTTTTAAAACCTCTAATGTTCTTCTAATGATTTTAAGAAAAAAATTATTGCCTAATTTATCTCGACCCTTCCCCGAGGATTATAGTTTGATGCATATGTCATATTTATCCCATATTCTTGGCACATATTTACCAATGGCTTATCTCTAAAACTCATTGCATTGTCAACAAATATCTTTGCAGGTACTCTAAACCTACAAATTATATGATTTAATATAAATTCCATGACAATTTGGTGAGTTCCTTTTTTAGTGGGGATAGCTTCAACCCATTTGGTAAAATAATCAGTGGCCACTAGTATCTTTTTATGCCTTGCACTTGAGGGATTTGAGATCTCTCCAATAAAATCCATGCCCCATTGTTTAAAAGGAGCTTCTATTAACACTAGTAGTAAAGGAAGGGAACTTGAAGGTGGGAAACCAATAACCTACCCCGAAGATATTGTGGGCAATTTCTCTTCCAACAAAGTGACCTCCACATACTCCCCGTGGAATGTTGAAATAAATTTGAGAGCCTCTTCTTTTGTGATGCATCATCTCAAAAGAACCCCCTTAGGATTCTCCCAATCCAACCCATAATTAGTAATGATGTATTTTTTGGAGGCCAATTTGAGTGTCCTCCTTTTTTTTTTGTCCAAGTGACCGTGACACCGAATCTTCCTGAGGTAAAATATTATGTCCTTATACCACATGGAATTGATTAACTTATCACGTACATCCATATTTCCTTCCTCAATATCATTAAATTCCATTACTTCTAGGTTTCTTTCTTCCATCAATCTTGCAAGGCCTAGACCTCTAACCATCTTGGTGGTCTGTATGTCCATCTTGTACTCTTGTAACTTGTTCACCCAATGACATATTTTACTAGAAATCTCCATTTCTGATAAAATGTCTTTGACCATAGTGTGGGGAACATAAGCTAAAATTTTATAACTAAAGATATAGGGCCTATGAAAATTTTAATTTCTCTCACCAAAGTAAAGGCCTACTTCTCCATTATGGTATACTTCAATTCAACCTCTGCAAGGCTTTACTAAAAATGCAATGATCCTTTCATTTCGTTCCTCATCCTTTTGCAATAATATAAACACAATAGTATTTTCAGATGCAAAGGAGAATATCTGGAAAGCCTTCTTAGAGTCAGGGGTTGCTAACACTGAAGCATTTTTTAATGCCTCTTCAATTCCAGTGAAAGCTTGGAGATATTTTTCCTCCCATTTGATAATCGGGTCCTTCTTTAGCATGCTTTTAATAGGAATAGTCATTTCAGAAAAATTAGAAATGAATATCCTAATAAAATTTATCTGGACAAAGAAGGATTGAATCCCTTTCCTATTTTTTAGGAAAATAACTTTATCGATTGCTTCCACTCATTCAGGGTCAATCATGACCCCTTATTTTGACACAATATGCCCAATCAATTTTTGATTTTGAACCCCAAAATGGAACTTTTTCATATTCAATGAGATGCCATATTCCCTGGATCTAATTAGCATCTTCTCTACATGACTCAAGTGATCACTTATTTTTTAGAGAATACTATCACATCGTCTTGATAAACTGCAATGAATTCATTGATGTAGTATGAGAATGCAACATCCATTTCTCTATGGAACGTAACCACAACATTCATCAGACCAAATGGAATTCTCACATATACATAGGTACCCCATGGAGTGGTGAAAGTAGTTTTGATTCTTTCTACTTACTTTACAACCACCTGGTTATACCCTGAGAATCCATCTAATGTGGACAATAACTCAGACCCAGTGACCAATTGTAGCATGTTATCCATATTAGGCAATGGATAGTTATCTTTGATTGAGGCCTTGTTCAAGTTCCTAAAATCGACACACAACCTTATGTCTCCATTTTTATTTCTAACTAGCACAAATTTTCCACCCATGAAGAATATCTTGTTGGTTGTATGATCCCTCCATGTCTTAACTTTTCAATTCTTCCTACATCTTGAGAGAAAGGTGTGGATTAATTGGCCTCTACGATTTTTCCTAAATGGTTTAGCATTAGGTTCTAAAGGTATCTCATGTTGAAATAGATCCTCCCTATATGCTTTCAATTATGAGTAAGACCATGCCAAGAAATCTTGGTACTTTTCAACAACTCAATGTAGGACTTATTTTCCTCCTTACTCAAATTACTACCCAGCCATACTTTTCTAGGTTTTTCTTCAATTCCTAGATTGTGTTCTTCCACATCCCTTGAAGCTGAAATATGTCTATGAACCACCCTGTCTACATTATCAAAGTTGGATTCTAAATCCACCAACCCTCTGGGGATCGTGTTTGTTTTCAATTGGATTATGTCCTTACCAAACATGGTCTCTTTCCCATCACATACTATGACCATTGGTTCCTAATCAATGCACTGATCAAGTAAATTCTCCTTCATTCTACAAGAACCTCTAAACCTGGGCATCATCATCAAATACTTTTCAAGTGTTTCACATTATTAAGAACATATGGTCTTGACAATACTTCAATATCATAATCAGTAAGGAGAGACAATACATTTTTTGAACTCCGGATCCAAGCATTGCCAATGTATCCATTGCAGATTTTGATTTCTATCATGATACAATATGTTAAAGGATTCAAACATTTCAATAAAATCCCATACCACATGTTTATATTGTTTCATCCTTTGATTTTTTGTAGCATAAAGTTTTTAACTTATTTGACTACCAACTCTGAGTCTCCTTTAACAACTATGTCCTTGATACCATATCTCCATGCAATCCTCAAACCCAAGAGTAGTGCCTCATACTTTGCAATATTATTTGTGCACTCAAATTTAAGTTTGAAGGAGAAATTAAAAATTTCTTGACTTAGAGACACAAGGACAACTCCAGCGCCATTTCCCAAGTTAGAGCAAGCTCCATCAAACATCAAAGTCCAGGGGATACCAATTTGTTCAAGGAACTTACTCTCATTAATACCATGTTCCTCAAAATATGCATAGCCAACAAAGTTGTTAACATCTACATCTGCATATAATACTTCATAAGAAGCATTGCTAGGGTCTTCAATCAAATGCAACATCTTTTTCTCACCATATAACTTGACAAGGTTCCCTTCTACTAGTATGGTGGCATATGACATATCCATCTACACACTTCCACCCACACTAGCAGCCCACTTTCTTGATAGTAACATACCCCATTTAGCAGGGAAATCCACAATAAATAACAACATTCATTGTCAATTACTTACTAAGATATGTTGCTAATTGCACAACTAAGCCCTTCACATACCCTATCACTAAAACTTCTCCTGAATCCATAGCATTGCACTTTCCAAGGCTTTTGTTACCTTGATGTTTAATTAATTCATTACTTTAAGAGGCGTCACATTACATGAAGCCCCTGAATTGAACATATAATTGTGCACGATTCTGTCCTTAATGATTAAAGTGGTATAAAAAGGATCAACATCAAGTTGAGATTCAACAAGGGACGTACCTAAATACACTTCAGGAGATTCACCCAAGTATTTTAATGCTTCTGGAACCTCTAACTCTGTATTTACAGGGGGAATATACACATTATTTACATCCTTTCTCGGGGGCACTCCTTCCTCCTTGAACCCTAAATACTCAAATGCCCTTTTCCTATGCTCAAGAATCCTAAGCAATTCAACAATAGGTACAATGACTTTAATTTGACTCAAAATTTAGGCAATATCATAGGGGATATATTTGGGTAATATTGTGTTGGGAGGGATGGTAATTGCCCCTTCTTGTGGTATGAGACTCTTCATGGCTTGGGCATGGACAGGGGTATAAGATTTATTGGGAATAGTTGGACCTTTGTTAGGCGCATCCTTCTTGGGAGGATATTTTAAGATATTAGTGAGAAGGGGATTTTTTGTTTGGGTTGTGGACCTCCTCCTTTGATAGTTATACTTTTGAGATTGTATTCCTTTTCTTGAGCTACTACCGCATTCATCAGAAGTCATCAATCCTCCTCGAAGGAATTCCTCCATCATAATTCTTAATCATTAGATCCCTTAATTATTCAAATTCATGATTAGGAAATTTGAAATTCTGAACCATATCAATCTCAACATCATCAACGGAAGGAAGAGGAGATACCCAATGGATGCAATCCCAAAATTCTCAACAATCGAGCACTTATCAATTCGGTGGAGAAACCCCATTTGTGAATCATCAGGACACTCCATCATACAAACATCTCCAAAAGTGGGGTCATCTTCAAGCTCTTCACCCCTTCACTTGGATCACATGGAGGATGGGGTAAGAAGCATCATCACACCAATCAATGGCATGTGCTTCTTCAACCATAGACACTCTTGCAGTCAATAGATCAGGGACAAGTTTATTTTCTCTCTAAGGCTATTGTTTACTTCTTGACCCCATATGTCCCTTTCCTCTATCTTCATTTCTAAGCTCACCTCTTGGATGACCACCAAATCTATTCATCCCTTGAGGCTGATTATGACCCTGAGAACTTTTTCCTATTCCCTTCTCCACCCTGGAAAGTTTGTATGAAATTTATTTTACCGCCCCCACCAAGGTTTTAACAAATTCTTCTAGATCCACTACCTTGCTTTCCTAAGGCTTCTCAGATTGATCAATTTAACACCCTCCCTCTTGGGAGGATTTCCTATAGCCTTGATATTATTCTCAATTTTCACTTCCATTGTGAAGGCTTGCCTCAAGTTTTTAGGGTCCTTGTCCCTTAGATAATATGTTACCTTCTTATCAAAGGCATCACAATATTTAATTAAGAAAGACTCATCACTTGGTCTCAATATTACAGAAGTATATTTAAATTTTTGTTGAATTTGGTGTTAAAGTCTTGAACAATCTCATTAGGGTTTTTCTTAATATTCTTGAATTTAGATAAAAGAAACCTTGTATCAGTTTTATCACCATATTGTGCCTTAAAATAATTTTTTAATGCAAGCCAAGAATTAATAGAATTATCCAACAAAGATTTATACCAATCCCGGGAATCTTATTCTAAAGTATGGATAAACATTTTTACATAGACATCCTCATGTTCAATCTCAAAATATTCCATGATGTTAACAAAAAGCCTGAGATGTTAGTCACCGCTAATAACATTGTTTCCTTGAAACTTTGGTAACCTATTTCTTAGATCGTTTGGTATTGCATTTGGATATCCCACCATCCCCTATACATTTATCTGTCCATATATATTTACAAAAAGGGGGTCTAGGTGGAGGTTGAGCCATGTTATTGATGGGGATATTGACAACAATGAGGTTGACAATGTTGGTAGTAGCTGCTGGATTTTGGAATAATGGAATAGGATCCCCAAGGATAAATACCTTAATAACTCCCTCTCATAAGTGAACCTTATTATCTTGAAACAATAGAAATGGGGATTGAAAAATACCTTGATGATTTGCAAAGGAAGTTCCCTCACCAACAAGAGTATGTAAGTTACCTCTCGGGATATGTGTTCTTAGAATAATCAAACGCACTAGAGTAATCTTCAACTAATGGCTGATCTAAATCAGGAGTAGGGATTAATTTTCTTTCTGTCTCCTGATCATGTAATGGTTTCCATATTTGTCTTCTTACTTGACTTGTTTTCACCAATTTTGGAAACAATTTTCTAGTTGGATCTAAATTGAAGAACTACCTTCTTCTTTTATGTTCTACAAAATTTTAAACCAATTCTCAGAAATTGATACCTAAGATGTAATGGTATTTACCGAATTTTTGTGGGATAAAAGAATTCGCCACTAATATCTTGTATCTTATATGTATAAACCACTTGAAACAACTAGCTAATTGAATCTAAACACTTATTTCAACAAAGCTTATAAAATTTCATCATCCTTTATCAACATTTACTCCTATCTAAGTGAGATTTAATGGAAAGCCTCCTCAAACCAGGAAAATATCAAGCAATTAAATTTTGATTTAGCTCATTTTTGCAAATCTGGATAAAGGATTGAATATAGATCATATATTTGCATTCAGATATACTTTACACGTTACCCAAGGTTGATATTTATCTGTATTTACAAAAATAGTCCCCAAAAATGGCACCAGAGTAGTGTTGGTATCCAAATCAGTTCTCCTTTGAATCCAAACAACATCAACAGGCTGAGAAGGATGCTTAGAGATAGATAGATCAAAATTTTAGTCGTTTTGTAGCCGAGGAAGGGTCTAATTGACTCTTTGTCACTTGATCTTGGAGAAGTTGGATAACACCATGTTAAGGGTTTGACCTACCCTACTACTTTAGGTTTTGCCTTCAACCAGGGTGAGAGGACCCATTTTATAACCTATATTTGCAAGGGAAATGAATGGATCAACAATATTTGACTCTCCTTTTAGGGCATTTGAGAAATAACCTTGAGAATACATGGTCAATGCAACATAATCTAACTCTCAAGTTGTCACCCTAGAAAATGTAGATGCCTCCTAAACAAGGTTCAGGTTACTAAAGACAACAATAAAATCGGCTTATTACTGCATATTTTGAGTAAAGGATGGATAAATTCAATAATTTTCTTAGAATTTATGGATAAGTAGTGCAAACAGGGTGGTTCTTGTAGGATTTATTGGTTTTGGATGTAATTTTTTGGGGAATTAAGCAGGATAAATTTGATTATACCAAAAATTTGGGAACTTTTAACAAAGGTTGGAAGATCTACCAAACAAGATGATGAAAACACTTCAAATAACCAACAATGAACCTTCAACTAGAAGATGTGCACCCATGGAAGCCCAAAGATACACGGTTTCACACATTCTTTGAGAATTTAAACATAAAATATCATGTCAAAGACTCAATTAAACATCAAGAATCCCTGATCTATCATGCCTAAGATACACTCATAGACTAACAAACAACCTGTATCAACAAAATGGAAGTAAAGTGAATTTAAATTAGTTTATTGCACAATGAAATGAAATATCTTCTCACAACACAATTAATTACCACAATACTACCATAAGGATAAGATTTTGTGTGATTCAGAGGAATTCCTAACATAATATTGTAATCAGGAACATGAATAGCTACTTGAAACATCTCAACTTAAAAGAAGACACAACAATGCTCATGATCAACACAATTAACTCATGGTTCCTCAAATTTATTAACAAGGAAAGTATCATTTATAGTCTCAATGTTTGTCAATGGTTGTACACTCATAACCATCTTGACATGATTAAATTTGAAGGCTAAGGAAATTAACAGGTTTCTCATAAAAGTTCTTGGAAAAATGGTTTCTCTCAGTTTACACCTTTCTCTAAAAATTTTTAGAAAATTTTAACCCCCTCATGTGAGAGTATTCTCATCACATTTATACAATTTCAATCGCTCACTCATTCTTTTTTTCACCCCAAAAACATGAATCTCAAAGAGAATATTCTTCTCTATTTTTCCAAGGTGGAAAATTTGTGAGCCATTCACATTTTTACTTCCATCAGATATGATTGGGACACCATGTCACTACCTTTTGACAATTGTCTTAATCATTTCTTTCCTTTTGGCATGCAAGAAATCCCTTTTTAATAATTCCTAGGCGGTTCCATATGGCTTGATGTGACATGCAATCCTTTTCACCTTTTGAAAATCTACCTCGGCAAGAACATACTTGTGTTCATGCCTTTTAGAATTAAGTGTCTTCGTGTGGATTATATCACATCAATGAAATTCCTTATGTCGAACAATTCCAATCTTTCTAAAATTTATTCCCTTCATGTGAGATGAGAAAAATCTTATTTGATCTGATGGGAGTGATTTTACTCAAATCAACCTGTATGCGCCATCCTCATTTTAAATTCAACTCTATTTTCTCACCAATATGCATGCCTTTCCCAACCTTAAAAGTGAAGAATTTTTACAAATATTTTATCAAAGACAATGACAAGTGTGGTTCAGTGAAGCTTAATTTGAAAGAGATTTCTTGAAGATTTAAACCAAATCTTCGACCTATATGGACCAGATGAAGCCTTTGTCAGGATTTGTTTGATATTGCAGACCCAAGGGATACTAAAGGGCCCCTAACATATTGGCAAGTTTGGATCTCACTCCTCCTGAGATTGATCAAGATCAATCTTATCTTCTCATCCTTCCAATCCATGTACTACCATATTTTTCGGTGGGAACATCAGAAAGCTCCAAAAGATTTGAAGAAATTCTTGATCGAAAGGAGGCTGCCATGACAAGGGAAACTGAATATAAGTGTCCCCTTATTGTGTGATGAAAAATTTGTGCTTATGGACATTTCCAAAGAGTCCTACATGATACATGACAAGTCTTCCATTGATATTGTGCCTTTCATTTCTCATAAAATGGATCTACTGGAGCAGAGAATCATTTCTTTGGAAAGAGGTCAAGTAGGACCTGTGCCATCACAACCATCAACCACACCAGCACCGTCTTCAAAAAATAAAAGGGGGGAATCAAGCTCCCAACCCCCAATTATAATCTTATATGAGGAGGAAGCAGATCCTTCATCTACCCATCATTCCAAAGCATGATCATCTGCCACCAAGGGAGGTAAGGGAAAGTCCAATTTTTAACCTTCCATTCATTCAGTGTGATGGGCTTCTCATATGGAGCAAACATTATCAGGACCTCAGCATGTTCCTCTGCCAAGAGAGTGTCCTCCTATCATAAGGAGTCACTGGGGTGATTCTAGTTCGAAATACCTTGTTCCATTGGGTACCGGGATGAAATAATCGCTCTTCCCGCTACTCTAGATGTTCCCGTCGTCTACTCCCCGATAAGTCTACTCCTTACAAGGTGAAAGAGAAGATGACATTTTCCAAAGGTGGTTCAGATCTTTTGGACCGGGTATCTTCTTATCAGTAGAAGATCAAGCTGGGGAATATCATGAACCGTCCCAGAATGACCCTTGAGTCATTGAAGGATATGGGAATGTCCTGGGCTCTAGCTAGGTCAGTTGTATTTATTTAGACAACTCAAATCTCAGTGGATTTTATTCAGTGGAAGAACAAGTTACTAAATAGAATTCCCCCACTAGAGGGAGAAAAATGGAAACCCCTTAATGCCTTTCTTCTCTCAATTTTCCTCGTTTTCATGTAATTTTTGAGAATGTATATATCTCTCATGGGCAAGGGCCCTATAGAATCCCCATTTTGTCATATGCATCTTCATCTTCCATCATATGAGTCTGTATGGTGTTTTAAATTTTGAGGTTTTATGTTCAGATTACCCCAGACTTTGGCCCATCCTTTGTTTACATTCCCGGGGCTTTGATTATAACTTTTTGATTCCTCTAGTCTCATCAATGGTGGTCATGGTCTTGTTAACCCACCGCTTTTATGTCTTCATTTAAGAGCCCCATCTCTAATTTTTAGCCACGTCTTCAACTACATACCTCGGGACCCATAACTGCATTCAATCCTTCAAACATCATGTCTTTTGCTTCTTTGTCGGGTTCTTCCAATGGTTGTAGCTGTTTTGCACGACACGTGGAAACCTTTCACATCTTCGGGGCTGCCCTTTTCTTTCCTCTTTGGAATCTGCGCCTAGGTGACACGTGAAGGCAAGTGATTCCTCCTCCTTTACTTTGACTTTTTAGCCTGCCTAAGTTGCCTTCTTGCGCTTTTACCACGTGGTCGATCCTCACTACTTGAGAGTCTCCAATTCTTTGTGCCTTTTCAAAGATACGCCGAAGGGACACATGGATACCTTCCACTTCCAATTATGTACTTAGGTAAAATTAAGCCCCGAAAAACACAAAAGAACACCAGAAGGAACATAGAGGCCAATTTTCTCGGTGATTTTCAAGGGAAGCATAATTATTACGTTCTTTGGTGAAAAGAGGATTAACATGCTAAACATAATAGTCACATTCACATCCAACACGATTTCTCGGTGATTTTCAAGGAAGCATAATTATTACGTTCTTTGGTGAAAAAGAGGATTAACATGCTAAACATAATACTCACATTCACATCCAACATGATTCTATCTTTTTAAGCATACATTTTTTCACATGAGTAAACCAGTCATAGTGAGTTTTTCTAAGGCAGACACTAGATAAGAGGGTGAGATCAAAACGAGTGCAAATAGGTAACTTAAGACATCAGTTCCACTCATACAATTTAAATCTCTTTAACGAGATCATTTGAAGCTGAAATCACTAATTTATATTCACAATGTTTTGGCTACCCACTAGAGTGCCAAAGACAATACGAAATGAGGAATAAATTTCTCATGATAAGACTAGAACTATGTCATTTAAGAATGATGGTCGTACTCAAGAAAAAAGTGACATGGTACATATTGTGAAAACCTTACCTATCAAAAAATGTACTTAAGCTATGAAAATGGTTTTACAAGACTTGTCCCAAGTACAAAACAAGAAAACAACTTATAATAGTTTAAGTCTTTTCTTAATGAGATATGGGTCTATCATGCTTGACTTCACTCGACTAAGACCGAAGATATAACAAAGGGGTCAAATACTCGTTTCATTAGATAGCTAAGGAAGGATAAGTTTCAACAAACATTATGATTGTTATGAAGGGAATACAACAGTTAACATAGAAAGTGATTGTTTTAATAACCCTAAATTAGAGTACAACTTTCAATTACAACTACATTTCAATTTCAATGCTCATATGAAATAACTAACTTTTATTTCATTTTCATTTTTTATCCTTTCACAAGGGTAAATAAATACAAATCATTAAAAACACAACACATCTCATCAATCTAGTAATAATACCCATATAACAAACTAAGTGATATCTTAGAGTCTAAATCTCCTCGTTATTTTTATTTGTTGCATACATGCAACTTGTAAAAAATTTGTAAGCATGGTCAACGAAAAATGTTTGCATGGAGATCTCCTATGATCTTCCACAATTCACGATTACTAATTTTCCATTTAGAATGAACTAAAACCAATTCGCACATACAAGAGAGGTAAGAGATGCATTTTCAATTTCATTTTACTTACAAAACTAGAGAGAGAGTGGAGACAAGAGAGAGAAATAACATCATTTATCCACAATTAGTTTTCAAACAACAAGAAACCAAATGGAGTTCTAAACAATCATAAGTTAGTGTTTACAATTTTTACCGCCAATTATTTGACTTGATAAGGTTCCACGAAAATGTTTTATCGGTTTCTTTGCTACCAATTTGCAAAAACGTCTCGAATTAGCCCAAGTGGCTATAAACATGTATTCACAAGCCATTTTTGATGGTCAAACACACCATGTGACAAATCCTATACACTCTCCTATATACAAGGAATTCATTGGAGTTAACGGAACTCAAAACTGGTAAATAAGGTTCGAATGGTGACTACTTTTCTAAAGTAACTAGTTGTAAATGCCCTAGTTCGACCTCATCACCCAATGAAAAGAGGCCTACAAAACCCCTTGTAAAACTAGCTTAAAAATTGATTTTCCCAGAACTGAGTATTGGTAGTGATTGTCATGGAGAAATACTAGAGGTATGCGAGGGATAAAGTTCATTTCTCCACCTAGGACCTAAGGGGAAATCCCAAACCAAATTGAACTTTTAACATCTAGTAGCGATCTAAAATTGCAAAAATGTAAGTAGGGATCCTAGAGAGGAGAAAAAAAAAAAACAAATGAACATGTGAGGTCAATCCAAGGTTTGATGTAGCACTCCACATGACGGGGAACATAGTCAAAACATGACATTACATTCGCGGGGTTTGGAGAGGTGTTTTAGACATCGTTGAAAATAATGTTTATTAACTTTTGCAAGGTGCACAACAAGGTAGCTCTAAACTAGAAACAAGTTTGTCTTGTCTTTCGAGTGGTTTATGTTATCTAGTATGGGTCTCCTAGCTATCCTAACTTTTAAGGAGGTAAAACAAAAAAATGGTTTGCATTCAAATAACATTTCTCCAGCTGCAAGGAAAGAGGAAAATTTATTTTATTCTAGGATTTGCTTAAGTTACCTAAAAGTGTATTATTCCCTTGCTTTTATTTTCGATATCATTGCAAAAAGGGAAATTATAATACAAAAATCTTGTAAATAGAGAAGAGAAAACCATGCCTATGAGGAAGCTGAATTGGGTATGAGGGCCATGAGCACGTTGAACTTGAAAAATTAGGTGGTTAGTAAAGAAGATTTACAAGATAGGACAGGGAGATCCAAATTACATTTGAACTTCACATGGCGGTTGCATTATATATATTCCACATGCAACTTGGAGGAGCCTAACTCCTATGTCAGTGTCATCTCATAATGCATAACATACCACACAATGCCCACGTAACCAACCTAAGTAAACATGGCTGAGAGCACTACCAAGCTGGGTGAGTCAACAAACCAATATGATTCCACATTTAACAAGACATGTCCAAGGAATGTTTTAAACATTCAACCAAAACAAGAATAAATTTTGGCAGAGTGGGGTGGAGTGGCCCAATCACAAATGTCCATATGTAGTCCTTTCACCACATTTCCTTTGGGCATTCTGTCAAATAGTCTACATGCTAAACACATTTACATACATACAACTAGCGTACTTATAACTATAATTTCTGAAAAAAATCTCATCCCTTCTTTGCCACGCCCTGACTACCACCCATACCTTATTCTAAAGATTCTATTTAACACAGGCTGAGAAAATATGGTCAAATATTTGGAGTTTGAATATGTTTGCTGGAGTGTTCAACAAACTCGTTCACTGCACCTCATACAATCATTGCAGTACATCCAATCACATTTCTTTCAAGAAATTTTTCAAATAGTTACATGTCCCGGCTATGCTTTCACATTGACATACATTTCCATGCCAAACTTCAACACAAACTCAATATCACAACATTTTGTAGAGAGGGTGAGACGGAGGCATTACGTATTCTTATTAATACAACCTCCTCCCCTTTCTTATAGCAGGCGCAGACTGGGAGAGAAAACACATCCCATTCTCTATAAATAAGATCATACAATGCCAATTGAAACTCAAACCCATAGAAAAATTAACGCAACCCATTAGAGGAGGTGCAGCTCAAAGGCTGCGTGGGGTCTTTCTTTACATCATTCAATTGCACTTTAACCAGCAACAAGGACTAAATAATGCCAAAGTCAGACACTGCCAATCTAAACCTCATAATAAAGTTAGAACGAGCATCTCGCATATTTTGTGGAGCCATGTTTTACACCTACTAATTGCTCTTTGATGAGAGCCCAAGCTCCTTATTTGATGCATGGGCGTCCATCTTTACACTTGCAAATTGCATTTATCACAAATTTCCTACACCTTTTAGTAGAGAATTTAGTGCATTGCCCAAAACTGTTGTTGACATGGCAGAAATAAATTGAATACAAGTGCTCCTCCCAAACACAACCTCCCACCTACACGCTAATGTGTTATTTTATTTACTATTTGCCTCTCTTATTTTTGTTTTATTTTCTCCATAATTTAAATATTTTTATATTTTAATCATTAAATATTATTAATAACAATTTTTTTTATATATATATATAAGTTGTATAAATTTATTCTAAGACTGATAATATTGTATAATATTGTCATTTTATCGTAAGAAAGAAAAACTTGAAGACACGATTTTGAACCTTAAAAACTTCTAAAAAAATTTCTTACCACAATGCAAGGAAGGGTACTTGATAATAGAGAAGTCTCTTCATGAAGAGACCCATACTCTCACCAACGGGTGAAACAAGGGCGAAGCACTACAAGGCGCAAGGAAAGTTTCACATATGACTTGCACTTCCAAAATTTTATCGGGAACTATATGAAATTCCATAATTCTCTCTTCTATATTGACGAATAAGTTTTGGATTTTAATGAGTTTGTTAAGCGAATCAGATTTGAAACTTGCCGAGGAAGCATATAGATATTTTACCGAGATCAAAAATTTATCCTTCGAGAAAATGTGTCTAGCTCCTTTGATTGTGTTCATTGAAAAAGTTTCAAAAGATCTCTTTGATGAATTCTTAAAATACACACATGATTATTTCTCCCTTGACTTTTACATCATCAAATTGAGCTCGAACATCAACAAGCACCATATTTCTATATGTGAAAAATTTCAGCCCTATTTATTGAATTCTAGAATTCCCTCGTTGACAAGGGATGAGAAACCCATTTGTGTGAGTGCTTGAATATCTAGATATTTTTTATATTTCTTGTTTTATCTTTGAGAGACTCCTCAAAATATAGGAAAAAATCTAGATAAGCATGGATCTTATCATATATTTTCATCACTTCATCAATCACTCGAAAACCCTATATCAATACATTATTGATCCACACCTTACTTGCACAACCCAGATTATTTATATATTTTGCTAGTAAAAGAGTCTCTCTGGTCCAGCACTACCAATACAATAGGAATATGAACAGTGGAAGAGATTGGATTGATTAGGTGTTGGACATATAAAATTAGCTTTCGATTTTCCTCTTTGAGATGAATAGTTTGAAGCTTATATTTCTTCATTCGCTGTAGAATAATATCACACAATTCATGAGCATGGGCCACAACATTTTCCGTAGTTCCTTTTCCAAGCATCACTCTGGAAACTTTATATTCATCGAAATACATTTACCTTTTGTCTTTATCAACTACCATGACATTGTTAAGCTAGTAAATCGAACTCCATAATAATTGATCGCAATCTTGGTAATGACTTTAGACCTTTTGGGAGTAATGGAATTTGTCATTGATGCAATGTCCTCAAGGTCAATTGTGAGTGGTTTGACTACCCTCTTTCTCTTCTTGATTCCCCATTAAGCCAAGAGGTAAATTCTTCAAGCAGTTCACCACTTATGATCCTTAAATTTGATGGAAGTTAGTCAAGCATCGGTGGAAAGGGTTTAGGTTTGAGAGGTGCCTAGATAGAATATTTAAATTAACAATGAGGAGATGTCAAAATATCTTCATGATGAATTGGAGAATGTATCAGTGTATCCATGGGATGAGAAGGGTTAGGAAAATTTGAGATCTAATCTACTAGAACTTGTGCCTGGTCCGATACTACAAATTATAGGGTGGTGTTCTCGATCAACCCTTGAGAATTATCATGAGTTGATGAGTGATAGATTGACTGTGATATCCCATAAACATGGTCTTTTCCTTCCTCTATCTCTTTTGGTTACACAGGTTTCCTTGTTGAAGGGTAGAGTTCGAATGATTTGGATCTCCACTATTTTTTACTTATTTGGGTACGAGATGAGGCACCTGTGTTGCAAGGCGAGAAGATGAACGAGTAGATTGTACAATTTTATTCTCACTTTGAATGATTGTTCCTTGGTCCTCTTATGCATTTTCATTTTCACAATGAATTGAGCCAACGCGTTTCCTCATACCAATAAAGTTTTCCTTTGAGCACTTGTTGAATTCTATCATTAAGTGATGTCTCATCCCATCTACACAAATTGACTCGGGAAGAGGTACCGATGTAATGGAATTGGATTTAGGATCAATCATATCAAGGTCCTTATCACTTTGACTCATTGAAGGATATACTTTAATCAGAATGTGGCTATTTGGTCTAAAGTCATTCTTGAATAGTCATGACGCGAAGTTCAAGTTCATCTACACAACCGGCCCAAAAGTCGTCTACTTACGTATGGTGTTTTTATTTAAGTCGAGAAGCCTTTCAGTAAACCCATAGATATAAAATTACCATATCCTTAAAAATGGATGCAATATCATGACAATCATCACCTTATCCATTAACTTGGCTATACTGAAGGATGGACATTTTTATGCACCAATTAAGACAGGAAACAAGCACTGCAGACAATGTTTTCCTCTAAGAAACGGTTTACTAAATCCAGTTGTCATGAAAGTTAGATGAGATCCCATTTGTCACTCATGTACTTAGGAAAATTATAAGGAAATCTATTAAATATTCGGCTTAGATGTGTGAGAAACTAGAAAATTAAATGAACCACGAGCCCCATCGTGAGATCACCTCTTTAGCTTATTGTGATAGTCTCTCTTGTGGCTTGTTTGTGAGCATCTTGATGGCATAAAAGATAAAGGAGATATTCACATGATGAAAGTGAAGCTTGCTGTATTTGAATTCTAGTTGTTGATAATAGTGGAAAAATATTTTCTCAAGGTTCCTCGCACCTCTAGTCTCAAGACTAGCACAAATCCTTCTTTGTGCCCCGTATAGACTAGGTAGGAGGTCATATAAAAATGACTAGTCATCTTTACTTCAACCAATTGCTTGTGAAAAGTATCACTGATGATCATGGCCCAATATATGTGAAGCCTTTGATCCAGAATTACACAGATAAATTTATACATCCATGGTTGGAAGTGGCATGTAAACGGGATGCAAAACACTCTACTAAGCAAAGTGATCATGTCTCAAATCTCGTCCCAAAACTCAATGCGGGGTAGTTCTCTAGGAATTCGGTTAGCATGTGATTGCCTTTTGAATAACCAATCTTATTTACCACTTTAGAAAAATTTACTATGTCTTCACCCCAATACTGTTGTGCAGAATCTTTAGTGATTTCAACATTATCTTCATATTCTATAATTCTAAGTAGTTCCTCTATGTGCTCAGCCATAACTAGTAGGGTGGGCTCGTTATTGCAGTTATAAACCCCTATTTTCTTAGGATCATAGTGCTCAGCTCAAGTGACAATGAGATCCAAAAACTGAACGAAGTTTAGAAACACTACTTCTTGAGGCAAACCATTATAGTATAGGTGTTGAGAGAACAATGTGTGCCCTTCATAGATAGCCCTATAAAAATTGAATCATATTAACATGACCTAAATTGTTGTTAGTTATATGGTAATAGTTGTAAACCAATGCAGATAAGGGTGTAACACCTTGAAATTCATACTTCAACATTGATTTATTTGACATCGACATTATAAGGTGATAGCAATGGTTTTGTGGTTTAGGTGTCCATCTCGAATTCACCATAAAATTCAAGAAAGTAATATTTTATTCAATTTGTGTCTTTTACAAACCCTATCTCATTTTAAATCAAGCAAAAATGAAAATATTTTACAATTTCAATTTTCAAAATCCTTCTCAATTACTTTCCCTTGGCAAGTTCTAGTTATATCCAATAAAATCACTTCTTGACTAAAATTTTGCAAGGAACTATGTAATTTAAAAAATCTTGGATATCAATATATTGTGTTGATAATTTCACTTTGTATAATTTTATCTGCTACAGACTCCATTCCAATATTTATTTTCTATCCCCAACTATAATTTTGTGCATGCTTCGCCATTTCCTCTTCTTTGTATGTATATTTAATTTCATGATGATGCACTCAAAACTCTCGTTGCATTCACAAAATTCTTTCCACGTGTGTAGGTCGGTGTGCGAGTGTTGATAGTGCTCCAATCAAGAAGAAAACCCTTTCGCCTTGGCTTCCTAGGTACGCAGGCTTTATGTGGTTATTATCTACTCATCGCATGCACTGCCATTTTCTAATCACATATGTATTTTATACCATTAATCTATAGTGATGCGCCCACTACCTTCCCGTATTTTCTTTCCCTCCACGCTTGGGCCTACAATGTGGAATCAAGAAACTTATATACACATGGATGTCCAACAATATTCCTATCTCTAATGCATTATTATCACATGCATCACCATTTTCTCCTTTTTTTTTTGTGACAGAGTAGGTATTTGTATGCAATTTTTATATCCTAAACCTAACGCTTCTTAAAACTACCTGCACACATTTAATGTTCACCTTTTAAGCATTTGGGTCTTATGAAGTCTGAAACTTGGGCTCTAAATATTAATACCACTCCAAACAGAAGTAAAATTACACTCATGGGTGCGTAGGTATGCTTAAATGGAAAACATGCACAAAATAAAAAATAAAGAAAAATATTCCATGTCCTCAAGAAGGGTCAACAAACTACCTGCTATTGTGTTTACAGTGGACTTAGGTTAAGGCAGCAACAAAATTTAATTCTTCTATTTCTCACGTATCCGAGGGAAGAGAAGAAGTTGTAATAAAGAAGAAATCAACATTCTGTGATTTCAGCAAGAAGAAGCGGGGAATGTGGATGAGGGAGAAAGTGGGCAAGTTTGGTCATTTTCCAAATTTGACTTTACCCGTGGAATAATTGAAATCATGGGTGAATGCGGGAAAATCTTTATCTTTGACCAGTTCAAAAGTGTTTTGAATGGGTAAGTGAGAGTTTATGCCCACTTGACTTTACTTACTTATTAAATTTAACAATTAATTAACTTTTAGTTAAGATATAATTAATATTATCAATTTTAATTATTAAACGTTTAATAATATTATTAATTAAGTCAATAATATTAATGATTAATTTTAAATAATTTAATTAAAATTATTGATTATATCTATTAGTGGGGGCAAAAAGGTTGTGAAAGAGATGTGGATGTGATGGCGATGTGATCTGTGAAGATGCAATAATACAAGCATCATTGATGGAGGAGATAAAATACAAGAAAACACGCAACATGATGTGACAAGATGATCCGAGGAGACATCAAGATGTGAAAATTTCAAAAATTATTAAATTTTGAATAATTAAATTTTCAGACAACTGGGTCTAATTGGGTATGAGGATTAATAAGGATGAACCCATATAAAAATATACCGAAACATTTACCATCAACAATTTCATTCCAAAATAATGCAAGGAAAAGGAGAACAAATAGAATAAAAATGATAAAAACACAAAAATCGTAATTCACCTATGTACATAATTGGGGACCACCAACCATTACTAATTATAATGTTTGAGATATTTCCCACTTTGTATGGAAATGACACGTGGGTACCATCGGGATATGTGAGGTAATATGTTTTATCCCCACAAAAGTTCCTTATTTTGAAGGGGTCGATCCATAACTCAACCCCAAGGAATTGAGAAAGGGATAAAAAGGGAAAGCTTACGAGCCTTGGAAAACAATAGCTTCGTTGGTTATGAAATATTTTATATATGAAGGTTAACAAAATGTGTTCACTAGGATGCCATGAGGATTTTAATCCACCTAAAGTAGGGGTTAAGAGACCATGAACTAAGAGTTAACCTCCCTGTGTTTCTTATTTGATACCATCGCATTACCATGAAAATAAAATACACTAAGGGAATGACCTCACTAAAGCACTATGGACTAATAAAATTAATCTACAAGTATCGTTTCTTAGAGAAACAAAGAAAGGAAGATGCATGCGAAAAATTCTTGGAAGAAAATTAACATATAAAGAAAGCAATAGGCCCTTATTGTACACTTACGCCAACTCTAGTGCGCATCAAAAGTTGTTATTACCCACCACTAAGCCAGTCTTAAGCTTTTTGGACCAATAATTGATAAACCAAGTCAAAGTCCTAGGAAACCTACACAACAGGTACCTCATCATGAATCAATTATGATCATAGATTTATAAGAATGAGAAACAAAAGACTCTATTCCAATTTTTTTAAGGAAAATGACCAATGTAGCAACATCTTCTTAGAACCCAACAAGGAAGAGAAGAAGACATGTATTAATTGATGAAGTTATTACACAAATTTTACAACGGTTGGCTCATATTTAAATACCTATAGCTTTACAAGCTCATACCGAAGCTCCAATGTCAAGGTATACGGATTTATAAGTGGGATATAAAGCTCAAAAAATGAACAAACAAGATCCATAAATAGAAGAGAATGCTCCGAAATAAACAAACAAGCTCCGAAGCGAAGAGAAATTTCTAGAAACTAGGGAAGAATAACATGAAGAACAAGAAGCATCCCCTTCCTCTTATACACTCGAACTTGCTATTTAAAAAGGGAAATCACTAATTTTTCCTAAGGAGGATACAAACCCCTATTCCCGTGAAGAATAAAAGGAAGAAGAACAAAGAAAACTTCAACAAGCAATCATGTTATCTTAAGTTGATGCCACAATCCAAAAATAATGGAAGAAGATAAAATTGCCGATGATGAAATTAAAAGGTATGGAAGAATATAACTCCTTTGTTTAACATGAGCTTCAACAAACAAATCTCCAAAGTGTAGATAAAGATATGAGCATGTTTGAATTGATACTAGAAATTTCTTGTTTAAGAAAACAAAGAAACATTAGGCTCCAATATTGGGATGATCTAATTGTTATCTCTTGGAAGTGCACATGTGTTGAGGGTTGACAAATTTGATAAAATTTACTTCTCCCTCACTTCTGCAAATACAATTGAGACACCTCATGGGCTATGGGTCTCCTATTGTGAGGTGAATCTTCGGGATTACAAGGTCGGTTCCTTCTTTGGAGTATCCCTAAACTAAAAAAATTGTGGGGTTTAAGGGTTAAGGAGATGGATAAAACTATGATAAATGGGGGTGATACACCAAAATTTATGAGGGCTTGACTGAGAAACATGCACAATATACTTGAATAAATGGAATAACACACGATCCAATGGGTTGTTGCTAATATCAAGGAAAAAACTATTATGTTAAGGGATTTATCACAATAACAAGTCAGATAATTGCACACTAAAACTAGAATAAAAACCAATTTGTAGTAAGGTAAATAGCATAAGAAAGCTTAACAAATTCAGGGAATAAAATTCACAAGAATCACTACTATAATACACACCACTGCAAATTATTGGAAAGGCAATAAACTGATTCTCATATAAGGGAAACTCTGGCAACAATGGCTTCAAAGACTCAAAGTACATCAAAAATCCTCTCTTGTGCTTTGTCAATGCACACAATATATAGAAAAATTATTCACCCAATCCCCCTAAAAATAGACTGCAGTCTAACTCCCACTTGTATGATAATTTTAGCCTTTTACAATGAATAAATAATAAAGAAGGGGTAAAATTACATGTTGGTGCATAAAGGTAAAAATAGCCTTCCTTTGCTAATTTACAACTCCCGGTCAAACTCGGTTTACTCCCTTATTAGCCTCTCGTATAAGGTGTACAAAGTGATTTTGTAACCTTTAAAATATTTGGGTGAATAATTCACTAAAGTCTATTCTTGGATTTATCTAAAAAAACAACTTTGATATGTGCATGCTAATATTTTCTTGTATCTCATCTTGATTACATGCATGATGATTTTGTCTTCTTTCCACCGATGTGACACTTGTCCTAAAAATCAATTTGTCTTTTTGTAGTCGTGACCATATGCATAAAAGAATAATTATTCACTTTGCTCCCTTTAACTTTTGATAGACTAATGTTGCATGGTCTAAACTTAGGAAAGCCTAATGATTTTTAAAGAAAAGGGTCACATGCTTATATCCTCATGGATTCCTAATGATCACCACTTTGCACCTAATGATCACCACTTTGAAAATTATGTGGTTAATAATTTTTCTAAGGTCTAAGACCTTAATAATTATTGCGAGAATTTTGGCCCCTAGCCCATGAGGGCATACCCATGATAATGTCGGGCTTGGTTGAATTAGCCTTTCTATGATTTGGACACTTGTGTACTTTTACCCCGGAGGTGAGTGAGGTTAACTTATGATTGAGTTGAGAAGTAAAAAGGCTCCAACCCTAATGATTTTCACATTTTCACTTTGAGCTCTTGTTGGCTTGGCGAAGCCCTAGCAAATTTTTACTCACCGTCATTGATATACGTTTCGGTTCTTTGAGCTCTACTTGGCATATATGCTTTGAATAGAGTCGATTTATAATAGTTGAGTGCAATTAGAGCTCTGGTTTAAATCTTCCATTTCAGCTTCGTGAATTTTTCACGAAGGTAAGGCTCTAACTACAAATTCATTTGTGGCATCTAGCTTTTCTAATGTAATAACACAGATCTAAACAAATTCATTTTATTATTTGAAACCATGTTTGATCTTTTTTTGCATCTGTGGCCACCATAAGGGTTTGAAGCTCGATTAAGAGATATGCTTTTCATTGCGGGTATTTCAATAATTTTGTATTCTTCCATGGCGAGTTGAGGATTTTGTGGTTTAAATGACCATTTTTGACTTATAAGTCACCTCTTTGCATAACTCTCTATATTCTTCGAGTTTGAAAAGGGAAAATCTTGTATAATTTTGCTGTAAATAAATGTACCTTTCCTAGAATGTATTTCGGATTTGATCTCTTGTAGACTTTTATCATGAAGCTTGATTAGTTTATTTGAAATTCAAGAAATTGTTTACTTGGAAACTTTGCTTGATTGAGCTCATGATTGCACACTTAGTTTGAATTTGATGTGTACTTTGATGAAGAACGATTTGCAAAAATGTTATTTTGAGGATTGTACAAACATAAGACAACCTTTTGATTTCTACTTTGAGGTAAGATTTGTGATTTAAAAGATAGTCTTCTTCTATAAGGATGAGTTGTATGCCATTCTAAATCAACCAATTTCTTTTTAGCCTTTTTGTCATAGGTGTAAATCTACTTTGATTGGTTCATTAGATATTTACATTGCAAGTTGTACTTGCTTTAATTACTATGAGCTATAATGATTTGATGGGAGTCTGTAGCTTTCTCATTCCAAAGATTGAAACTATACTTTCTTCATGTTGTAGAATGATGAGTGCACCTATAAATTTATTCTTCAAATCTAAACTTTTTCAGCCATAATGAAAATTAATATGAATTATTTGTACTTGCACACCGAAAGAAATAGTTAGGAAAATGAAGGCAAAAGCCTTTCTTTTACTATTGTTTTTTTCATTATGTAACGCTTTTGAAATAATATTCTTCTAATGAATTCTTTCTGTATTTCGATTTCAAGTTCATTTCATGAAAGTCCATCTATTTAAAGTTGTGAATACAACAAGGATGAAATCTAGATCTCTAACATGACTTTTCCCTTTTCTTGTAGGTACAATGGCGAGAAGCTGAAAAGATGGTGGAGAGGAAACAACGAGGACAATGAACAACCGCACTCCGGGAAATCCATCTAACAGAAATGATGGATTTCCTTCTTTCTTTATTCATAGTTTTACATATATGTACTTTCATTATGTTCTTTATTTTTAGAGTTATTCCCATGGCTTGTGTGGGTTCACTGTACTTTATAATTATGAAATAAATGAAAATTTCTTCATGTGATGAGTTGTATCTTTATCTCTTTTGCATTATTATTTCATTTACATGATGTAAAATGAATTATGTACAACTCATACACACTAGGAACCTTTCATTTAATCATAATTAATGAACTCAAGATAACTGATAACAACTGAAAAGTGAATAAAGATAAGTTGAAACCTACTTCATCCTTGAAGTGAACTATCCCTTTTCTAGTTTTGGGTTGTTCACCTTCAACCTCATCTGTCTTTCCCATCTGTGTCAAGGTCCTACATTGGTTCCTGAGGGAGCTGATGCACGATCATGACTAGGATGTGATTGGAAAGACACCTTAGGTAGGAGGTAGACATTCTAAAACTAGAACAATGGTAGTTTATTTCCTTTTTCTTTCTAGTTAGGTCCATCACATCAATCCCTTCCATCTGAAAATGAAGTTTCGAGTTGACCTTTTGCACGGGTGCCAAAAATGTCAACACTAGCCACAAAATTGACAAATATTTGTCAAAAAAAAAAAAGGATCTTGTATGAAAACAACAAGTTAAGAGAAATTTTTAATCAAACAAATATTCAAAAACAAAATTATAATCCAATCTTGGCACCTTTTATAAAATATCTCAAAACTTCTAGCTTGCAGGAGGCCAACTTCTATGTGTATAGTGTGTTTCTTCAAGAGTAGTTTTATTTTTGGTAGCTCACTAGACTTTTCTATAACCTACCTTATAAAGTATGTGATGCAATTTTTATATGGATATCTACAAGACATGCTCCAAGGGACAACAAAATCTGCTATGTGAATTCTTTTTGTGTAATATGGATATTCCTAATGTACCAAAATTTTCACTAAATTTTTATGTGGGATAATTTCAGTTAAAAGATTTTCAATCTCTACTGCATAACCAAATTTTATGGAATAAAAACACTGATGATTTCATGAATAAGGAAAGGACCATTGGGTTCTTCATAAGGCCTCAACATGCAAGTGCAAACCAAATGAGGAGAAATTTCAGAGCTTACTATTATCAACCCGAGTTTCGATTATGTAGCCAATTCTTATGGGGGAATGCATTAAAATTTTTAACTCTTATGGATGGGAACATTACGGGAATATATTTCTCCATGTAATACAATATGGGAAAATTTAAACATTCCATTAAAAATAAGAAAGGAAATATCTCTGAAAATATCACATGGAGCATGAGGAGAGAAAGAACAATTGTGAAAATCATTTAGCATCTAGTACAAGAAGAAAATGATGAATGGATGGGAATGAGGACTAGACCACCTTTAGTTCTCAATCCTATGACATCATGGTAGAATATTACACCACAAAATGAAGAGTAATTTAAATAATTGGCAGATTCGGTCTTGAATACATGGGATTTAAGAGTGACACTTGAAAAAGTTATGCAAATCCAGTGTGAAGAAGTTAATATGGCACAAAGGCTTAACCAAAGGTTAATATAACATTAGTTTGCAAGAGAAATTGTAAAAGGAAAGGTGCATGGGAGATTATGAGTCCAAAATTGACCCATTAAATTATCAAATAATGATACTTTTGCTCATGAAAAGATTAATCAATGCATTGTATGGTTTGATTGGTCAAGTCCAAAATAGGGAAATAATGCATCTTATCCTTGTTGAATTATGTGGACTAATGATTATTATTTTCTAACTAACTACTTTGAAAAGATACATGGTGATGTGTGTAGGTTAATAAATTCATGACAACCACCAATGCAAGGTGTCACAGTCAAGATTAGATGTGGTCTACTCCATCATGAAGATCAGTTTAAGGGAAGTTAATGAAGACTAAAAACAAGGAACTCAATTCCTAATTCTTTTATGAGCTGTAACCAACTCCCAAACTATTCTCATATCTAGCTACCTAGATTCTTGGGTGTGTGTTGGGATACATTAGCTATAAAATGCCAGTCTTGAATAAGTTGAATGTATGTATGTGTGTGTATAATGTAATATGATAGAGGAGCACAAGTAGAAATTACAATTATTTCCTGTTTATGTTGTAAGAAACTCTTTTTGATAAATAAAACATGTTGTTATGAGGAAAACCATATCGTAAATCCAATATAAAGGAGAAAAAGGGCCCACTTAATGAATAATTATATATTTTAGTATTTATATTCATATTTTTCTCATAATCTTGAATTATTCATTTTAACTTGTTTTTTATTTTAGTAAGTTTCATTTCACAAGATCTTCAATTCCAACAAGTTTCATTTGAAGTAAATTTCATTAAATACAAATTATTTATTTTGTGTACATTGGTTTCGTGGAGATTAGATGTTATTTGTGTTGTTGTTTAATTTTTAATAGTCTATAGTTATTGTTGTCAGTAGTTTTAAGAAGTTGATTGGTGTTTGTAGTTAGTTTAGTGAATAGAAAAAACTCAAACAAATAGATAAACCCCCTAAAAATATAACCACTACAAATAGATATATATTTTTCGCCTTCATTGCATACTTGTCTTGGACACGTCCTTGGTTAAAATGGCATAAATTCAGAATAGTTGATTAAATGACTAGATATCATAAGCGACCCATCATCTAGAATAATCTACACACTCATATGTAGATAGTATGGATATTTTGGGAAATTGTAAGGATAATATGGATTTGTGAGAGGAAAATTTTGGAAAATGTGTCAAAGAGGAAGAGGTTGAAATAAATTTCAATGGTGCACAAAGAAATAGTAGGTTGTTAAAAATTGTGAAAAAATTACGTGTTAAAAGGGGGAATATCATATTATTCCTTATGAGGAAGAGTCCAAAAATTATTTTGAACTTCTTGTTATCCCAAATTCACCCCTCAAGGTGAATTGGATAACTTACATGATTCTTTAGGCTCAAGTAGGTTGAAATGGTTCAAGGGCCAAAATTTGGATTTTGGGGTACCTCTCCTCTTTTCTCTAACTCCCCTATCCAAGAAAATCCAAGGAGTTAGTAAAAATTGCAAAAATCTAAAAAATGAGGTCGCAGCCTATTTTAATGTAAATCGGGTTTAAGAGCTGCCAGTGGGACAGCCAGGAACCACAAAGCTGAAATGGCCAATTTGTAAAGGAATCGGAAAAGTTGTTTCGAAATGTCCCAGGCCGCATAGGTTCATGAGGGATGTTCGAGACCTGAAAATCTGAAATGGTCGATTTGTAAATCGGTTCGAGTGTGATGCGACGAATGTAGAGGTCAACAGCCCTTACGGCCCGGTCAACGTTGGTACGTGTGGGACATGAGTTCCCCAAAAATCTGACTTGCCCGATTTGTAAAGAGGGTCGAGTGTGATGTGGCGAATGCAGAGGTCAATGACCCTCACAGCATGGTCAAATTCAGTACACGTGGGACATAAGTTCCCTGAAAATATGACTTTCCCAATTTACAAAGTGGGTCAAATGTGATGTAAATGAAGCAGAGGTTTTCGGACCAAGTCACACAAGAAACATCTGGGGCACCAAGACCTGAAATAGTTGAAATAGCCGCATACAAGGGAAAATTCAATGCCTGACCCTCTCGAACTTCAAATGGCCATAAATTTTGACTCGAGCTCCAATTTTCATGAAATTTGACTTTATGGAACGAGAACGGTGTCCTCTACACTACAAAAACTGGATTTAATATTTTTTATGAGGGTAGCTATGTGAAAATAAAATAATCATCTCCATCTCTAATAAATTAAATGCTCGTTCCTGTTAAATGACATAATTGCCTAGCAAACCCAAAATAGTTGCCCGCACTCAGAAGGCCATAATTTTTGCATTTCTCAACGAAAATGCACAAAAATTGTACTATTGGAATTTTGGTTCCAAGCTTGATACATAGAAATTAAGAAATACATAATTTGGCAAGTAATATATGGTTATTTTTAGAAAATGTGCCTAGTTCAAAACAATGATTTTATTTGGTAGTTGGGATGTATTTAATGAAGCATGGGATGACATGCTGCAAGTTATGGGTCAATATGTAGGTCTTTTACAAGCAAAGAACATCATTTCTCTCCATTTACTACCTTTTGAAAGTGGTTGAAAGATACATTTTGGTATTTTCATTTTCCCTTTCTCTCTCTCTTCTCAAAATCTATAAATTGGAGTGTTGGGCTCATTGAAAGGAGAGATAGTTTTTGAGTAGAAAAACTCTATCAAATTTTTTTGTGAAGCTAATGTGCTGCAGCCCTTGTAGTGGACTCCTTGCATGGTGATCCAGGCCCTTATCTTGTAATAGATTGAATTGTGCATATCTGTGAAGCAATAGATGTAATTTTGTGGATGTATCTTCCCCTGTTGTGTTTGTTTGCATTATTCTTGCCCTTTCAAACTCATTGCAAATATATTGTGTCTATTTATACTCTTGCAGGGATTCATTATCATTTTGCACATTTGGAATATTGTTGTGAATGCATTTTCTAGTATGTGGAGAATTGTTATCACCCCTCTAGTATGCATGTTGCTTCTATTTTTCACACATTGGATGCTATTCTCACACTCTCTTTTTCTGGTGTATCACCACTTTAGTGTAGGCTCTGTTTCCATATACTCTCTCTCTCTTTGGTCCCTTAGAAAGCTAGATTAGGACAATATAGTTTTTCTTGCATTAGAGTAGATTATGGCAAGTAGTTTAGAAGCAAGAATCAACTTTCTCTGGAGATCTATCTCAAGTAGCAAGTCCCACAACTTGGAGATAGTACCCATGTTATCCAATCACACTGTGAGCTCAAGTACAAACACTTGTGCAAACCATAGGGTGTTGTGATCTAGTGATAACACTTCCACCAAAGGAATTGAAGAAATATTAATCTCATTTCCTTACTTGAAACATTATGGGGCTTGGAAAATAGATAATCCACTACCAACATCTTATGAAGAATTCACATTTTTATAAGCATAGCTACATGATATAGTCTTATATTATTCCAAATGTAGGTCTTGGGCTATTCACTTTGATGATAATTAATGTTGGGTATACTACTCAATGTTCAGTTGGTTTACCAATATTAAATTTTTATGGCCCAACGTACATTTTTTTATATTAGAATCATGTGGTGAGTTACAAAATAAACATGTCTAAATATGGAATATGTTGTAATGAAAATTCAATGGAATAACAACTTCATATAACCCCAGAGAAAACTAATGGGTCACCCTAAGGACTAACGGGTCACCCTTGATAACATAAATCAAACACCCTTAAAACTAATAAAACATCCTTAGCATTGATATGACACCTAAACACTAATGGGTCACACTTAATAACACAAATTAAACACTCTAAACATTGATGCAATAACCTAAACACTCACACAACATGTTAAACACTAATTTCATGCCATAAACACTTATAAGATGACTTAAAAATGAATAAAACACCCTTAATAACAAAATTCATACACCCTAAAAACAGTGAGATAACACCTTAAACACTAATAGGTCACACTAAACACTCATACAACACACCAAACACTAATGACCATTTATTTGGTGGATAAGAGGGCTTGTTGGGTTGGTATAAAGGTTGACAAGGTATGAAATTTTGAGTGTGCTACCTCTTCAAGGATACCAACTCTTTCTAAAGGTGCAATTACTTTATGACTCCCGTAACTCGCTTCATGGGATTATAGAGGTAGATGCCTAACTTGAGCTTTGGCTTCTTGGGGATGAAATAGGAGCTAATTCATGGGTTTGGTAAGTTGCAAATGTCGCTACCATTTGGAATATGGGAATTATAGGTCTAGGGGTAATTTTCCCAACATGATTAAGACTAATTTATGATCTAATAACAATATCATGGGAATTTGGTAAGGTTCTACCCCATGGAATGAATCACGATAGAAATATCACTATTTAAATCCCTTACATAATAAATAAATGCATACGTAAGTGTATGTATTACCATTTGAGGGATTATATACAAATTCCTCTAGAATATGATGTTAAAACAAATCATTAGCTCATGTGGTACCCTATTTTTATTTTTCGAGATGCTCCATCAAAGATAGATGGTCATAATTATCTTCAAAATAGTTGTGAAGAGATTCTCCTAACTAATCCCAAGTATATATAAAGTTAACTCTTAAGGTACTACACCATTAGAGAGAGCTTCCTTTGAAATAATTCGCCAACAATCTAATGGCTACATTATTTTGTGTAAAATGGTAAACTTAGTATATGTTTATAACATCTTTAATGTGCTCAATGGGAGTTATAGTGTTCTCTCCAATGAATAAAGGAACACTTTTTAGGGTTGTAACTAGAATGCCATCTTATTGGGCCAAATGCAAAGCGATTCCTCAAATGAATATGAAAAAATATTGATTCTTCCGATGAGCCATGAATGTAATAGGTATTTGAACCCTAGATAAAAATAAGAAAGGCCTACTATGAGTAGGAGTAGAGAGAACTCTATTTGGAGGTGATGGTGATCTTTGGACAAATATACCTCTTCTTCTTCTCCTTGGTGATAATTGTAAGTATTAAAAATGCTCTCCACATGTTATTCTTTGTCTTGTTTGAATCTGTCTCATGAGATAGAGACACTTTTTACTTGAACCAGTAGATGTAATATTTGGAGTCACCGGATGTGTTTTGTAAAGCCTCTAAAGGATGGATATCACCAAGATACACACTAAAATCTTAGTGAAATGGCATGAAATTATTCAAAGTAGTCCCACTAGGCATTCCATAACACTTAGAGACCAAAGTATCACCCTAGGATGATCATGGAAGATAAATAATTTTGTCTAACATGGGATTGTCTTCAAAGTGTAGGAATTTTATCATCAAGAAAAACCTCTAGAGAAGAACATTTCCTTCTCTCTTAGCTCAACACAAACTAACCTAAATTAATCAAACCGTAATTAAATCTAAAAATGGAATCTAAAGCAGACGGGGTCCAGGGTTGAGAGAAAAGGGAGAAATATGTAAAATGAAATAATGGCGATATGTCAACACCAAGACATGGTTCTAATATGACTAGGAAGACAAAAAATAATTGAATATGCAAAGATTTAATGGAAACATATAGTTTTGAAAGACATGAATGCATAAAATCTAATAAAAACAAGATGGAAAATATCCACAACAAATAGAGAGCATTTAAAGGGAAAATAACCACATATGTATTAAATTTAGTAAGTTCCCATCATGTTCACAAAGCATAGGTTAGGGATCTCTTGCAAAGTGTAAATTTGTAGAGGTATTAAGGAAAGAAAACACATTGCTCTAAGGTATAACATGAAAATTCGATAGAGAGGAACCTATAAAATGTGTCTAAACACTTACATATATATAATATAAGAATGGGAGAGAGGGACAAATGGAGAGAAATTAAAATTTGGAATTTCCATGAAAGGAGACAATTTACCGTCCACATATCCCATCATTAATCTCCCAATGGACCTCCATTTTCCCTACAACACTCCATTGGGATTTGTAGGAAAGGAAATGGGAACCATTTGAGATTTTACTCCAGCTAGGTGAGATGGTTGGGCACTTGAAATGAGAAACTACATATTTCATTTATTTCTCTTGAGCTCTCATGGTTTTACTCTTGAAACTTCTTCCAATCTTGTAACTCCATATTCGAACATGAAGGCTAGGAAGAGATGAAGCGAATGAAACAAATCTGGGGTAATTAGGAGAAAAGATTGGAAGATATGATAAATAATAATTTCGCCTTATCAAATACCCCTCTAGATATTCTTTAAATTCTTTGCGAGATCCTACAAAATCATGCAACTCCTTAGATTTGAATATCTTCATGGATTGAGAAAACTGCTACACAATAAATATTTCACATCCATGAAACCCTCTACTCACACTTTGCTATAAATTTCCAACTTTTCACTCCCATCGCTTGTGCTAAAATCATTAAGGATTTATTCCTTTATCCTGTAAATTTAGAAATCCACACAATATTGTATTTGGGAAATCCGCTAAACATTGAGATAATGTTTTATGATTTTCAGACTTAGTCACTTCATAAACTCTTCATTATTTCTTTTCAATGTGGTGGTTCGAGCCTCTCCTTCATGTGTTGTGGATTTTTCTTGGTGGAATTCATCCTTTATTTCACAACATTGTGACCAACTTCATGGAATGCTAAACTCCTCCATGTCTACATAGCATTATTTTCCACATCATAAAGATAAAAAATCCATTGGAATCTGCTTAAGTTTTGAACTCAAAATTCTTTCTTTTGTGGGTTAGGAGAACCTGCATAAAACCGATATCCTTCAATATAAGGAGGACTTGAATCATTGTTTTGTGGCTTTTAAAAAAATCCAAAATCCAAATAAAGTTTTTGAGTTGTCAAAATATCCTGGGGTTTATTTTGGACAACATTAACCTCTTTGCATATACTCGCGGATTCAATGTGTAACATCCCATTTTAAGATACTAGAACAAGGGAATTTTTTTAATTTTTTTATACAACGTTCCTGTTATGAATTATATAATTCAAACACACGTTCAAGTTTTTGGAACACACAATTTCCTTTTAAAACTAATGTTCTCTGTTCACATATTTGCGATATGGAACACACATTTGATGCCATTGATCATATAATGATTCCATATGCTGCTGTAAATGACTCGAAGAACTACCGATCTCCCATTTTCATGGCTCGGAGTTTCAACGATCTCTCATTTCATGACTCGGCAACTTACCGATCCTTCATGTTCATTCATGCATAGTATAATATATATACAAGGTTCTCTTACCGTTTCCGGTTATCAAAGTGATCCATTTAAGAAGCCTATATCGAATATCATTCGATATTCATCTGACATCCTGCATCTTAAATTAGGTGATCAGGACAATGCAACCAGCACTTGCGATACTTTGGCCAAAGATTTTCACATGCTTTGCATGATCATATTCCTGGATGTGATACACACCAATGGAATACGTCCTTCACCTCACTTCATTATCTAGAATGGTCTTTCCTGGTTCCTACCAGTCCTTCCAATTTAGGGTCAAACTCTAACTCCAACTAGCAATATGAACGAGTATAGGAAGTCACTCATGGTAACTAAAGATACGCAGACATACGGTGTCATCCCTAGATGACTCCGTGTGTCTAGTTATCTTTAGTCCTCGGAGTCACTCCGTATACGTGATCACACTCCTATCCCCAGCCAAGAACTTAATATTCAGCTTATGTAATCTTGATGATTTAATTCGGGAGGGCATTGTAATATGTCAGCTATAACATTGTGTTGTCATGAAGACCCCGCCTTCATGAAGACACCGTGCTATAGCTGGCGTATGTCAAAGTCCTACGGAATCCTCCCATCGAGAGTACACATCCAGCTCAAGTGATTTGGATATGATCTTAATATTTAAGATCAACTTTCAGTCAGCCATGTTGATCCTTTATCCTCGTTCTTGTTACAGTTGTATGTAGCTAAGAGAGACTAAATCCGTCTTCTAGCTTACTATGCATCTTCTCCTTCATACCGAAGGGTTGCATTTTCTCTACTTGGTTCTTTTCTTAATCCTTGGATTAAGCAGCCCATTACCGATAGACTTAATAAGTTTAACCTATTAAACTTAACCAAGTTTTTCCACAACTGAAAACAAATTCAGAATTCCAGCTTATTAGACGTCATTAAAACGAGGTCTAATTCTCAATGAATATATTCATTTATTCTCCTTAACCTTACATAGTTAAGGTCTATTAGCCCTGGATATTTTTTTCCATATCCTTACTTTTGAATTTAACATTCGAGGCTATTAACGGAGTCCGAATACGAAGTTCGGTTGCTCCTAAGTTATTTGATATTCCTTAGCTTTCAAGCTAATCCCGAATACCTATCAGTTATGAGATCATGTTCTTCCTAATCCTTTTTAATGTCAATTAAAAATTCATCTTAACCCAAGTATGAACTAATTGCACATTTCAACGTAAAAGTTGCATTTAGGTAAGAATAGATGTCAATTCCTTTTAAATCCATCCAAGGACAATTGAATAATTCCAAATCAAGAAATAACATTATATTTCCAATTTAATCAACAATATCAAACTGATATAGTCATTAAAATATCACACTTGTATTTGTATTCATCAATCCATTTCATAATCCATACATTTTCCAGTCCAAATGACTGGACTTTGTTTATATTAAACAACATTACAACTCATAAGATAGAAGAATGTAATTTCTTCTTTTCTCAATTCCTCGTAGAGGAATAATAACTATCAAATACAATCCATCTTCAGACAATCAAAAGAAGTATCAGAAAACAACCATGTCTTCATTTTACTCAAGTTCCATCTGCAAAATTACTTGCACGGGTCAGTTCATTGAACTGAGCATATTAAGCACTTGTCATTAAAATGAGGTGCTTCAAATTAACTGTCTCAATAAAAGAACCCTGCTTTTATGAAACGTTAATATGAACATCAATCAAGAATTAAGTATCAAAAAGAATGAACAACATGACAACTGAATCATCTAAATACCATCCCAATCAATCAAAGAACTACTGTCCTTTTTCCCAAATGATCATTACAAAAAGTAATTTCCTTCAAACAGTTCTAGATTACAACATCTGTAAAAACTAGGAACACATGAATGCCTACTGCTGTTATAACATTAAATGCTGTCAATTTCCTTTCCCATACATTAGTAATAAATTCAAAGGATAAAATTTGACTGAAAATATAAACCAATTACTTTCCTTTCAGTTCATGCATCTCATTTGATTTCAAGCAATCAAGTGCAGATGAGAAAAGCAAACAACAATAAAATGTAGATGCTTAATCCAAAGCAATACAAAATTCATTCCTTAACGATTACAGATTTCTAACTGTATGAGAGAAGAAATGATCATTATTCCAAGTTATCCATTCACACTCCTATTTCTTTCCTCATGACTATACTGAAAATTGAATCCAAACGAGACATCAATCAAGATAACAGTTCAGAGTGAAACTTACAAAATCCATTCAGAATTCACTTTCCACAAGAAAGAATAATTCCATTCATATTCAACTTTAAATGAAAACAAGGAAGAATTTATCATCCTTATCAATACTTCTTTTAAATCAGGCTCATACGAATACCAAAAACAGGTTGGTAAAACATCGTATCCATCATAGAACAAACAATGTAAAGAATGCATACTATGTACTTACTGTACTAGAAGAATTCATACTTCCTTCACTGTATTTTAACCAAATAAACAGTTATACAGTCACTTAATCAATTATTCACACGACTTTCTATATCCATGAACGCATACAGTTCATAAATAACAATTTGCACATTGTTGTTACCTACAACAAGTCTAATCCAGGTGTACAGTGAAGCTCAATTATTGCTATTTCCAGAACTCAAACAACAAGAAGAGAAATATTCATTCCTTTAACTATTTCAATAAGAAAACATCCATTTTCTTCAAACACAACAAGAATCACTCAAGTCGAGTTCATTTTTTTTTTTTGAATGACAGTGCAAAATCAGAGACCACACGAAACATTTAAATATTCCATTTGTACAGAAAGATAACAACACTTAGAAAATTAATCTAAATATCCTGTCACTTCCATCAAGCCGAATCCAAAATGCTCAATGGATCCCCAATTACCATTTCTTTCAAAATCTTAAAACAACAGAAAGAAGAAGAACTCGTTTCTTATAATTTCAGTAAAGAAACAATCATTTTCTTCAAAATGTAATAAGGACACCCAAGTCGTGCTTGTTCTATAATGACAGCTCAAACCCATATTGACAGTAGAACGATTGTTCAACAATGTCAAACCAACTCACACAGCCTGTACCATTTTTATTCAATATGCCATTTGTAAAGAAATATCCAGTTCGAGTTCCTTCTCGATCAAACATTTAAATCCGAAAACAACATTCTCCTATTTCACAATGATGTACAGAACTCAAAATACAATATTCATATATCAATACCTCTATCAAGGAAAACCCGCATAGGGTATTAGATGCGTAAGCTTGGTACAGTCAAGACAGACTCAAACAACAAGCTAATTCCCATATATTTCATTTATTTGCACATAAATACAAAGCCAAGTTCATTTTCACGACAATAGTCCAACTGGAAAATCAAACCGCATCAATAAAACACAACAAAATCAACTTTCCACCACAACAAGAGAAAACATAGCTCATCAATAATTTAGTAAGAAAAACAGTTATTTTCTCCAACTCCCACGAATACCCAAGTCGTATTCGTCCATTTTTACAAAAGAAAAGCACAACAATAAGAATATTACTCACATAGTTAATACGTTCCATCACTCAAGTTCATATTGGCAAAAGAACGATTGCTCAACAATGAAAAACAAACTCATGCATACAAATTTATAGTTTCATTCAATATAATCATTTAAAAAGAAATACCCGATTTCAAATTCTTATCAACAGACATCTCAACCCGAAATTCCATTCTTCCATTTCAAATGATGTGCGAGATCTCAAAATTGATTCACGCATACAACTAAGTATTCATAAGCATAATTTCCTTATAATTTAGTAAAGAACAATCCTCAATCTTTGTCAAACAAACCAACACAGCATGGTTGTATTTCCAACTCAATAAATATGCAAAGACTGTTCAAATCGCAACAGCAAGACAAAACGACTCTACCCAGAATCATTTCAACATGACAAAATCGACTAAACCCAAATCATCTCAGTCATGACAGCAAATCAAATAAACCCAAAACCCCTTCATAAGAAGAGCAGGGTTGTTTTAATGAGATGTTTAAGCAAAGCAAGTAGTTTTAAAGAGAAGGGCTTAACATGCCTGGTAATCTTCCTCGAAGCTCGAAGAAAACCGCGCCTACAGGAGGTATTTCCTTCCACGGCGACAACAACAAGCTTTCCAAACAATCACCTTCCATTACAGGCTCGAAAATAGCCTTCGATTTCCAAAGAAATAGAGATAGCAATCAAACACAACTGGTTCGACTGAACCAAGAAAAACCAAATGCAGAGCAACTTCCAAAAACCCGAACAAACACAATGAACAACCAAAAATTCCTCCATACTCTTTCCAAGGTGGGCTGGTCACGAAGACCAAGAAAATTAATTGCATTAAAGGCTCTGCCTTTTTCCTATTTCCTCACGCCACCGCCGACTCGGGTTGGCGAATTACCAAATTCAAATTTTGCAAGAAAACCAAGTTTAGTCCCATAACTAACTGAATACCTCTAACTTTTTCCTGTTCCCGCCAAACTTGGCGCTGTCCATGCAAGGACCTTATTTAATGCCCATTAAATTTCCTTCCATCCTTATCCTTTCCATCCCCCATGGGTCTGTGCGTCCCCTTCCTTAGGTTAGGATTAGTTTAGGATTAATAATAGTGTTCATACCTAGGTCATAGGTTAATAGGACTTAGGTCTATTTTTACCATTATAGAATTTAAAAATCCACTTAGGATAGTAATTAGGATATAAGGTAGAACTTAGGGTTAGATTAGGGTCTAATCCCCTCACACCTAATTAATCAATTTCAAAACAAGTCCTTAAGTGACATCAATTTCAACATGCGGGACGTTTCATCCCACGTTTCACATGCCTGAGTCACCCGCATCCAGGCCTTTATCACCTTACGGGGTCTAGCGTTACAACAGTGTATGGTTGAGAATCGAACCTTTTCGTTGGCATCTACGTGCCAACTATTCATACCTGAAATCAGGTGCGTTGCAACACTTATATCAACCTTCAGTCTGGTTTAAAAGTAAATCGACAAAGCGATTACAAGAAGGCCACAACATACCTTGGATCAATGGAATTGATTCGGGTGTCTTAATCAATCGGCGAATAGAGTTCAAAGCAAGCATACGACAGATCTGTGTCACATCAGCAAACATACAAGCAATAATAACTGCTGTCCCATGTAAATAAATTACAGTATGCAAGAATCCAGATTAGCAACACATTCCTTTAAGATCAAAATATATATCTTAACATGTTTGCCTTCATTTCAGCAGTTACAACATTATGAAAAATAATCACCATGATAACTTACAAAAATCAGGGCATTACATTCCTCCCTCCTTAAAGAATCATCGTCCCGATGATCAAATTAACCAAATCAAGGAGTTTCTAGGACAAAGTTCAGTTATTGTCCTTCCATTCATAAGTTCATACCAAAAATAGATTCACTCTTAAAAACTGTGTTTTAAGACAACTGTAAAATAGACTAATAATTGTCTATATTTGGTAGAATTATCAGTTTTTCGAATTTCAATTTCGATCAAACAAGTATGGAAAAGTAGATCTCATTTCTTCGAGATTTTCCCAAGTTGCACTTTCTTCGCTAAACTGGTCCCACTGGACCTTACATTGATTCACTTCGCGATTTCTTAAGTACAACTGGCGAGTTCCCAGCACTCGAATGGGCTTAACCACGATTATTCCTGGGTCTTGGACCTGCAAGGAATTCCAATTCAGCACATGTGATAAATCTGTTACGTATTTCTTAAGCAAAGAAATATGAAAAACATCATGCATTTGAGACAAAGCAGGAGGTAATGCTAGACGATAAGCTACAGGGTTGATTATTTCAACAATTTCAAAAGGTCCCACGTATCGTGGCGACAACTTGGCAGCCTTGCCAAAAGTTATTGAGCTCTTTTTCGGCTTCACCCGAAGAAAGACCTTCTCTCCCAGTTTATAATTCCTATCAACCCGCTTTAAGTCTGCATAACTCTTTTGCCTATTGGCAGCCTCCTTTAGATGTTCCCGAATCATTTTGATTTGTTGTTCCATTTCCGTAAGGATTTCTGGCCCAATTACCTCTCTGTCCTCTACGTTGTCCCAGCTGACAGGGGTTCTGCATTTTCTTCCATACAATGCTTCAAAGGGTGCCATTTTTAAAGAGGCATGGTATGTATTATTGTAGGCAAATTCTACCAGTGGAAGGTATTCCTCCCATTTATACTGCTGGTCCATGCAATACATCCTTAACATGTCCTCTAAAACTTGATTAACTCTCTCGGTCTATCCATCCGTCTCTCGGATGATATGCAGAGCTGAAGTTTAATTTAGTTCCCAAGGCTGCATTAAGCATTTGCCAAAACCTTGATGTCATCCTCGGATCTCTGTCCGATATGATTAATTCGGGTATTCCATGCAATCTGAAAATTTCATGTACAAATCTTCTTGCTAACACTGGTGCATCGTCTTTCAAATTACCAGCAATGAAGTGTGCCACTTTGGTCAATTTGTCGACTACAACCAGGATAATATCATGCTTATTTCTTGACATAGGCAATCCTTGAATGAAATCCATCGTTATCACTTGCCATTTGTACTGTGGAATGTTGTGGGGATACAATAATCCAGCGGGATGCATATGTTCCGCCTTAACACGCTGACATTCCAAGTAGTGTGTTACAAATTCCACCACATCCTTTTTCATTCCCTTCCAGAAGTATTCTTTGCTTAAGATCACAAGCATTTTTGTAATGCCAGGGTGTCAGAAAAAGGTGAATTATGAAATTTAGTTAACAATTTCCTTCTTAAGTCATTTGCCAAAGGTATATATACCCTATTTTTGAACCTCAGAATTCCTTCATTGTCGAAACGAAATCCTTTATACCTGACATCCTTTGGATCTGCAGCAAGTGCTATTTTGACTTGCTGGAAATAAGGATCTGATTCCAAGGCATCTTTCACCTCATCCTTAAACTGAGTTCTTAACGTTATAAGAGCAGAGATATGCTTCCTTCGACTCAGAGCATCTGCCACTCTATTTTCCTTGCCTTTGATGTAGCTTATATCAAAATCATACCGAGACAGAAATTCTAACCATCTTCATTGCCTTGCATTCAGATTTGGCTGAGTAAAAATATACTTCAACCCCAGATGGTCTATTTTTAACTCAAAAGGCTTGCCTAAAAGGTAATGCCTCCACATTTGAAGTGCATGAACAATGGCAGCGAGCTCTAGGTCGTGTGGAGCATAATTTTGTTCATGTAACTTAAGTTTTCTGCTTTCATAAGCTATAACATGGTTATTCTGTAACAGAATACCTCCAAGGCCTTCTCCTGATGCATCCGTTACAACCATAAAATTTCCATTTGGATCAGGTACAGTCAAAATAGGTGTTGTAGTTAACTGTTCCTTTAAATTTTTAAAGGCAGATTCACATTTGTCCGTCCAGACAAATTTCTTATCCTTCCTTTGCAGCGAAGTGATTGGGGCAGCAATTTTTGAAAAGTCCTTAACGAACTTTCGATAATATCCTACCAAGCCCATGAAGCTCCTCACTTCATGCACGTTCTTAGGCACAGGCCACTCGGTTATAGTTGTGATCTTTGAAGGGTCTATAGACTATTCCATTCTTGCTTATAACGTGTCCCAAATAATGCACCTCTGCATCATAAAAGGAACATTTAGACAGTTTACCATACAACTTCCTCTTTCTTAAAATTTCCAGCACTATCCTTAGATGTTCTTGGTGCTCTTCGACATTTTTAGAGTATATAAGAATGTCATCTAAGAATACAAGCACAAACTTGTCTAAGTATTCTTGAAAAATATTGTTCATCAGATTCATGAAGGCGGCAGGTGCATTGGTCAACCCAAAAGGTAACACCGTGAACTCATAATGCCCGTACCTTGTTCTAAAAGTTGTTTTATGAATATCTTCTTCCTTTATTCTCAGCTGATGATACCCAGATCGAAGATCTATTTTTGAATAGACTGATGCTCCTCGCATCTGATCGAACAGATCATCAATCCTAGGAAGTGGGTATCGATTTTTAATAGTTGCCTTGTTCAACATTCTGTAATCAATGCACAGCCTCAATGTGCCATCCTTTTTCTTTACAAAAATTACCGGCGCTCCCCAAGGTGAGACGCTCGGTCTTATCAGCCCCTTAGTCAAAAGTTCTTCATGGCGCAGAGCCTTTAGCTCTACCAACTCGATGGTGGTCATTCTATAAGGTGCCTTAGATATGGGTTCAGTTCCCGGCTTGATTTCTATTGCAAAGTCAAACTCTCGTTTGGGTGGAAGACCTGGCAATTCCTCTGGAAACACATCACTGAAACCCCTTAACAATGGATATCTTTCCATGAAATCATTATCTTCCTCAGCATTTTCTATCATTTTTACTGCATACAAGGTGTAACCTCTATTTTTAGCCCTTTTTAGTTGCATAGCTCGTCGTTTCTAAGCTATGACTTCACGTTTTACACCTTGAAATGGCTTTGCTTTTGCAGGTCATCAAAACAACAAATTTGTTTTTCATAACTGTGATCGACTTTTGCCTTATGTTCGCTGACGAGTTAACTCAATAATGATATCATATGATCCTAAAGGAGTGACATACAAGTCAACTTCGGTGGAGAAACTAGGCAAGTCAAGAATTGCCCAAAAAAAAAGGCACATTTATTGTATGGACAACATTATTCCCATAATGCCTTTGTCCATGTTTTATCCATTCGTTCACCTTTCTTTTTAATTTCATTGCAAGTTTAGCGAAATAAAGCATTGGTAGCTCAGTATCAAAAAGTATGACTACGGGTGTACCGAATAACTTACCGGAACTTCTATAGGCGTAACTTGCTTTTCGGCTTATCATTAGCCACCTGCTGCGCAAATGCGTGTATCCTATCTGCTTTGACCGCGATCATCCTTCTTAGAGGAAAGTGATTCACGTAGTGGTCCTTTCCATGATTGAAGCATCCTCCAAGTGGCCCTTTTCTAGGCTCAAATTTGTTACGACTTTGAAGTTATCATTTGGCTTCCATAGGACTTTTGTCCATTGCCACTAACTTTTGTGAAGTTTGTTCGCACACTATTTATAGGTTTGTTCATTCTGATTTCTTGTTGTTATCCACAAAAATTTTGTTTTTCACACCAAACCTTTTCCAAGGCCCCCTTTTTGGTGCGAGAGATGAAGAAGAATTGGGAATCTTCTTCCTTATCTCTTCCCTATGAGAAGATATTGCTCTCAATTTCTGTTCTTGTCTGATTGCCTTTTCGACAACTCCTTCCATGGTGGTTGGGCCGTGGACATCCACTTCACCACCAATGATGGGATTCAGTCCCATTATGAATTTCCGTATTCTGAACTTCTCGTCAGCTTGGTACTGCGGCACATACTTAAGGAGTTTAGTAAACCCTTCCCGATGATTCGTCACCGTCGACCTTCCTTGCGACCAGTTCTGAAATTCAGTCATTTTCCTATCAAAATAGAGTTGAGGCAGCCATCGTTGCCTAAAGTAACCCTTAAATTGATCCCAAGTTATGTCTGATTCGACAATATTCAACTCAACCTTACGGTTGTCCCACCATGATGATGCTTCATGAGAAAGCTGATATGCTCCCCATATCGCTTTGGTCTCTTCGGAGAAGTTTCTTATTGCAAAGTATTTCTCCATTTCACTGAGCCAATTCTCAGCTCCGTCCCCAAGGGTTGTTCCATCAAACTTTGGAGGACTTATTCTCTTTATGTCATTTGTAAGTTCAGCTGCTAATCTTGCCCTTTTATTTTTAGGATGATTAGGAGCAATTACATTATTATTATCAACACCCGGATTCCCTCCATTGATGTTGTCCACAGGAGGTGGCTGATCATTTATATCAGCGTCTTCTTCCTCCTCTTCATTGCCCATTGATTATTGTTCCAGAACAGTCAAACGATCTCTCGTATCTAGTAGGGCAGCAAGGATTTCATCCAGCTTTTGAGCCGTAGCTGCTTCTCCACCCAGTAACGGGTTATTCGCAGCATTCCCTCTTGTTCTGACCATTTTTTGTTTAATAAGAAAATGTAAACCTTATTAATATTGTGGACTCATTAGGTCCAAGAGCTGCAACCTTCAGCTCTGATACCAAGATGTAACATCCCCATTTTAAGATACTAGAACAAGGGAATTTTTTTTTTTATACAACGTTCCTCTGTTATGAATTATATAATTCAAACACACGTTCAAGTTTTAATAATTGTTCTCTGCCCAAACAATGCAGTTTGGAACACACAATTTCCTTTTAAAACTAATGTTCTCTGTTCACATATTTGTAATATGGAACACACATTCAGTGCCATTCAATCATATAACAGATTCCATATGTTGCTGTAAATGACTCGAAGAACTACCGATCTCCCATTTTCATGGCTCGGAGTTTCAACGATCTCTCATTTCATGACTCGGCAACTTACCGATCCTTCATGTTCATTCATGCATAGTATAATATATATACAAGGTTCTCTTACCATTTCTGGTTATCGAAGTGATCCATTTAAGAAGCCTATATCGAATATACATTCGATATTCATCGACATCTGCATCTTAAATTAGGTGATCAGGACAATGCAACCAACACTTGCGATACTTTGGCCAAAGATTTTCACATGCTTTGCATGATCATATTCCTGGATGTGATACACACCAATGGAATACGTCCTTCACCTCACTTCATCTGTTATCTAGAATGGTCTTTCCTGGTTCCTACCAGTCCTTCCAATTTAGGGTCAAACTCTAACTCCAACTAGCAATATGAATGAGTATAGGAAGTCACTCATGGTAACTAAAGATACGCAGACATACGGTGTCGTCCCTAGACGACTCTATGTGTCTAGTTATCTTTAGTCCTCCAAAGTCACTCTGTATACGTGATCACACTCCTATCCCCAGCCAAGAACTTAATATTCAACTTATGTAATCTTGATGATTTAATTCGGGAGGGCATTGTAATATGTCAGCTATAACATTGTGTTGTCATGAAGACCCCGCCTTCATGAAGACACCGTGCTATAGCTGGCGTATGTCAAAGTCCTACGGAATCCTCCCATCGAGAGTACACATCAGCTCAAGTGATTTGGATATGATCTTAATATTTAAGATCAACTTTCAGCAACCATGTTGATCCTTTATCCTCGTTCTTGTTACAGTTGTATGTAGCTAAGAGAGACTAAATCCGTCTTCTAGCTTACTATGCATCTTCTCCTTCATACCGAAGGGTTGCATTTTCTCTACTTGGTTCTTTTCTTAATCCTTGGATTAAGCAGCCCATTACCGATAGACTTAATAAGTTTAACCTATTAAACTTAACCAAGTTTTTCCACAACTGAAAACAAATTCAGAATTCTAGCTTATTAGACGTCATTAAAACGAGGTCTAATTTTCAATGAATATATTCATTTATTCTCCTTAACCTTACATAGTTAAGGTCTGTTAGCCCTGGATATATTTTTTCCATATCCTTACTTTCTGAATTTAACATTCGAGGCTATTAACGGAGTCCGAATACGAAGTTCGGTTGCTCCTAAGTTATTTGATATTCCTTAGCTTTCAAGCTAATCCCGAATACCTATCAGTTATGAGATCATGTTCTTCCTAATCCTTTTTAATGTCAATTAAAAATTCATCTTAACCCAAGTATGAACTAATTGCACATTTCAACGTAAAAGTTGCATTTAGGTAAGAATAGATGTCAATTCCCTTTTAAATCCATCCAAGGACAATTGAATAATTCCAAATCAAGAAATAACATTATATTTCCAATTTAATCAACAATATCAAACTGATATAGTCATTAAAATATCACACTTGTATTTGTATTCATCAATCCATTTCATAATCCATACATTTGCCAGTCCAAATGACTGGACTTTGTTTATATTAAACAACGTTACAACTCATAAGTTAGAAGAATGTAATTTCTTCTTTTCTCAATTCCTCGTAGAGGAATAATAACTATCAAATACAATCCATCTTCAGACAATCAAAAGAAGTATCAGAAAACAACCATGTCTTCATTTTACTCAAGTTCCATCTGCAAAATTACTTGCACGGGTCAGTTCATTGAACTGAGCATATTAAGCACTTGTCATTAAAATGAGGTGCTTCAAATTAACTGTCTCAATAAAAGAACCCTGCTTTTATGAAACGTTAATATGAACATCAATCAAGAATTAAGTATAAAAAAGAATGAACAACATGACAACTGAATCATCTAAATACCATCCCAATCAGTCAAAGAACTACTGTCCTTTTTCCCAAATGATCATTACAAAAAGTAATTTCCTTCAAACAGTTCCAGATTACAACATCTGTAAAAACTAGGAACACATAAGATATTCTCTGCTGTTATAACATTAAATGCTGTCAATTTCCTTCCCTTACATTAGTAATAAATTCAAAGGATAAAATTTGACTGAAAATATAAACCAATTACTTTCCTTTCAGTTCATGCATCTCATTTGATTTCAAGCAATCAAGTGCAGATGAGAAAAGCAAACAACAATAAAATGTAGATGCTTAATCCAAAGCAATACAAAATTCGTTCCTTAACGATTACAAATTTCTAACTGTATGAGAGAAGAAATGATCATTATTCCAAGTTATCCATTCACACTCCTATTTCTTTCCTCATGACTGTACTGAAAATTGAATCCAAACGAGACATCAATCAAGATAATTGATTGAGTGAAACTTACAAAATCCATTCAGAATTCACTTTCCAACAACAAAGAATAATTCCATTCATATTCAGCTTTAAATGAAAACAAGGAAGAATTTATCGTCCTTATCAATACTTCTTTTAAATCAGGCTCATACGAATACCAAAAATAGGTTGGTAAAACATCGTATCCATCATAGAACAAACAATGTAAAGAATGCATACTATGTACTTACTGTACTAGAAGAATTCATACTTCCTTCACTGTATTTTAACCAAATAAACAGTTATACAGTCACTTAATCAATTATTCACATGACTTTCTATATCCATGAATGCACACAGTTCATAAATAACAATTTGCACATTGTTGTTACCTACAACAAGTCCAATCCGGGTGTACAGTGAAGCTCAATTATTGCTATTTCAGAACTCAAACAACAAGAAGAGAAATATTCATTCCTTTAACTATTTCAATAAGAAAACATCCATTTTCTTCAAACACAACAAGAATCACTCAAGTCGAGTTCATTTTTTTTTTTGAATGACAGTGCAAAATCAGAGACCACACGAAACATTTAAATATTCCGTTTGTACAGAAAGATAACAACACTTAGAAAATTAATCTAAATATCCCTGTCACTTCCATCAAGCCGAATCCAAAATGCTCAATGGATCCCCAATTACCATTTCTTTCAAAATCTTAAAACAGTAGAAAGAAGAAGAACTCGTTTCTTATAATTTCAGTAAAGAAACAATCATTTTCTTCAAAATGTAATAAGGACACCCAAGTCGTGCTTGTTCTATAATGACAACTCAAACCCATATTGACAGTAGAACGATTGTTCAACAATGTCAAACCAACTCACACAGCCTGTACCATTTTTATTCAATATGCCATTTGTAAAGAAATATCCAGTTCGAGTTCCTTCTCGATCAAACATTTAAATCGAAAACAACATTCTCTATTTCACAATGATGTACAGAACTCAAAATACAATATTCATATATCAATACCTCTATCAAGGCAAACCCGCATAGGGTATTAGATGCGTAAGCTTGGTACAGTCAAGACAGACTCAAACAACAAGCTAATTCCCATATATTTCATTTATTTGCACAAGCAATACAAAGCCAAGTTCGTTTTCACGACAACAGTCCGAACTGGAAAATCAAACCGCATCAATAAAACACAACAAAATCATCTTTCCACCACAGCAAGAGAAAACATAGCTCATCAATAATTTCAGTAAGAAAAACAAGTTATTTTCTCCAACTCCCACGAATACCCAAGTCGTATTCGTCCATTTTTACAAAAGAAAAGCACAACAATAAGAATATTACTCGCATAGTTAATACGTTCCATCACTCAAGTTCATATTGGCAAAAGAACGATTGCTCAACAATGAAAAACAAACTCATACAGCCTGTACAGTTTCATTCAATATAATCATTTACAAAGAAATACCCAGTTCGAATTCTTATCAACAGACATCTCAACCCGAAATTCCATTCTTCCATTTCACAATGATGTGCAGATCTCAAAATTGATTCACGCACAGCTAAGTATTCATAAGCATAATTTCCTTATAATTTCAGTAAAGAACAATCCTCAATACTGTCAAACAAACCAACACAGCATGGCTGTATTTCCAACTCAATAAATATGCAAAGACTGTTCAAATCGCAACAGCAAGACAAAACGACTCTACCCAGAATCATTTCAACATGACAGCAAAATCGACTAAACCCAAATCATCTCAGTCATGACAGCAAATCAAATAAACCCAAAACCCCCTTCATCAGAAGAGCAGGGTTGTTTTAATGAGACGTTTAAGCAAAGCAAGTAGTTTTAAAGAGAAGGGCTTAACATGCCTGGTAATCTTCCTCGAAGCTCGAAGAAAACCACGCCTATAAGAGGTATTTCCTTCCACGGCGGTGACATCAACAAGCTTTCAAACAATCACCTTTCTACAGGCTCGAAAATAGCCTTCGATTTCCAAAGAAACAGAGATAACAATCAAACACAATTGGTTCGACTGAACCAAGAAAAACCAAATGCAGAGCAACTTCCAAAAACCCGAACAAACACAATGAACAACCAAAAATTCCTCCATACTCTTTCCAAGGTGGGCTGGTCGCGAAGACCAAGAAAATTAATTGCATTAAAGGCTCTGCCTTTTTCCTATTTCCTCACGCCACCGCCGACTCGGGTTGGCGAATTACCAAATTCAAATTTTGCAAGAAAACCAAGTTTAGTCCCATAACTAACTGAATACCTCTAAATTTTCCTGTTCCCGCCAAACTTGGCACTGTCCACGCAAGGACCTTATTTAATGCCCATTAAATTTCCTTCCATCCTTATCCTTTCCATCCCCCATGGGTCTATGCGTCCCCTTCCTTAGGTTAGGATTAGTTTAGGATTAACAATAGTGTTCATACCTAGGTCATAGGTTAATAGGACTTAGATTTATTTTTACCATTATAGAATTTAAAAATCCACTTAGGATAGTAATTAGGATATAAGGTAGAACTTAGGGTTAGATTAGGGTCTAATCCCCCTCACACCTAATTAATCAATTTCAAAACAAGTCCTTCTGACTGACATCCAATTTCAACACTGTGCAGGACGTTTCGTCCCACGTTTCACATGCCTGAGTCACCCGCATCCAGGCCTTTATCGCCTTACGGGGTCTGGCGTTACAACAGTGTATGGTTCGAGAATCGAACCTTTTTCGTTGGCATCTACGTGCCAGCTATTCATACCTGAAATCAGGTGCTGCAACACTTATATCAACCTTCAGTCTGGTTTAAAAGTAAATCGGCAAAGTGATTACAAGAAGGCCACAACATACCTTGGATCAATGGAATTGATTCCAGGTGTGCTGTCAATCAGCGAATAGAGTTCAGCAAGCATACGACAGATCTGTCATCACATCAGCAAACATACAAGCAATAATAACTGTTGTCCCATGTAAATAAATTACAGTATGCAAGAATCCAGATTAGCAACACATTCCTTTAAGATCAAAATATATATCTTAACATGTTTGCCTTCATTTCAGCAGTTACAACATTATGAAAAATAATCAAAGAAGATCAGTTTGGTCCACACGCTATTAAATGATGGAAATTTTTATAATAATGGTATTTTAATCACCTCTCAAGAAATATTCGAGCTTAAAATATTTTTTGTTGAGAAAATTTATCTTATTTTGATCCCTTTCTAGGGTCTTCCTTACGGTTTATACTTTAATAGAAATATCTTTATAAATTTTCATCACCTATATTAGCACTCATTGGGATTGTTTGATCTATTTTTCATCCCATTCCTTTGTATCTCTACCCATACAAACTATTTCCTTAACATCATTGAGTGTGACTGATTTAGTTATTTGAAGCTAGGATTTTATAAAGGTAGAAGTTTTAAGAGGTTTGACCATTTTTTAAATAATGGTCATGAGATGATCAACCCTCTCTATAAGATGTTCCTTGGTAACTTGATCTTTATCCATATTTTCAAAAATCCCACTGATTGAGGTTTAGACTTCCTCCTTAGCTACTTCCCTCATAAATTTTCATAGGATGACAATGGAGACTTGATAGTCTTGTACATAGATTTCTTATTTATCTTTATCCTTTGGAGGAAAATTTATCTTTACAAACCTTTCACCCTTTTCATCGTTGAAAACCCTTAAAACCACATTTGGTTTCTCTATTAATTGTGAAGGTGCTAACTTGAGATTCAAGCTACTAAATTCAATTTCACATTGTTACACCAATTCCTTCCTTTTCGCTAGTTTAACCTTTCTAACCAATCGTGGACTATGGGAATTCCTTGGGATAATGTCGGTTGTTTTTGTGGATTAGGTATTAAGGGTTAATTAAAAATTTGAACCGGGATAGAGAAGGAAAGAGTTGAGGATTCCATGGGTATGGGAACTATTAATTGAGGAAGTGCAAAATATGGGTGATAGAAGAGGAGTAGATAAAATAGTTGAATTTGAAGGAGAATTTAGAGGAGTGAAAATTTTAGGTGGAGGAGTAGGCGTAGGAATATTATTGGGACAAGATGGGGAGGTTGAGGTTGAGTTCTAATGATGGAAACAATAGAAGTATCACTAGATAAGAAAGGTTGTGATAGGTTTGGAATGAATGATGGAGATTATGGATCTAAAATTATTGTCTTTGTAACACTTGTCAAGTGTTCATAAGTACTTTTTTCCCCACTATGCTCTCCTTTATATAAATTTTTTTATTTGGCGTGGTGGTGGATCCCTCAAAGATCCTTTCCCTTTTCTTCTCTTGTTTCTCTCTCTAGTTGTTTTGAAATAACCACTCACCAATAAATTTGAAGCCACAGAATTCAATTTTTGAACATTGGATCCTTGGGAATAAATCCTTTTGGTATTTTTGAAATTACCCCTATGGTCATTTCCTTAAGAAAAGTGGACTCATGCTTTAACCATTCAACCCTTGATAATAGTTAGAAATTTATTTTCTGCTACTCATGTGAAATTTCCACGATGTTCTAATCATCATTAAAACCTATTAGGATATTGGCCATGTAAAATTCCTTGATTTTTTCAAGGAACATATGAGACCAATCCATTTTTTGGACTTCATTCTCATCACCACAATCAACCCTATATTCCTCATAGTATGGAACGTGGGTGTGGGGTTATTTGAGAGGATGATTCATTATACCGTAGATGTAAAAATATGTCTAGGGTGAAAAAGAGTGCACATTAACTTTGGTGATCTAAACATACATGTTCTTTACTTTGAAGAAAGAAGAAATGAACACCTTCCTATACCTGATTGATAAATGAAGCCCTACTTATCCTTACTAGAAAGGTTTTTGTTCACCTTGATCATTTATCAAACAAGATCTATTAATGATATCTTGTCACTCACAAACTTGGAAATCATTTAAGGAGAACCTGTGAAATGAAAAGATAGGGAAATGGATGAATAATATTCCCATCTCGTTATGTTAGTATATTTGTGATTAAAAAAAATAGAAGGATTTTAGTACCGAATCCAATAGACCAATGGCGTGGTAGAATAATCCATCATTAACCCAACATAAATGTTAAAAATTTACCTTGAGGATCAACTATGGGTAAATATCTTATATCTTTATGTATTTTAGCAAACCCACTTTGGTCAAAGAAACAAAAGTGCTATATTTATATATGGCATACATGAGGAATGAAGTTATTTTTATCCCAAATTTACCCCCATGGTTGATTTTGATAACATATATTTAAATGGACTAAGCTATTTAAAATCCTCGATAGAAGTTCAAATGCACATTAAAGGTCTATAAAACCAAGCATTAGCCATTGGATTTTAAAACTGCCGTAAGAGAATAAGGATGAAATAATTAGTGGGTTATATTTAAAAGGCCGCATGACGTTCATTTGGCTGTCAATTTCAATGCCAAACATAAAGTAGTAGGCCACATGGTGGGATTTCAGATCTCCTAAAAGGTTTTGACTTTAATGGATGTGAGACCCGCAGAATAAGCTAAATTCCATAATATTTCAAGCCCACGACGAGGTAGAAAAATTTAAATAAATTCAAAGGAAACATGGAAAAGTTAGGGGATGATAGGTGGTAGAATATCAATGAACGAAGGTGGACACACGTCTCCATTTCAGATATCCTCAAGTAGTTGGGATTCTATGGATGTTAAGTCCACAGAATGAGATAGAATTCAAAGGGTGTCAGGTTCAAGAAATGCAAAAGGAGGAGGAGATCTATGGTACAGATAAAAGTAAGCAGGAATTTTTGCTCAATGAGCATGAAGTCTTCCAAGATAGAAGTTGTGATGTGAATGTGCAACCAATGAAAGGAAAACATGAAATCAAGAAAGACTAACATTCAAAGGATCTTGGAGCTTTCTCATTGGCTCATGTTTCACAATTATCAATTAGGGTTATCAAGATTATGACTCGGGAATGTGCGTAGAGCTTTCCTATTGGATCATGTTTTGTGGTGGCTAGAGTAAGAAAAATAACAATTTGACACCTTTGTGAAGGTACGTGGAGATTTATTATTGGCTTACACTTTGCAGTGAATGTATACCTGATAAAGAGGAAAATCTTGACCCCACAACCAATGAAATACCAACACATACCAAAGGGAAAGTAATTCACATGTAAGAAAAGGCAATCCCAAGCCAATAAATTTTTTTCATGAGTCACATTCCTAGGCTCTACAACATGCAAATATTAAAATGGCCATAAATTTTGATTATGAGCTCTTAATCATGAAAAATCATTCTTATTGGAAATCTCTCATCCTACCCTTCAATTTGGAATCATCAGAATCTGATTTTAGATGCATTTGGTGGGAGAAAAAGAGGAAAAATTGTTCAACCATTAATATGCACATCTAGACGACTCAACTATCCGAATTGATGAGTATGGGGATCTTACCTTATCATACAAGAAAAATGATATCAAGGAATGGTCTTGAAAGGGTTCCCATGATGTTTTTCAGAGTTTAATACATGATTTATGGTGGTTGAATCTTGGAATCCATGTTGTAGGAAAAGAAAGAGATATTTATTAATGAAAAGATAAAATCTGATCTCTTTCTCTCTCTTTTCCCTCTTCTCTCTTTCCATTTTGCTATATATTGTAAATTGATTCTTATTTAAAAAATATCACTCTTTTTGTAACAACACCATACCACAATGGTAGTTGACTTCCCACGAGTTCCAAACCTTGAATTTGGTCTCTGCAATGTACTCACATCTTTTTCCATGAATGTAATAGAATTGTGCATATTTTAAGAAATATAATTTTTGTGGCACTTTTTGTCTGCCCTATCTCGTTTTATTTGTAGTCTTTCCTCTCCATTTTATTTTGGCATGTTGTGCTTATTTCTTGATTGGAGGTTCCATATTTTTGTGTTTTCAATGCGTGGGTGAGTGAAGAATACATGGTTATGATCCGTGGCACATTTTTACCCTCTCTCCTACGTTTTCTCTCTTTCCTTCCCCTTTTGGACAACGATCAACCCCTTTTTTCAGGTGTTATCACTACCCCTTTTAGCTTAGAATTTACCTTTCCATGTAACTCTTTCTAACCCCTGGTCCTTGGAATGTTAGATTAGGATTAGGTAGTCCCATTTCCTTCTGTATGAGTAGTTTTAACATTAGGAATAGGTATGGAAACCGGCCTTCTCAAGAGGTCTGTCTCACAGTGCAAGTCCCACAACTTGGAGACAATCACATGTTACCTCAAAATCCTAGGTTGTCTATGAATCAAGGCAGGATGTAATTTTGAGATCCAAATTTTTGGCATGCCTGGTGGGATTGAGTTTGAAGAGATTTACAACTTCATACTAGAAAGGTTGATGTGTTCTTTATGGTACTAAGCCTTTGGAAGCATTTCTCCACACATCTACCAAATCCACTAATTCAAGTAACCCATTTTATGAGTTGTAGACCTTTTAATTTCCTTCCATTCATTTCCATTCATTTCTTCCCTTTCTTTCCATCATTTCATTTTCCTCTTCATAAATTTGTGTAATCATGACTTCATTTCCTTCTTAGAACTCTTATTTATAATAGTAGCACCAATTCCCTCCATCCCCATGTTCCCAAAATATTCCTCTAGATCAGTTATATGATCCCTATCTTGATGAATATGCATATGACCCAACCCCCACTAACCCTTATGGTTATCCTTATAACCATGATGTTTTTAAATAATAGGGATATGCAGATGATGACAACAAATTGATGACTGATGTTGATTTCTAGAGGCAATCCCGATGACCCATTCCTCACTAAACAAGATCTTGAATATTTCGTGACAACAAGGGTTAAGATTCAATCTTATAGACAATAGGATACACATGTGGTCCTAGAGGAGTAGATTGGGAAGGATCCAAAAAGAGCATATCAAATTAAGATATCAAATGATTAGAGCCATGAGTTTGAATCCAAAGAGGTTCATCAATAAGGACCTAACTCTCAACCTCTCCCTCACTTTCCCAAATCAATTGAAGTTCCTTCTATTGCAAAAAATAATGAAATATTTCTTTGGGAATGGAATAATTATGAAAATGTAGTTGATGATATTCCTAATGTTTTCATGAAGAAACTTGTTAGGGAAGATGTTCTCAAGGATCACAAAGAGGAGGAAGTCAGAGGTAAAGATCAGTTTGATCTTCAAGTAGAGGAAGAGAAAATCCAAGGTGAGTAAGAGGCTTTGATTGATTGCAGTGATCCACCAAGAATATTAAGATGTTGCAATTTATCAAAGGGAACTTCATGTTGAGGAGGAGGAGAGGTTTTATTTATCAAAATTCTTGTTTATTGAGGAGAAGGTGGATCAAAATGAGGCAAAGTTATTTGTAGAGGAAGAATAAAGCATAAACCATCCTACAAATATTTTCCTTCAGGAAAGTCTACATGATGACCCCATATGTGGGATTGAGCTTCAAGAGAGTGGGAAAATTAAAAGGATCAGGCCTTGCCTAATAAGATATTTTTCTTATTTAGATCCAAAATTAGAGTTGCATCCAGTCATTCTCATTTCAGAGCATGAGGGTGAGCTATAATGCATGAAAGGTCATCTACAATACCTCTCAAATCCAAATGTAGAACAACGAAAAGAGGTATTTGTTCTGTTTCTAGTTGATAATTTGAGGGAAAGGGTGGAAATCTAGCTCCAAAGTAGTTTTTCACTCTTACTTAAGGTCATATCCATTGCCAAATTAATTACATGGCCACATTTGTAAAAAAGGGAAGCTACTTCTCCCTACCTATTTCAGGATTTGTTTAAATAATTTTTCCTTTGGTTAACGTAGAGTAGGTAGGTTTGTTTCTAGTAAAATAATTTCTCACACACACTTTACATGTTTTCACTTAGAACATGTATGATTTTCCATGTTTGTATATAGTTTTGTGGGATTTTATTGCTATGCACAGTTCATTTTAGGGACAAATCAAATAATTTGGGTAATTTCCAAGTTTTATTTAGAGCCCACAAGATCAACTTAGTTCACATCTATTTTGAGGAGGTTTAATGGAAGAATCAGATAGTTGGAACACTTCCGTAGATCATTCAAAGCTCCTCAGATCAAGCTAGGTTCATCTTGTGCTTCGTACGACTCAGGGGGATATTAAAATTCAAGTTCGATTAGTTTTTCAAGATTTTGGGCTCAACTCCATGCCTAATGGATCCATACAAGATATTGGTTGAATCTAGAAGGTAACTTACCGTTGGAGGTCACCAAACAAACTATTATCCCAAATTTACCCCTCCTGGGTTAATTTGGATAATGTATATTTAAAGGGATTTTGACTCTCTTCAAAGGTTTTGGTTTCAGAAGAAGTGAGACCCATAGAATAAGTCATATTCCATAATATTTCAAGTCCACGAGAGGGGCGAAAAAAGTCACCAAAGGTCAAAGGAAATAAGGAAAAATTAGGGGATGATAGGTGGAAAAATATCAATGACCGATGGTGGACACATGTTGCCATTCTCGAATCTCTTCAAGTAGATGGTCTACCGCCGACATCAGTCCGTGGAATGAGCCATATTTCAAATGGGGTCGAGTCTAGGAAAGGAAAAAGCTGGAGGAGACACATGCCACAAATCAAAGTAAGAAGGAATATTTTCTCAACAAGCATGAAGTCAGCCCGGATAGAAGTTACGATGTGAAGGTGTAACCAATGAAAGGTAAACACGAAATCAAGAAATACTAACATTGAGAGGAGTGTGGAGCTTTCTCATTGGATCATGTTTCATTTTTTTAGTTATGGTTATTGAAATTATGAAAATGGGAAGGTGTGTGGAGATTTATTATTGGATCATATTTCCTAGTGGGCAGTGACAATAATTTGACATTGTGAAGGTACATGGAGATTTATTATTTTCTTACACTTCATAGTGAACATACCTAATAAAGAGGAAAATCCTAACCCTAAAACTGATGAAATACCAACACATGATAAAGAAAAATCAATGAACATGTAGGAAAAGGAAATCCCCAAGCCAGTCAAATGTTGTCATGTGTCACATTCTTGTGCTCCATGGTATAAAAATATTCAAATGGGTATAACTTTCAATTTTGAGCTCTAAATCATACAAAATGGGTCTTGTTGGAAAGCTCAAGTCTTTCCCTTCAATTTGGCATGATCAAAATCAAGTTTTGGTAGTATTTGGAGGGAGAAAAATATGAAAATCAGTTTGTTCATTAATGTGCACATCCGTAAAGCTCAATAACCCAAATTGATGATGTGTGGGGATTTTACCTTCTCCTACAAACAAAAGGACATTGGGAATGGTTTTATAAGGGTATCCATGATGATTTTCATAGTTTAATACATTATTGATAGTTCTTTAAATCTTGGAAGTTACGTTGTAGTGAAAGACCAAGATCTTCATTAGTAACAAGATCAAATCGATATCTTTATCTCTTTCCCCTCTTATCTCCTTCCATTTTGCTATATATTCTAAATTTGTGATTATTTCAAAAATACCACTCTTTGTTGTAACAAAACCATGCCAAAATGAGTTCCAAACCTTGAATTTGATATCTATAATGTACTCATCCCTTATGTTATGAATGTAATAAAATTGTGTGTATTTTAAGCAACAAAATCTGTTTTTGGCACATTTTGTCTACCTTAGCTCATTTTATTTGCAATATTGCCTCTTCATTCATTTTTGGCATGTTGTGTGTATTTCTTGATTACAGTTCCCTTTTTGTTGTGTTGTTAATGTGTGGGAAAGTGGAGAATAAATGGTTTTGATCGAGGCACATTTGTCTCGCCATCTCTCCTATGTTTTATCTCTTTCCTTCCCCTTGTGGAGAGCGGTCAACCTATTTTTCTGGTGATATAACTTCCCCTTTTAGCTTAGGATTTCCCTTACAATGCAACTCTTTCAAACCCTAGTCCCTTCGAATGTTAGATTAGGATAAGTTAGTCACATTTCCTTCTGTAAGAGTAGTTTTAGCATTAGGAATAAGTAGAGGAACCAAACTTCTCCAGAGGTTTCTCTCATAGTGCAAGTCCCAAAACTTGGAGACAATCCCATGATGCCTCAAAATCTCAAATTGTCTATGACTGGTAGGGTCCAAATTTTAGCTCCAACAGATTATGTATAACCTATTCACGTTTTGTACCTCTAGGAGATATTTATGAATAAAATCATTGATATATTTAGCTTAATTGATATGTTTTTTATTCTATAAGGTTGGATGTTTTGAAAAATCCATTCTTGGAATTCTCTTGTAGTTAAATTACCTATTACATTGTTAAGGAATATGATAACATCGTTTATTTCTTGTTTGAAATTAGACTTAGATAGAACCTTGGGTATCCTTGAGGCGGGACCTTTAGCCTTCTCTAAAAATACTTATTCATTATATTGGTATATGAAAAACCACTTTTATTCTATAAACATGGGGAAAAATTAGGTTGATGTCGACATAGGTAATGAATCCAAATAATTCAACATATATTAAAGGTAGACTACACCTAGCCTTAAAAGTATTCACCATCAACATTCTTTACCGACCTTATGATCCTATCGTAATTCTTTTTTATAGCTTAAGTACAAACTTTAGGAACTAATAAGATACTGGAAATGTAGCCACCAATTCAATGTCACTATCATATATCCCTTACACCCAATCTTTCTTGTAATCAATTTTTATCTAGGCTTATAAATCTTGTAGATAAATATGCCCAAGGTTGGTGTCTATGATTTTTTCCATTTTGGACTTCAAATACGATGGAGGAGTGATCCCTATAACTAATACTACATGTATTTCTTACCTATAGATCCTTTAGACATGAAGAAAACAAAAATATCTAAAATTAATCCTGAGGAGTCTTAATTTTCATATTGCAAAATAGATTGAAAGTCCAATAAGCTACTTATCAAGATTCTTAAAAATTACATATTTCTCCCTATTATATTTATTGAAAATTTAAATTTTGTCCCTTTTTGACTTCTTGAAAAGTATGCTTTTCTCTTTATTGTACTTCTTGAAAATTCTGATTAGGTGCATGTGCTTGATTTTCCTCTATCATGTTTTTAGAGATGTGGAAAAAAGGAGAACTCTGCATTTTCTTAATTAGGATTTTATAGGTGTTAAACATGGGAAAAATATTGATTCTTTCTTGCAAATCAACTAGGTACTTAATTTGTTTGGAGTCTCCTTCATCAATTTTTTTGAAATATTAAGGGATATTGAGATTGAAAATTCACCAACGCATGTTAACTTTTCCCATTGATCCAAAAATATTCTTTCCACATTTGGACTATCCTTGCAAGGTCTAGAGATCATAAAGTGTAATGGGAGAGTTTGAGCATGAAGATAACATGAAAATATTTGAACAAAAATCAAACAAGATGCACCAAGAATTTCCAAATTATCTAATGGATAGAGAAATAGGAAACAAGGAAAATATTTGATAAAAAATATGAAAAAACGAAGGGTCAAAAATAAAATTTATATCTATTTTGGATCATAAATGCCATCATACTTGAAAATTCCAATTATATAATGTCAAATATCTATATCTATTTTAATATGTGAGATTAGCTATTGTAGATATTTTGATATAGATATAGATATAGATGTTTATTATGTGAGATTAGCTATTAGGTGATGATTTTACATAGTCCTTTGGATTAATCATTTAAAAAGGGCATTGAACATGAAGGTAATTTGGAATAAAACATTAATCATTAGGATTAAGCCCTCGTAGGCATTAAAAAGGTGATCAATTTTTATTGTACCTTTATTCATTTTTTTACTTGTTAGGACTCCTTCGTAAGTAAGAAAATTGGAAAACATAGGGTTCAAACCGTGGAGAGAGTATAGAGCTAGAAATTTGTACCTCTTATAGTGGTAATTAATGAGTCTTTTATAGTAAAATAGTGGAATAATGTGGGGGTAAAGGAAGAAAATAAGAATAATGCTTAAGATGTGTAGAAAATATAGTTATTTGGTGGAAAAGAAGAGAGAGACCTTAAGGAGAAACAAAATGTTACAAATTAGTGGAATGTATCTACTCCTACATTTTTGTGATTCTAGTATAAGAATGAAATGAAAAATGAGGAAAATAAGAATAATATTGAATGAAGATGAAATATCATTGGCAACCCAATAATAAAGCATCCACACCCTCTTTACTTGTGAAATCTATATTCTAGGTGCCTTAAAATTTGTGTTATCTTCCCTTGATTTCTCTTTCTGATTTACTTGTAAACATTACTTGGAAATAGATTAAATTTTATGGGTTTTGATTCCCCACCTACTAGGTTATTAAATTATAGCTTTTTATTTAGGAACAATTTGATTAACTCTCATAAGGATGTAAAACACAATGTATTAGATCTCTTGTTTGTATTTAGAGATAGATGTTGGAGCTCAAAATCAAACCTTACTATGAAACATGAAAGGTCTATGATTTTGAGGCAACATGGTTAGAACATGAGTGTGTTGGTTATTCATGAACTTTATATAGATGAAAGGGCTAGTTCCCTTTATTATAGCTTGGTGCAACCAATTCTATACCACTTTTCTACTCTAAACTATCTAACATATACTAAAAATTCCAAGGAGACAAAGTAAGGAGGAAGATAAAAATGAAAAGTAAAAGGGAGGTCATGCACCAAATTGAAAGTGATTTTAATTAAAGCTTGTAGAGACATAAATTCAACCATGATTGCAAGAAGTAAAAAAATAGATAATTTTGCAATAGATAAATGAATAAATTCAAAAGAGATCAAGTAGGTGAGAGATCACATAAAATAAAAAGTATTTAATGTAATAAACCATAGTTTCATATCATTAAACATTTCCACTTGCATTTACAGAGCATAGGTTTACAAAAACTTATAAAATACAGTTAGAGAGGTTTGAAAGCATGTAAAATACAAAAATCTAAAGCGGATCTCCCAATCCAATAGAATTGAAACCCCTTTTCATGTATATGCCCCTCATACAAATAAAATGAGAGAGAGAGAGAAAAGGGACCAACAAATAATCATTAAATAACCCATTTTCACCCACTAAGGAATGAATGCCATCATTTTGTAGAAAAAGTATGGGAATCCTTTATCCCTTCAATTTTCATGCCACTAGAGTTACATGAAAAATTGTGGGCACCATTATCAATAAATTATGGTAGTTGAAGTTGTTAGAGGTTCGTAGATGTAAGAAACCAAGTTTTTACCTAAAAATCCCATGTTTGCATTTTCATCCTCAAAACACATTCTTTTTTCCATGCCAAAATGTAGTCCCTAAAAAGACATTTCCAACACCACCAATTTTGTCAAATTTGGAGCACCGCATCAAAATGTATGGTCAAGAAACTATTTCTTCTTATTTCACGGATTTCCACAAATGTTCATTCATTTTATTTGTTTAGAAGTTTTTTTCTAGTTTCCAACAACCTTTTTAATGTTTTGATATCCACAGAGGTTTATTTCCTTTGTTTGGCGAGTTTGAAGTTTCCCACTATGCTGCAGAACACTTAACTCTTTGTTATGCATCTTTGTTCCTTAGATCACATGTGAACCTCAATTCCACATGCCATGGAACTCTTCTTTGATAATTCCTTGGAACACTAAGATAATTTTCTATGGATTTTTGATTAGACACTTAAAAATTTTTATTTTCTTGCTTGATGGCACCTAATGGTGTTTTCTAATTGCTTTGTGACCTCTCTTGAGTGGCCTCAAACCTTTATCCTTTGATTTGTGGAACTAACCGATTCCGTAAACACCACTTTTATGAATTCCTTGAAGGTATTCAATTAAGAAGTCCATGTAAGACCGACATAGTATTCCATGACTTCTATACTTAGTAATTTTTAACTTTATTTTGCTTTCTCCTTACGGATGTTCACTTTCTATAATCTTACATCACGACATCCAAGGAGAAAAACCCATGTTTCACATCTCCACAAGAGTCAAAATTTCAGTAAAACTCTTCCTAAGCCTCATTTTCTCGATTCCTTTTCTCGAGTCCATGAAACACTGAGTCCTTAGAACCCATGGTACACTAAAACTAGTGTTCGTGGCTTTCTTCAATAAAATTTCTTCTAAGTTCAAAAATAATTTAGGAAGTTATTAAAATAGTTTGTGGGGTTATTTTTACAATAATAACAAAGAGAAGTATTTATAAATGTATCATCTTCTTATTTTCCCCATTGATATCCCCTATGCCATGATTACTAATAGATGGGGAGATTAAGGATAAAAGTATGTAATTTCACTAAGCACTCATTATTTATTTCTCGGTGGAAGAAGGAGAGGATTGATAGTATTTGGAATATATACTTTAGGAAGTTGGGAACAATCCCATTCAAGAGTGAAGCTATAAATAGCTTGGTAATTTTTTGATTTATGGGAATGATCCCTTGATAATGGAGGAAATTAGTTGGAAAATTATGTTCAATTTATATCTTTCATTTTAATGTGTTAATATGTATGTAATGAAACAATTCCATCCTTGTATGGGTGTATATTGTAAAATTATTGTAAGACACAAGGTTGAAGGATAAATATGGTAAATTTATTTGATATTTGAATTTATTAATAGTTATTAGATGGTTATAAGACACTATCATTATGATATATATATATATATGAATATATATATATATATATATATATATATATATATATATATATATATTTATGGCATGATTAATTTATTATTAATGTGAATCATGTCAATAAGTGAATTAAGGTGTTTTAGTTATTGGAATTGTTTTAAGAGTATTTGAAAACTCATGAATAATTATTTTGGTGTTACATATACCTCATGTTCTATCTTTGTGTGAAATATTATAGAAGATGATAAATGGGTGTATCATGACTTATTTGATTTTTTAGATATTGGTAAAATGGTAAAAAAGAAGGGGCCCAAACCTATTACAACATTAGAACAAGAAAACATAAAAAAATGAACCTAATCAAGTATGACCTCTAGATACTTCTTCATGTTGTTGATTGTGGCTCTTGTAGTATCCAAAATGTCTTGAAGTTTCTTCTTGTTTTCAAATTTTCCTTTCTTCTTGGTATTGGTAGAGTTATGGATATCTTGAGGAATCAAGAGATGAAGCATTTTATAATGAGAATCCGACCCCTCTAGATTAAGAATGAAGTATCTAACCAATGAAATTAACTCCTACTTAATGGTATAGTTCTTCCTAATTAGATTATCCATTATAACTTCATACTTATGCTATCATGTAGAAGCCTTAATTCCCTTATATTTCCCTTTCCGAGTATGATCATAGTTTTTACCCATATTAAGGAGAAATTTGGCAGCCTTCTTATCCCTTTTTTCCCAACTTAAGAATTGATCTCATATAACATATTCTTCCCCCTTTTTAACATGATTTCGTAAAATTCATTGAGAACCCTTCTTCCCTTTAGGATCATTATTAAGGGGTTTTTTTCTAGAGGGAATAAGGCAGAGCCTTAAACCTAATGAACGATTTGGGGATTTTTTCCACAACATGATTATGGATGAGGAGAATAATGGCTTGATGAAAATTAACTATTATTATAACCCTATGAATATCAAGAATCGACTCTTGTATAAAAAGTAATATATAAAATGGAATACTAACATGTACATGATTTCGAAATGGTTAATAAAAATGATATGGTAGGCCTTGACCATGTAATACATGTTGTCCAATGTAATATATTTCATTAGAGTTATGAGTGCCTCTTAAAAGGGTTAGGGAAGGGAATCCCTCAAAAATCCATTGCAAAGGGGAGTAAGTTGTTCTCCTTCAAGTAAAATGTTCTCTTCCTTAACGTCCTTTTGCATTTTCTAAAATTTGGTACCTTCCTTGCTCAAACATGTCATATCCACATTAAGATAATTTATGATCTTGATACCAAGGTCATGAATAGATACTCATATATTCTTCCAAGTCTTTACAAAATCAACAAAGATATGTATATCATAACCCCGAACTCTTTCCATGAAGGTAGTAGTGCCACCAAACTAAAGGATACTCAATAATTGATTGTTTTCTTTCCAATCCATATTAATAATGAGCTCCAAACAACATGGGTCTCCACCCATGATATCAATTGATGTCTTTAAATGTTGTTCTATAAAAATTGAAGAAATATTAACTCAGTCCTCTAAAAACAATAATGTTGCGAGAGATGGATAAAAGATAAGTTTTCCCTTGTTTTAAACCACAATATAGGACTCACTTGAAGCCTAACATGCCACATAAAGATGAACTTATGTGAAATATTGAGGTATGTACCTCATTATTGATCTTATGAAATATATTTTGAGGAATATGTTCATCTTTAAACAATTTATAAAATCATGCAACTCAACCCCAATCTTTGGAAAAGCAATTAGCGATGTGGTTTCCTTCCATGTATACATGTTTAATAAGATCCTCTTTAAAGGAAGTGAGGATTTCTAATACCTCTTCTATAATATTTTTAATGGAACAAATAGGTTTAGTTTTCATTGTCAAATAATTGAAATATTGGGGGTATATGCTTCCACCTAGAGTTGAGGAAGTTGCGGGTACCTAATAATTTGGATGTCCTATAAGGCCACAAGAGCCTCCACCAATTGATTGTATTAGATAACCATGCTCCCATTGTAAAAATAATAATTAAACCATTGATATTTCATATTAATCCCCTTACACCCAATTTTCTATGGTTCCACTTGGATACCCCCATTAAATTTAATATTGAATCAACCAAGATGATGCGCTAACCATTTCATTTATTTTCTTATGGTTACCACAAAATTGGAATTTTGGCTACAATCTACTTTGATATTCCAATTAGAAGTGATTTTATCTTCCTCTTTGTTCATAATACCTTTAGAATTATTAAGGGATATACTTTCCATGATAAATTATAAGGCCATATGGGATAACTTAGTTGCAAGACATCCTTTATCCCATATAGTATGGGGAAAGGTAATATGCCACAACACTTTCAAAGTTGTATATTTAAAGGAAAAATTCTAGGACTTCTAGTGGTATTTCAAAGATAAGGATTTGACCCAACTTATTTCAAACAAAATAAACATGATGTTCTATAATTCACTAGCATAGGGACAATGAAAGAGAAGACGTGAAACCATTTCTTTAGCCTCTTTACGTATGATACATCTATTGGATAATATTCTTCCATTTTTATGAGATTATAAAAGGTAAGGATATTGTTTTGAATGGAAAACCAAATAAAGAAGTTAATTTTAGGGATTAAGTCCTAAATCCAAATGTTTGACCATAGAAAAGAAACTTCCTCTTGTTTGACCATCCTTTTATAACTAGATCTAACACTTTGTATTTTCCATCAATGGCCTCCTCCCAAACAAGTTCATCTTCCTTATGCATATTGCTGATAAAGATTACTTTTAGTAATTCTTAAAGCATTATAGTATTCTTTTCTCTTCCTAATTTTCAAAAACCAAATTGATATTTCTCTGTAAGTTTTTGTGGCCCTACATTAAGTGTAGTCTTGAAATTTAATTACATACTTCGTGATGAGTCCCATTTCAAAAAAATTCCCTATACGTATATCTTTCAAAGGGATTGGGACGATCCATTTATCCTACCAAAAGGAGATTAGAGTTTCATTACCAAATTTCCACTTAGAACCTTTGATGAGGATTTTCTAACTAAAGAGAAGGAAGTCCGAAAAATTGGAACCGTTCGGAAAGAGTTCCATAGTCTAGAAACTAAGATTGTTTCTATTTTATAAATATTTATCCTTAAGGACTTCTATCCAACAGTTATTTTTATATTTAAATATCCATCCCATTTTTACAATTAGAGCTTTGTTTATAAGTATAATATTTTTAATTCCAATTCCACTAAGACTCTTCAAATGATATACCTTATCCCAAATAACAATAGGCATTCTTATATTATCATCCATGTCAATCCATAGAATTATATCATGTATGCTTTCAATCTTATCAATGAAGAATAAGGGAATTTTAAAGATAGAAATCAATTAAATATGAATATTTTTTTATTTACTTTGGACTAATAAGAACTTACCACATATAAAATATCAACATCGTTTCATCCCAACAACATATTTTGGAATCTATCTAATAAGACGTATTAAACCTACTTTAGAAATCTATAAGAATATAGGGGCATGCCCAAATATATGGTAGGAATTTATTTATCCGAAAACCTTGGATTTTAGATATTTTCTATTTTCTATCGGAGGGAGTCTTTAATAAAGTAGATTTAAATCATGAAAACCTTGGAATTTGTTGCTAATCTAGGGGTTACCGCTAGTGGTCTCCAAGTTGTTGAGCACCTCTTTGGTATGAATGCCAATTTCATTGAAATCATGAAAAGGGAGGGAGTCTTTAATAATTTTGTTAACTCTCCCGCTCATGCAGTAACCTTTCATGATTTTTTCTTCCATGCGTGAGTTGGCTCCCTTTCTTCTCACGGGTAGCCTGGTCTTTTTGGATTTGGGGAAGCAGAAAGAAAAAGCTGATTTTCTGGTCCGGTTTCTATGCAATAAGTTTTTGGGTGCAGAAGGATGGGGGACCTGGTTTGCACTGAACCATCTAGGTGTCTGGAGATCTCCAAGGATGCCGAAGCTATTTTGGAAGTAGCAGGATTGTTGTCTTTTCTCCAAACTTTTGAGGGCCATGATGAGAGTTTGAGTGAAGCGGTCACAAAAACATGGAACGAGGGCAAGGTACAGGTCGGCAATTGTTCTCTCACAATTTCTCCCAAGCTCATCGCAAAAGTGACTGGCCTCGCGTTGGAAGGTAGATGTATTTTCAAGCCGAAATCTGACTACAGTCTTGAGATTGATTATTTCTTTCAAGGAAAAGGGGATCCCATCTCTCTGCATAATGGATATGCTTAGAGTAAGTTACCTTCCCCTTTTGATGAAATTTCCAAACTGATAATGTCTTACATTACATTGGAAGGAAGATATAAAGTTATCTATGGCTACCATTTCCCCATGTTAAACCATATTCACAATTCCAAACCTTATAACTTTCCTTTCTACTTATTCTCTTCTTTGGCAAAATCAATTACTATGGTGAAGAAAGGCACTTTCATTCTCCCTTTACACTAGGGTCTGATCAAAACTATCATTCAGTTGAGCACTCCCTTGTTGGGAAAAAATGATAAATTTGGGGCTTCACTTCAAACATCTTGCATTGGGAAAAAGGATAGGAGTATGGAACCTAAGGATGATAGTTGTGATGATTTTGGTCCTGGGAATCTGGTGGCCAAACGTACCAGGTCAAGCATGGGTAAAGGGGGGGATAAGATTCAGAACAGGAAAGTGCAGTATCCTGGTTGGGCTGAGGAGGATAACATCACCTTTGTTTTGAGATGAATGCCCTAGTGAAACCCCGACCCGAAGGAATCCTCTCATGACAAAGTCAAAGGGAAGCAGAGAGCAGTGAGGATGTGGCCAGTATAAAATAATAGGAGTCTTCCAAGGACAAGCATTCCAAGAACACTGAGGAAGCTATCCATAGTCTACATAATCTTAAAATGGCTCAGATGGAGCTTTTCTCACCTAGGAATCAACTGTTAAAACCCATGCCTTCATGAGAGAGTTTGAAATTGCAAACTGAATATTGATATCGATAGGCACAAAATCAAACTGATCTCTATGGACCTTAAGGAGCTGTATGAAAAAGTGGATAAAATGTCTTCCCTTATCCTCAGCAAAAACCTCAAAAATACCAATGCCAGAAGCATGGAAATGGAAAATGAGTTGCTGAAAATGAAAGGTATTATTATGTAAATCAGGGATGCACATATCCTTAATGTGAAAAGTACTATTTACCATCTCAAACTGCTGGCCAAAATGATCCAGTCCATGGAGTTGGCAAAAGAAAAGGAAAAGGATGGTACAGGCTGAAGGTGGTGATCCAAGAACCAAACTACAAGTACTGGAAGGAGACTACGAAATTCTGGTTAAAGATTGGAATGGTTGTATGGAGATGGTGGAAGAATTGGTCAAAGAATAATGAAATTCAATGGTTTTGAATCTGTTGTTTGTTTACCTTTATGCTATTAGTATTATCCTCTAGACTGTTATATATTGTAAATTCTATCTAACGGATATCATATACTGTTGTCTTTGTTTTTGAATTTTGAACATGAATGGCCTTTAAAGGTAAATACTTTGGCCAATATGTAAGTATGTTGTAACTCTTTGTAAGGGGGTAGGGTCCCCTCAACCCTAACTTTTACCTCTAATAAAAAAAAAGTAGATTTAAATTTTTATAAAATTGATTAGTTAATATGAGGATTCTTCATAGTCATTGAGAATAGTTTTAAACTCTTTAAGCTTTAAGGAATAAAGCAATATAAAAATGATGGCATCATCTACAAACTGTTGGTGGGAAAATATTTGACTACGAGATGAAGGAATAAATCCTTGAATCCCTTTATCTTCAAAAACATTCAACCATAATAATAACGTGAAAGGGAGACGAGGGTCACCTTGTGTAACTCCCCTATTAGGGAATCCATTGACCATGACTATGACCATGTCCAAAAACACTGGGAAGAGATATATTCCCATATAAAATGTATGTTTTTAGAACAGAAACCAAATTTTTCTAGAACTTTATCTAAAAATGTCTCTGTGACACTCTGTAAAAATCTTTATTGATATCTAGCTTGATTATCATAATTCTTTTTACCTTTTTCCATTGAATTGATAGTTTCATGAAACAAATAATACCATCGTGAATTTGTCTCCCTTAGACAAAACCACCTTCTTGTTTGGAAATCAAATCGGAAGGAGAGGTTGAATTCTTAAGGATATGAAATTAGTGATTATTTTGTAAATGGTGTTGGTACAATTGATCGGTCTATAATCTTTCAAATATTTAACACTTTTTTTTAATTTGGAACAAGGACTATGAAAGTGTTGCTAATTCGTGAGAAATTTTCCCTTTGAGAAGAATTCATTAACCTCCTTTAGCGCATCTGCATTGCATATATCTATATGGTTTTGATAAAAGTTAAGGGAATTCTTTCATGAATTCAACCCTATTTATCTCCATTTAGGTAGATTTGATCATTTTTACTTTAATATATTCATGAATTTTGCATTCAGTTATGCTTTGGTTTTTATGAGATATAATTTACATTATGAGGGAGTTTTGATCTTAAGGCTTGAATCTATGTTATGCATTGTTGAGGAAAATTATTAAATGATAAGGTAGATTTGTATTCAATGTTATAGCATTCTTAACCGGTAATATAAGGAACGTGTGTGGTTTTCTTAAGATTTCCATGGGTGTGTGATGATTTTGTATGAAATAACACTTTTATAATAACATCAAACTCCTTCTTAAGTGTAGAAGAATATATATAGTGGAACACGTGGCATGATAGAAAGTGTTGTGATAAGTATGTATAATTTTATACATGGTGTTTGAGTGAAATTAACTATGCATTTTGGAAAAAGAGATAGTATGACACTCCTTAACTATTATAGTACAATGTGATTTATCCATGTTTATTTCATATAGATAGAAATACCTTACAATCCTAGTGAGACTCTTATTTGATGGTATAAAATAGGGATTGTGTATTTGTTTTATCCTTTTCATTCTTGTATAAAGTTATATTATTTATTCATTAAGAGGTTTGATGGAGAATATAATTTCTTTTCTTGGGAATGTATTACTTAATAATATGGATTTGGGCATGTCGTGACTATGCTTGAATATCAACTTGCTGCATTTTTTTAAAATTACACATTATTTAAGATTGATAATAATAATTAATAACTCATTATAGGTTACATTATTAAGTTAATGTAAGAACCTAATCTCTATTGGGAGTGTGCTCACTCATATGATAAAATCATAAACAATAGCTAAGAAAAGGAGACCTCCAAAGTAGGGTTGTTAATCATTCATGAATGAAGTTTATGAAATCAAATTGTTAATAAACTATAAATAATTATAAAATACAATATATGGGACTATGATAGTAATAATTTTTATTAGTATAGTTTAGGGCATGACCCTATCGCCTACTTTCTCATAAAATATATTTTCTTGATGTGTTTATTTAACTTACCTTCGCATGATCTAAACACTTAAGTTTCATCTTGGAGGTGGTGGTAAGTATAATGAATATGCACTCATTATCTATAATCTATTTTGATTGTATGTGTTAAAGGATTTGTATTCTTGATGAAATTATCTTGCAGTAATGTAAAGGATTGTGTACTCAAGTTCTAGTTATTGTTACTCTCTACATATGGATCTAGAGATTCATATTTATGAGCTCGAGAACCTTTTCCCCTCCTATAAGCATGAGGTAGACTATTATTTTACAATATTTGGTGCTTTATATGATGTTTTTATTGGGTTTTGAGTATTGAGAAAACCTCTCATGTTCTATCTACATATTTGTACATAGTGATTTAAGAACTTTAGCCTATTACTCAATTTTTGGTGATTTCATTACTCCATGCATGATATATTGGTCTTGAATTATTTTCTAGAGAATTTCTTAACCCTTAAAGAAGTAATTAATTATGTCTATGTGCTTGATAAGTAGGTCATAAATATTATTCTAATGACAAATATTTCATTGTTCTATGAATTTATAAGTATAATAATAACTTTGTTGGGATTGGAATAAGAATAATAATATGAAGACCGAGTTAGGTCTGTTTCACTCTGAGACACTATTTCCATGAGGAATGATCCTAACATATGTTATAAGGTAATTTTAGACTAAAAATTTCCTTATAACTATATGTTAGGATCATTCCTATTAGTACTATTCAATAGTGATTGGTAGTTATCAATTTTTTCCAATTTGGTTTAAATATTATTTATTTTCTAGAAAGGGCATTAACTTTAATTCACATTAAGTTTATTGAATGGGTACGATGACACTCTTATTAACTTGTTCTTTCTCTTCATGTCATAATTTATCTTGGCCATTATGTCTTGTTTTTAATAAGATGTTTTTAAGTAGTTATGATTACTATTATGAAATATATTTAAATTAGTTGCAATATTGAAATAACATTTATATTAGAAGTAGGGATATTTTTTTATATAATATACTAGTGCTCTTGAATTTATTCATGATATAAACATTTTATGTTGGTAAACCTAGAATAGTTGGGTAGCACAACTGTAGTAGCCCTTAAACAATAAAATTATTTATGTTTTAGATAAGATTTGAACACATGGTTATGCTACAAAAAGATTTATGTTTTTATGTTTAATTAATTTCAATAAGAGGCATGTGATTTTTCTTGAGCTAATGTTAAATTATAAAATGAAGTGCTTTTGTCACTAACACATTTGAAGGTTTATGACCTTACTAGTAGAAGAGGTATGAATGTACATATTCAAAGATAATTATACTTAGTGGTGTTATCCATCATTGTATGAGCTTGAATTCAATTACTTTGTTCTTATTTAATAGTTTGGTTACATTTATTTAATGAAAATTAAAGTTTTTACGTTGGATTTTCTCTAGTATTAGAGTATATTTTATTTTGGTATTTAACAAGAAAATGTAGCCCCTTTTTTATTCCTCTACTTTGAAATGTTTTTTAAATACCCGTTCATTTTTAATGTCCTAGGATTTGCATATTGATTACACTAGTTAAAAATGGAAAAGTTCAACTTAGGTTATAATTTATTCATATCCTCGAGGCTTAACTCTTTTATTTTCTCACAATTTTTATCTTAAAAATATTTCACTAGTTTAATTTTATTATGTGTGTAAAGTAAAAAGGTAGTCAAACCCATGAATTAGTATCTTGTAGGAGTAAACACATGCTTAAAATGTACATTTGATGGTTTTCCTTGCAATTTTCTATAACTTAAATTATCAAATTTAATCTCACTATCTTAATCTTTCATGATAGGTACACATAATTTTTGATAGGTCTATAACTCATATATTTAAACCAAGTTTCCTTACAAGGACACACATAAGATATCAGTTCATTAAAAAAGCTAGAGGTGAGCTAAAAGTAACTGGATCATGGAAGTGCTAGTGACAAGTATTACCCATTAGCGGAGAAAGTCATAGTTTTAATAGTCACCAGATAAGATGTACTAGAGAGTTTTTTCTTTCCAACTTTAACTTAATAAAATAAAATAACAAAAAGAAAACCTCGAAGACGTAAGGGTTTATCGATACCCACGATGACTAATGTTGATGTTGATGGATAAATGACGTCGACGAGATCCAAATGTGTGCAAAAATTACTCTTTCTAATGGGATAAGCTACCTACAAAGCAAAATAACTCATACAATGATAAGATTAGATAGATATATGATGGATTTCTGGTAAAGGCCAGCCCCGGAAGTCAATGGAATTATTCACAAGGATGAAAATCCATGTTCAAGAAATCAATCTGATAGCAATAATATAAAATGATAAAATAGATGATATAACCAACAATGCAAAGGAAAAGGAATTTATGCAGTCCATGACTATATGATGGTCTATTGGTGATACCTAATCCAAAGGGAGTCTAGGAATCACAAAATGGCTCAAAGGAGAAAAGATGTAGATAGCGTGTACTCAACAAAGTTGAGCGGGATGATAAATTTGATTTAGATAATCGATAGCGTGCTAAAGATTGGTCAAAGGAGATTGATATGACTAAACAGGCACTTAAAGGGCTTTGTGGTAATAAATGATGGGATATGGATGTCTAAAAGAAATCTTAGGGGTAAAAATACCTTTTAGATAGGAATCATCACGATCTTAGTGGATTTTCAATGATCCTGGTGGATCGTCAGTGATCCTAGTGCATCGTCAATGATCGTGGTGTATGCTCTGCAATCATAGTGTATCGTCGGTGATCATGTCCGAAATCTTATGGAATGTCCAGTGATTCTAGGAATCATTAGTGATTTTAGGAATAGTTAGCAATCCTAGTGAATCATCAATGATCATTGTTAAAATGTACAAGATGACAATGGACAAAGATAGAGCTTTAAAGAGATGATAAGAAGGTTTATTTAGGCCTAGATATGATGCATAAACATAATGATTAACTAAATGAAGATATGTACCTTGTATATGTTGATAAATGATGATAAGAGGATGATTTTACCCAAGAAAGGAGGATTGTAGATGAAGGAGTATCTTTGATTTGATTCTTGGATGTTTGAAAGGATGAAGAAGAGATTATTGATGTATTGAATGTTGTTATGATGATCTCGACTCTTGATAGGGCTATGATACAAAGAAAATACAAATGTGAGGTCTCAAAGATCAAGAAACCTTGATTTGAATTAAGAAACCTCAAGCTAACCTCAAATGGAGGCCTAAAACTCATATATATATGATTTCTAACAAGGGGAGGATTGCTAGTAATTCGTTAGGATTGTCAGTGTTCTAGGTTTTACGAGGAAAATGTTGAAACTACTTCCTAAATCAAGATTTTTGTTTGTTTGATGAAGGGTATGTGTTGGAAAAATGTTATGCGGGTTAGGGAGGTTGTGAAATGTCTGAGAAGTTGTTTATTTTGTTTTATCTTTATTTGATTTTGGTTTCTAAGTGGTTTGAGTTGTTTTAATAGGATTTAAATATGATTTAATAAATGTAGAATGATATTTTCGAGAGAGTAAATATGATGGGGAAAAACAATACTTAGGATAAGGGTTAAATAGATAATATGATAGTGATGTGATAATGTTGAGGGGCTAGTGAACATATATATAGAAATTAGGGGTGTTAATTTTAGGTGTCTACATTTTCCCCTTTTTGTTTAGTGGTTTTAGACAAGCCATGAGAGAAAATTAAGATGTAATAGATAAGGATGTGAAATATGTAGAATTATATGATGAGGTGATCCCCCTCAAACTAGGGATTGATGACCAAAAAGGAATCAATCACGAGTTTGAAAGAGATAGATGGAAAGATGCAAGGATGGGAAGATGAGATATGATGCCCAAAATGAGATAAAAAGACATGACTAGAGCCGTTATAGATCCAACCGATAGGGGAAACAACGAGTTTATGTCATATTGATGATGGTTAGTAGGAAGTGAATTACGAGTCGTAAAAAGACTAGGGAAACTAGTGATATCTTGGTGCTTTGAGGATATACTTGAAAATTTGATGAGGTCAAGGACCATAAATTTATGTTGCTAAAAAGGTGGGATTACGAGGCCAGGAAGTCAAGTGATAGGGGAACCAAAGGGTTTGTGTCCTATAGACATATGAATTTAATGACAGAAAGATGTAGTCAAAGGATTGAAAAAATATGTTTCCACAAAGGTGGGCTTCGAGACTAGAAAGTCAAGTGATAGGGGAAACAATAGGTTCGTGTCAATATATATATATATATATATATATATATATATATATATATATGTGAATTAATGGAAATTAGGGATGAAATGATGATTTGATGAGGTCAATATACCATAATTTGATTTTACCACAAGGGTGGGCATACGAGGACTAGATGGGGGTCCTGATGATGGTCATGGAAGTAACACTTAAGGAGGTAGTTAGTTTACATACGTCGATTTTACTAAGTAGATGTGATGTTTTTGACACAATAGTGTAATGCTGAGATGTGCTCAAGATTGTGTGGATATTAATAGATGTTTATATGATGATAGATATTGATAGATGTCGATGTGACAAGGTTGACAATTGTTAAAGTTAATTTTTTTATATGATGTGTTATTTGATATTAATTTTATAGTGATTTTTGTGTATGTCTTAACCATGGTCAAGAATGAAATGTGGAGTGATTGCTTGTGTACTATATTTCATACATATGTGATGGGAATAGATATGGTGAAGGAAATTACACTCTTGGCCTTTAAACAAGGTGTTACTGAGAGGACTATCAATGGGTAGTCACATGTAGGATCTTGGATAAAATATGGGAATTAAATGTATACCTACCAGGACATGGGAAGGGTTGAGATATGTAGGTTGTGTGGGAGATTAGGTTCTCCTTTCAATGGCTTCATAGGGAGATTCCCCAACTGTACATTTTATTTTGATGCAAATTGATCAATGATCAATGGGAAGCCTTTTTACATGGGTAGCCATACTTCAAGGGAGAGGTCTAACAATTTTTGAATTTTTCTCTTTTTGTCTACAAATATCCATCCTTGAGGATCGGTCTATGCTTTAAAATAAATAGTTGTCCTTTAAGGGATCAATCTACTTTTCTTTTTGATAATATGATCTTGATTTTTATAGTTTTCCTTCGAGGGATTAGTCTATTTATTTTTATAAGATGCATCCATAAATACTTCTAACTTATTTTGAGCTGAGATCATACCCTAATAGACCATTTTGAGGAGGGGAAGATATGTGTACACAAACTAAGTATATATGCCCCAAGGAATGTCCTTGGTTGGTATACAAGGTGGATAGATGTAATGATTGTGGGGTTCCTACTAAGGAGGAACTTTTCCATGTGAAATATGTGATGAACAGAGCCGTGGTGCTCATCTTTAAGGTTTGTAAGGATAGTGATAGAAGAACATATGCTTTCAAAATTCATTCCAATGATAAGATGGTTGGTTAAAGATTGGATAATATATTTGATGTGACTATTGTCATGATGGTCAAAATGTTAATAGTAGAAAGGCCAAAAGTGCAAGGAATTTTGAGTTTCCTTTTCATGTGTACCATCAAGGAGGTTAGACAATACAATACCGACCCATACTATATTGAACGATCCAGATAGGCGAAAATTTCCACGTTTACTCCTGTCCGGAGTAGTGACATCTTGACTGGATTAATAGGATAGTTTTGGTGAAGATTTACTAGGGGAGGTGTGCGAGAAGGTAGCACTTCAAAGTCTCGGTAGAGAATACCCCCTATCATGATGTTGTGGCTAGAGATAACATGCACTAAAGGGAATGATGCCTTTTAGCTTAGGATGATGAAATCTTTGATGTTGATTGATTGAGTATATAGTAAATAAAGGAGGATGTGAAAAAGGAGATGATGAAAATCTAGATGAGATATGAGAGGATGATTGATGAGGAGGGGTAGATGAAAAAGCTTTGGTTTTCCTTTTCTTCATGTATGATGATTTATGATTCGCAGGTGGGTGAATAATACTAATTTGAGATGAGAGACCTTTAATAGAAGGTGATGAGAAGACGTATGAGAAAGGTTTGTCGAGATCTGATTGAGGATGACCCCCTTATCCCGTAGATGTTGGTGAGGACACTGTCAGTGACTTAGGTGTATATGTTGACGAGATTGAGAGACCTTCAATGGAAGGTGTTCAATAAATGTCGGAAAAGGATTGCTAATACCAAATTGAGGATGACCCCCTTATCTTGCAGAGATGTCGTTGAAAAAATTGATGGGGGTGGAGGGTAGATGATATTGATGACGTATTATAATGGTCTTCTTATGTGATAATATAATTGATGAGGAAGATTCGGATTATGAATCTAAGTGCTTTACAATGCTCCATGTTATTACTTGGGCTTATTTTTTTGGGTCATACCATACGAGGTTTTTGGGTATGCGGGTTGGGTGTTTTGATAGGTGGTAATGTGATAAGAGAATCATGTATGAGCCTCTCAAGTATGTCAATGTAAGTCCCTTTTGGGGAATTCAGATTACTAAATTTTGATTTTGATTTATGATAATTCTTGGTATGACGTGTATTATTTTTTAACGTGGGTGGGTGCGTGGATGTCGTATGGTTATAGAACAACATAGGGGTGTTCTGAGGTTGATAAGAGAGAGAAAATGATCTAAGGATGGGATATGATGTGATATTGATAAAATTAGACGATGGATGAGATCCCAAGATAGAGGAGGAGGGATGGATCATGGATGTGATAGGGTTTGATTATCGACATGATATTGATATAAAGGACGTGGTCCCAAAATGGATGATGAAGGTGGAATTGTAGATGTGATGAATTTGGATTGTGATAAAGGATGGGATCTAAAAATGGATGGTAAGGTTGATACCCTAAATGATGTGTGTTTTGATTTTGTAATGTCATCCTTAGGTAAAGAATATGGTCTTATGACAGATGATGAGGATGAGGGTATAGATGTAATGGGATTTGATTGTATGGTATTTGATTTAGGACAAGGTTCCATACTAGATGACAAGTGAAGAGCTGGGGATGGGATCAAGTCTTATTTAGATGAGAGGGACATTATCTCTAGACATGATTGAGGCATGTTACACCCATATGAGCTACCCAAGTCTTTGATTGGTTCAAAAGATAGTGGTTGGATGTTGAGATATTTGATTATAGGTTCCTCTTTCTTATCGGTCTCCGAGTTGGATTATAAAGGTTGTGAGGAGGAAGTGGATGATTGGATAGTAGATGAACATGATATTGATGTGTAAAGATTACCAGAAAGGAGATCCAAGGATTTTGAGTCTTCTAAGGGGAAGCGCTGGTTAAAGATGCCTCCTCGTGGGGAAGATCCCGTGTAAGAGTGTTGATGATGTGACTCAAAGGATGTACAATATTTTTATGGACTGACTCTATCGAGGTCATTTGATCAGAAATATAAGAAATCAAAACATGTGTGGTAGTCTCATCTTATTTATAGGAAGACCAAGGGGAATCAGATGGGACATGTGTAGATTGAGGATTGAGATGGCCTTCTTCAATGGATTAGATTTTTAAATTTCTGATTGTGGTGAAGGATTTGTTCAAAGTATTAAATGTGTGGACCTAGAGGGTAGATGAGATTTTATTGGAACATGATTGAGAAAACCACTCGATCGGGTCCGATTGAGGTAGTGAGAATGTCAATTAATTTATAATTCCTGTCATCTAATGATGAAGTTGACAATAGATTCATCTTCAGATTGCTTGATGGTAGAGAGGTCAGATATGGTTATTTTACGAGTAATGTTGATAGATAAGTGTTCAAGAAACAACAAGGCTAACTATGTGAATGCTACTAAAGAGTGCTAAGGAGGGAATTATACCAATCCAACACAGGTCCTACCAATGACGTAAGAAAGGTTCTAAGAATGAGATCTTGATCACAGATGATGAGGTAAAATGAGTGTCAAATTGATAATATTTGTTGCTAAAGGTCCTCCTGGCCATGGAACATGGTGAAATCAGGTAATTCCCAATGTGGAGGATAAGGCTTATACGGTACTAATGGATGGATCTGTTCATTACTGAGACTTGATCATAGGTGATGATGTGTTTGGGTCCCTTGGTAGTGGCCTCTAAATTGGATAAGATATTCACATAGATTTTATAGGATTGTTTGTAGAATGAGACGTAAAGGAATTAATATGTATGTGTGAATGTATTGATTTGATTAATGATAGTGGAGAGTAGGATGGTTCTTTTGTCAATGGATTTGATGTTGATATTGATAAGGGGTAACATGAGAAGGAACCAATTGCAAACTAGGTTGTGATAAAGAAATGTGGGGAGATGTGTAAATATGTTGGATATGTTGTTGTTTTTGGATGAGATGGGTTTATTGGGCTGAGTAGGGATGTGTGTATAGGTTTGGGATGTCTTAAGTATTAAGAAAGGAATTGATGTCGAGATAGGTTAATTCAATAAAATATCAATTACGTTATTATTATGATGAGGTTATGATGAAAGAGATGATGTAGCAAGGATTGATTGAGGGGATATACTTGTCAAGGAATGAGGATTAATAGTTTGGAAGTAATCTAGATGTGGAAAATGTTTGTAGGGGTTTTATATGGGATTGTTGTAGGATTATATGATTGGATGAAGAATGGAGCTTCCATAGGGAGAAAAAGGTGATCCAGATGGGTCTAGGGATATATTAGAGCTAAGTGAAGTTGAGTGAGACATGATAGGTTGATGAGATTGAGAAGGATTAGATCATGTGTAGGGGATGTTTTGAAATTGATTGGGGTGAAAATATGTAGAGGTAGTGGATGAAACAACCAAATATGGTTGTAAAAATGACACATAGGGGTTAAAGGGATATGCTAATGTGGAGGTTTGATCCATATTAAATGATAGTTAAGTGATGATGATACAACAAATCCCTAAGAGAGATACAAATGTAATGTGAGATAAGTCAAATAAAAGAATTTATATTATCTTAGTTATAATTTATATGTGGAGGAAGAGGCTCAGAGGGAACCTAATGATATGACTTTTCTAAGGATGGTTTTAGGTAATGTTAAAGGATAGATTCCTCTATATACCTGAGGGTATGTGAGGCCCGAATCTATGTTAATTTTACAACCCATCCAGAACACCACAAATGTTTTCCTATTGGGTGATGAAATATGAAGTAGGTCCACATTGGTAGGAATGTTTCAATGCAAGTTGTGTTTAATGTGATTTGGTTGTGTGTGTGTGGGAGATTAAGTGAATGCATTCTATTAACCTCCTAATTAAAATTTGTGATCAAGTAGGATGAAAGGTTATTTTTAAACCCAAAATAAATATTGATTTTGATGAGTAAAAAATAAGAATGCAATGCTTTGAAAGAAAGAGAAAGGAAAGAGACACACCTGTAAAATGCTTCCTTTTTTAATTTTTAAAGTTTTGATTTTTTTGCAGAGATAAAGTACAACAAACAAGATCCTAAGACAGAAATATGCAAGGGTTAGATGAAAAAAAGACAAAATAAAAATGGATGCTAGAGGTAAATCAACTAAGAAATCAAAAAATCTATAGAGATTGTTGACGATTCACAGAATCACTGGAGATTCACTTAGATCATTGGAAATTTGAATAGATAATTAGAAATTACATAGAAAGAACTTATAAATGAAAATATAATTAATTTGAAATGAAATAAAATGGACAATGTCCCAAAAAGGTGTATCAAAGATTTTTTTCTTTCCAACTTTAACTTAATAAAATGAAATTAAAAAAAAATGACCTTAGAATACGGCATGGGATTACCAGGATTATCGATACCTAGAATGACTGATCTTTGATGTTGATGGATAAATGATGTCAATGGATCTAAGTGTGTGAATAACTTATTATTTCTAATGGGATAAGCTACATTCAATGCAAAAACATACGAGAAAATGATAGGATTAGATAGATATATGGTGGATTTCTTAGAAAAGGCCAATCCTTAGAAGTCAATGGACTTCCTTACAAGGATGTCAATCTGTGTTCAAGAAATCAATTTGATAATGATAAGATAAAATTATAAACTAGATGATATAACCAACAATGCAAAGGAATAGGGATTGATGCGGTCCATGACTATATGATGGTCTGATGGTGATACATGATCTAAAGGAGTCTAGGAATCAAAAATGGCTCAAAGGAGCAAGGGTGTAGATAGTTGTGTACTAAAAAAGGTGAGTAGGATGATAGATTTGATTTAGATAAGCGATAGAGTGTTGAATATTTCTCAAAGGATCTTGATATGAATGGATAGACACTTAAAGGTCCTTGCGATAATAAATTATAGGATCTAGATGTCTAAAAAGCAAGATTAGGGGTGAAAATACCTTTTAGATATGAATCATCAGTAATTCTAATGGATCATCAATGATTCTAGTGAATCATCGGGGATCCTAGTGGATCGTCAATGATCCGTCGCCAAGCCTATGGAATTGTCAACAATTCTAGGAATTGTTAATGATTCTAGGAATTGTCAACGATTCTAGGAATCATCACTAATTTTGAAAATCATCATCAATTCGAGAGAATCGTCAAGTGATCTTGGCGAATCATCGTTGATCATTGTGAAAATGAACAAGCTGATAATGGAAAGATATAAAGATCGAAAGGGATGCTAAGAAGGTTGATTTAGGCTTAGATATGATGCATAAACACAATGATCCACTTTGAATGAAGATATGTACCTTGTATATGTTGATAAATGATGACAAGAGGATGATAATACCCAAGAAAGGAGAATGGTAGATGAAAGAATAATGTTGATTAGATTCATCGATGTTTGAAAGGTTGAAGAAGATATCATTGATGTCTTGAATGTTGCTATGATGATCTCTGACTCTGTAACATGGCTATAATATAAAGAAAATGCAAATTGTGGTCTCAAAGAGTGAGAAACTTGGACTGGACTTAAGAAACCTCAAGCTAACCTTGAATGGAGGCCTGAAACTCATTTATATAGGATCACTAACAACCAAGGAGAATCGATAGTGATTCGTTAGGATCGAAAACAATCCGAGTTTTACGGGAAAAGACTGAAAATACTTCCTAAAATTAGATTTTTGTTTGTTTTTATTAAGGGTGTGTGTTGGAAATAGGTTATGTGGGTTAGGAGGTTGTGAAATGGTTAAGAAGTTGTTTATTTTATTTTGGATTTATTTGGTTTTGGTTTTTAAGTGGTTTGAGTTGTTTTAAGAGGATTAAAATAGGATTTTATAGTTGTAGAATTCTATTTACATGGAGTAAATATGATAGGGGAGAAATAAGACTTAAGATAAAGGTTTAATAGATAATATGATAGTGATTTGATAATGTTGAGGGCGGTGAACGTGGATATAGGAATTAACAAAGTGTAAATTTTAGGTTCCTGGGGATACCTCAATCCTCACCACACGGCGTAGATAATAGGAACATGAAATTTTGAGACGAACAAGGTTCCCAAGGGAATGAGATGACACATAGAATGAATGGGAATCATGTGTTACACATTGATGGACTCAAAGATGATAAGGTATTCAAAGGGGCATGGATCCGATTCACACCACAAGACATCAATTAACAAAGTGTGGGTATTAAATTATTACACCCTAAGTCTTGAGGGTATACCAAGTACATAATCACCGATAGGTTCCATGTAGTACACATTAATGCATCCCAACAAGTCCAAGGCTAGGAAAATAAATAGATTTTTAGAGATCTAATGGTGATCATTTTTGACCATTAATGTATGGACCCTACCACAATAGAAACCAAAAGATATGTGATGAGTGGAAAATTTGATTTAGGCTAAGTGTCAAACATCGATGAACACAAAGTTTGGGCTATAATGCCATTATCATGAGCCTAAATTTGATGTCTATATCTAGTTCTAAAATATTCTTTGGGATGTCATGGATAATAAATGGCTATTGAATTAGTTTTTAATTTTAAATTTTTTTGGAGCATCTATTTGGCATGAGACTTGAACCATTAAGAGAGTAAATCAAAGGGCTACACACAAAGATAAATTTTGGATAAAATTGTTGAGTGGTTGGGGATATTTCATTGTATTTTTTGGTCATTTTAAACTCATTTCCTAAGTGTAGACACCCCAAATTACATAAATATTCCCATCTTGTCCTTATTCACATTTTATATGATTGATTAATCAAACTAATTAATTCATACATATTCACATTTTGGGATTAATTAAATTAGTTCCTAACACACCTTAGCTAAGTTAATTAAAATTTATTAAATAAATGGTTAATTAATTGTCTCACACTTTGTAGCTAATTAAATTAGTTACTTAATTGGAAAATACACCTATTTTCCTAGTCAAACTACCACTTAGACTCCATTTGGACCCCACTTGGACTCCACTTCACCATCCCAATCAACTCCACTTGGACTCCACTTTTATAATCCTAGAAAGGCGGGGGAAATGAAATTACACGTACAACCACCTTCTTGGATGTAACTTCTTCCAACCATATACTCATTACCCCTTCAAAGATGCAACTACACATAATAAATCTACAAGCTATTTCATGAAATGCATTAATGATATTGGAACTCATTCAAAATTTGATCCACTTTTCATGGCCTATTTAATCGCTATAAATGATCATTCCATTATCCTTTGCAAACCCTCTTGGATATCTCATAGATTTGTCTTGTATTTGTTTTTTTGTTTGTAGACAACTTCTATTTTTCCCTCCAATATATACATATTGGAAGTTTTCTTGATTACTAAAAATATAATTGTAGCATTTTCAAATACACTTTTAGAGATCGAATCAAAAGAACCCATAATATAAACTCTTGTAAGGTTCCACAAGTATAAATATTACACAACCTTATCATTAAGGTTTTTTGATTTGTTTATCTCATTGTTATGTACAAGTTTTACGTCTTACATTCTCGAATTCCCAGTGGGATTTTATTTAGGGTCAAATTAAGAAGTTTCTCTACTAAATTTGGAGGCATTTGAAATATTTTTACTCATGAATTACAAATATTCGTGGAGATCTGCATAACTCTTAACTCCCTACTTTTTGCCTCTTATACTACCAGTTGATTATCATAACTTGCACCCGTGTCTCGGATCTAGAAAAACTAAGTTGTTTGAGACAACAATGGAACCATCTCTAAGTTGTGTGACCATACGCGCTTGAGAAGAATCTCTAGAGAAGGCCAGTTCCTCTATCTATTTCTACTGCTACTCATACTACTAATGTTGAAAGGGAAAACTAAGATAATAATGCTAAGGGACAAGGGATAACATAAAGGAAATATAATCTAAGTAAGGTGATAGAACCAGAAAAAGAGGGATGAACACCATCCATTCTGAGAGAAAATGAAAGGACAAGGCATGAAATAAGGCTAGGCACATGTAGCACAACTAAAATGCATTTACCAAATCAGTTTCATGGAACACAACTAAAATGGAGTTGTAAGGGATGTAGAGTGACATAACAAGCACACAATGTAAAAGAAATGAAAGGAGAAAGAATATAAACACACTTAGGAAAAATAATATTCATAAAACGATGCTTCCATTATTTCTAGAAATGCATAGAACTGTTACAATGGTGAAAGAGGTTGATATCCATATGCATGAGCCAAATATAGAGGTATGTGACTCAAAATACAAAAATACGAAGTCCTTAGCAAAGTGCATAAGGATCAAAAGTGTCCAACATAAATAATGAGCCCAACTCTTAGATTTATAGATGAATTGATGAAAGAAGAAGAGAAGGAGGGAAAAATTAAATTTGATACAACCACTAGCAAGAAGCATTTAATGCCTACAAATCCACCTACAAATCCACTTACAAATATGTCAAATATGTTTCCCCAAGTCTATTTGGTATGTTGGAGAAGGAAGGTAGGAGGGTGGATCAGATAAAATAAGGTGTTTGGAGAAATCATATCTGCTCATCAATGCCCGAATGATGTTTTCCCATCTTTCATCTACTAGATCTACCAAGAATTTGAATTTAAATGTCTAACATTGTAGCCCACATCAACAACTATCGATTGAGACTAGGCACTCGCCGATCAGATCTTTGCAAAAAAATATATGGTTGTTAGAATAATTTCGAGTCATCTACGCACACAAGACACATGACATGTGTGGATTGGATGAAAGGAAGAACAACTCTACAAATGTTCTTGTCAAGTCTGCCATGTGACACTCATTAATTTGTTGCAAGGGTTTGAAACCCTATTGGCACAGTTTGATAGGTTGTGTGTGGCACACTCAAGTGTTTCATAGAATGACATGACATGGAATGGCATTGAGGAGGGCACAAAAGTACGCACGTGGAAGAATTAGGCACAAGATAAAGATATAAGGAAGGTGTGTGCAATCGAAACGTGCACGAGAGGAAATGGGGTAAACTGGTGAGCTGAAAAACATATGGTCAATGTGCAACTATTACAAAGTAATGTTTAGGGCATGTAAGAGGGATAGGGACTTAGCTGATTGAGGTAAGTGCAAGCTGCATGCATAGGATGAATAGATTTTAGGAAGAAGTCGAAAGCACAAAAGATGCACAAGGTAAGAATGGAAAAAAAAAGGAAAAGGAAAATGGAAAGAGGAGGGAAGAAGGCATGAAAAGGAAGGGATGCATGCGAAGTGCTCACAAAATCTGCAACCATGAAAATGTGCCAAGTGGATAGCTAGAGTGCGTGTGACCTGTCATGAAGGTCGTAGATCTAGAATATGTATGTAAGTTGTCCAGATAACCGGGAGAGTTATTTGGATAATAGTTTTGGTGACTTTCGGGGCCATTTGCTTACTAGATGAAGAACATTAGTAGCCTATGCATGAATTTTTTTGTAATCATGAAATTATTATATTAATATTTGAATAACTACTCCCACATTCACTTCAAGGAACATTTCTTGACTCTATTCTGAATCTTGGAAAATTGATGAAAGAAACACGACACCTGGAAGTAAAAGAAGAGCATGAAAAAGAAGCATAACACACTTGGAGGAGTTGAAAATACTCTAATATATACAAAATGATGTAATAGACTTAATAGAATGGTTTTAGATAGATCCCATTCATTGGGATTCGTAGCTCACCTCCATCAAGATGAGTTAACTCAAAAGAGTTAGCCTCCTTGCATGAATCGATGATGTATGGGCCACTCCAAAGTGCATCAAAATTTGAAGGGCACCTGGTTTAGCTCTGTCAAGATCCCATTTTAAGATCAAGTTCCCAAAGTTGAAAGCTTGATGCCTATCCTTTCTATGAAACCATTTCTTTGTTGCTTGTTAATGCTGCTCTAGCTTGATCATGACAGAGTTTCATGATTCTTCATGGTGACCAAGCTCTGCCATCATGACTTCTCTATGGTATATGCCTTCAAATTCTAGTTATTGGGCAAGTAACAAAGAGTTCAACTCAAGTGTCAAAGGAAGAGTAACATCCTTTCCATAAACAAGATTATAAGGATCATTTTATATTTCCCTTTTAACATTAATTCTATCTACCCAAAGCGTGTGCGCAACCTTTGTATGCCACTGTCTTTCGATGATGTTCATTGTGCATTTCATGATCCTGATCATGTTCTTGTTTGTTGACTCTACCAGACCATTTCCTTAAGGGTAATAGTTGGATGAAGTATTTAGATAGATGACCAAATTTAGGGCCCAATCAATGATTTTAGTGCCAACGAAATATTTTTCATTATCGGGGATAATGGTTTAAGGAATGAAAAAACTTGTGACTATACCTTGTAGAAATTCAAGAATGAATGACTCGGTTGATTCCTTGAGCACAACAACTTCTGTCCATTTGGTAAAGTAGTTCGTAGTTGTCATCACCCATCTATTTCTAGTGTGGGAAGGTGGATTGATCATGCTCATAAAGTCAAGATCCCATTGCACAAAAGGCTGATCTATTTGGATTGCTTAGAGGGGAAGTGCTTCAAATCTCTTCTTTCCAGAAAAGAAAGTGCATTCTTTGCATTTTTTGACCCACTTGTGTGCATCCACAAACAAGGTAGGCCAAAAGATACCTACCATTATGATTTTTATCATTATATTCTTGGTAGAAAAGTGTCCACCAGATAATCCATTGTGAAAGTCTACTAACACCTTTTCGATCTATGCGTCGTTGATACACCTTAACAACACACCATTAAGATTCTTATTGAAGAGAATTCCATCAATCAAAATATAAGGGATAGATTGTAACCTCAAATGTATTATTTTTTCCTTGTTTAATCCAGAGGGTATGCTCCCTTGGAAAGGAATGTGATCATGTCCTTCATCCAGTCGTGCACACCAAGATATGTATTCTACTCAAGTTCTATGTGTGGGAGAGATTCATCAAGGAATAATTAAGTCTTAGATTCATTGTGTGCATCTTCAGCAAACTACTTCTAGAGAACACTACCTCTTACTAGTTTTGTGGCTTTGATTGTCACATCATACTCCATGATTTTGGTCACCCATATTTCTCTCTTTTCATTGATATTTTCTCCCACGATGAAGTCTCTAATAGAAGAGTGGGAGACTAACACCTTGATATGATTTGTAGTGAGCATACTTATAAGATTCTTGAGCATGCAAATAATGGCGTAAACCTATTTCTCCATATGACTATATCATAATTCATAATCCTTCAAATCCGGTTGAATAAAGCCACTTTGGTTGTTCCATCCCTTGTTCATTTTCTTGTGTTAGGACAACAAGAACACTCTTATCAACACCATAATCATAAAGGATAAAATCCTTTAAATAATTTGGGTTGATGAGTGTTTGCACGTAAGAAATCTCTTGCTTTATTTTGTTGAAACTTTTCCTTCCTTCTACTGTCCATCTGAAATTTATGTCTTTCTTGAGCATGAGGGTGATTGGTCTTACCAGTCCTACAAAGTTCGAGATAAAACGCCTAACAAAATTGATTTTTCCAAGGAAATATCTGCGAGGATTTCTTGTGCACCAATAGGGAAAGAGCTAGGATGGATGAAACATGCTCAGATCAATTGCAATGCCATCCTTTGAAACCACATGGCCCAAGAGCTTGCCCCTGCGCCACTACAAAATTACGTTCTTGGGGTTAAGATATGCCCCATACCTTCGCATCTCTCAAATAATTTTTCTAGGTGTGTCATGTTATCCATGCTCTACTTTGAGAAGACTGTAATGTCATCAAGGTAAACCAAGATGAACTCATTGATGTAACCTTTGAAGGAAATGTCTATTGCATTATAAAATGTTGCGCCGCATTTAAAAGACTAAAGGGCATCTTCTGATATGCATATGTCCCCCACTTGGTTGTGAATTCTATTTTGAATTGATCCTCTTCCTTGACTAAGATTTGATTAAAACTTGAATACTCATCCAACATTGAGAATCTTTGTGAACTAGCCACAATATGCAGAATTGGCTCCATTGAAGGAAAAGGATAATGATCCTTTAGAAATTCCTTGTCCAAATATCTGAAATCAACATAGAGTTTGATTTCATCATTCTTCTTGCGTACCGGAACTATATTCATGACCCAAGTAGAGTACTTGATGGGAAAAATAATCTTTGCCTCAATGAGTTTGGATAACTCCTTCCTCAGGAGGGGCTTTATCTTTGGATTGACTAGTCACTGCTTTTGTCTAATAGGCTTGATACTAGGATTAAGGTCAATGTAATGTTAAGAAACACTTGGATCAAAACCTTTGAGGTATTCATACTACCATGAGAAGATATCATTGTATTTTTGATAGAGAGATATGAAGGTATACTTTTCGGTGCGTGTGTAAGATTTATTGAGCAACAACACCTTTTTGTTCGTAATAGTTATTGGGGAGTAGTATTATTATGTGGCGCGCATATATTTTTCTTCACCCTTGAACTCATCATCAGGGCTAAAAATTTTCTCTAAGGTGACCAGCTCTTTAGGCAACTTGTTTATCTTCAATTGTATTACTTGGTCACCATATCTTTCAAGAAAGTCATCTTGCATGCTTGATGGGAACTTAAATTCATTATGAATGAACTAGATGATCACGTGCATCAATATCAAACATTTTCTAGCTGATGTTGTTATCAGGAACAAATGGTCTAATCACCATCTTAATGTGTTGAGTGTTTCCTTTGATAAATTCCTTAGCAGGAGAGAACTGTGAACCAAGCATGACCATTTGATCAACTTCCTTATTCATTTTACGTGGCACCACCTACAGATTTAGAGCATCAAATATCTCAAGGAGGTCCTAAACTCTATGTCTATAAAATTTGATAAGCTTATTCTTCACCATACACTTGTTGATAACATCATGGATAACTAGTTCTTTATCCCCAAAGATTTGCAATGCCTTAATCTTCTTATTTTCAATAATAAGTAGACCATGCACCAACACATCATATTCCACCACATTGTTAGAACATGTAAACTGCAACTTGTGTACGAAGAAGAATTTCTCATCCTCGGGGAAACGAGAAGAAATATTTCTCCGCGCCATTTTTATTTCTAGATCCATCAAAGTATAATTTACACAAACTAGGGCTATCTTCACTTTTCTTGAGCATGGCCGATAGAATACCTTTAGCAGTAAAATATCTTGACAAAGATAAGGCAAACAAAGGGGAAGATCAATGATTGACACATATTGAGTTATTGTAAGACTTGGACATGCATGGAGAGTTAACTAAATAACATTGATGATTCATAGGGTAGTGAAAATTTAACCATCAAGTTGCAGGATTCCTTTAAACAAAGGGATATACTTAGGACCTAAGACATCAACAATCTTCTTAGGAATGACAAAAGTACTAGCACTCGAGTCTATCATATAATTATGGACAAGATGTCATCCTATGATCAAATACATGTAGAAGGGTGGGATTTTAACAACTTTACTTACTTGCTTATCCTATTCTTGGCGATATATATTAACAGAAGAACACACGGTTTTTGAATAATTTGGATTAACACGCGGTTTGTGAATTTGGATCAATGTGTAGAAGTTGGGCCGAGCTTCATGCAACAAGTCGTGTTGGGATGGAATGGTCAAGGCATCCCACATTTTGACATTTATGTTTTTATTTTTCATCGATCCACAATGCTAAAAGGAATACCCATTAAATTGTGCATTTGAGGCATGGTAGCATCCTTTTTCCTTTGTTTAGGTATAGAGGAAGGGGATTTTGCTGAAACATAGGCTTGAAATACCAAAGGAGGGATGTATGTTACTTTCGGAGGAGCTTTTCATGAAACCTTGTGTGTAGGAACTTGAGCTCTTTTACCACCGGATGCCTTGGATGCATCTTTCGCTTCCGAGGGTTGGTCTATGTTGCTATAATTGTGAGTCTGCACGCAAGACTTGAGAATTATCTTCTTGTAACTTGTGTTGTCTCGAAACTTAGGCACATGGTTTTCTTGCATCATTTGTAACTTGGTTAATTACACTTAATTCTTCAAGGCCAAAAACATCATAGTTTCCTCCGGAGGAGCTTATGGCCTTTCCTAGTTATCTCGCTTGGTGTGCTTATCAAGTCTCACAACTAGAAGCATTCGGATCATATGACCTTGCACGCATGTAATATTGGTGCAATGATATTGACTATGAGACATATTACAAGGAAAACACCATTCAGAATCTTGCTCCATGTTGTTCTAGATTCAGACAAGTTCTTGACTTGTGCTCAGAAATGGAAGATGTTGTGTAAGAGGAATAACTTGCAAAGGAAAGTGTGCATTATCATGCCATCTATCATTTTGTTGGTTTTTTCTATATCTTTGATTCCCATACTAATTCCACCAAGGTTAATCACTCGACTTTCCACCAAATTAGAACTTGCTCTTTAGGCTTGCGCTTACTCCTCCAATTATATGACCTTTGTTGGACAAGTTTTTAATCGGGGCCTTCAATTCATTATCTTCTTTTTGTTGTGTAGGAGATTAGGATGTAGATGCAAATGATTACACACTCTATACCGGAACTAGAGAAATAAAAGACTCGGGGCAATCGGAGAAATCTCATGGAAGAAGGGTGTAGGAGGTCTAGGCACTAACTTGCCGACTTGAATGAGACTATTTTTAGCCCTTATTACAATGTTGTATGTAACAGTAAGGTTTTACCTCTCATAGATTGAATCATGACTGAAATGTCACTATTGCAAATGTTGTAAGCCTTACTACTTCATGAATTATGTCCCAAGTCTTCTAGAATTGGATGTTGAAATCGATCATATGCTCATTAAGAACGTGATTTTTGTATTCATTTGCTCCACCAATGATAGATGATCTGATTTATCTTCAAAGTAATTACATAGATTCATTCCAAGCTCATCCTAGGTAGCAATAGATGCAGGTCTCAAGCCACAGTACCATTGGAGTGTTTTACCCTTGAAAGAGGTTGTAAACAACTTGAAAACAACATCATCATGTGTAATCAGATAGACAGAGCATACATTGGCCACATCTTGAATGTGTTCAACAGGGGTGATTTGATTTTCTCCTGTGAAGTATGGAATACTCTTGAGTGCGGTCGCTGACATATCATGCTGGGAATTGAGATTAAGCATGCTTTCACAAGTGAAAATGGAAAAGTTCCTTAGAGGAGGAGGAGGTTGAAGTGCCATGGTAGGGTGCAATTTTCTATTTTGAGGAGGATTAGAGTGCATGTAGTGCATTGGAGATGGGGATGCACGCATGGAATATCTATTGTGTGTGCTTCTCGGTGAAAGTTAGAGGTATTTAAAGGATCCTTTAGCTGCAACACTCTGTTTGGTATGCAATCTTCTCATAAAAGGTTCTTAAGACTGTAAAACAAGAGATCTGGAAATGTTGGGAGTCGCCAAATGTGTTGAAATAAGCCTCTAAAGGCTAGAAATACTAATTTCACACACCAAAACTTAACAATATGAAATTTAAGCTTTCATTGCTTGTCCCACCGGGTGTGCTAGAAACTATTGGTTGCCAAACTTACACCCATATCTCAGATCTAGAAGAACCAAGTCGTTTGAGACAATAATGAAACCATCTCCAAGTTGTGGGACCTTGTGCACTTACCATAGATCTCTGAAGAAGGTCGATTCCTCTATCTATTTCTACTACTACTACTACTCCTAATGCTAAAAGGAAAACTAAGATAATAATGCCAAGGGACCAAGGATAGAAGGATAATAGAAAGGAAAGCTAATATAAGAAAGGTGATAACACCAGAAAATCAGGGATGAACACCCTCTGTTCTTAGTGAAAATGAAATGACAAGGCATGAAAGAAGGCTAGGTACATTTAGCATAGCTAAAACACATTTACCAAATTAGTTTCATGGAACACAACTAAAATGGAGCTGCAAGGGACATAGAGTGACACAACAAGCATGCAATGTAAAAGAAAGGCAAGGAGAAAGAATACAAACATGATTAGGAATAATAATAGTCAAAAAATGATGCTCCCATTATTTTCCGAAATGCACGTAAGCTGTTATAATGGTGAAAGAGGCCGATATCCACATGCATGAGCTAGATATAGAGGTATGCGACTCAAAATACAAAAATATGAAGTCCTTAGCAAAGTGTGTAAGGATCCAAAGTGTCCAACATTAATAATGAGCCCAAATCTTACATTTATAGATGAATTGATGGAAGAAGAAGAGGAGGGAAAATATGAATTTGAAATACAATCACTAACAAGAAGCATTCAATACTTGCAAGTCTGCCACCTAATCTATCAAATACGTTTCCCCAAGTCTATTTAGCAACATAGAAATATGTGTAGAATCATATATATATATATGACAACACTCTATCTTTCACCAATAATACGTGGCATATTAATAATAATTTTTAAAAATAATTATATCATCGTGACTACAAAGCTATGTGATTTTTTTCATGACTTAAAATATAAATTTAAATACATAGCGATTAAAATATTTATATTATAAAATTTACGCATATATATAATATGTTTACCTTCCATTACACAAAAATTTATCATACAATTGAAAAATTAATATGATTTTATAGTTTTAAATATTTTTTTAACCTCAAATATCTTCTCACAAATTCAATGTGGCAACCATATAAATAATGTACAATGAAATAATTACCTCGGGTTGTTTCTATCATCATAATAAAAGGAAGAAAAGGTAGTCATAACGAATACCTAAACAATAATTTGAGTCTCAAAACCATTACAATTTTAAAAACTAGTGATTATGTGACATGACATCATTCGAGAAAAAAATCCAGAAGGGGACATAAAACAGTAGATATTGGAAAGCATTCAAATGAAATAAAAACTATAGTTGAAAAGGGATTAAATTTTCTCGTAACGTCACAACAAAATCCTTTTTTCTTGAAAAATAAGGCGGTTTGAAAAAATAATCGAGAAGGAGAATGTTTTTGAAGGGAAAAATCAAAGTTGGGCTCCAAAGCACATTTTTGAAGGGTAAATCTAGGTGAACTAGCATGAAAAAGACATGAACTAGTCAAGGACTAAACGCCGAACAAACCAACAATAAAAAAGGTGCACATTTAGTATAATATAAATTTTTGATAAATACCTGGTTTAGATATGAGATTATTTTGTGCTTGGTGATTTTTTTCAAACCTCTATCTATTGCATAGAACTAACTATCTGCACTATTTTATCCGCAACCCCTTTTCCTTCCCCGGTTTTTGTTTTCCCTTTTTGTGCCTCCTTTTTGCGAATCCTTTGCATGCTTTCTCTATAAATGAGATTATAATTATTACCTGATTGTTCCCTTGTAAAAAAAGCGGGATTCTCACACTAATCCCTACAATCTATGGCTTGCTTGTATTGTTCTTTGATTTCACAAGCTACTTTTCTGTAAGACTGAAAAAACAAAAACTCTAAAAACTAGTTCTCCGAGGTATTTGGTATTTTTTTGGCACATTCCATGTTATAAATTTTGAAAATATTAAAAGTGCGGGATATGAACATTTGAAAATTAGACTTCCCTAAACATTAAGCAAAAGAGTGAGGGAATTTGAGAGTATATTCAAATTTCAAATACTCTCAAGTGCAGAGGGAATTCACAATTCAAAATTTGAATTTACCACTATTTAAGAAAAGGTGTGGGATATCAAAAAATAAATAATATTAAAAATAATGCCTTTTTGTAATTGGTTATAGCTTACAATAGTAAAAACGTAATAAAATATATAACATTATAATAAAACAGAAGAAATAAATTGTATAAATGTATATGCACATTTTTTTAAATCATAATCAACCTAGACAATGTTAGATGTAGTGCGCTAATGAAATATAATTCTCCAATTACTCTATGCCATGTGGAAAGTTTGAACATGATAGTTAGAAAACATTATAATTGAAACATTTATATCAAAATTTATACATAAATAAATGAGTATAAAATATTTCAAACCTATATGAAACCATGATATTATAATATAAATAGGACCCAGTAAAATGATGACATGTGGCATGAAAATTCTGAAATCTCAAAAGGTGTTTTTTTCATTTAAACAACAAAAAATAGTAGCGCTTCAAAGTTGTAAAGATAATGTTTATAATGAAAATAGGTATTGGTATGAGCCTAGCGGTTAAGCTATATCATGATTTGTTATTCTATCACTATTTTCAAATTAAGTAACTATTGATCCTAGCATCCCCTATGTCATTTTTCAATAAATAAAGTAATTTAGCGGTCAATGTACGTACCTGAATTGTAGAGTCTGCACCATCGAACAATGTAACACATACCCCAATGATGATACAGGTCTCCTCACAAGGTGTTCAGGATCCAAAAATCTCTCCAAGTGTGTGTTAACATCCCGCATGCCCCGCTTAGCCCCCGCGTGCTTTGTTTTTCTCTTTTTCCCTCTTTTCTTGGCCTTTTGCTCTTGATTCTGCCACGAAACCGCCGCCCGAGCGGGTGGTGGTCTCGTGACCGCCGCCCTAAGCAGGGTGGCGGTCCTATAACTTCCGCCCTGCTCGGGCGGCGGTCCTTACGCGTTTTCCAGAATGCTCTTTTAACATGACTCACGTAAATTTCAATGTTTACCAGCTTTTTTTCACCGCCATAGGCTTGCATTAATGATTCTGGTTCCCTGGAATAGTGTTTTGCCATTGTTTATAGTTTAAGAGTTCTATTTGGTTTTTACCTTGGGTAAATCCAAATGCTATAAATAGATGGCTTGTGCTCAAGCAAATGGCCCCTCAAATTTGCCTCTGAATTTCTCATTGCAATAGATTAGTCTTTCATTTTGTTTAGAATTCTTAGTTTCTTTCATTGCATGCCTAGTTAGTGTTGTTTTGTTGTTAGGAAGCCACATATCCATCTTGTGCAAATGTTGTTGATATTTCATCCAATCCATTGGAGTAAAATAGTTTGTTTTCAATAGGAAGCCATTAAAGTTGTAGGTTTTGTTCTTCAAACAGGATAGTTTCAGGTTCTGGACATTTTATGTTGCATGACTCGTAATAAATCCCGCTAGGAATTACATAAGCCAAGCTCTGTACTCTTACGTTATCTCTCTCCTACTCGCATTGTATTCAGTCTGTATCCTAAACTACCTTTGTCCCAATATCTACTTCTGTTGATGCTAGCATTACACGCTTTTTTGGATCCAAGTGAACACGAAGGAATGAGGAGATCACACTGAGGGGACATAGCCACACACACCATCAGATTCACCACTGTTCTGCAGAATCCAGGTTCTAGATTTCAAATTTCTAATTAGAAACATATCAAATAGAGTAGCCAATCACTTTATTTCAGTCAATTTTACTTTTGATATTGCCAGGGAAGCTGTGGGGATTGATAGTTTCTGAGAAACTATGATTCATTTCTCACTTCTGAGGTAGGATCGAGAGTCTTGCAAATAGACTAGATCAATTGTTTCATTATTTAGAATAGTTTCACAGTTACACAGACAAATAGCTATACTCAGTTATATTGTTTGTTTTAATTTGTTATTCTAAACTGTCAGTTCTAGATATATTAGATAGTTTCTCTTTAAATTCTGTTTGGTAGATAGATATATCAGATTTAGGAATATACATAGACATATCTTTCACAATTAGTTTATTCTGTCATTGGTTAGATTTATATAACTTTCTTTTGTATGAAAATCACGGGACCTAGAGAGCCCAGAGAATACGTATTCAAGAAAATCGTGCCCCAACCCAATCTTAGGATCCAAGTCTTCGAACAACCGTAAAATTACAACAAATTGGTTCCCAGTTAAGCGGGTTAAACATAGAAGACGACAAAGCACACACGTTTTGGTCAAATCAACCAAACTACAAATTACCCTAGGTATATATCCACATGACTGTAGGAAGGCTTGATTATTAATTCCGAGAAGATCACACAATACTCTGAGAAGATCACACAATTATTAATTCTGAATATAGAAGCTGAGAAAGCATACGATTACTAGATACTAGGGATTAGGGACTGATTCTGCACATGACCATAGCAGGACCACAACAACCACGAATCTACGGTTGTGACCCACAAATCCCTCAACCCAACGAATCTACTGGTCAGTCTGACATTGACGCTGGCTTACGTACACTAGTATTCAGATCTACTCCACTTCCACCTATCATTATTGAACAGTTATCCTTGTTAGACATAGCAGCTAACGAAGCTAGGGAATTCTGGACTAAGCCAGAGAATCACCCATAGAGTCAGATATAGTTACCATCCACCCTATGACCTTATCTGGAAATATACACAAAACTATCCCAGGTCATTTTCCACGTATTCCACAACCCATAGACCGAATCACGCCAGAGCTTGATATTGATTAGAGCCTTCGAGAAGTCATCCTTGCTGATCGATCTATCACACCAGTTTAGGTTAGAAGGGCCTTCTTTTCCTTAGATTCACAATTTCCACTAGTGCGTGTCAAAGACATCAGATTGCCTAACTAGTTTGTCTACATCCCACGCATATTCAATCCCCACCGGCTGTCTCGGCATGACCTCGGGAGGTCGGGTGCGAGGAAGAGTTGCTTGTAGATTCCCATGCTTGCTTGTCACTTTTCCATCGCATACTGATCACTAATCATTTTCTTTGATAAGAATCGATGTGAATTATATGTTGTGATATATCTTGTAAAAAATATAAAAATATCACTTACTCTTAGGGGAATATAATGCATCACCAAAGTTACGACAAGGCTATTCCATCGGTATGATATGATTATAATCAATGAAATTTAGTAGCAATCCAAAGCTATAAAGATAGTGTTTATAATGAAAAGAGGTATTGGTATGAGCCTGGTTGCCACTAAGATATATCATGATTTTTATTCTATTGCTATTTATAAATCAATAAACTGTTGAGCATAGCGGCCACTGTGTCATTCCTTTCAATTAGTAATTGATCTTAGTGGTTGCTCTGATTTTTCTTTGATATAAATGAATATGGATTCCAATTTACAAATATATATCTTATAAGAGATAAATATGTCTTGATCCCTCTTGATGGAATGTAGTGTAGCAATTGGGTCTATCATGTAAAGTCCACCCAATACAATACAATTACAATCAATGAAAAACACTATCAATCCAAAATAGAAAAAATAGTGATTATAATGAAAAGTGGTAATGATAGGAGCCTATTGACCGCTAAGCTAGACCATTATTTGTTATTATATATCTATTCTCAAATTTAGAAACTGTTGAGCCTAGCGACCACTAGGTTATTCCTTTCAACTAGTAATGGATCTTAGTGGTCGCTAAGCATTTTATTTGATATGAACCAAAAGTATTGATCCCTCTCGATGGAAAGTAGTGTAGGAATTGGCTCCACTAGGTAACGTGCAACCAATTTGATACAATTATAATCATTGAAAATTATAATCAATCTAAAGATGTAAAGATAGTGATTATTATGAAAAGAGGTAATGATAGGATCCTAGTAGCCACTAAGCTAGACCATGATTTGTTATTCAATAGCTATTTTGAAATTAAGAAATTTTTGAGCCTAACGGTCACTAGGATTTTTATTTGATACGAATGAATTTGGATTATAATTTACAAAGATATATATTAGGAAAAATAAATAATTCTTGATCCCTCTCGATGAAATGTAGTGCAACAATAAGGTCCGCCATGTGAAATATATCTAATACGATACAATTACTATTAATGAAAAAAGTAATCAATCAAAAGATGAACATATAGTGATTAAAATGACAAATGGTAATGATAAGAGCTTAATGGTTGCTAAGCTAGACCATTGTTTGCTCTTTTTAAATCAAGAAATTGAAAATCCTATCAGTCTTTATGTCATTCCTTTCAATTATTAATGGAGCTTCATGGTCACAAAGCATTTTATTTGATATGAACGGATGTGAATTATGAAATAATCCAATGCTTGATTTCAAATAAAACTCATTAGGTCATAGCAGCCACTACGTTTTTCCTTGCAATATGTGTTATGGAACAACTAAACATTTTTATGTTTAACAAATACTACTTAGTGGCCATGACCCGTTATTGTGATTTAATTCTCACACACTCTACTCAAAATACAAAAATTAAATCTTAATGGCCTCTACACTAGTCCATTCAATTGGTGTAAATTACCAAGTAATGTTAAAAATTGTCCACTTATATGTGGACTTAAATCCTACCTCTCGCTAACATCTATATTTTCAAACATTCCTTTCATGTTATCTACGCAATGTGGATGGTTGTCAGACAATGGATAATCCTTCCAAAATATGTTGCATGTTAATTTTTGAGAACAATTTTTATAGTTTTTGTTATTAATGATGTGATCAAAAAATATGAATTACAATAACCAGTTGAAGGTTAGATATCATGTCTAGTCAAAGCCTAGTGGTCACTAACCATTACGTTGATTACTCTCCAATGATAAAAAGTAATGTACTATAGAGATTGGTGATCGCAAAGGATAATACTTACATTCATTATCATACAATGTGAAAAAAATTACTCCATATGTGAAGTAATTATTAATTTCAAACATTCCTTTCATGTTATAAACACAATGTGGATAGTTTTCAGATAATGGATAATCCTTTCAAAATATGTTAAGTGTTAATTGTTGAGAATAATTTTGCATAGTTTCTGTTATTAATGATGTGATAAAAAAAATATGTATTACAATAACCATTTGTAGGTTGGAAATCATGTACAATCGGATCCTAGTGGTCGTTAACCATTACGTTGATTAATCTCCAATGATTAAAATTAATGTACTATAGATATTGGTGATAGTAAAGGCTAATACTTGCATTCATTATCATACAATGTGAAAAAAATGAACTCCATATGTGAAGTAATTATTAATATATTCTACTCCAATATGAGGTTAAAATTTCTTCCATTGTTCACACTCCATTCTTGACAATTCCATTCATTAAAGGCACTGAGTGCTAGAAGAAAAGAGACGAGGAATGGTTTGTTGAAATCCATAACCCTGACAAATAATACGCCAACATGTAATTATTTTTTTATAGATGATGAACATGATGAAGTTGTTATGGTTATATCCTCAGTAGTTGTTGATTCCAGTATAGTGTGTGTTTAGGTTGAATGCATTGACTATGAATATAATAAGTGTCTTATTCTAGATATGGAGTTAGATGTTTCTTTATTCAGGAAATGAGAAATGAATTCCTCAAGAGATAAAATACAATCTTTCTATTCAATATATGGTTGGGATTTGGGGTTGTTAGTAGATAATGACAAAACTAGTTATTCAAATCTAGAAGAAATTCATAGTGACATGCTTGCAGTACTCAAAAAATTTATAGAGCATATAAAACCTCTTCGTTTGTCATTTTTTTAATAGAAAAGGTTCACTTTTACCTTGTAAACATGCCTGTGGTTTTTACTATGCTTAGGAGAACATATTTAGCTGAATTGGAGATCGATCCATCTAGATTAAAGTTACAGGGGTTGAAAAAGAATACTAAATCAGCTGCATTGTTGAAGAAAGCAACCACTATATTCATGAAAACGAACCTTTAATTATTCATCAATTTGATTAATTTTTGTTTAATGGTGAAGTATTTTCAATTGATGTTTTAAGGTGCAATGAAGCACCTCCCGAGTATAATTATCGTCCCATAGATGATGAGAATTTTGATGTTCTTGTGCACTCCATGTTGGTAAATGCTATTCCTACATAGAGGGATGTAATTCTTCTTCCCTTCTTACAATGTACGAATAATGTTTTGGATCTCCAAGATCTAAAAGACATGGAAAATGATGACATTAAATTTTATATACTTGACGGCCATCATAAAATATGTGCACAAAAATATTTTGGGCTCGAGATAATCACAACTCTTTACATAAGGGGATAAGGTTTTGAAGGGCTCACATTATTTCTTTAAATTCAACTAACGAATCCATTACTAATATTTGAAAACTATAAAATGAGGTGAACAAAACTTAGATAGACACCAAGTTTATTGATTTGCTATACAAAGCTAGATCAGTTTGAACATATCTTAGATGTCCTCAATGTCCCGGATTGAAAAAAACCAAAACAGAAGAGTGGAAGGTAACATATTTTAATTTAATTGAATTATTTATTAACATTTACTTTCCTTAGATAAAAAGATAAAAATATGATTGTTCTTTGAATGCAAAAATTTGAAAATCAATGGATTCTTATTTTCAAAGTGGAAAAACTAAAAACCTATACGAAAATAGACTTTTCTATTGTTACCAAATGATATATGGACTAAATGGATGATAACATTTTAGTTGTTTAGATCGGGTGTCCTTGATTTTTCACCTATTAAATATAATGAAGATAAATTTAAGCAAAATTCATTAGCAATATTCACATCAAATTCATTTAGAACTAATAAAGGAATGAATGACAAAGAACTATCAAATAAAGTACAATGAGGGGATGTTTGGTTAATCGACCCTTTTCAGAAGGTGAAATAATAGAGACAATTGATCCTTATTACCAGAGAATAAAATGAGAAAAAAAATGAGAGTAAGAGTTCTACAATATTTTACAGAAAAACATCCAAATAATAATCTATTGACATCATGCAGTGAATCCAATGTAATAAAAAAATTAAATTACATCAATCACACTACCACCAGGTTTTTCGTACTATTAGATGAAGAGAGAAAAGGAAATAGAAAATCATATTCCCAAATAGGTGGGAAAAGTGAAATGAAAAAGGACTAGGTAGGGAAGAAGTTCTTCCTGTCGAGGCTCAGACAATATTAGACAACTATGTGATGTCAATGGAATAAAATATACCCACAAGGATGGAGGATAAACAATATTCTATTTTTCAAAGTGCATTCTCATTCCTACTTCTCTCAACTTTATCAACTATTCATGCCACCAATCCTTTGAATGCGAATGTGTTATCATTGATTTTTACAATTTGTCTAGCGATATTTCTTCTATAGTATAAATGGAATGCTAATAGTTATTGGAACCATTTTGATGGATTGTATTATTATTATTCTCATAGTAATTGAATATTAAAAAATGTTGATAGAAACAGTAAAAAAATACATGGAAAAGGTTAAATACATTGGTGTATCGATTATGGATGGATGCTACATACTCTATGATACAAAGTAATGAGAAATTTAAAATTTTTGTCTTATGAAAATAATAACTGGAGTGCACAACTCATGCGGTGATAGTAATGATGAAACAAAATAATTTAGTAGGGATTGGATAGAAAAACTACCACAACAATTGATAACTACAAGCGAAATTGGCCTAAAAGGAAACAAACATACTTTTGTTTGTGAGTGATTATATGAATTCTAGGCTAATATGTTCACTCAATGTTGTTACTAGAATTCTTTAGTATTAGTTCTTTACGATGGCATTTTCACACTATGTGCATTAGCTGAATCCAATATATATGTTGTTTTTATTATTGAGACACATAATTAGGAAATGTTTTTGAAACATTACTATTCTCATATGAAGAAAGGTTCGTACCGGAATACAAATCGAACATGTGATTATGTTAAATGTATTTCAACTAAAAAAGCTACTTACACATTTCTTATTTACGCAGATAACCAAATAACAATAAGAGTTGATGTACAAACCTCTCAACTTGATGCTACACAACCAACTCAACATGGTGATTGACCTTCAATAATTTTATAAATATGTTTAATGATCTTTGTTTTCAATTTCCATTGTTTTTGTATTTATGACAATACTCTATTTTCACAAAATCGATGGTGATGAGGAGAGCTTGGCCACATCATGCATGAATTTGAAATCAAGTCTGGGTATATTAGATGTGGGCATTTATAAATAAAAACCATTACTAAGCCCCTAAAATCTATGAGACAACCAACAACTGGAGAAAGTAACAGTGGAGTGTGCGGTGGTAACTAAAACAAATATGTAGTCAGAAATAGGTATGTTAGCCATGTGTATTTTTAAACAAAATTTTTTAAGGCTCACAAAGTTATAGAAAATGATATTAGCTAATTCTAGAAGTGGAACCATTTTCAAAGAAGGAATTACCAAATAACCTATTTCAAAAGTTCATGGTGGCATCCAATGCTACATAGTTTGTAGTTACCAGGTTGTTGGTTGTCTACATAAACCATTAGTATCGATGCTTAGTCTAACCAATGATGACATATCCTAGTGGTCACTAATCCACATCAATATTGCATAATTTTTATCCATTAATGGGTGGTTCAATGAATATAAATGAACCCTAGCGGCTTTAAAAGACAAAACAGTTTATTTTATACTCACCATATTTCCACAGAGAGAAGAATGATTTTCAATTATGATTTCATTTATCATAGCATAAAATTTATTATGTATTGATTAATTTTGTTTTCAATACATATTGCTTCAAAAAAACTAGCAGCATGTAATGTCGATGTAAGCCAAGCCGAAATCTTAGTCAGTAAGTGGTAGCTTTCTAAAATGCTGATATTGAATTTACCATTTTATCATATAGATCAATATTTTTTTCAAATAAACTTTCGTTTTCCATAGCAATAGATATATTATTAATAGATTAATGTTTATTTGAAATAGATCTTGCATCAAAGGATCTAGTCGCGGGAAAAGAAGATGTAATCCTACATGTAATCCCCATCAATAAGTGGTGGCCATAAGTTAAAATTTTGATTATTTCCATTGGTTAGAATTGATATGAGACCAATTAAAAAAATTATTTACTTCCCTTCAATTAGCCACAATAGTTGCTTATTTTAGATTTAGAGGGATTTTTGTATGAGAAAAACCAATCTCCCTCTAGGAGATTTCATTCAAGTTCAGAAAGGAGACTATCAACCTACGAGGTGGCCTGAAAGATTTTATAAAGTCATTATCAACAAAATTTGAAATGGGATTCTAGTCAGAAAAAATCACTTTTGTTGATGTTGAAAAGTTGACAAAGGCCTTCAATAAAAAATTATCGACTGAATTGAATCTAGTACTCACTTGGGGAAAATAACATTATAATATAGTCAATGGAATTGTAATAAAAGATATAGAAAATGTTTGTAGTAGAAATGATGTTACCTATAGTTATAAAGACACAATATGTATTACATTAGGTACAAAAGGAAACCCTTTAGAAAATTTTATGGTTGGGATGACAAGTAGAGGAGAAAATTGTTCAAAAGATATGTGGTTGATGACTGATTTGTACAAAGAATTATCACTAATAGTGTCTAAGGGATTGAATGTGGTAGAGGGAATCAAATATTTGGAGTGAGTAAATGCTAAATAAAAAGTTAGCATTTCAAAATTTTATTATGATGATACAACTTAACATTGTAAATATAATACATTCATATGTTTTTATGATGGTTCTTCTTAACTATTTTGTATGTTGAGATTGTATGAATATAAGTTGGGAGTATTTATATTTTCCCTGATTATAAGTTCAGAGTGTGAGTGTATAAGTTGTGAATGTGAATTAACATAAAAAATTTATTGTAACAAATCTTTGAGTAGTTCTTATTAATCAAATATGTATTCGTAAATTAATTTTGAGCATGCTTAAATACTAGTTTTTGCTTCGATAATAGAAAACATATACCACTTTCCAATGAAATGAAATAACTAAAATATGGTATGTAAAGACTCGTCATCCTAAAACATTACGTTATATTCAAATCAATTATACATAAAAACGTATTCCTAGTGTAACAATAAGAAATGAGGAACGCCCTTAGAATTTTACCTTCTTCACCACCTATAACCATTTGATTTTTGATATTAAATATTGAAAGGTAATTTTTATTTATTTTTCAATTGATTCACTTCCTCAACCATTTGATTTTGTGTTTTAATATATATATTTTATATATATATATATATATATATATATATATATATATATATATATATATATATATATATATATATATATATATATATATAAATCAATATATATTTGATATATAAATGGTGAAATCAATCATATTTGATTTGGAACACACCCTCCATTAGGTTGATTCGAAATTCAAACAGTTAAATAACATTGGTGGCATCGAGCTCAAAAAAAAAAAAATTCTCGACCTAATATGAAATATTTCTTACAACTATGGAAAAAACATTTAAAGATAGCACTATAGACATTGGTGAGAAAGTAGAAATTTTATGAAATAATTCCTTCATTCCTTCAAAACATTGGCTTGGAGGTTGTAAGCTTCGAGTTTGTATTTACACGGGAATATTACGTTGAGACCAAACAATTCGATTATGAAGGTTCTAGGAATCCCAAATTATATCTCAATAATATTAACTCCATTTGGTGGAAGTTTAATGCATCGGATAATTGTAAAAATACATTTCTTGTAGATGAATCTTTAGAGAAAACAAGTTCAATGATGTTGTGAACTACATAATTATTGAAACCGATGATAAATCTCTAGATTTGCATAAATAAATTAAGCAATAATTAATTAAAATCAATGCATGAAATGAAAACTACAGAATATAGAAACCAAATGTAAATAGAATGGAGCAATTTCTATTGAATATGAGAGGGAATTTTATACAATTGCTTTCTCCTAAAATCATGGAGTCAAGTCTTATCATTTTATCCCCATATCTCTCCTTTATTCCCTAGTCTTACTCTCAATCCCAAGATATTCTCACACATTTCTATCTCTATGAGTTGTGCATGACAACTAATTGTGCACACTCATATATTATTTTATAAATATTAAAAATTATTACTATCAAATAATCCAAACCACTCCTAAGTGTTCACACTATGATTAATATTTCCATAACAGTCACCCCTTAGTGTGAACATGGGGAAAGCTATCTCTTGTACCTGCTCATGATCTACAAAGAAATGAAGGTTTTCAATGAGTACCAACAACTCAAACAATATGAGGTTTTCAAAGAGAACCTCCAACTCAGAAAATGGTTTTCTAGTGGAACCAACCACTACATAGCAACGTACATTATTTTGCTCACATCATTGTTTCTAACTTAGAGGGATTACAAAATAGAAATTATGCTCATGCAGGAGATTTAAATAGGAATGTTACTTCTGTTCATTATTACAACATAAAGTAAACACACCACACAACAAAAATAAAAGGTCACCAATACCATGAAGCAATCTCTTTGTTGGTGACTAACAAGAGATGCCAATTTGCCTCCATCCTCCATCGTGATGTTGCTAACTCAGCTGAATTTGTCTTTGAGGATCATTTTACAATTATATTGGGTGTCGGTTCAACCGATAATGCACCCTTACAATAGTAACCAGCTTTATATTTAACCAAAATAATAAAGCATATCAGAGTTTTATTGCTGGAAATCACTCACTATTTTTTTACAAAATAATTAGAAACATCATAATTGTTTCCACAATTTATCTTAAAATACGAAATGGGTTTTTGTAATATTTTGACATAATTTTTCCATAATACAAATAAACAAACCCAAAAAATTACAAAAATTCTGAATCTAGGTTTTTGAGAAAAACACAAATTACCAATCATTTTTTTAAAGATCAAAATCCAGAAAATGGCAATGGAAGCTTTAAAACTCTCAGATCTGCATCCTTGAGGTTGTGGTTTTATCCTGTAATCACTCTCATAAATCTTCCTAACCTTCTTTGATACCAGATGATGATAAATCTCTAGATTTGCATAAATAAATTAAGTAATAATTAATTAAAATCAACACATGAAATGAAAACTACAGAAGATAGAAACCAAATGTAAATAGAATGGAGCAATTTCTATTGAATATGAGAGGGAATTTTATATAATTTCTTCTCCTAAAATCATGGAGTCAAGTCTTATCATTTTATCCCCATATCTCTCCTTTATTCACTAGTCTTACTCTCAATCCAAATATATTATCACACATTTCTATCTCTATGAGTTGCGCATGACAACTAATTGTGCACACTCATATATTATTTTATAAATATTAATAACTATTACTATCAAATAACCCAAACCATTCCTAAGTGTTCACACTATGAACAATATTTCGGTAATAGAAACCTGTAACATAGATTCTAAGTTAGAAGAAAAATACTTGTTAGATGTGTTGTGGCCTTTGTTGTAACCATTGAAGGATGTCAAAGATGTTTGGGATTATATTAGGTCACAAAAACAATTATAGGGATATTTTTAGTAGAACTTTACTATGATTTGTATTGTTGATTTGGAATTCCATCCTCGGGAAGAGTGCTATATTATAAATTCAAATTATTCTTCAAATGTTTTACTATAATTCTACCTTTAGTAAAGGAATTTTAATTTATTTCATAGCTATATTTAAATACTAAAATATATCTAGGATGGTTTTACAATTAATTTTAATTAAGTTCATATCCATATTTGAATATGAAATTTTTTATGCCATGTTTCTTATAGTTAATTTTATATCTAAATTTAAATATGAAAATATATCTGGAATGGTTTTACAATTAATTACATTCTCCTACACTGGATCATCACCCTCTGCTAATTTATTCATAACATCTTTAGAAATTCTCTGGTTGCGTTGAGGTTTAATCACACCATAATAAATGAATTTAATTTGATATCTAAATTTAAATATGAAAATATATATGGAATGGTTTTATAGTTAATTACATTCTCCTAAATTGAATATTTTCCCTTTGTTATTTTCTTCATAACATCTCCGGTAATTCTCTAGTTTCCCCTAGGTTCAATCACACCATAGTATTTGAATCTAAAAGTGTCTCACATCTTGTGAATTTCATTAGCCTATTGGTCGCTTGGCCAATGGAATTTTAAATTTTAAAATTTTCATAGTTTAATATTAAACACATCTTAAAATTGATAAGATCATTATTCCAAAGAAAATAATAAGCTTAGCGGCCCTTAGCCCATACAAAACAAAACATGTATTTGTTTTATACGAAATTTAGCAAGAATTTCTTAGGCATTATTTATCATATCAATGTTGGATTCCTGAAATCATTAAATCTTTTTTCATAGATTCATTAATTTAATTCCTGATCAAATATATTAGACTCCTAGAGGAGAATTAATGGATTCTAATATTTTGATTTTGGGATTCCAATATATGTGATTTTGGAGTACAGTAAATTCTACTATAAGTGATTTTGGATTCCAATATAAGTGATTTTGGATTCCAATATATGTGATTTTGGAGTACAATAAATTCTAATATAAATGATTTTGGATTCCAATATATGTGATTTTGGATTCTAATATATACGATATTGGAATCCAATATGTGTGATTTTGAGTGTGAATAATTCCAATATTTAAATTTTGAAAATCCAAAAATAGTAATATTAGATTCCGAAAGATTGGCTATATTTTTAGCTACTCAGACTAGAATAAGTTCAGATTTAGTGAAATAAAATTATAACCATGCTCTTTAAAAACATTTTGGTTAGATAAATAACCATATGGCTCAGTGGGGGTGGGTTATATGCATGTTCATGATGATGGGGCTCATAAAATTTATTTGGTGGAGGATTTTGAAAGCTGTGGGGATCGAGATGACTATTTTTCGCTACTACAAATAAGAATCCCAAGAAGGAAATGAAGTCATGATCTCAAAACTTAATGAAAGAAGAAAATGGGAAGATATGAGAGGTAAAATGAATAGTTTTTATTGGAAGGAAAGGGAAAGGAAGAATGAATGAAAAGGATGGTCTGGCCGAGATAATGAGTTCGTTAGATCACCTGAGTCACCATATATGCTTGGAACTACCTCCAAAGGCTAGATCTCAACAAGAACACATTAAATTGCTGAGATGAAATTATAATTCTTCAAACTCATCCCCTTTGGGTGTGCCAAAAAAATTTGAGCACTAAAGGCACCAAGGTAGATAGGATGCACACTTGTTAAATGTGTAGCTTTGAATACTAGTCCCATTGAAAGTGCCTAAAAATTTAGAGCTAAAAATTGCATCCCGCCCCAACTCATAGAAAAATTAGGGATTTTGAGGCAACATGGGACTATCTCTATGTTGTGGGACCTTGCTGCTTGAGATAGATCTCTAGAGAATGTCGGTTCCTCTATCTATTCCTAATGTTAAAACTACTCCTAATGCAGAAAGAAAATCCTAAACTAAACATGCCAAGGGACCAGGGTTAGAAAGAGATGTAAACTAAAAGGGTGGTGATAACACCAAGAAAAGGGTGAAAGACATTGAACACAATCATAATGGATCCTGCAAATGAAAGAGATATGCACAATCCATTGTAAGAGTCAAAGGAACACACGATTACAATTAAAAACGAGCTAGGAAAAAAAAGCCACCAAATATATTTGTATTGCTTAGAATATGCAGAGTCCATTAGAGTTTAAGTAGAAGGCAAGAAACATTTACGAGAGGAAAAAATGAAGGCTTGAAGTTCATTGCTTCTCGGAGACCATTTTACCATGGTTCCCTTACATATCAGAATGTCCATCATCTTTCAAATGAAATATTTTACAATATATAGCTCGAATGATAGAGAAATAAGAAAGAGAAGAGGGAAAAGAGAGCAGTGATGGATTTTAAAAATTTCAACCACCAACAGTATGTGTTAAATCTACCTACAAAGAACATAGGGAACTATGTAAAGCCATCAATATGTTTATTTCTGGTGGTTGAGCTACCTTATTTGATCGTTTGAGTGCCTAGATTTCTCTTTTCTACATTTAAAGCTATTTTTTATGTCTTGAAGCATAAAATGCCACCAAAATAAGAATTTTTGATGCCAAGTTGAAGGACTTGAGGAGAGCTTTCCAATGATATAATTTTTTTTGATTTGGAGCTCTAGGTCAAAATATATGGCCTTCTAAATATTTTCCTGTCAAGAGGCACAAGAATCTGACATGTTGAAGCCTTTGATTAGTTTGAGGATTGGCCTCTACCAACATGTGCTTACTTCACCTTTTTCGAAGTGTCTACCTCCCATTGGTTTGGGGATTTAGGATTTTCTCCCTTTATTTTCCTTTTCCTTCCTTACCTTTGGCAAAAGCGGGTCTACCTTTATGAAATACGGGCCACTAAAATGATGGCATGCCTCCTCCCTAGTGTCAAAATATCCTTTGACTTTTTCAGTCCTTTAGAAATGCAAGACAATGAGAAATAACCATGCTTCTTCATAGTTTTCCCTTTCAAATCTCTTTGATGAACACTACAAAGTGTGAGCCAATAAAAAAATCCATGCACTTTAAATGTCGGTCCTTCTCATTTACCGTCATTAACACTTGTGAAGCATTGGCCAATGAAATCATTCCATGCTCTAAAGGTTTTCAAACTCTTTTTTAGTCTCCTCTTACAATTGCAAAGTGTGGGATACTGAGAAAGCTCCATGCACTTTGCATTATAAGTATTTTATTTTATCTACTCTAACAACTAAAAACTTTGGCCATTAGGAATGCTCCACGTGGATCTAGTGTCGAGACTTGTGAGAATGAAAATGTGAAATAATGAAGTGGTTCCACGTTTCTACAGGCTTTGCATCACAACTTCCTACCTTTAGGGACTTAGAAACTTTTTGACTTCAAACAATGTATCCACTTGTCCCCTTTGAATTTGTCGACCTACCTGACACGATAAGATATAAAATTAGGTGAGTTCTAGTAATTTGAATTCTACGGGGTCAATTGTCTAAGGAATTTCTAGAATGCCACCATGTGTTAGTCTTTGATTGGCTATGGATTTAAATTATCCTATGGGTTTAGGTTAAACCCTTCTAAGTATTTGGTGAGCTCATTTGTTTCACGGGTAAGGAGAACATGTAGAATACTAAGTTCTATGAAAACCTGTGACAAACTAAAATAGATTTATGCGGTTTTTTGAAATCCAATTGCAAGTGCTTTTGGGTAATGCAATTTGACAATCATTTAGACATCCCAAACCTGCTAAAAAAATGGCTAAGTCCATTTTTGATGTTTTATCCAAATTAACCCGAGGGTAAATTTGGGATAACACATATTTCATCAACCCTTCATATCCAATCTTGTCAAAGCTTGAATAATATTTTTCCATGGCTCATAAACTAGAATTCCATGACCTTGAGCAAGGCCATGTCAAAATTTGATCCAAAAAACCAAAATTCAAATTCACTAAGCCCTCCAATCATAGTGATAAATTTAAAAACGTCGCCAATATCATTGTTTTTAAATCTTCTTCTATGTCCACCTCTTATATAGATCCTCCAAAAAGGGATTCTCAACCTACTACCAACTATAATCCCATATGAGAATCATATAGTTCGATCTTTGATAAACCCATGGCTTCTCATCTTATCCAACTCCCTCCTATGGGCCCCATTGATGAAAAGTGTCCTAAACCCATGTGGTTCCATGAAGATCACTATTGCGAGCACCATCAAGTCCATGATCACGACATTGAAAAATATCATACCTTTAAAGATATTTTCCAACACCTTACCGATCATGGGGACCTTCATTTTGGTAATCATAATGTTCCAACTAACTATCCTTTAGATGTCTTCAAACATCCTTTCCCTAATCATTCAATGAATAAAAAATTTGATATGTCTCCATCTTAAGCACCCAATGCTTGCATGATCAAAACATTAAACCAAGATTCATCATCATCAACCACTCCCATCATCCCTTCATCACCTGTATCGACCCTACTAAACCCACATCTCTTATATCCACATCGGTTACATCTACTTTTACTGCATCTACTTATTTTACACCTACCTTTATTATAATTATACCCATCCTCACATCTATATCAACATCTATTTCTACACCCATTCCTACAACTCCTTTTACACACATACATATAATTATATCCACATCAACGCTTGAATCCACTCCCCTATTTACATCATCCCTTCAAACATCTACTATTGAAAAACCCCACTTGATGCAACCCCAAAGGATGTACAAATCCCATCTTCTTATCTAATTTCAACACCTTCAAATACCACACAACCTGCAACTCCTTGTAATCTCTTCAAGTGTATCATCCAGAAAATTCTTCCATCTTCAATCCCAACATCTTTAGCAAAAATTACATCTACATCACCTTCTTCACTTTTAAGGATCCCTCGGTTGAAATCATTGCAATCCTTGCCAAGGGTGAAACCTCACACAAAAAAACTAAGATCCTTGGCACTCCCATCTAGAAGTCCCTCACCCATCTGCATAACAAGGTGGAGGTTCCCCCTCAAATCCTTACCAATCTCATCCATCCAACATCTAAACATCAATCTTATGGCCTCAACCTTATATTTTAGGACAAGGCCCTTCATCCAAATCCATTGTTACTCCTAAATTTACATATAAATCATCTATTCCTTCTTCCATATATTCATCTAAATCATCCACCCCTTCCACTAAATATTAATCACAAGCATCCAAAGTTAAATTCAAATCTAAGGCCCTTATAAAGATTCATAAGAGAAAGAAATATGTCTTGCTTTCATCATAATACAGATAAATCAAATCAACCCAAAGTCCATACAAATTCATCTTCACAAACTCCCATAGGATCCTATACTAAATTATTTCATCACCTCATCCAAAAATCAGCAATCACCTTTCCTCCTATCAAGCCCTTATACCCACATGGGCATAATCCTACATGGTTTAATTCTAACACCATATGTTCTTATCACCATGTCCTCGAGACACGACCTAGAATTTTATAGGGCCCTTAGAATCCTCATCAAAATCTCATCAAAAAGGATGATCTTCTCATCGAATAAGACCACCTTTTTCCATCTGTCATCCCTTCCACATCTAATCCTAATTCTCCAATCCAAGTATGTAACCTCTAAAACCTATAAATATACTTCCTCATTCACCTTTTTCATCGTCATCCCACCGCCCACTTATAAATATTTTGAGGATGGTCCCCCTCTTTATATGGATGTTATTCATATCACCACTTTTTCTCGCCCTCACATTTTCCATCCCTCTACTCAATACAAATCAAAATTTGTCATTGTTTTTCCTTCAAAAAATCCCATTCTATATCCTTCTTAATTCAAGGCCAAGGTTTCCATCCTAGCCACACCACAGACTCCAAAATCATGCCACAATTGAATAGATAATTGTAAAACAAGCACATCGGGATCTCATTAATATGTCCCTCTATGAGCTCATCTTGAGCTCTCCCAATAATTAATAGGCTCTTATTGAATCCTTGCAACATATCTTAGTCTCATATGATGAATCTCAATCCTTCATGACCCTTGTTTGGTCTCTTACCACTTCCGCCACTATTTATTTTACAATTCAAAAATTCCATACATCTTACCTGAAGATCATGACCTTCCTCTTTTCATCACTTTTCGCATCAATGACACATTCATCCATCGTTCTATGATTGAAAATGGTGTCAACATCAATATCATCTCATCTCATACCTTTGACTAGATTATCCTTCCCAAATCCAATGTTTTTAATCACCCATGGTTCTTTAGGAATTTAATGACGTTGTCACCCCTAATTTAGGCGTAATTATTCTCCACATCTACATCGAGATAAACTCCTCCATGAATTCTTCTACATTGTTAAATGGGAGATCCAATATAACACTTTTCTTATATGGCCACGGATTCATGCCATGTGTTGTGTCCCATACACTCTCCATACCATACACTCTCCATCATTGTATCAAATATGAACATTAGGGGAAGATCCATACTATCCCCATAGACCTTCCTCCATTCAAGGCATGTCATATGACCTATCGTCCAAATGACTTCCTCGTCCCTAAGTTAGACTCATCCTCTAAATTTTCGACTAGTTATTTTGTGTCTGCATCTAAATTACCTAATGAGGAGTCTCTTGAAAATGTGAAGTAGTTCCTCTCTCTCGGGGAGTATTGACTCATCATTTTCTATTCTCTTCAATCCCTAAATTGAATTTTTAGACCCGATAAATCCCCTATGTATCAATCTAATCTCGGGATTAGCATTTCCTTCTACCTACCTCATCTTAAAACCAATCTCATCTATGGTGGCATCAATCATCCTTCCTCTCATGTTGATAAATCAATCCCACACCAATGAATATAAATATGATTTTAGAAATGGCTATAAATCTGATTTAAATGTTAAAAACCTTCAACTCATAGAAACATAGTAAATTAGAAAATCAAAATTTAAAAAATGTGCCAAAATTTTAAACAAGGCATATGTGTGGTCTTTAGATCCTATGCGCAAGCTTATTAGCATATGTGTGTGCTTCAAATCATATGTATAACCTTGTGAGCATGTGTACACTTATGTGTTTGAAAACATAGACATTGCAATAGTAGCACGGGTAGAGTAGACTATGCACGCACTTTGGAAAGTATACATGGCCTTACCAATGTGTGCATGGGTCTCGTAAAAAAACATAGAACAAGAAGCATAAATGCGGCTAGAGATGTGTATGCATGCACTTTGGAGCGTATGTGCGGGGCATGCACAAAGCAACAAAACATAATATAACGCTTGGGTGGAAAGTGGGTCATATGTGTGAATCTCGGAGTGTATGTGCGGACCTTGTAAATTATGCACAAAATTCAAAGCATATGTGCAGAGCCTTCTTACTTGTAGGTGTTTTAAAAATGGGAATTTTTGAAAAATTCTTAAAAAGGTCAAAATTTTGTCAATTTGGATCAATTTTGATAGCACCTCACCTCCTTTGATCCTGCAAAGAGCACAAAAACAAGACAATCCTACCTAAACTAGCTAAGAAACTTGACATTAATGCAAAAGAGGGTTAGTAAATCAAAACTTTGAAACTAATCTAAAAATCTTGAAACTAATCTAGAAAGCTTGAAACTAATCTAGAAATCTTGAATAAATGTAATGGGGTAATTCCCACCGGGTGTGCCAAATGATAACACCCCAAAATTTTACAACAACTAACTAATAAAGACTACCACCATAATAGTCTAGAGCCAAGCTTAAGTTTAGAAATGAAACATCAAAGATCAAAGCTTAATGGAATGAAAAAGGAAATCTAAATGAATTTAACCATTTAAATTACAAGCATTCCTACTATGTTTAATTGATTACTACAAGAATTGAACCTATGAAGATCAAAAAGCAATCAAAGTGTGTGTTGTTGCTACTTCATTGAAGGTGAAAGGATCTCTCTAACAATGGCTACAAGGCCATATTAGATATTCCTTTACTAACCAACTTGAAGAAATGGATGCAAATGGGGATGCAAGCTATTCCAACAATGGAGTAAGGCTCATATGTTTTATATGATTAATGCTATTCAAAACATGGTGTAAATTTGAGAGGAAGGAGCTTGGTCCTTTTTATAGGCTTTCCATTTGGGAAAGGCTTGCAACTTGGTGCATGTGGGACTAATGAATAAAGCATAAAGTAACTTTAGTTTAGTTAACCAAAGCTAGGTGAGTTAACATGTGAGTTAACCTTTAGTTAGCACTTTATGGGAGTTGAGGGTGCTTTTAATTAATCAATTAGATTAATTAATAGGCTAGAATAATCTTTTTAGGCTAATTGGAGGTGTTTGAAGAGGAATTTGATGAGATTAGAAGCATTTGAAAGTGGGATTTAGCCAATAAGAGGGTTTATTGATTAAATACTTGTTAAAAAGGCTTAATTAGATAATTAATAGCTAATTGTTGATTTAAAGAGGATTATGACTAAAAAAGTGTCGTTACTTGGCATCCGAATGTAAAGAAGCTAGTTAATTAACAAAGTGTCGTTAATTGACCAAAACGGAGGGAAATATTAGTTAATTAGCAAAAATCACTAATTATAATGAAAATGGTGAAATAGAGGATAATCAGTACCAATTTAGCATTAAAGTTGTGGAAACAGATTTTAGGTGTCTACAAAACTATACACCAACGACTTTGATTTCCTCTATAAAAAATATTTTTCCTATACGTACCTTCACCATTTTTCATGGAAGGGATTCGGTCCTAGACATTATGAACAAGGAATGCATGATCTTCTCATTGACCAATCCCACAAGCCTCGCAAGAATTTTGGGATAGAATTCAAATAACAACCCACGGCTCTCTTGCACACCTTATTATACATCTCCCATGAACATTGAATCACCATCCACTCCATCTCCATCGACGAAGCCATTTATATGGATGACACCTATCCCTTTTGTCTATCTTTATTTTAACCTCCACAATCACATGAGACTAGTCACTTATCAAACTAGGGGTGATAATTGGTCCATTTCCCTTGTATTCGTTGAGATTATAGAGGAATATTCCCCTACCATCAGAATTCTCCAATGCAACGATGACGAATCCATTCTTTCTGCATGGGGAAAAAGATTCCAATCTTCATAAGACCTTACCTCTTGACACTTCCACCCTTCTCAATGAATCTACCATCAACATCAACATAGGGACTCTACAAGATCCCCACATCCTCAAAATTGTACAATCTCTTGACCCACAAGAGTTTGAGGCCTTTACCTCTTTCCTATCTAAGAATATCTAGGCCTTTGCATGGTCATACGCTATCATGTCAGGCCTCGACCCTAACATCATTGTCCATAACATCTTCACAATCACCGATGCTGATTCGGTTAAGTAAAAGTTGTGTCGTATGCATCCCCACATTTCCCTTCTCATTATAGAGGAATTACACCATCTTCTTTTTGCAAAATTCATATAACCCATAGACTATCATAAATGGGTTGATAATATTGTACCTTTTTGTAAAGCCTCTGAAAATATTTGCATCTATACTAAATTTTGAGATTTAAATCTCGTTTTCTCTAAAGATGACTTTCCCCTTTCCAATATCAATCAAATCGTTGACCTCACTACTAGCCATGAAATGCATTCTCTTATGGATGGTTTCTCTAGCTATAATCACATTCTCATCACACCAGAAGACCAACATAATATTTCTTTCATTACCCCTTAGGGAACATTTTTCTATCATGTCATGCTTAGTTTGAAGAAGGTGGGGCCACCCATCGTCTTGCGCTTATGACCTATATATTTCATGAAATTATCCATAAAACCATAGAATATTATTTCAATGAACTATAGGGGTAAATCCAAGTGTTGACGAGACCATATTTTTGTCCTTGATCTCCTCTTCATGTGTCTTATCTAATTCTTCCTTTGTCTTAATCCTTCCAAGTATGTGTTTAGAATTTTAACTGAAAAATTCCTTGGATTCATCATTTCCATTGGGGGTATTGAAATTGACCCCACAAAAATCAAGGCCATTCTCAAGAATCCTCCACTATCTAATCTAAAGTAACTTTGTAGCCTTTAGGGATAACTTCAATCAGTCCTTTGATTCATCTCACAACTTTTCGACCAATTTCATACTTTTCATCATCTTCTTTACAAAGACACCGAGTTCAATTGGGATGAAAATTTTCATAAATACTTTGATGATCTTGTTGTTCCTAAATTATACAACCCATAGTGGCATGAGAAAATTATCTTAGAAAGAGGGAATGCTTGGATGGTGGTAAACTAGGTGGCATGTCATTTTTAGTGGGGAGGGTTATAAAACTTCCTTGTGATCAAGATTTGAGGTGATAGAGGGGAACGTAAAGAGAGGATGGCCCTATCCCGCTACTTTTTTCCTGTCTTAAACTAGGGTGAGAGGACCCACGGGGTAACCTAAATGTAGAGGGGGAGATGAATTTTTAGTTCCTCTAAATATGATTAAATGATTGATCAATTTCAGATAAGTAATGTCATGAATAGAACACTTATTCTCATGAGTTATCACAATATATTTTGCATATTATTGATGTACTGCAGACATAGGATACTATAGAGAGAAAATTTTGGTTGCTCTTGCATTCTCGTGATTAGAAAATTAAATCTAGAAGACAAATTTAGTTATATTTAGAGAAATAAATTAATAAATGGATAAATGAAAGTTTATATGAGGGGATGGGATCAATTATGGTAGTCAGAACTTTACAAATTGGGGATTTATGTGAAGAGAGATTCCTTGCATTGATGCTTCTACCACTTAATAAAGCATCCTGTAATTCTATAAAGTACAGAGAAATGGATTAAGTAGTTACAATTTCTACAAAGAAATATTTGCATTCATTGATAGCCAATAGATGCAAAGTTTCAGCACAATCTCTAAAATACTTGACACAAAATCTCGTGCAAAAATTATAATAAATTATTTATTGCTTCTACTCTAGTACACCCAAGATACACTCAAAGGATAACAAAAATCACTTCAAAAAAATGGTTAGAGTAAGGATTTTACAATTAAATCCAATATTGTAAAGTAAATGCTCACAACACAATATTGAACTAATGACCAAAGCACAACCATTGAGGAATGATATAGTGTACTACACAGAAGAAAAAAACAAAATACTGTAGTAGAAAATATAACTCATCAATCAAAAATTCGACATACATAACCTAGGACATAAAAATTAAACTTAGAAGTGAACATATTTCATTCAGATCTTGAATTTCTTAACAGGGGAACATAAAGAAAATGCTCTCAATGTTTTTCAATGGATGCACATTACAACCACTTTGACAAATAAGTTTAGGAAAATAAAATCCATATGCATTTAATAAAAGGAATATGCAGTCTTATAATTTTATCTCTCGAAATTTTCAGAAATAGAAAAATTCAACCCCCCTTTGATAAAAATACCAAAACTAACTCCTCTTTATATGAGGAAAATCACACATATTTATACAAATTTTATGAGTCCTTATAATTATATTTCCCCCCCACAATAGTGAGTGAATAACAACTCTTTTCATAAAGAAAGATCTTTAATCAAAGCAGGAATGTACATTTGTCTAACTGAAAATATATGATTTTTTGTTAGTATTTTAGGATAGGTTCCATGCCTTCATTGCCACATGCACAAGATAGTTAGTTGATCTTGTATAGTATGCTTGTGTTCCTTTTATCTATTTTTCTCCCACTAAATGCCATTAATTTATGAATTAAATGATGCCAACTTGAAGGGATCAAGGAGACCTTTCCAATGAGACTGATTTTGCGTGATTTGGATCTTTGGAGAAAAATTTATGGCCATTTGAATTTTTCATGTCGGGATGAATAGGAGAGTGACACGTGATAGATTTTGATTGGCTTTAGGAATTTCCTTTGTCTATGAAATGTGAGCCGATAAGAAAATTTCATACACCTTTTCATTCTCGATAATTCCTTTACTTGTCTTGGCCACCACAAAACGTGAGCCAATGAGAAATCTCCACACTCCTCGTAGTTTCAAAATGTTTGATAACCCCTGAATAGCCCAAAACAAAATGTGATCCAATGATAAATACCTACACTTCTTGCAATGTAAGTCTATTTGATAACCTCAATGGATAGCCATGAAATGTGAGCCAATAAGAAAGCTCCACATTTACTTCGCAATTCACTTATATTTACAAAAAACTTATTAGAGTGCAAAGCATAAACCAATAAGAAATCTCTGCATTACTAGAAATATCAGTATTTTTAGAGTGCAAATCATAAACGGATGAGAAATCTCCACACAAATTTATTTTTTGTAGTGTTACGTTCTCTTACTTTTGTTTTTACCTCTCATTAGTTGTGGGTTCGGGCTTTTCCATCGTGACCTTTATCCGGGAAGACTTCATTACTGTTTTTATAGAAATGTTGCCACGTATAGTACCTTTATCGTTCAAACCACCTAAAACCAAAGCCTTATGAAACTCGTTTTATTCCACAAAATTGATGTCCACTGGAGCCTATCTCGCTCACCTTGTGCTGAAATAGTGACATGTGTCCACCATCGACATTGATCTTGTACCATCATGATATCCCAAAATTTCTCCACATTTCATTCGACCGTGTTTACTTTTTCTACCCCACCGTAGAACCAAAACCATATGAATTTAGTACATTCTATAGACTTGAATTTTACAAAACATGAATATATTAGAGAGGCCTGGACTCTTTCTATATATCCTCTCGTTCATGGGAATTTGAATTTCTTAGTGGTGTAGATATTTGACAGCCATTTGAAAGTCTCATGCTTTTTTAAATGGATAATTCCATTTTAATTTCTCCATTTGGTGTTTTCAAAATTTGTGAAAATATCCCAATCACCCAAAATTCCAAATTTGTATACTTTGATCAACTAGTCCCTGGGAATTCTTATGGTGTCATTCGAAGAAACAAGGCTTGAAAATATCATGGGTTTTGTGCTCAAGATTCATAGTAGAAGATATAATATTGAAAAGAGTCTGAATTTATCTTAAATTCTCAATTTTTGGTCCAATAGAATCTTCTATATTATGGACATTGTTAAAATTTCATTTTATTTTGACAAGGCAAAAAAATTTCTTACAAGCTGTTAAGTCTCTACTCAGATTGAACTCTGAAGTAAGGATAAAAATACGAAGCACACAAAATAGTTACATATACAGAGAGTCAAGGAAAATACCAGCTTAGTCTAGGGGCTTGGATTGAGCACCAATAATGACTCTTGCTCAGGATGGGCACCCCTATGGGTGCCATAAGAATAAAAGACAAAATGCCTAATCCATTGGGTAAGGAGTGAGGGAGATACAAAACACAAGGATTTCCAAAGAGATAATTAAAATTCACACCAAAATACTACCATGTCTTAAAACCCGCTCACTATAGACCAAAGCTCAAAAAGTGAAACAACAACACAAACAACACAAAAATAACACAACAAAACTATACACTATACAATGATCATATATCTGACCCTTTAACTTAGTCCAAAAATGTTTGAGATGCCTTCCATTGATAGGAAACTCTAGTCAATGTCCTTTCAAGTGTTTGAAATAAAGTATGATCTCCAATCGATGTCTTCTCTATAAAACTTCAGCTCATGATAATATCATGTCCGAAAATCCTGCAGTATTTCTTAAGAAACTTGGTATAAGTCTATTTTTCTTATTTATTCATACTACATCCAATCCAAACATTTATTGGGATTTGAGAAGTTCCCAAGTTAAATTATTCAACATCCTTACATATATGGGTAGCAGTTCTCATAATTTAGTTTGTACCATCATTATAATGCCTCTGCCATGGTTGTTATCCTTATCGCTTCTCTAATTAAAGTTACGAATGTTGAAAGGTAATTCTTGATTGAATAAGGTGAACTATTTTGAACTAAGTAATCATGTTTGATGTAGATGATATCTTTATGTTATAAAATTGGATACAATCATGCCATGACAATTCTGAATTTATAATGAAGTATTTCATATACTTTTATGTTGAAATTTTTAATGTATTTTGCATGTGGATGAAGGAAATAAATTCATTCTAATTCGTTCATTACCTATTTTGTAATATTGAACTTGTGCTTCAGTCTATTTGATTTTAAAATGCAGGAATAATCGTACCTTGGATCAATTGAAGTGATCCAAGGCATGTCTTTGATTTTATGATATTTTGATCATTTGATCGATCCAATAGGAATGTTAGATTTCTTAACTCAATATTGTTTTGGAATCACAAGGGCATCTCGTAGCATCTTTATCATACACCCTTTGAAGTGATCTAATAACGTTGTTTTGATACATTGCAAAAGGTAATGTACTTTGATTAATTTATTGGGACATATTTAATCTAAGCTTCTTTTATTTCAATCCTATCCTAAACCTAAGTTAAGGTGATTATATTTATTGTGATGATTAATTCTTAGAAGGGGTAATCCTAAGTCATTGACACTAATTAATCCTAAGCTAAATTGAATTACTCCTAAGGTCCTAAACTTTGGTTTATAAACTAATACTATAGAAACCTAACCTAAGGGCATCAAACTAACCTAAGGGGAAATTAGGATGGCTTGGATGGAAAGTTGTTGGATGGTAGTGGCACCATTCCAAAGGCATTTTGAAGGTTTAAATGTTGCATTTAATATTCTGTTGCCACCAATTTTGGCCAAGGCATGAAGGTAGTGGAAAGTGTTGAGTTGTCAACTCTACTAATTTTGTTTGAATGAATTTTTTAATTGTTAGTTCTAACTAACAGTGAGTTGGCATTGGTGGGATTTTTGGGGGACACTGGCAATGCTATTGGCATTAATGAGCCTAGACCTATGAGAAAACTGCTTGGGAACAAAAGAATGGGTTGGAGGAAAAAGGAATGGTTTTGTTTTATTGTGCATTCAGATTTTTCGAGCTCTTTGGATCTGCATGTAGTATTTCAATTTTTGAACTTTCAGTTTGATTTTGTTGCATGTTAAAAATTTCCATTACATGGTGGAAATAATGGAAAAATTTTTTTGTGGAAACTATAAGAAGAAAATGGGGAAGTTGCAGAGGCTTTGTTTGGCGTTTTCGTTGGAAATATTTTAGTGGAAGATTTTCTTGAAGGTTTGAAGGAAAAAGAGAATTGAGGAGTGTTAACAGGCATGATAGGCTCTATCTCTTTAAGATATCTTTCTTTTATTTAAACATTTTCATAAAAATAACTCTGCTCTTTATGAAAACGTCTCTGAGAATAGTTTCTTGTGTGTTGTTTACTTCTTGATTCTGTGAAGTTTCTTATGGATATGGTTTCTTGTGGATATAAGTGATACAATGGTATGAGGTTGTTATTCATGATTCTCGGGTTTGTTCATTGTTGAAAAAAATTGTGTTTGCAATATTTATTATACTATGAATGATTGATAGGGGAATACTATGTTATATTATCTTTGATAAATAAATCTCCTTGTATTTGTAATTTGTTGGCATGAAATGAATGCTCGGGGTTCGGAGAAGGTATTATTATAATTGTGGTAATGAACCAAGTTGTCATTAAAATTGATATGGATACACATTATTTGGGTCAAATTTTTATAAATCCTATATGGGATTTTTGTATCATTTGATGGTTACTCATTTTGGCTTATATTTATAAATGATCTTTTGATCTTTTTTTTTACGTAAGTCTAGTCTTAACCCATATTGGGTACTCTTAATTGTGGTATTTTGAGCACTATAAGTGCATAATATGAAGGTGTCTGATGGAGTTTTTGTCCCTATCATTATAATTTACATTTTTTATTTATTACCCTTCATGGTGGATCTTTTTAGAAATATGAACTAGTAAATCTCTCTCTCTCTCTCTCTTGTTGGTGGTGTTTACTTTGCATGATTACCCTTTTGGGTCGGCTTGAGATTTGGACTCCGTTGAGTATTGGTCACTCCAGGTCATCGTATTATACTTTGAAATGGTTTTCTTTCATTTCTTTTGTTAAACATTCTCTCGAAGAACTGTTACTCTTTGAAGCATTATGAGTGGGATATCTTGGGTTTATATCTGCTCATGTTCAACCTTGAAGATTCTTGTGATCTAGGTCATCAGTGTTTATAAGAGATATTTTACATGGTGATTGTTGCATGTTTTAATTCAATATTTAATGCCTGTGAATGTCTCCTTGAGATTGAGCTTGTATATTTGGTTGGTTTGAAACATTTATGTGGTAACTATTGCTCTTATTGAGAATTTGTTTTGAGTGTGAATGGAACCTGTGAGTTACTGTGATCATTGTTAAAGGAAATTTTTATTCTTTAAACTTGAATACTAATATTTTCAAGTAAAGACTGTGCACTATGATTTTGTTCCTTGGAACTGTTTGGTTTTCATTATCATGAAGTTTTGGCAAGGGTTTCTTGTGCATTCAAATATAGCTTGATCATTTGAATTGCATGTTTGTGTTTCGACTCTCTTTTTCCCATCTTGGTTCAGTTGATATGATTCAAACAAATGGGTTTTGGAAATAAGTTCATTTTTTTAATTCAGACCTTTCTAAATTCTTTTTTTTTTTTTTTTTGATTCGATGGGTGTTGTTATTACCTTCATTTAATCAACTTCTTGTTGATGCCATATCAAACTAGGGGTGTGTCCAAAGCTATATGTAACAAGAGTAATCCTATTGATCTAGTAGTTGACTGTAGTTGTTTTTGTATTTTCTAGGGATCTTTTCAATGTCTTAAGGACTTCTTGGTAAAACCTTATTTAAATCATACTATGTATTTTTTTGAAAGTAAACACAATGAAAGCTTTCTTGAAAGGAAACACACTTCTGAGAATGGAAATAAACACACTTGCTTTTGGAAATAAACACACTTGCTTCTGAAAGTAAACACACTTGCTATTGGAAATAAACACACACAACTTAGAATGCTTAAAAATGATTACAAGAGAAAATAAGAAATAAACACACACAACTTAGAATTCTAAACAATAGAGTTTAACTGGAAGAATTAAAGCAATACAAAATTAACAGATCTAAACTATTTTCTTAAGAAATATAAATACCAAATAAATGAATATCCTAGTCCTTGGGGGAGTGGGCCCTTGCTCCTCCTTGAATCAAGATTTAACAACTCAGAATTCTCTCAAATAGGAATGGCTATTTTATTGATAAAACATTTGGTATTACAAAATGTATTGGATCTATGTACTTAGTCTATATCTCTCTTCTTTGTTCTATCTCTATTTCTTCTTATATCTATCTACTGCAGGTCTACTTATATATACATTTACAATCATATCTATCTCTATGATTATGATGAAATTGAATCGTGCCCAGAATAGATGTTGAGTCAGATTGGGGCTGATCAGACAGTTGTAAGATAACTATCCCTGGATCTACGTTTAGAGATCTTCTCATCCTTTCCTGATTGAAAGGGTTGTTGATGCAGAATCTCTAGATGTGGTTAAAATAGATAAACTTCCATTGGTTTGGAACTTCAGAGAAGTTTCAGAACCATAGGAAATCATTAAGGATCAAAACCGTGAGAGTTCCTAGGAGCTATACCTAGGAGTTCCAAAACTAAGTCTGAAAATTCTAGAACTAAATACTGGAGTTCTAGAACTAAGTCCAAAAGTTTTGAAACTAGATGATGAATGTGTAATGGAGTTCTAGAACTATCTTGGAAGTTCCGAACTACGTTGTTGTTAGAATGCAGATGCTATCGAAAAAATACTAAATGCTACATACTTCATTTCTTCAATTGATTAGACTTGCCTTATTACAAAATTGAATTTCAAAGCTTTTAACATAAGAATCGCAATTAATCAAAAAAGCAGACAAGTACATCCTAACTCATATCAGATCAAATAAAAGTCACAAAATGAAATCAAACTTAATAAAAAGGAGATTAAGATGAGATCATATATTATACATTAATCGGGAATAGTCTGGCCTCACCATTTCCCCCAAAATTACTTGTTTGTAATTCCCTTTACAAACTTCATTCTTCAAAAGTGGGGTTATATGTTTTGCATTCCATTTGATTGTTCAGATCAAATGGCTAAAACTAGAGTTTCCAATGCTTAAACTTAGAGGTACTTTACCCAACTCTTGCTTCTATTTTCCTCTCCCACTCTTCAAATTGAGTAGGATCTTGAGGTTCTCTGTTTTTCCAAGGAGACATGGGGGTGAGAAGTAGAGGGGCCTTGTTCGTATTACCTTCCATATTTTCCCGTAGGTCTCATTGATATGAGAAATTATTGTACATAACACTTTTTCCCTTTCTAAACTCCAAATCAGATTTGTAGGGGATATTACTTCCCTTCTTCTCAAGGAAACAGTAAGGAGTTCCCACCTCTTCGAGAATCCTTCATAAATATCTTCAAATTTTTCCTCCTCATAGGAGGTAAAGGCATCAATACTCTTTTGTAGAATGGAAAAATAATGTGTCTTGAATCACTCATCAAAGGCATGAGTTCTAAAATGTATGAGGAAGGCAGAAGGTTTACCATAGTGAGCTCTCATACAAAGACCAGTTGAGCTAGCTTTCAATAAAAACTCAGATTCCCTTTCCTTCCATGCAATTTGGTTTTGTAGAACAGAGAAAAATGCATTGAGATGGCTCTTCCCCACATACAAATTGATCATAAATTCTATGTTTTTCTCTAGCATAAAATTACAAATATAAAATTCACATAGAAGATTTTTCGCTCAGACTAGATAGAGACTAAAGTTGTCATGAATTCATATTCATCCTTTAGTTAATGAGGAAGTCCACATAAAATCCTTGACACCTACTAGCAAATGAACTGATCTTATAAAAACACACTATATGTAGGAGAAGTCCTCCTGCAAGCAAGCAATTTTTCACTCATAATGCATACCATATGAATTTTTACAAGACACTTATATTTGTTTCCTTCTTCCTTATAAAACTTTTCTTCCCACTCTTTTATTTCCTTATTCTATTCTTCCATTTTTGGTCTTCAAATCTTCATTTAATGTTTTAACTTCTCTAAGCTCCCTATAGGTGTCACTCCATAGTTTTTAAGTGATAAATAGTTTAACTCGATGCTGTGCAAGAGACCGTGAACACATAATTCTATTTTTCGGAAGTCCGACATTCTTCCTTTTTTTCTATCATTTGTTGCTTAATTACTGATAACTCCTTAGTCCTGGTTGCAAGCTAAGTTGTTAGCTCTCCAATGAGCATTTCCCTTTGTTCTAATTTGAGTTTGAGGAAATCCAATTCCTCATCCTTTTCTCTGATAATGAGCTATGTTCTGGATAAGAATAGAGCCTGTTTAACTTGATGTCTTTCTTCTTCCTCTGAAATTACTTGAGGAGTTGAGCATTCTTCCTCTATCAAAGGAAATTTTCCTTTTCTTCTCCAGGATGCCAACTCTTCTTCTTCATGTGGCAATGTTGATGGTTCAACCAATTCTTGAAACTCCTGCTCTTCAAGTCTCTCATCTCCTTTGTCCATCTCAGCTTGGCTTGGTTCAAGAGGAGTCATGGCCATGCTGCCCAAAATATTAGCAGCTTCCTTTTCCATCTTTTCCTATTCACTCCTTCCCTCTGGGGTTTCCCTTGTCCTTTTATGAATTTTCCTTCTTTGGGGAATTTCAACATGCCTAGTGGTGGATTTATTTCTAGAGCTTCTTCTTACTCTTGTTTCTTGCTCTTACATAGGTGAGCTATCACCATCAGAGACAGATATTGGCTCCCCTGAAGCTATTGCAGAAGAAGGAATTTCCTTCAAAGGCATAGAAGGCTATGTTGTTTTGATTTTTCTCACAGACCTTCTTCTTTTGGGTATATTCTCTCTTTCCACTTCCTTTTGTTCTTCTGTAGGGGCATCAATTTCCAAATTAGTTGAAGGAGAAAATGGAGTTGGTATTGTTCTTTCTGATAATATTAGGGTTTTTCTTGAACTTGCCAAGAAACTTTTCCCAAATTTCTTCTCCATTTTTCTTTAATAGAAAATGGTGTTGGCATACTAAATGAATTATCCCATGATGCCTTATTGTCCCAACACCCCAGGAATACCTTTGGGCCATGGTATGGATAGAATTAAAAAGAAACCTTGGAAGGTTTATTATGTACTCAAGTTTTGTGGATCCATACTTCAGATATATGAGCATTTTTAGGACTTCTTTTCCTACAGACCCAAATTGACCATCACAGGTTAAATATTTCACTATCCAAAATGCTACCCTATCAAAGGGTTTGGGAAAACTAGCCCTTCTGACCCCTTTTATGATTTTCTTTGTATTGTAGATGTACTAGGGTTCAATTTCTCCTCCTTGTAGTAGGATTTCAACCAATTCTTTCAATGTCCCTTTGGCAGGATGTGGGACATGCACAATTGGCACTCTGACACATTACTTATTATATTTATAAAAAAGGAATAACGATATTTCTCACCTTTGTCCTTGATTGCTCTAGGTTTATGATGAATTCTCTTACTAATTCGTCATTATACTTTGAAAAATTCTTTAGGAACTCTAGCCATCCTACATGCTCAAAGATAGATGCCACTTCTTTGTCTCGCGAGTAGCTGGGAATCATCCTTTGGTTCTAATTTATTTTTAATCACCATATCAGCTAGAGTTCTATTTCCTTTGATTATGTGAAAATCAGTTGCAGGACTTCTTGCTTAACTACTGATTTGATGATTTTGGCTACTGAGTAACCTCTATTCTTAGCTGCGGAACCTCTGTTCTTAGCTACGGAATCCTCTATTCTTTGTTGCAGAATACAATCTTAATTTGTTGCTTCTCAAAATCACTCTGTAACTTATTTCACTTGATTTTGCACTTAATTATTACCAATAATAATCATGCCACCACTTATCCCATCCATATCATCTTCATGATTACTCACTTGTAATCATAATGTATAAATAGATGACTCATCATACCAACTTTTAAATCAAGTCAAATCACACATGCAAACATTTAATTTAACCCTAAATAAGTTAAAAGATATAATTATCGTCCTTGATGATGTAATCCTTTTGTTATGATGACTCGTCATTCCTACAAGTGGAATAAAACACGGTTAGATAAGACAGTTGGAATTCAAAAGAATTCCCTTTTATTTGAATTAGCCAAAAGAAGAGGTCAACCGCCATTTGCTGGTTTTCAATTGACCTTTGAGAGAATATTTTTCTTTTTTAATATTTATATATATTTATATATATATATTGGGGGAGAAACGCCATTTACTGGTTTTCATTTTTTCCCTTTATTCTAGATCTATCATTTGGTTATTTTATCATTTTGGAAGAACTGGGTTCTTCCATATGATCACATTCTTTGTTTGCTTCAATCTTCCTCAAGAATTCATCTTTAGTGGGAGGCTTCCTATAGAGATTCAGCCTAGTCCATTGACCAAGATTGTTTTTCTATCGCCATCAATGGGAAGTAATGAATACAATCATTGTCAAATATCTTCTCAATCTGATAGGGTCTCAACAATCTGGTTCTCAATTCACCCTTGAATTGTTGGTACTTAGAATCAAACAAGCAATGCCCATTTCCTACTTTGAATTTCCTTCTCTTGATATGTGTGTCATGTCATTGCTTCCTTTGATCTCAGATTATCTCTGTCTTCAAGTGCTTCCATCCTCAATTCATCCAACTCATTGAGTTGAAGGATTCTTTCTTTTTGAGTTACATCCAACTCAATTCCCACCTTAACTGTTTTCCTTAATGTCTGAAGTTCAAACTCAATGGGCAATAAGGGATTTTTCCCATAGACTAACTCATATGGTGAAAACCCTGTTGTAGTTTTCCAAGTTGTATTATAAGCCCAAACAACTTCAGGTAGTCTCTTTACCCAATCTTTTCTTCCAGCTTCAACTGTTTTAGTAAGGATGTTCTCCAATTCTTTGTTTGTTACTTTAGCTTGTCCATTTGACTGTGGGTGATAAGGAGATGACTTCCTATGATTTATTTGGTAATACATTGTGAAATATTGGATCATATTAGACATAAATTGTGGTCCCTGATATGAAACTATGCTCCTTGGTGCTCCAAAATTTACCATAATTTTATTCCAAAGGAAATCAACAACTGCTTCTTCAGTGGCATTTGTCAATGCCTGCACTTCTACCCACTTTTTCACATAGTCAATACACACAAGAATATATTCCTTTCCTTATGAAGGAGGATTAAAGGGACCAAAAAAATCCAATCCCCATCTCTCAAATGGTTTGATTACTACTTGAGGTTGAAGAGGCATTCCATTGGTGAAATTTGGTTGTCCCATCCTTTGATAAGGATCAAACTGCTTAATATATCTCTTTACATCCTTATAAAGAGATGACTAATAATAACCAGTGCCAAGTATCTTATGAGTTGTTATTTTCACTGAATAGTGTCCTCCACTTCGTTCATCATGAAATTCTCTAAGGATGTCAAAGATTTCATATTTTCTCACACAACTGCACAAAACAAAATCAGGCCCACATTTAAATAGCATTCCATTTAACCATTTGAATTGTGCACTAGTTTTGATTAACTTTTTTATTTGTTTCTTAGTGAAAGAAGGAGGAAACTTCCCTATTGCAAGATAATTTTTCATATCAGCAAACCATGGTGTACTTGCTAAGATAGCAAACAATTGTTCATCTGGAAATTTATTGTTGACTGGATCTTTCTCCCCTATAGAGGTTAGTCTTGAAAAAAAATCAGCTACCACATTAGATTTACCTAGATTGTCCACAATGGTAATATCAAATTCTTGCAAAAGTAATACCATCTAATTATTCTTCCTCCAACCACTAGTTATTCATTAACTATTTAATTGCTAAATGATCTCGTGTACAAATATCTTGTAACGTATAATTTAATGTTTGAATTTATTGATTTCATAAAATACAACAAGAAATTATTTTTTAGTTGTGGTGTAATTCTTTTTAGTGGGAGTAAGATTCTTACTAAGATAATAAATAGCATACATTTTTACTTCATCTTTCTGTCCCAAAAATGCACCAATGGAATTATTTGAAGCATCTGTTTGGATATGAAATGGATTTTCCCAATTAGGTCTTCTCAATATTAGAGTAGTGATTAAATTTTGTTTAATTTATTCAAAAGCATGCTGACACTTTTCATCCCAAAGAAACTCACAGTCCTTGGTTAGAAAATCAAACATGTGGGCAGAAATTTTTATGAAATATTTTATAAAGAACCTATAGTACCCAACATGTCCTAGAAATAACTTGATATTTGTGGTTTTCTGAGGAATAGGTAATTTTGAAATGATCCTAATTTTGTTTTGGTCAACCTAAATTCCTCTTTTTGAAATATGGTGTCCTAATACAATCCCCTCATCAACCATCATTAAACACTTTTCATCACTAAGAGACAGATTGTGTTGTTCACATCTTGTTAACACTCTGTCTAGATTTCTCAAAGCATCATCAAATGTATCTCCATGTATAGTGAAGTCATCCATATATACCTCAACAAATTCATTTGTTAGATTAGCAAAGATTGCAAGTACGGTTCTCTGGAAAGTTACAGGAGCATTACATAAGCCAAATGGTAACACCCTATAGGAAAAGGTACCCCATGGAAATGTAAATGTTGTTTTGTCCTAATATTTAGCAACAAATATTATTTGATTGTATCCACTAAAGCCATCCAAGAAGGAAAAGTATTGTTTACCTGAAAGGTTGTCTAGGACTTGATCTATGAATGGTAAGGTAAAATAATCTCTTAGTGTCACTTTGTTCGGTTCCCTATAGTCAACACATATTCTCCATTTCCTATTCTTTTTAGGAACACTTACAAGAGATACCCACCTGACTATCTGAGATATGGTAGATAAAACCTACTTGTAATAGTTTTTAATTTCTTGTTTTTATATCCCTAAAGGTTAGGTTAATCCTTCTCTCGAGGTTGCCTAACTGGTTTAACATTTTCAGTATAGATGTGATGAGTGCAGATACTTGGATGAATCCCCTTCATGTCTTTGTAATCTAGAGTAAAATATTTTGTATAATTATTTAAAATACCAAACAATTTAGCTTCTTCATCATCCTTTAACCAATCTGTTAATGTTCAAAGTTTTACCTGGTTGAATCTTAACATGCTTGGTTCCAATGTGTGATGAACTAATTTGTTGAAAGGGTTCCATTAGATTATTTAATGGACATGCATGTGGTAACAACATATGGTATGTAGAAACATCTCCAAAAGTTCCTTGAGATAGAATACTGGAAAAAGGAAAGAATGAGAATTATGATACTTATCTCTTTATAGGCCAAACTCTTCATCACTGCTACTTTCTAGAAAATCTTCACCACTCCCTGATGTATTTGAAACTGAAGCTACTGATTATTTCTCTCCCCATGAGAAATATCATTCCTCCGGAGGGAAATTATTTCCAATCATAGAGAATTTTTGTCATCGTGGTTCCATAACTTCATGTAGTGGTTTCAAAACTAAATCGATGGTTCCGAACTAAATTCATGAGTTCGGAACTAAGTTTTTAGGTTACGGAACTATAATCATGGGTTATGGAACTATATATGATTGGTTTGAGGATGGTTGGTGCTCATCCAATGGTGGATTAATAATCTCTTCTACTTCTCTTACATGATCCTGCAATGTGATCATAACCAAAGAAGAGAAATTTTGCTTATTAGTATCAGGAGAATCAACCCACAATTGTTCATAATTTTTAATAAAAGGTCGTGCAAAAGGATATAAGGAAATTTTCTTAGAGTTCTTACCATTCGAGATTGTCATATCACCTAACCTACAATCAATTAAGGCAGCAACTATAGCTAACCATGGTCTACCCAAAATAATGGGATAACCCAATGTTTTACCTTTTGGCTGTAGTATAAGGAAGTCAACTAGATATTCCCATGACTCCACCATGACCACCACGTCTTCAATAATCCCTTCTATTTTTGTAATAAATTGATCTACCATCTACAATATGGTATTAGTAGGTTGTATACCCATTAATGGTAATGTTTTCAAAGTATCCACTGTCATTACATTGATAGCCACTCCCAAATCTACCAAAACATTATGTATATCCTTATTTCCTATAGAGATAGAAATAACAAGACTTCCAGGATCTCTCGTATTTGGGAAGTAAAATTTTTCCTGCTAATAAATCAACAAGTTTCCCATCTACTTTGATAGTCTTGGGGTATTGTTTCTTCCTTCCAGGATTTTTCAAACATAACATTTTGATTAATTTGTTCAATTTGGGAATGTCCTTAATTGCTTGTAACAATGGTATTTCAATATTCAATTTCCTTAGTTCTTGTACCAATTCAGACTCCTTGGTTTCTATAGATTCTTTAAATCTCTCTGGAAATGGATTCTTAGTAGTGTTGCTATCTGGCTCCTTTTCTATATCCTCTTTTGGAACAACAGTACTAGGGATTTCATTTTCTTCTGTCATTTTAGTGATTATAACAGGTGGACTACTAATGATTTTTCCAGATCTAGTTTGAATATCCTTACAATCCATGACATGTAAAATAATTTTTTCTTGTCCTGTTCCATAAACAGGAGTTGTTTGTTTGTTTCTTAGGTTTTCTCTTTGGTTGTCTTTGGTATTTGTATTTGGACTACATTCACATTTTTGAATTCTCGTGTAGGGGATCCCATGATGGCCTATTAATTTTTATTTGGATATGTTCTTCCTTGAGCATAATTACTAGGGTTCCATCTAGATTGTGACCAAGCATAAGGATTTCCTCGACCAACCCATGGTTGTTGATGTCCCCGAGCATACTAAGCTTGAATTTCTCAATCTTGAGGGTTCCATGTTGGTTGAGGTACCCAAGATGGTTGTCCCTAATTTTTGGTACTGTTTGAGTAGCCCATGGTATTTTCGGGGATTAGGAACCGATCTTTGCATAAACTACCCTTAGTTAGGTTGTCTCGAACAATATTCAATTCTTCTATTGTGGATGACGATCTTTGGTTTGTTTAAGTTGATTCTTTATGACCAGAAGTAGAGAATAAACATCAATATCATGTTCTTTAGATTCACGAGATAAGACACAATTTTTTAATCCAGAGGATAGTCTCTTATTGCATGCTTCTTCCCGCATCTAGGACAATACATAGCCAATGGTTCAGTTTTTGCATTTGCTTTAGCTTGTAATCCATCCATAGTAGAGGTTAATTGAACTAAAATGTTTATTTTAAAATTTTCTAAATCATCCATTAGTTTGTTCATATCTGGATTCATACTTTTCACTAATTTTCCTTTTCTAGGTCCACCCCTTGAATTGGAATAGCTTCTATAAGTCTCCTTAATTTCATTCATTCTTAAGCTCGATCAATGTCTCCACCTCCTATCAAGTTAAGGGCTTACCTAGATTTTTCATCCAAAGCTTTAAGAAAAATGGTTTTACTTAACTCCTCTTGAAGTAAAAATTCACATATTTTTCTCACAAAGAGGAATCTATCTAAATAGTCTTTTATATTTTCATCTTCCTCTTGCTTGATTTTAAAGAATTCTTCCTTCCTAGTTCTCCCTCTACAATAATCCTGTTATTTTTTAAGAAGGTGGTCTCCATTTATTCCCAAGGGGATGATGGTGCCTCCAATTCTTGATCAATTTCCCTATTTGGACTAGAGGATGTTGTGAATTCTTGTGAAGATGTTCTTGGGAGGAATCTACCCTTTGAGTCTCTTGTTCTACTCATATATTTTTATAATATAGTAGGGAAGATCCTTCAAATACTAGATGTATGATTATTTCTCTTGCTAACCCTTAATTAGAAAATTCCAAGTAGTGATCCTCAGAAATGGTGCCAAAAATGATGGTTGTCATTATTCCCTTCATTTTATCAAATTCTTGTTGATGTCATATCAAACCAGGGGTGTGTCTAAAGCTATATGTAACAAGAGTAATCATATTGATCTAGTAGTTGACTGTAGTTGTTTTTGTATTTTCTAGGGGATCTTTTCAATGTCTTAAGGACTTCTTGGTAAAACCTTATTTAAATCATACTATACAAACTTTGATGAAAGTAAACACACCTGAAAGCTTTCTTTGAAAGGAAACACACTTTGCAGAATGGAAATAAACATGCTTTCTTTTGTAAATAAACACACTTGCTTCGAAAGTAAACACACTTGCTATTGAAATAAACACACATAACTTATAATGCTTAAAAACAATTACAAGAGAAAATAAGAATCTATCTAAACACCTTCATGAACAAGTATACAATAGATTTTAACGGAACCATTAAAGCAATACGAGTAATTAACATATCTAAAGTATTTTCTTAAGAAATATAAATACCAAAAAAACAAATATCCCTGGTCCTTGGAGGAGTGAGCCCTTATTCCTCCTTGAATAAGGATTTAACAACTCATAATTACCTCAAACAGGAATGGCTATTTTATTGATAAAACATTTGGTATTACAAAATGTCTTTGGATCATGTAATTAGTCTATATCTCCCTTCTCTTTTCTATCTCTATTTCTTATTATATCTATCTACCCAGTCCGCTTATATATGCATTTACAATCATAGAAGTCTCTACGATTCGATGAAATTGAATCGTGCCTAGAATAGATGTTGAGTTGGATTGGGGCTGATCGAGGCAAATTGTACCGTAGTATAACTTTCCCTGGATCTGTGTTAACAGATCTTTGCATCCTTTCCTGATTGAAAGGGTCGTTGATGCAGAATCTCCAGATGTGGTTAAAATAGATAAAATTCCACCGGTTCTGAAACTTCAGAGAGAAGTTCCAGAACCATAGGAAATCGTTAAGAATCAAAACTGTGAGAGTTCCAGAGCTATACCCAGGATTTCTGGAACTAATTCTGAAAATTATGGAACTAAATATTAGAGATCTAGAACTAGATGATGACTATGTAATGGAGTTCCAGAACTAGCTTGGAAGTTCCAGAACTAAGTTGTTGTTGGAACAGATGCTACCGAAAACATACTAAACTCTACATACTTCATTTATTCAATTGATTAGACCTACCTTATTACAAAACTAAATTTCAAACACACACTTCATCTGAAATTTTAGAGCTTTTAACATTAGAATCACAATCAATCAAAAGATAGACAATTACATCCTAACTCATATTAGATCAAATAAAAGTTACAAAATGAAATGAAACTTAATAAAAAGGAGAGTAATATGAGATCATATATTATACATTAATCAGCATAGTCCGGCCTCATTAGATTCATTATTTTTCGTTGGCTAGAGTAACCTCTTGTAGGAATGTACAGTGAGTACACCCGGTTCCTGTTGAGTTATCTTTATTTTGTTGGCATCCTTTTATGGATGGTAATATGGATTTGGTTAGATGAACTATGGTGGTAGCATCTTGTTCATGTCAATTAATTCATAATTGTTCCTAAATACCTTTTAGATTGATTGATAAGGAACTAGCTGTGATTTAGTGGAACTTTGGCTTGGTGAATTAAATTGAAAAGAATGAGGACAAATCATGAAATTTAATTAATTTTCTTCTTATAGTTGGTTACAATTTGAAATTTTATCATGTTGAAATTATTATCATTACTATGACATAGATGGAATTAAATTTTGTTGGATTATTTAACTTCTTTTATGGACAATTGATTCTTAAATAGATTTAGTGACATCTTCTCTATTTTTGACATAGTGGCTTTTGGGTGGTTTATTTTATTGTTCTTATTTTGAGTACTTGGAACATTTTCATAAATAATAGGGTTCCTTTTACAAAACAGTTAGATAAAATCATATTTTTGTAATGTTATAGTGCTTATCATTCTCATGTTTCATGAACTAACTCATGCTAATAATTTTGCAGATGGACTTCATGAAAAGTGAAATGAGAAAGACTTATAAAAAGTTGAATTTGTTTTATTAACGAAGTCATTTTCTTCATTCAGATGCTTTATGTATTGAAATTCTCTTGAAATGAACTTGTTGGAGAAACTATGAGGATGTATTAAATTGGTTTTGTAATGATGAAATAATTTTTCTTATGAACTTATGGAATACTCATTAAGTTTTGGTGTAGTGAACTCTTATTTTTTATATAAATGAATTGTTGTATGAAAGTTGTTGATTTCTAATTTATTCTAGGGTCATATATGACTTAGATTTGATTAATATTCTTAAATATGAACATGTATGATGAGACTTTATTAATATTATTGATTATTAAAATGCATGGTTTAATCGATTCTAAAGTATAGAATAATGCTTAGATAAGGAAGAATATATATTTCTGACTCATTTCATTTTGGGGTAATGATATAACTATGATGATTATGATTTATTGACCCTTATTCGGAAACGATAATAAGGATAGTTATATATAGTTGAATGTGGCATTATTATTATGAATCTACTCCTTATGTTTTCATATTTCATGAATAGGAAAATAGTCCTTAATTAGGAAGAAAAAAAAACTTCCTTTTATCATTAAATCTGAAATAAGTATGTTTTCCATTATTATGTGATAAATTATAATCATCATTGATTATTGGAGGTATGCTTTAATTTATGAAAATGATAAATGGAAGTTGGAAAGATTAAAATAATTAGTAAGATGGATTTAAATATTATGATATTACTAAATCTAATTAATAATCTTTCAACCAAGATTGTTTACATTGTTAAATAATAGTAAAGAGACTTAATGATCTTTCTTACTTGATATTGAAATAAGATTTATTGATAAAAGGAAATAATAGATTAAGATTAAAAATATCATATGCTTGAACGAATATTTTATTTGCATACCTTTAGCTGGTGTAAAAGTACATTTCAAATCCTTTATTGGGATCAATTGTACTTAGTGGACCCTTAGGTGTGTTGTTTAATGATTAATTTAAACAAGATAATAATTTGAAGGTTAATAATCTAATGTTTCTTAAGTATGTTAGTTTAGTTGAAATAACTTAGTAGGTTGTTATAATATAGGGGTTACAATAGAGTACCCTCATAATGATGGGATTCATTACGAGGATACTGTGATGCAGCCAGCTATGCTTCAACACCCCACTTAGTTTGATTAACTCAATTGACATAAGTGAAAATTAGGTTCATAGTTCTACTCTAAATAGAGATAGACACATGGACTAGCATAGTGGTCAACTCATGTTGACTTCAAGTAACTAAAAATACCAAATCAATGAGATTCGATTGAGTATGTCTACTTATCCTTAGTCATCATGAGTAGATGTAACACTAGTGTCTATGAGCTACCCCTATTTAGTGTGAAACTTTGACTTAGGTTTGGTTGACGGAAGTCAAGGAAGACTAATATAGATAACAGTTTGAGAGGGTGAAAGACATTCCTTTCAATGAGTATTCCATATTGGAATATAAACATGGTAAACATGTTTAAAAATTTGGCCAAAGTATCGTGTAAAACTCGTTGGTTGTGTTGTCTTATGTCACCTAGTATATGAATGTGAGATTTCAAATGAATATTAGTAATAGATATATAGATATGTTTCTTAGAAAAACTCTTGAGTAACCCTTAATGGGTAAAATAACCAAATTATACATAGTATACCCGTGAATAAGTTAAACATGAAATATCGGGTTTAATTCTAAGTCATGAAATGAGAAATCAATGTTTCATTGTGTCATTACAACTACATATGGTTTTCTTTTATGAGATGGATTAGCAATGAAATGTGTGTTCTGAATTGTATGAATTTAAATCAGATAACATTATGTTAAAAATAAAATCCCTTCTTTCTCACTCATAAAAAGTGGATGTTACATTTTGGTATCAGAGCTGAAGGTTGCATCTCTTGGACCTATTAAGTCTATATATGATAAAACATAATTTCTTGTTAATAGGAAATGGTTAGAATAAGGGGAGGTGTTGTAAATAATCCACCTCTAGGTGGAGAGGAAGCTACCGCACAAAAAAATTGATGAGATTCTTGCTGCCCTATTGGACACAAGAGATCATCTTGTTGTACTTGAACAATAAGTAATGGGTAATGAAGAGGAGGAAGATGATGCTGGTAATAAAAATCAACCACCTCTAGGAAACAACACCGATGCTGGAAATATGGGTATTGGTAATGAGAATGTAGCAACTAACAATGTTGCAAATGTACCTAATCCGCCTAAAAATAAAAGGGCAAGATTAATAGCTGAACTTACTAATGACATAAAAAGGATAATTCCACCAAAGTTTTATGTCACTACACTGGGGGATGGGCATGAGAATTGGCTCAACTAAATGGAGACATAATTTGTTATAAAAAACTTCTCTTTAAGAAACAAAGTCATTATGGGAGCTTACCATCTTTCCTATGAGGCATCCTCCTGGTAGGACATCCATAAGGCTGAACTGAATATTGATGAAATAAGTATTACATGGAATCAATTTAAGGTCTAATTTAGGTAACGTTGGCTGCCAAAACTCTATTATGATTTTAAAATGATAGAATTTCATAATTTAGTTCAAGGAAAGTTAACTGTAACTTAGTACTAGGAGAGATGTACCAAACTTCTTAAGTACATTCCACAGTATCAAACTGACAAAAAGTTCATGATACAAAAATTTATTATGGGATTGAATCCTATCATAGGAGGAGAGGTAGATGTGTACAACCTAACTACCATGGAATGGGTTATACAAAAATCCATAATGCAAGAACAAAAAATGAAGGAACTTTTTGCACATAAAGAGAAGAATCCAAGAAAATTTCTAGATCTTCTTCGTCATTTGCACCTAAGAAGGCGACATGAAAATTTTTGAAGTAAAAACAAGTTTGTAACTAATAACAATACAAAATAAACCTACTGCAAATATTAGAAACAATTTTGTGAAGAATAACAATAATGGGCATAAATCTTATGGAGGTCAAAACAGTAATTTCAAAATTGGAAATAATTTTGAACCAAAAAGAGGACCTGTAGGGGTTGTTTTAATTGTGATAAGGATCACTACACAAATAAGTGCCCTCTAAAGAAATATCAAAACAACCAATATCATAAGATACATGTTGCAATAGCTGATAAACAAGGTGAAAAGTAAGTTACACCCATAGAAGTGCCACGTAAATTATTTGGTACACTTGTTATTATACTTTTTGATATTAGCGCTACGGAATGTTTTATTTCTAGTAAATTAGCTGAAAAATTAAAAATAAAAGCAAGAATAATGGAGAAATATTGGATTATACATTATGGTAATAATGTTGTCCATATTGTTAGTAAATGTCTTTTTCAAGCAATTCTAGAGTTACCAATATTTTTCAACTAAAGTAGATATTTATGTTGCTCCTTTGGGGTCATATGATGTGATAATTTTTGTTAACTATCTTGATGATCATAAAGCAAAAGTTGATTGTTTTGAAAAACACATTATATTCCTTGATGATTTATAGAAAACAACTGACATTCAAGGGTTAAAACGAGAAATTTTAGTTAGGAAATTGTCATCTAAGTAGCTTAAAAAGGCCAAAAACAAAGGCTACATGTTATATGTAGTAAAAATATCTAAAAAAATGGGAGAAGGTAGTAATTTCTTGGAAAATTATTTGATGTTAAGATATTTAAGAGATGTGTTTCCAGAAGAACTACCTAGTCTTCTGCCTAAACAAGAATTTTACTTTTCAATAGAAATCAAACCTAGAACTGAGCCTATTTCCAAGGCACCTTCTCAGATGAATACAATTGAACTAGTAGAACTTAAGGAAAAATTACAAGAATTTTTTTAAAGGCTTGATAAGACCGAGTGTCTTGCCTTGGGGAGCACCGATTATTTTTGTGAAAAAGACAGATGGAACACTCGGGCTTTGTATTGATTACAAAGTGTTAAACAAAGAAAAAAATAAAAAATAGATATCCACTTCCTAGAATTGATGATCTATTTGATCAGATGTATGGTGCATCATTATATTCAAACATATATCTTCATTCTAGATATCATCAACTAATAATTAAGGATGAATATATTCATAAAACAACTTTTAGAACAAGTTATGGACATTATGAATTCACGGTTTTACCTTTTGGTTTGACAAATGAACCTAAAAATTTATGAATATGATGAAAAATATCTTTCAAGAATACTTAGACATGTTTTTACTTGTATTCATGGACTATATTCTTATCTATTCTAAGAGAAGTGACGAGCACCAAGAGCATTTGAAAATTGTACTTGGAATTTTTGAAAGAGAAAATTGTATGGTAAGTTGTCCAAATGTTATTTTTATGAAATAGAAGTGCATTATTTAGGACATGTCATAAGAAAATATGGAATAATAGTTGATCCATCAAAGATTGTTGCCATAACTAAATGACCTACACCTAAAAATGTACATGAAGTCATAAGCTTCATGGGGCTTGCTAGTTATTATAGAAAATTTGTTAAGGACTTTTCAAAAGTTGTTGCCCCAATTAATTTGTTACAAAAGAAAGATAAAAATTTTATGTGGAGTGATAAATGTGAATAAACATTTAAAACTCTAAAGGAACAACTAACTTCTACACCTATTTTGACTGTACCAAATCCAAATGGAAGCTTTACGGTAGTTACAGATGCTTCTGGAGAAGGATTAGGAGGTATATTATTGCAAGATGATCATGTTATAGCTTATGAGCAAGAAACTAAAGTTACATGAGTTGAATTATGCTCCCCATGACCTAGAGCTTGTTTCCATAGTTCATGCACTTCAAGTATGGAGACATTATCTCTTAGGAGACCCTTTGAGTTAAAAACTAACCACCTTGGGCTAAAGTATATTTTCACTCATCCAAATTTAAATGCAAGACAAAAATGTTAGTTGGCAAGTATTTGAAAATGACCAGCAAATCATCCATTTCAGAAGAAGAAGCTGAGTTCTCAGCCAAGAATCAAGAAAAATTGGAACAACATATGGTGACCAAGTAGTACAGCTGAGAACTAACAAGTTGCCCAAAGGACTTATCACTTTGGAGTCCATTTTTAACCCTAATGATCAGTTTAGAAAGGAGAAAGCAAACATTCAGGTCAAGAGAGAGGATTCAGTATCCATCTTGGTAGAAGATAACAAACCATTACAAATTGGAAGGATGACAACTAAACAAGAAAGGTATGAGTTCATATAACTGTGTCAAGAGTTCCCTGATGTGTTTGCTTGGAGCTATGAAGACTTGAAAGGTTTCAATCCCAACTTAGCTCAGCATACCATCGAATTGGATCCAAATACTAAGCCTGTCAGGCAGAAACAAAGACCAGTCAATCCACACATGGAGCCTCTCATGAGGAAAGAATTGGAAAAGTTGATTGAGTCAAGGATCATATTCCCAATCAAGCATTCTAGTTGGGTTGCCAACTTAGTTCCAGTCAGAAAGAAGAGTGGAGAGATCAGATTGTGTGTTGACTTTAGAGACTTGAATAGAGCCTCTCTCAAGGACCATTACCCACTCCCTTCCATGGAGTAAATCTTGCAAGTTGTGGCTGGCTCGAGAGGTTTCACTACTTGATGGATACTCAAAGCTACAATCAGATTATGGTGAAGGAAGAAGACTAGTTCAAGACAGCCTTCACAACCAAATGGGGAACTTTTGCATACATGAAAATGCCATTTGGGCTGTCCAACGCTGGTGCTACCTTCCAAAGGGCAATGGACATGGCATTCAAAGGTTTGATTAACAATGTGGTGCTGATCTACCTTGATGATATCACTGTTTTTTCTAAAAATGCAGCAGACCACCTCTATCATTTGAGGCAAGTCTTCACGAGGTGCAGGAGATTTGGAGTGTCTTTGAATCCTAAGAAGTGTATCTTTCTTGCACATGAAGGAAATCTCCTTGGCCATATTGTCTCCAAGGAAGGATTAGCAATTGATCCAGAGAGGGTTGAAGCCATAAGAGCACTACCATTGCCAAGCCACAAGAAAGCCCTTCAGAGTTTCTTGGGAAGGATAAACTTTGTTCGGAGGTTTGTCCTAAATTTTAAAGCCCTTGTCAAGCCCATCACCAAAATGTTAAAGAAGAGCATGGCTTTCAAGTGGACAACAAAAGGCAAGGAGAGTTTTGAAGCAATCAAAGAAGCCATCTCTCAAGCACCAACTCTCATCAACCCGGACTTCTCCAAGGATTTCATCCTCTATGCATTTGGAGGTAATGACACTATTTCTACCATTTTGGTACAGCAGAACAAGGATAATGATGAGCAACCAATTACCTTCTTCAGCCGGAGCCTAGATGACTATGAGGTGAGGTACTCTTTTATTGAGAAGCATGTACTTGCAGTAATCAGGAGCTTGAAGAAATTCAAGCATTTAGTCTCAAACAACAAGGTCCAGTTGCTGGTCTCACATGCTGGGGTTAAGGACTTCCTCCTCAACAAGGATTTGAATGAGAAAAGGGCAGGTTGGATCACCCGTGTCATGGAGTATGACATTGAGATCAAGATCACCAAGCTGGTAAGAGGGAAAGGATTGTGTGAGCAGCAAGTTTTAGGGAAGCAAAAAGAAGTATGCAGAGAAGAAGAGGCTGTTTTGACAATCCAGGACAGCCATGAGCCAAGTGGTAATCAAGAAGAAGACAATGCTGCCCCCAATCCTTGCTGGACCCAAGATATAATGCACTTCCTAGGCATAGGCCTATGCCCTCCAGAGATGAACAAGACCCAAAGGAGAAACTTCAGATTGCAGGCTGTCCCGTATGCCATTGTTGATGGAGTTCTGTTCAAGAAAGATGTGAATGGAGTGTTACTGAGGTGCATTAGCACAAATCAGATTCAAAGGGTGTTGGAAGAGTTTCATGGTGGACCAGCTGGTGGTCATTTTGCACCAAGAGTGACAGCTCTAAAAATCATGAAGGCTGGTTATTATTGGCCCAAAATCTTCAAAGTGATTGCTATGCATGGATCAAGAGGTGTAAGAATTGTGCATTCTTCACGGGGAAAGAGAAACTTGCTGCCCTTCCATTACATCCAATCTCTTCGACTAGCCATTCATGTAATGGGGTTTGGACTTCATTGGAGTCATTAATCCCAATTCAAGCCAAGGACACAAAATGGATTTTGGCAGCCACAGACTACTTCACCAAATAGACAGAAGTAGTAGCACTGAAAGAGGCAAATGAGTCTAGCATCTTAGACTTTTATGAGGGGATAATAACCAGATTTGGTGTACCTACTACAATAATCTCTGATAATGCATTGGCATTCATTGAATCTAAGGTGACTGAGTGGGCTGTCAAGAATGGTATTTACCTAAGCACTTCATCAAACTATTACCCTCAAGGTAATGGCCAGGCCGAGTCTACAAACAAGAACTTGTTGAGGATGATTAGGAGGACTCTTGATGAGAATCAGAGGTCTTGGCATACCAAATCTGAAACCAGCCTTATGGGCTGAAAGGATAACTCCCAAAAGATCCACAGGTAACTCTCCATTCAGGCTTGTCTATGGAAGAGAAGCAATCTTGCCCATGTCACTTGAGTTGCCAGCATTGGAACTCATGAAGTAGTTGGAGTTGCTTGAATTTGAGCCCATGGAGATGAGGTATGCAGAGTTGACAGAGTGCAAGAGATCGAAATCAGGCATCCCAAGCAATGGAAAATGATCAAGCTTTGATCAAGAAGACCTTTGATAGAAAGGCCAAGGATAGATCTTTTAAAGTTGGAGATCTAGTGTTGAAATGGGATGTGGATAGAGAAAAACCGGGAAGGCATTCAAAATTTGATGCCATTTGGAGTGGCCCATACATGGTCATGATGTGTAAGAACAACAATGCTTTCCAATTGGCCTCATTGGATGGTGAAGAACTACAGATTCTAGTAAATGGAATCTATCTCAAGTGTTGCTTCTAGAGAGAAATTCACTACCTTGTAAATATTAGATTAGATTTTCATTCCTGCAAGTGCCTGTGCACATTGTTTTCTGTGAGGTTAGTTTTGTTTTCCCTAAGTGCTTTGGCACAACTTACTATCCATGGAGATGCTTTGCAGTCCTTGCTTCCATTAGGTGATATTCCATCTTCCTCCTTACACATTCTGAGTCAGTTGGGGTTCTAAATAGAATATTTGATGACTCCGTGCGCAATGGACTCGCTCAGAAACCGGTATTTTCTACCTAGCGCAGGCAGGGTGACCCCACTGAGTCGTCAATTGTTATCCAAAATTCACCCCCCAGGGTAAATTTTGATAACATGCATTAAATTCTCAAGTCCCATGCAAATAGATTGATTCAAGGCAAAAAATCATGTTTCAGGGGTCCCCTCAGCTTTTTTCTAACTCTCTTGTCCAAGAAGAAAAGAGCAAGTTCTGAGAAAAGGTGAAAAAGTTGCAAAAAACAAGCTTGGGCCAGGAAAAATCATGAAAATTGGCTAAGTCTTGGTCCAGGCAGCCCTTGGGATAGTTGGGACGTCGAGGCACGAACCAGCCGAAAAGCCTCCAGGCGGTCTGCAAAGCATAGGGACATCCAGGCCGTGGGGACGCGCGGGACACGAAAGGGCGAACCGGCCGAAGGAGGAAACAAATCAACTAACTGCTGAGCGGCACAGTTGGGACATCTGGGCCGTGAGGATGTGAAGGATGTGAACCACCCAGATCAGCCGAAACAGAGAACTTTAGCACTGGGACAGTCGGGCCAGAAGTACGCGGGACGCGGGGAGCCGAAGGAGCCGAGAGCCAATCAAATCACGCCACGTGTCTTCGCCTCAAATAGGGACAGGGAAGCCCGAATCGGGTGGATCGGATGAATTTTTCCTGCACAACACTGCGACAGTAGGGCCAAAGGGACGTGAGGGACGCGAAAAGCCAAAGAGCCGCGGGCCGAATTAGGAACCACCACGTGTCACAAGGGAAAACGTCCAAAATTTCAAAGGGCAAGGTTTGAAGCGTTGGCCCGAGCCAATAAAAAGAGGACACGTGTCCTAAGGAGAAGGGGAGTGCAGAGCTCGGGGAGGAATTAGAGAATTTGGAAAAAGTTTTGGCCAAAAACTAAAAGGTAAAGGATGACCCCGCGCCCCTGTCCTCCAACCAGATCATGCCACGTGTCAAGTGGCGGGGACGCGGGGAAAAATGGGGAAATTTTCCAAAATTGCAAAAAAGTCAAAAATTTCAAGGAAAACCTGTGGGTAAGGGAAGGAGAGAGAATTTCTCATCCAATCAGCACGACACGTGTCGTCCAGGTGGCGGAGCGCGGGAAAAAATTTCAAAACCCATTTTTGCCTGTTTTGTGCCCTAAATCTTTAGATCACCATATCTTTCGATCCAGAGCTTGGATTTGCACGTTCTTTATATCATTGGAAAGCTTATAAAATTCTCTACATGATTCCAAGGTCAATCTTGAATTTTGGTTCATTCTGGAGAGAGAAAGTTAAGAAATGGCTCTGATGCGTGTTCATGGCCAGAAGTGACATTTCAGCGACCAAATTTAATACAGAATGGGTCACATTCTCCTCCAATTTGGTCAAAAATGGTAGGGTATGGGTTTGTAAGGTCCTCCATGATGATTTAATGCATTTACAGTCAATGAGGAATGGGCTCCCATGTTTTGTATGTTTTCTCTCTCCTGGGCTCGACCCATGTAATAAAAAAGCCAGTTTGGCTCATTTCTAGGTGTGGAACACTTTTTGGCATAGCAATCTTCTTCTTTCACCTCCAGCAAGTGATTGTTGCAAGAATCAGACCTCTTCAAAGACTGTAATATATTTTTACCTCTCTGAGGTTGTAATGTAGTGGTTTTGACATTGGAGATGATAATGCAAGCTTTGTGAATGGGTTTTAGTCCTTTGTTTGTATTATTTGCTTCATTTCAGATCCTAAATTATATCTTATCAGCCTGTGTATGTTTTATGTTGCAATCTTTGGTTTGTGTCTATTTGCATGACAAAAATATTCACCACTCCTTTTGGTGCATCACCATCTTTAGTTAGTTTCAATTTTTGCATTTCTATCCTTGTCTCCCTTGTAATTTATAGTAAGATTAGGATATGAACCTCTCTAGTTGTGTAAATATAGATCTAAGTCAGAGGAGTTTGAGGAACCAACCTCTAATATAGAGATTCCTCTCTCAGTTTCAAAAGTCCCACACTTGGAGAGAGGTTTCCATGTAGTGTAATCACACTAGATGCCTGAAACATCAACCTAGAAGCCTGATGTGTGTCCAGGGGTGCTGTGATTTTGCAACAACAGTTTTGGCACACCCGGTGGGACACTAGAGGTCTCATTTTATTGCAGCAAGGTTGATGTGCATCTGCTACAATTTTCTTGCTTGAAAAGAGCTATTATTTGCATATCTAGCGACTCCAAGGGGAAGAATCAACTGGTTTCAGCAGTGCAGGCCTAAAAACTCATGAGAAGAATCACCACAAGGTCAAGAGTTGGAGAAGAAGAAGTGCTATTTGAATACCTGCAATTATCTCCAAGAAGAAGGCAAAGAGGAAGAAGGACTCAAAGGTCTCCATCTCCACCAAACAGAACTCTCTCAACTCCTCCACCTAGTAGGCCTTTCATTCAGTCAACAAGGGTTTTAAGACCAATTAGAATGGCACAAAACAACCCCTATGTCAACTTCACAGGCAGCAGCCCACTTGCCCTCAATGCACAACATCCAATTCCCATTGCAGCCTTGAAGAACATTCCTTACTTCACTGGAGAAAATCAGACTACTCCAGGTGATCATGTTAAAGATATTGCTAACCTTTGCGCAATTCATGAAATCAATGAGATGCAAGTGGCTGTCAAGTTACTGGCATCTTCATTCAAGGGTAAAGCATTGCAATGGTTTAGAAGCCTTGGATCTGGTTCTATCACAAATTAGAATCAGCTATGTATAGAACTTCCCTGAGTAATTTGGAGAGAAGGGAGACAACTTGTCTCTTTTGGAGCAGCTGACAACCATCAAGAGAGCTCCCAATGAGCAGCTGACCAATTTCAACTTCAGATTTCAAAAGACTTGGGAGAGAATTCTAGTGGTAGTCAGGCCAACAGTAGAAGGTTCTTTTCTCTACTATCTCAAAGCTTTAAATTCTGATATTTCTATGTTGATTCAGTCCATGGGAGGCATAACTATCCCTATGGCTTATAGCATTGCCATTAGGGCTGAAAATTGTTTGATCCAAGCTGGCAAACTTGCCCCTAGACCTCCCATGCCATTGTTTCCAAGTTTAGAGAGCCCAAACACCAATCAAGCACCTAGTTTGGCTCCTTCTCCCACTCCTATAAATCAGATTTTAAATGAAGCTTCTACTTCATCTCCAAGTGCCCCAAATGAGCTTCAAGAAGTCATGAAGCAATTGCAAAACCTAGGCAATGAGCTGGTTACTCTCAAAAGGCAGCAGGCCCAAAGTTTTAGACCTTCTTATCAACCCCAAGCTCAGCCTAACAGGTAGCCATACCAACCACAAAGGCCACCTAACCCAGCTGCAAATATGAATCAAACAAGGCCTCCTGCCAATAGACCATTTCAGCCCTATAATCCAAATGCCATATCTGCCTCTAAGGCATTGGTGCCAACACAAAACAACATTGCTCAGGAGTATGACTAGTGTTTTCCATGCAATGAGCCTCATAACCAATCCATGTGCTTCAATGGTGCTTTGAATCAAGCATTAATGGTGACAACTACTGGTGTGGAGGGTGAGGGCAGTCAAGGAAACAACCAACAACAAGAAACATTCCAACAGCAATCAGCCCCAAATGACACCACATTGGTAAATTGGCAAGCAGAGGATTTTTGTGGCATGAACCAAGCAGTTTCTCAAGGTGTTGCAGCCAACACAAGGTCAAAAAGGAGGAATTTGGGTGAAGAACAGCCATTAGCCCCAACCAATCCACAACCTTCCATGGCTCCACAAATGATTGGCAAGCAAAATCCAATTTCAAATGCACAAGGGCAACCGTGAATAGCTCCTAGGACAACTCAAATACTAGTTGTTTCGCCCACATGCAAGGAGTGAATGTGTAAACCAAGGGACAACAAAGAGATCCTTAATCACCATTCAATATCATTAATCAGATGAAGAAGACAAACGTTAATATATCAATGTGGGAATCCCTATCTATCCCAGGCCAAAGAGATCTGCTGCAAGCTACCATGAAGGACTGGCCAACTTCAAATCAACAGATCCAAAGGCAAGACAAAGTACTTACAAATGTTGCCCAGCCTGAGGGAAATCATGGAGGACAACAAGGTAAAATGTTGAAGCCCCCTCCTTTCTATGTTTCATTGATCATTGGAAATCAGCTAGTGCACAATTGCATGATAGACTCCGGGGCAAGTAGCTCAGTAATGCCTAAACAAATAGCTGATCAGCTAGGGCTCTAGTATGAAACAATATCCAAAGGGGTAGTGCAGCTAGATGGGACAACAGTAGCAATAGTTGGAGTGATTAAAAACTTGAGTCTTACCTTGCATGCATGTCCAAATGTTGTTGTTTTACAAGATGTATCAGTCATAGACCTTCCACCACTCTTTGCCCTATGCTTGTCAAGGGAATTCACGGCCAAGATTGGGGGATACTTGTCTGCTGATTGGTCACACATGCTGTTCAGAATGAGGTATGGAACTAAGGCTACAATCAGGTCTGAACGTATTGCAAACTTTCACATTGAGCCTTACACTCCAAGTCAGATTAATGCCAATTGCTCAACATTTGACCAAGAAGACCACCCAAGCACCGATGAGGCTGACACCAAGGTTGGAAGCATCCTGAATCTAAATCTTGATGAATGGGAAAACAAGGTACATGCATTTGATCCTTATCAAGAAGTGAAAGAATCTGAGCTAGGGGTCTATTACATACACGAAGAAAATCAGCCTATTCCTAGCATCACCAAGCCACACCACAAGGATGACAATGAGGTATGGCAGCTGTTTTTTGACGGATCAAGGAGTAGGCAAGGTGTAGGAGGTGGAGCTATGCTTGTTTCACCTCAAGGAGTAAAGTACTATTCAGCTTTTAGATTTCAGTTTGCATGCTCCAATAACACTTCTGAATATGAAGCCTTGGTACAAGGGATGCATTAGGCAATAAAAAAGAAAATAAAGAACTTTCAAGTCTTTGGGGACAGTGAATTGATTGTAAATCAGGTCAAGGGACAGTATGCTGCCAAGAATGATCTACTCAGGTGCTACAAGAACAGGGTATGGGACCTCATGGAAGATTTTGAGGGTTTTGGCATCAAATCCATTCCTAGAAAGAGAATCAAGCTCACATGACTTCAGTAGCAAAGTAGGGGCAGCCTTTGACATTGTGGAAAGCATTCAACAAGATAAGATACTGACCACACATCCACGTGATTGTGAGGCCTTCAGTGCCAGATAACAATGTTAGTTGGCAAGTGTTTGAAAATGACCAGCAAATCATCCATTTCTTGCAAGAAGAAGTTGAGTTCTCAGCTAAGAATCAAGAAAAATTGGAACAGCAGTATGGTGACCAAGTAGTAAAGCTGAGAACTAACAAGCTGCCCAAAGGACTTATCACTTTGGAGTCCATTTTTAACCCTAATGATCAGTTTAGAAAGGAGAAAGAAAATATTCAGGTCAAGAGAGAGGATTCAGTATCCATCTTGGTAGAAGAGAACAAACCATTGCAAATTGGAAGGATGACAACTAAACAAGAAAGGTATGAGTTCATACAACTGTGTCAAGAGTTCCCTGACATGTTTGCTTGGAGCTATGAAGACTTGAAAGGTTTCAATCCCAACTTAGCTCAGCATACCATCGAATTGGATCCAAATACTAAGCCTATCAGGCAGAAACAAATACCACCAATCCACACATGGAGCCTCTCATAAGGAAAGAATTGGACAAGCTAATTGAGTCAAGGATCATATTCCCAATCAAGCATTCTAGTTGGGTTGCCAACTTAGTTCCAGTCAGAAAGAAGAGTGGAGAGATCAGATTGTGTGTTGAATTCAGAGACTTGAATAGAGCCTCTGTCAAGGACCATTACCCACTCCCTTCCATAGAGTAAATCTTGCAAGTTGTGGCTGGCTCTGAGAGGTTTTCACTACTTGATGGATACTCAGGCTACAATCAGATTATGGTGAAGGAAGAAGACCAGTTCAAGACAGCCTTCACAACCAAATGGGGAACTTTTGCATACATGAAAATGCCATTTAGACTATTCAATGCTGGTGCTACCTTCCAAAGGGCAATGGACATGGCATTCAAAGGTTTGATTAACAATGTGGTGCTGATCTACCTTGATGATATCACTGTTTTCTCTAAAAATGCAGCAGACCACCTCTATCATTTGAGGCAAGTCTTCACAAGGTGCGGAGATTTGGAGTGTCTTTGAATCCTAAGAAGTGTATCTTTCTTACATATGAAGGAAAGCTCCTTGGCCATATTGTCTCCAAGGAAGGATTAGCAATTGATCCAGAGAGGGTTGAAGCCATAAGAGCACTACCATTGCCAAGCCACAAGAAAGCCCTTCTTGAGTTTCTTGGGAAGGATAATGTTTGTTCGAGGTTTGTCCCAGATTTTACAGCCCTTGTCAAGCCCATCACCAAAATGTTAAACAAGAGTATGGCTTTCAAGTGGAAAGAAAAATGCAAGGAGAGTTTTGAAGCAATCAAAGAAGCCATCTCTCAAGCACCAACTCTCATCAACCTAGACTTCTCCAAGGATTTCATCCTCTATGCATTTGGAGGTAATGACACTATTTCTACCATTTTGGTACAGCAGAACAAGGATAATGATGAGCAGCCAATTGCCTTCTTCAGCCGGAGCCTAGATGACTATGAGGTGAGGTAATCTTTTATTGAGAAGCATGTACTTGCAGTAATCAGGAGCTTGAAGAAATTCAAGCATTTAGTCTCAAACAACAAGGTCCAGTTGTTGGTCTCACATGCTGGGGTTAAGGACTTCCTCCTCAACAAGGATTTGAATGAGAAAAGGGCAGGTTGGATCACCCGTGTCATGGAGTATGACATTGAGATCAAGATCACCAAGCTGGTAAGAGGGAAAGGATTGTGTGAGCAGCTGGTTTTAGGGAAGCAAAAAGAAGTATGCAATGAAGAAGAGGCTGTTTTGACAGTCCAGGACAGCCATGAGCCAAGTGGCAATCAAGAAGAAGACAATGCTACCCCCAATCCTTGCTGGACCCAAGATATAATGCACATCCTAGGCATAGGCCTATGCCCTCCGGAGATGAACAAGACCCAAAGGAGACACTTCAGATTGCAGGTTGTCCCGTATGCCATTGTTGATGGGGTTTTGTTCAAGAAAGATGTGAATGGAGTGTTACTTGAGGTGCATTAGAAATCATATTCAAAGGGTGTTGGAAGAGTTTCATGGTGGACCAGCTAGTGGTCATTTTGCACCAAGAGTGACAGCTCTAAAAATCATGAAGGCTGGTTATTATTGGCCCAAAATCTTCAGTGATTGCTATGCATGGATCAAGAGGTGTAAGAATTGTGCATTCTTCACGGGGAAAGAGAAATTTTCTACCCTTCCATTACATCCAATCTCGGTTTACCAGCCATTCATGCAATGGGGTTTGGACTTCATTGGAGTCATTAATCCCAATTCAAGCCAAGGGCACAAAATGGATTTTGATGACCCAGACACTACTTCACCAAATAGCAGAGCGTGAGCACTCAAAGAGGCAAATGAGTCTAGCATCTTAGACTTTTATGAGGGGATAATAACCAGATTTGGTGTACCTACTACAATAATCTCTGATAATGCATTGGCATTCATTGGATCTAAGGTGATTGAGTGGGCTGTCAAGAACGGTAGTTACCTAAGCACTTCATCAAACTATTACCCTCAAGGTAATGGCCAGGATGAGTCTACAAACAAGAACTTGTTGAGGATGATTAGGAGGACTCTTGATGAGAATCGAGGTCTTGGCATACCAAACTGAAACTAGCCTTATGGGCTGAAAGGATAACTCCCAAAAGATCCACAGGTAACTCTCCATTCAGGCTTGTCTATGGAAGAGAAGTAATCTTGCCCATGTCACTTGAGTTGCCAACATTGGAACTCATGAAGCAGTTGGAGTTGCTTGAATTTGAGCCCATGGAGGTGAGGTATGTAGAGTTGATGGAGCTGCAAGAGATCAGAAATCAGGCATCCCAAGCAATGGAAAAGGATCAAGCTTTGATCAAGAAGACCTTTGATAGAAAGGCCAAGGATAGATCTTTTCAGGTTGGAGATCTAGTGTTGAAATGGGATGTGGATAGAGAAAAACCGGGAAGGCATTCAAAATTTGATGCCATTTGGAGTGGCCCATACATGGTCATGAAGTGCAAGAACAACAATGCTTTCCAATTGGCCTCATTGGATGGTGAAGAACTACAGATTCCAGTAAATGGAATCTATCTCAAGCGTTGCTTCTAGAGGGAAATTCACTACCTTGTAAATATTAGATTAGATTTTCATTCCGCAAGTGCCTGTGCACATTGTTTTCTTTGTAGGTTAGTTTTGTTTTCCCTAAGTGCTTTGGCACAACTTGCTGTCCATGGAGATGCTTTGCAGTCCTTGCTTCCATCAGGTGATATTCCATCTTCCTCCTTACACATTCTAAGTCAGTTGGGGTTCTAAACAGAATATTTGATGACTCCATGCCCAATGGACTGCTTCAGAAACCGGTATTTTCTACTCAAAGCAGGCAGTGACCCCCACTGATTCACCAAATTGTTATCCAAAATTCACCCCCGGGGTAAATTTTGATAACATGCATTAAATTCTCAAGTCTCAAGAAAATAGATTGATTCAAGTAAAAAATCATGTTTCAGGGTCCTCAAACTTTTTCTAACTCTCATGTCCAAGAAGAAAAGAGCAAGTTCGAGAAAAGGTGAAAAAGTTGCAAAAACAAGCTTGGGCAGAAAAAATCATGAAAATTGGCTAAGTCCATGTCTAGGTGGCCCTTGAGACAGCTGGGACGTCGGGGTGTGAGTGGCCGAAAATCCTCCAGGCCGTTCGCTAATCATAGGGACATCCGAGTTTGTGGGGACATGCGCGGACGCGAAAGGGCGAGCCGGCCGAAGGATGAAACAAAACGACTAATCGCCGAAAGCAGACACAGTTGGGACATCTGGGCCGTGAGGACGCGAAGGATACGAACCACCCAGATCGGATGAAACAGAGAACTTTAGCACTGGGACAGTCGGGCCAGAAGTACGTGGCGGACGCGGGGAGCTGAAGGAGCTGAGAGGCAATAAAATCACGCCACGTGTCTTCACCTCAAACAGGGACAGGGAAGCCCGAATCGGGTGGATCAGAGGAAATTTTCCTAGACAACTTTGGGATAGCCGGGACAAAGGGACACGAGGGACGTGAAAATCAGCGAGCCGCGGACGAATTAGGAAATGCCACATGTCACAAGGGAAAACGTCCAAAATTTCAAAGGGCAAGGTTTGAAGCATTGGCCCAAGCCAATAAAAAGAGGACACGTGTCCTAAGGAGAAGGGGAGTGTGGAGCTCGGGGAGGAATTAGAGAATTTGGCAAAAGTTTTGGCCAAAAACTAAAAGGTAAAGGATGACCCCGCGCCCCTGTCCTCCAACCAGATCATGCCACGTGTCCCAAGTGGCGGGGACGCGGGGAAAAATGGGGAAATTTTCTAAAATTGCAAAAAGTCAAAATTTCAAGGAAAACCCACGGGTAAGGGAAGGAGAGAGAATTGCTCATCCAATCGGTGCCGACATGTGCCGTCCAGGTGGCGGAACACGGGAAAAAATTTCAAAACCCATTTTTGCCTGTTTTGTGCCCTAAATCTTAAGATCACCATATCTTTCGATCCCAAGCTCGGATTTGCACATTCTTTATATCATTGGAAAGCTTATAAAATTCTCTACATGATTCTAGGGTTAATCTTGAATTTTGGTTCAGTCTAGAGAGAGAAAGTTAAGAAACGGCTCTGACATGTGTTCATGGCCAGAAGTGACATTTCAGCGACCAAATTTAATATAGAATGGGTCGCATTCTCCTCCAATTTGGTCAAAAATGGCAGGGTATGGGTTTGTAAGGTCCTCCATGCTAATTTAATGCATTTGCAGTCAATGAGGAATGGGCTCCCATATTTTGTACGTTTTCTCTCTCCTGGGCTCGACCCATGTAATAAAAAAGCTAGATTTGGCTCATTTCTAGGTGTGGAACACTTTTTGGCATAGCAATCTTCTTCTTTCACCTCCAGCAAGTGATTGTTACAAGAATCGGACCTCTTCAAAGACTGTAACAGATTTTTACCTCTCTGAGGTTGTAATGCAGTGGTTTTGAAATTGGAGATGATAACACAAGCTTTGTGAATGGGTTTTAGTCCTTTGTTTATATTATTTGCTTCATTTCAGATCCTAAATTATATCTTATCAGCGTGTGTATGTTTTATGTTGCAATATTTGGTTTGTGTCTATTTTCATGACAAAAATATTCACCA